>PVIW01000148.1:0-715000 GCA_004026585.1 Noctilio leporinus
GCCTATTCACTGTATTCATATATCTGGTTCTGTTTTGCTTGTTGTTTGTTTTGTTCATTATTGTCCTGTAATGGGTGAGATCATATGGTATTTGTCCTTCACTGACTGGCTTATTTCACTAAGCATAATACTTTCTAGTTCTATCCATGTTGTTGCAAAGGGTAGGAGTTCCTTCTTTCTTTCTGCTGTGTAGTATTCCATTGTGTAAATGTACCAAAGTTTTTTGATCCAATCATCCACTGATGGGCACTTAGGCTATTTCTAGCACTTAGCTATTATAAATAGTGCAGCTATGAACATAGGGGTACATAGGTTCTTATGAATTGGTGTTTCAGGGTTCTTTGGGCATAGTCCTAATAGTGGAATTGGTGGATCAAAAGGCAGTTCCATTTTAAGTTTTTTAAGGAAACCCCATACTGTTTTCCATAGTGGCTGCACCAGCCTGCATTCCCACCAATAGAGCACAGGGTTCCCTTTGCCCCACATCCTCACCAACACTTGTTGTTTGTTGATTTTTTGATGATTGCCATTCTGACAGGTGTGGGGTGGAATGTTATTGTGGTTTTAATCTGCATCTCTCTGATGGCTAGTGATGTTGAGCATTCTTTCATGTGCCTCTGGGCCCTTTGTATATCTTCCTCACACAACAATTTGTAACACATGCAACACCTCATTCTTTAGTCAGGGGCACCGATCTATCTTCCCTTAGACTGTCAAACTGAAAAAATGACAACAACCAACACAATAGTTGTCCAGTGTGAATGAAATAAAATTCTACCTATTTTTTGTTAGATTGGCAAAATATATATAACATTTTTTGATGTGCTGCAGAATTTTAGTAATTAGTTTATATGTGCCATGAAAAGGGTTGAAAATCACTGGAATAGACTATTGATGCATGCAACAGCTTAGATAAATATCAAGGAAATTAGACTGAGAGGAAGATCAGTTTCAGAAGGTTACATACTGTATGGTTCTATCTATATAACATTCTCAAAGTGACAAAATTATAATGATGAAGAATGGATCAAGGTGGGGTTGGAGGGAGAGTATGATAATTAAGAAGTAATTTGAGGAAGTTTCTTAGTGGTGCTAGAGCAGTTCTATATCTTCATGGTGGTGGCTGATAAAGCTGTAAAATTTATTGCCAAAAGAACAAACAAATAAGAAGCAGGCATCAAACCCTAACCTGTGCAGAACCTTTCCCAGAGGGCAGTCATTACTTGATTACTTGCATTTTTATCATGACTCTGCTTTCTGCAGTGTTTTACTGCATCTTGACCCTGAGTCCAGCCCTCTGGGGTAGAAGGGCAATGTCAGTATTCCTCATTTACAAGAAAGGTAACCACCATGTGGGTAGTTATTATAATGGGCAAATGGAGAATTCTCTGGGCTCCTAGGTTTTTTAGTTGCTGCCTTTCTTGCTATACTACCTCTCAACAAGACACCAGCTCTGGAAGTCAGGGAGAAAGTGAGCCCTGCTCTGAAGAACCAACTCTCTTTGGGTAATGACAATAATAATCCTGAGACCATGGAGTTGGCTCTCCCAGGTGAACCCTCATATTGTGTCCCAAGGTTGTCAGTCATTTAGAAAGAACTCATGGGTTAGATTTGTCATCTTCTCAATGTGAACTCTAGTCTTACTGCTTTTGCATTGGCAAAAGGTATGCCTCCTTCCTCAAGGGGAACAACATAAACTGCTGTCAAACTGTAAGTCATGTTATAATTTATCTTGAATGTTTCCATTCATGTGGTATTCCTCCATTTCTGCTGCATCTCCCTTAAATTCCAAACAAAAAGCTATCAACAGAGCTAGGTGGCCTCCAATAAAAGATGCTTTCTCTTTGTCTATTTTAAGTGCCCTTGTTAGAATGCAATTTTTTAAAAATTACATTCTATTAATAACAGATGCCTGGTATCTCACTTCTGTAATAGGCTGTAATTAACAATGCAAATGTGAAATAAAAATCTCATTATTTATTAGATAGACATGAGCAGTGATTATGTACTTAGGGGTATAAAATGCATAATAAAATGCACAGTGGTAATTGTTCCAAAAGGTCCTCCACTCTGGGCCACAGGTAGAGTTTTTAAAGTTAAATATAACTTCTTTTCTCTAGTCTAGATCTGTGCATAATATTATTTCTTGTCAATCCATCCAAGCTCTGTTTGATTAAGTTAAATTTTATAGCATCTTGTTTAAACTCAAGGCCAACTGAGGAAAAAACGTGTTAGAAAGCCTGTACAAATGATACACTTCTGTTTTTCCAAAATACTCATATAACTCAGGAAAATTAGACAGACCAATTTTATTAACCATTTTTTATAAATTCTATTTGAAAGGAAAGCACTCCTAGATGGAAAGCCTATATATCAAATTTCAGACCTAAGTAAACTTTAATAGCTGAGCTGTAAAAATAGTCATTTATAATGCAAACACTGCCAAATCTTTAACTATAATCCTGCCATGGAGCAACTATAATAATCCAACAATAATCATCATCATTATAACAAATCACCCAGAAGAGAGGCTGCTTGCCTTCCCCAAGGGGGCAAACATTTCCCTCCAACAGATATGTGTTCCAACAGAGAACCTAAGGACACACAGACAGATACCCTTCCTTCCCAGCACTGGCAAATTCCAGGAATAAATTAGGCAAGCCCACCCCTTTGCCCCCATTCAATATACTTTTTGCATCCAAG
Organism: Noctilio leporinus; assembly: GCA_004026585.1. Classification (NCBI taxonomy): domain Eukaryota; kingdom Metazoa; phylum Chordata; class Mammalia; order Chiroptera; family Noctilionidae; genus Noctilio; species Noctilio leporinus. The sequence goes on from PVIW01000148.1 coordinate 2,704, forward strand.
ATGACCTAAAAATGCAATTTATCAAAGGTGATTGTGTTACTCCCTAACTGAATTATCTTCCTCTTTGTCCCATAACACCATAAAGCTTTAACCCTGAAATAGGAAGCCCAGCTCACTTTTTTATGTTTGCAAATGTTCTTTGTAAAGGAAGAGAATCTCTCAGGCCCAGCTTAACTCAAACCAGAACTGAATTGTCTCCTGGCTCTGCTGGGTTTCACATTAGCCTGAATGTGAGTCAGTCTTAAAGGGCCAGTATCTCTGGCTGACCCTGACAGGCTCTCTGGCCTCTAGCATCTTAGTACCTCAGACACACTGATGGTTTTCTTAAGGAACATATGGAATGGAAACAGACCTCTCTGGGAGATGGGCAGCCCAGTGACAAAAACCATTAAAGATCTTTGGGTGGCCACACTTCTCTTGCTGTGCCAACAGCCTGGAATTGCTAACATGCTAAAGAGTCCCTAATTCATGCTAATGGAAAGGTCTTGGGGCATTGCTGCTATAATCATGAATTAGGGACTGTTTTAATGAAATACCTGACTCTATTTCCAGGAATGTATAGGTACTTGAACAACTCTACTGTAGTGTAAGCATGTAGACATTTGAATGAACATTTTTGTAAATAAGGAATAAAAATATGATTGATTAACCCAACCATTGTTTTATATGTATTGAAGTAACTTTAAAAGTTCATTAAAGTAAGGTTTTTTCCTTCCTTAAGTAATTGATTAAAAAATTGAGCCAGTAGATTTATTTTTCACCTTTAAAATAAACCCTCAATTATTGGAACATGAATTTATAGCTTCTTACTTTCTGGTATCATCCTATGTTAAACTCAAGAGCAAAAACTATTTTCTTATATTTCTTGTTGGAGAATCCTTATTCCTCGTGTTTTAAGATGCAGAATTTTCCATAATAGAGTTACTTTCTTAGTGTCTCTCTCTTTCTCAGACTGTGGGGTCAGCTAGAAGGAACTAAGCAGGATCAAGGCAGCACTTAGCAGCTCTCCCCTGAGGAGCCACCTACTTTGCCTGCCAGCTGGCCCTGACCTTCTCATGCCCTGGGGGACGCCCACCATCAGGGCTCCCTTCCTCTGTGATCCAGCAAGCACAGCCAGCACAGAGGTAAGATGTACTCCACCAACCTAAGCCTGGTCCTCAAAGCTGGGACTCGGATTTCCATCTGTCTGACTTCTTTATTTCTCTTTCAGGTGGTGCTACACGGAAGCAGGAACACAAAAGTGGGGAGAGGATCATTTCTTCCCTCTTCCAACCAGATTATATATATCAAGTGCTATTCAGGCTTTGGGGGCAGGAAAAGCCCACTGTGTGTCCGTTTGCCGGGTGGGAAACCTTTAAAGAAAGGTGTTACAATATATGAGGTTCTGCTTCCCACGTAACAAGAAATAAATCAAAACCCAGGGCAGTTTCCGCATCCAGGCATTTTGTAGCCTGGGGAAATATGGAGGAGAACTATCAGGTTCAGGTGCTAAGTCGATGTGATAACATCCTTGTAGACATCATATAAATGTGAAGCTCATCGGAGATCCGAGTTCCGGTCCTGCCTCCCGGAGCTCTCACACCAGCTGCTGTCCACTGAGAGCCCTGCCCAGCCCCACAGCTGTTTTCCTGAAGGTGTAACCTCTTGTCCTCCGAATACTGAGATGTGAAGTTTAGGGGTAAAAACTTCTTAAAGATACATGCTATTCCATCCTTGGTCATTGGTAGAACTAACCTTGGCCATTGGTAGAAGTAACTACCGCACAGCAGTTGTTCAACCCCCATGGAATCCAAAATATTTCATTACCACTCCTAGGCCTGCTAAAATATTAGCAGGGAAACGGGAGTAAAGAGACCGACCATGCTGTTTGTTTGAAAATCAAGTGAGTTAAAACCTAAATTTGAGAAGAAACGAAAATAAGAAAAATATGCTGTCATTGAGAGCAAGGGGTGTTCAAACCTGAACCAATAGAACACAGCCGGTGTTATAGAATGAAGTGTTTTCAAATACTATACATACAACTTGTTGAACTCCAAAGAATGTTTTACACAGAGAAATGATGCAATGCAATGGAGGAAAGAAAGCATGAATGCTGGAAATCAAGATGTGACGCCCTATAGAAGGTCCGCTTTAGTTTTCCCTGAGCAGATATTTCTTTAAGAGTTTAACTGAGGTCCTCTTGACCTCAGTTTTTCTCTCAGAGTATTTTAGAATTTTAACTTTCCTGATGTGCAATCTGAGGCTCAGAAGTCTCCCCAAAACCAGCATTCACTTCATTTCACCATTCTGTAAGGGGAGCCCCAGACATGAAGAAGCCATCCCACCAATAGTGGCTTGACTCAGAAGAACCTCTGGACAAAATTAACATGCGGTCCCTTGTTCAACAATTAAGAACTTCAAGCTTATGACAACCGTGCATTAAATAAGTGTGGGGCCCTTTTCACTGCTCAGACCGCTGGCTCTTGAAGCCAGCTGAGCCTTTGGCACCTTGGATGAGATGGGCCATTCTATGGACAGGGGAGGGTCTCTTTCTTTTTCATTTGCAAAAATCCCAAAGCACTTTACATTCATAGCAACCACCTATCACCACTCCCTTTGGACACTCTGTCACCCACCTACCTAGAAGGCAAACATCTTTAGCTCTCAGAGCTAGGTAAACTGAAACACACAGAGTAATTTTTGGGATGCTATACCCTTCAGTGATAGGACTACCTGCAAGCATTTTCTTCTGTTTATTAACGCCGGCACTTCCTAACAGCGTGTCATTCCATGTTCCCAGCACCAACTCAGTTCTCTTTGGCACCAATTTTTAATTAGAAGCCATATCATCACATGGTGATAATATCAAAGATACAGAACTGTATGACTTCACATTACTCAATAGGGCACATCAGTGACCCCATTAGATATTCTTTGTTGCAGCCTGGACTTGACATTATTACTGACAGTAAGAAATGCCCTCTTTCCAGGAGCCAGGTGTGTTCTACAAATGCCTGGTCCAACTATGGCCATAATTTCCCTTTTTGGGGTATTTCTATTTCTCCACCTTGGGTTTTCCTTCTCATTTCTACACACTCACACGCGCACACACACAATCTGGCACACACACAATCTTAGCTCAAAGCAAGCCGCTAAGCAGAAAACATGAGTTGGTGCTTAGCCAGTGGTTTTTCCCTTTTTGTCCCTAGTTGTTAATAAACATGTTTAAACTACCTGCCAGCCATAAATTAAAAATGAGGAAAGCATCAATTTAGGAATAAGTCATTCTAACCTTGTTCTCTTCGAATTTCTCTTTCCATGACAATGGTACAGTTTTCCCGATCCAAAAGCAATTCAGAAGCCTTCTGTAATACAGGTGCGTGAGGTTTAGTTGCATGAATGCACAGGTGCACACCAGAGACTGCGATGGAGTGGAAACACCCCCTCCCCCGTCTCCTGCAGCCATCTCCACAGATGTGTATTTTTTTTTTTTAGTCCTCACCCAAGAATATATTTTTTATAGATTTGAGAGAAAGAGGGGTGGGAGAGAATAATGTGAGAGAGAAACATGGATTAGTTGCCTTTCAACCAGAGATCGAACCCACAACCCTTTGGTGCACAGGGCCAACCAACTGGACCACCTAGTCAGGGCTCCACATATGCATCACTGGTCAATATTAAATATCAGTGGTGGGGGAACCTCTCTCTGTTTTTTGTGTTTACAATTTTTACACAATAAAAATTAAAAATATTTTGAAAACAATTAAGCTGACAAAATAAAATTGACCTATTTTGCTTTTGATTCCCGGACAGCTATACCTCACTGAGACACCAGAAAACAGGAGGGTAGGTAAAGCCTATAGTTCCCCTGGTAACTCAGAAACCTTATTTTTTTTAATTCCTGGCAAGTGAGCAGCAAACCCTCATGGGTGGATGCAAGTGACCCCGCTTTCCTTACCAGACCCCATCTTCTCTTCACATGGACTGGCACATACAGGGTAAAAAGTGTATTCATGGTAGAACACAGGGTCCTAAGATCATTTTTACAGGTTCATGTCTAAATAAAAATTTTGAATGGCAGAAGGGAGGAGAAAACAACTCATATGATTTTGAGCTCCACTGCTGTCAGGCCCTATGTAGGGTACCTGGAGCCCACGGACATATGCAGGGAACAGGCGGAACAGGTGTATGTCCTACTTGGGGCAGGGAGGCTGTGTTTATCCCACAGCTCATAAAAGCCTCAAATTTTAGCTTTTGATCTTATCTTCAAATAAACTTAAACATATGGTCATTTTATTTCTGTGTGTTTCACAATGATTAAGTTGTTAAATATACATATTTGAAGTATACCAGTTTTGAATCCATGTTTGGACCGTGTTTGCTTTCTTGTACACTGGGCTGGGCCTCCCCGTTTTCTCTGTAAATAGAGGTCACTCACATTTCCTTCTCTTTTTGGTTCTACTGCCCTCCTCCTGCAATTTGTCATGTTTTCCTAGAGCTGCAAGACTCTCAAAATAAGTAACGGGAAAATATATGAAGTAACCAGTGCGGGCCATGTTATAGTTAAAAAAAAAAAAAAAAGAAGAAGAAGAAACCTATTTTGGGAAAAAGTGAGTAATGCCAGGAAAAATAATTTTCAAATTCCAAAGAAGAGCAAATGAGATCTTAATAGCTTTAATGTTTCCCAAATGTGACAAACAAGAAGGCTGGAGGAGGACGATGCCTCTGTAACTGCGCTTGTCCATGTTCCATGGCGGGCGGTTGGTCAGCGGCCCCCAACCCCACCCTTCAGGTGGCACTAAGAGAGGAGCAGCTGCCATTGGTAGGGACCTGCCTCCACTTCCTTCCTTTTCCATGAAGTGATTTCACTGCTTTCAAAGGCTCTTGTAGTCTTCCTAGTAGCGTCAGAGAGTGAAGTTAGTCATTTTAAAAAACCCAACTGCCAATTCCTACAGAGTTGAGAAAGAATTGAAAAGTTCACATAGTAGAAAATAAATCACACTTAATTTTTAGTTTTGTTCAGTTGTTTATTCCTACCATTTCAACCACTGTTGGATCAACGGTCAGTCTTGTTGGGAGAAAGGGTTAGGAAGTCAAGGTGCCCCATTCATTCCAAAAGTCTAATTGCACTGCTTTGCAAATGCATGCAAAAGGGATGCGAGTGGTTTATTATCAATCCCAGGGGTCCCATTTCTGAGATGGCATCCTGTAATGTTCTGTGCATCCCCCAGTGGAGGAGTCAGTGAGCTGGGAAGTGACGGAGAATGAGAAGGCAGCAAGGAGGGTTGAGGGGGATGGAACACCTTCTCCTTCCCCCGAGTAAGCTGTAACGTCAGTGGTCACACTGGAGGCACACCCAGCCCAAACCCTCAGCTTTTGGAAGGCAACCCGGACTGCCCAGCAGAGGCCCTGAGCATCAGACCCACATTTTGAAATCTGAGCGGACTCCTTGAGTCTTACGTGTAATGATAAAATGATAAACTTTTATAAACTCAAAGAACTATAACATGCCCCTATGTTATTTTGATTGATTTGAAAAAGTAAAACTGAAATTCAACTTACTTGGAATAAAATGGGACATATAGGGTGGGCAAAAGTGGGTCTATAATTGTAAGTACATGAAACACAGTTTTTTCTTGTATTACTGTTGATTTGTTCATTAGTATATTATTTATTTGTATTATGTAAACCTAATTTTGCCCACTCCTGTAGATATACATTGGCCTCAAACACCCTGAAATCTTGACCAAAACTAAAGTCAAGGCATAATATGAATAATTGACACCAACTTAAAAAAATAATAATGAAAAATCACCCTCCTTCACTTGAGTTTGGTCCTCATTATAGATTAGTAGTTCAGTGAGTTGATGTGGAAATGTTCCTTATTATCACAGTTTCATTGCTTACCTCAGTACATCTGTTCCAAAATTCATATAGGAATGGCCAGACATTTTAATAAACCAGCATGTCTTGGAATTTTCATATAGTTCCCAATGTACTCAAATCTGGATGGAAAGCTGGTACTTGGAAATTTACAGTCGCACAGACTGAGCAACATCTGGAGAGCTTTGCTCTGTTGCTTCCCCTGTTCCTTTCGATTTAGACTGAAGTTACGATTTGCGAGAGAGGCCAGAAACCTTGCGTGTGGCAAGCGTGAGTTCAGGCTGATTAAAAACTTAATACTATGTTTGATTCCCTTTAAATTTTTTTTTTTTTTTTTTACAAAACACACGCATCACCCCTTCCACCCTTTACCAAATAGTTTAATCATCAAGGAGGAGGACAGGACAAGGGGAAGGAATTTTCTCATTGGCTATAGAGAAAGACAGGGGAAAGCACATATTTGTTATTCAAACAAGAGTTCTTGAATAAATTCTCTTCCAGCACATCCCTTGATAGTCTATACGGACTCTGTGTGTGTGTGTGTGTGTGTGTGTGTGTGTATAAGCACACAAGACCAATTTCTAACACAAAGGAAAAAAACATCTAGAATTTTCAACTAAAAGACCCCTTGACAATTTGATTAGCCTTCACACTGAACCTTTAGAAGTTCCTTCTTAACTGACCGTATTAATGAGAGACAAAGGAAGAAGGGAGGAGAGCAAGGACAAGCAGGAGAAGGAATAAAGTACCCTGGAAATCATGTACCAGCAAATGTAATTAAACTAAATACTCATGGCAACTTGGCAGTTCCTCTGATTCTTTGTAGCACTCCCTGTAAAAGCCGCTAAAGCCTGCTCCCTCCTGAACCACCCCTAAAAGTCTTCCTGGAGCGGCTCTGCTTTGGCCCTGCCTGCGTTTTAGGTTTGAAGTAGGTAAAGTGCTATTTTGCGAGAATAGGTTAGATCATCTGAAATTTTGACCTGACCTTCCCCTCACCCCTGATAACTTCCTGGTTCCTTGGTCACAGAGTGATTTATGAGCAAGAACAAAGAATGATGTGTCTGTCCCAGCAGCAAGGGAAACTAGAAAACTTGGTGGGGGGGGGGGGGGGGCAAGGAAAAGAAAAAGGAAGAAGCCAAAGAGAAAATACCAGTTTCAGAATGAAGTAGCTCCATTTTTAAGCCACTGTAATTACCTAGTCACTGAAGAAATAAAACGTGGAAATCCATTTTATAAAAAAATCAATGTTTTAAATAATGTGAAGAGCTCTCATAATTTTAAATGTTGCTATAATGTCCATGTTCAGAACCCTGATCACCTTTAAAGATGAGGGCTCCAATAATTTTAAATTGTTCTTCACTGAGAAGGCTCCAACCCTTTATTCTCTTCCAAATGGAAGCAATCTTGAAATAATTTAAAATAGTTTTTCCCCCACCCCTGGTCGCTTTATCTCCCTTCTTTGCCTTTTATCAACTTTTTAGACAATGATGTTCCCAACTTTAAACTGAAGAATCTCTCAAATTTACAATTGCAAACTAACCTGCAATAACAACGGATTCTCTTGTTTCTTTTATTGAAATAAGTAAACCTAATGTTTTGGATTTTTTGGTTTTTGTTTTCAGATTAATCACGATGAAAGTGTAGGACTTTATTTGGAAAACCCTCCAAAGAATGTTTTTATTTAGTGCTTGCAAAAAATGATGTAAAATTAATGAATAAGGATTTTATAATTTCTAATCTACAATTCCATAAAGAATACAATTTTATATTGAGTTCCAGTGTCATTTACAAAGACCTCCTATAATTAAAATGCCTCAATCTTTTTCAAATTAGAAAAGCAAATTGTTACATATTCTAAGTAGGTGCTTTTCTGTTTAATGACAGTCACTCACATGATTTATGACACACATTATTTTATATCAAAGTACAATGAAATAGGCATTACCAAAGGTAATCTCTGTAATGTCTGGAAAGGGATCAGAAACCTCAGTGCAACAATGAACACAGTATTTAAAATGCAAAACCCAAAGACATTATTATGGTTTTGATTTCTTATGGCCCAGCTTCGCCTGATCAGTTATATTACCAGCGCAGCACAAAGGGTGTTTGCGTCTGAACGCCGCTAAGATAACAGACGGGAAAAATGAAATATAAAGTCAATTTTCATGCAGAAATTGTTATCAAAGGGATGATAAAGTAAAACTGTATAATCACAAGAAAAAACAACTGATGATGAACAATCTAAAATAGACCTAGATGACTATGTCTGATTCTGGCTTTTAAACTCTTGTCCTATTAAAATGTGTAATAAAGTGTTAAGATAATGGAGAAACAAATACAAGTGGAACACTATGTTGATTATTATTTAGACACTGCCTTCCCAGATCTTTCTTTGCAGATGGAATCAGGCAGCCACTTAAACGTGCACATCATGAATTGAGATGAGTTTTCATCAAGCTCAGACTTCCAACTTACATGAAAAAGAAATAATTGTGAATTTTAAAACTCACAGTTGCTGCAGTGTAGAATGGCATCAGCAGCCACCAAGGGACCCGGAAACACACACACTTTAACATGCACAGGTGACAAGTCACATTGTTGGAGAGAATGGAACCCTCTAAAACACGGGTGGTAAACACAAGGCCCACAGGCCGAATCTGTCCCTCCACCTTGTTTTATACGGCTTGGCACCTTGCTTCTACCAGGCTAGCTTAACTTTAAGTAGTTACATTTATACAGTCCTAAAATGACATTCAACCCTTTGACTGTTAAGGAGTAGTTAGATTTATACAGTCCTAAAATTCCATTTGGCCCTTTGAAGGCGACCTCGAGGCTGATGTGGCCCGAGGTGAAAATGAGTTTGACACCCCTGCTCTAAACTTTATCTTCCTGAAGTAAGATGTAAATAACATCCAAACAAACGCTGCTTGAGGGGATAACCATTAGAATAAAAGCCTTTCCCCCACGAGATTGCTGTTTGTCTTGAAGTTTGGAAGTAGAAAGGTGGCTCTTTCTAATTCATTTTTAAGACAGTTCGCTTGGGGCCTCAGAAATTAAACGGAGAACAGCGGGGAAGGGGTTTTTACTATTGTATGTTCTTGGTTGTGATTTTTGAATTAGCCATTAGGAAAATGAAGGCAGGTTCAGACAGGGAAGGGAAGCAAGACTGGGAAGAAATATGACTTTCTGCAAAAAGCCCAGGGAGATTACAGGAAAGACCCGTCTCCAGGGAGTTCCCATCGCCCAGGAGCTCCAAGGCCACTTGCCTGTGTCCCTTGGGCAAATCTAAACCTAGTTGTTTGAAAGCTTGGGGTTTAAGTGGATTTCCTAAAAGATGTCATGTCTCAGGCTCTGGTTCTCACAGCTGAAAAAAGTAAATAAATAAAAAGGAAATGACTGGGAAGAAAACCAACAATTCCAGAAACACAGATGTGACTGATCTCGGGGCTTAGAGCCTCGGTGTGGGTCTCACACACCTTTGCGCTTTTCAGGGGATTAAAGGCAAGAGAGGATGCTGTATTTTGTGTACCAAGAAGCCATGGCCTGTTCCTTATTCTCTAAGGACAAGAAGGTAAGATGGTTGGAAAAGGCGGAGAGGTAAAACACAAGACTTAGGATGGTCAAGGGTGTGTGCTTCTATAAACAGTCAATCAGGTCCAACTGATTCAAAGGCAGACCTACTGGAAACCCTGAATAAAGACATACTCCTGGAAGATACAGCAGAGAAACGGTAGGATTTGCAGACAGTTCAGTCTGGAGGTGATTTGAAATAACAAGAAAGGTGGGAAAAGTATTGAAATTATGTTAGCAGGGGAGACTTAGCGTAACCAAAGCTGCAAGTCCTGGTTTTCATTCTTCACATCCGCTCCTTCTGTAGGTCCCACGTTGGTAATGGCACCATTCATTGGCTCATTCTTTCAACCTCTCCACAGTCCCTTCACCTTTACAATCTAATAAGACTTTAGGTTTCGTCTGGTAAGTTCCAACAAGCATCTCGTGTCCCTCCGCCTCTCTCCCCCTCCACTGCTGAGATTCAACCCCTCAGTGTCTCTCCTGGAGAATTGTTTTTGCTTCAAAAAGTTTCCCTTGCTGCCACCCTTCTATCAAACATCTATGTCTGATCCTATTACCCAGAAGATCTGTGGTGAGATTCAGGGAATATTCATTTTATCTTTTTAACTTCTTCTTATGAAGATTTCTAACATACTCAAAGGCAGAAAATAGAAGAAATCAGTTAGTTTATACCTATCCCTGTCCCCCAACTTCAACAATCAACATTTCCCTTTATCCACCCCCATTTTTTTCAGAATTCCTCTCCCCCTTTTATTTCTGCTGAAATATTTTAGTTTTTAAATATATCTGCTGAAATATTTTAAAGTAAAGCTCAGACATTGTATTATTTGACCTCTATATACTTAAGTATACATCCCAGAAAAAAAAAATTAAGAACTTTTAAAATTTTTGTACAGAATTGCAAATGTAACAGTAGTTCCTTAACATAATCAATACTCAGTCCATAGTTATGTTATATTAAAAAAAAATTTTGTTTGTGTTCCACTCAGGGAAAATGTGCATTTAAAACTCTTTCAAAAATATAAAAATTAAACTCTCTCCAAGTATTTAGAGAATTAGCCAGGTATGAATTCCAATGACCAACAACAACTAACACTGAAACTCACCAGCAAGGTTCTGAGGGCTTGTGTGATCCAGAAGCCACCCCTCCCTCCAGTCTCTTTTCTTAAGACTTTTCCACCCAGCTTGTGCCATATGTACTTCAGCCATTCCCGTCACCTTTCAGTTCTCCAATGGTTTCAGTGCTGAGTAGACGTAAATACAATTTAAATATATATTTTAAAAATGGATAATAATATAAAAATACGTATTTAAATAATATAGCATAACATAAAATACTATACAAAATAATATGTAATGTTAAAATATATAATATAAACTAACACATAATATAAAATATATTTAAATATTACATATGAGCTCAAAAAATAATACATCACATATACTAGTATAATTTTGGCTTTCTGCTTAGGAAATATATTTTTTAAGATTTTATTCATTATTTTAGAGAGAAGGGCAGGGAGGGAGGAAGAAAGGGAGAGAAACATCAATGTATGGTTGTCTTTCATCTGCCTCCAGCTATGGATCTGGCTGGAGACCTGGCTTGCAACCTGGTTATATGCTCTGACTGGGAATCGAACCAGTGACCTTTGGGTTCGCAGGCTAGCACCTATCCGCTGAGCCACCAGCCAGGGCAAGGAAATATTTTGTTACTAAATAGAAATGGAGAGCATCCAAAAGCTTGGTCTAGACTGAAGAATTTGGTCATTTTACTTTGGCAAACAAGGTCATGGCATGCTCTGGCCAGGCGTTTGAAGCTTGTACCACTGTGAGGGTCAATTAAAGCCAACTCTCTTGGGGTGGGAGGAGAGGAAATGAAAAAATGGAGAAAGGAAACAATATGGCTACTCTTTGCAAAATCAGTTTGGGGATGTAAGTATTAGCACATATGAGTTCTGCAAGAGAGCTTGAATCCATTCATGCTTACCGGGCAATCCTGAATTGGTGCCCTGTGGGTTCCTAATCTTCTAACCCACAGGGCAGCAAATGTGGCCAAATCTGATCCACTGCCTGTTTCCCTATGGCCCCCAAGCTAAGAGTAGCTTTTTGCATTCTTAAATGGTTGAAAAGACTATCCAAAGAAGGTTATTTCATGACATGTGAAAAGCATATGGAACTTACATTTCAGGGTTTATAAAGAGTTATCAAAAACAAATACACTCATTCATTGACACGTTGCCTAGGATTGCTTTTGCCTTTCCATGAGCAAAAGACTCAAGTAGTTGCCACCAGAGGGTCCGTGAAGCCAGTAACATGTGCTAACTAGTCATTAGAGAAAAAGTTCCTTGACTCTTATTCTAATGCAGCAGAGAGCCATGAGCACTGCCCTGGTTAGCAGGGAAGGTAGCATTTGGGTTGTCATGTAAAGGAATCAACCTCCAATCATTTTCTGCGGATCTGACAAATGCTAAATCCCTTAGTTCTTCCTCCACCGCAGCATGGTTCTGGAACTGTAATAATCTGATTTCTTATTCTAACATAACATTAAAATGTCTTTGCTTTAGGAACTGTACATTTTATGGAATTGGAATAGAATTACTGTCATATACATACTAGATTTCAACATGCTAATATGAAAAGGGCACATGCAATTTTACTTTTGTAGCACGTTAATGCTAAGCTACATGATGGCAATATTAAACTAATGTGACAAAGTGGTGCCAATATAACATGTAAAATTGCTAATATCAGAGCCAGTTATTAAGACTTGCAATAGACTGCAACAAACACTGATTAAACTTTCTCAAACTTTTCAAGCCTCGGTTGGTACTCCAGTGACAGAAGTGGATAAATTACCCTGGCAAATGTTTGTGCCAGTGTATAACAAGTTTGGCCTTCTAGTCATCACTCTAGGACTTTGCAGAGAAACCAGAAGCATTCCAGGAAAAGACAGTTTATGCCCAAGTAAGGGACCTGCCTATGATCTTGATTTGGGCAACAATTAACTGCTTTATTTCTGAAATCTTAAACTCTGGTATCCCACACACTGACAACAAAATTCTGTCCTGTTTGTCACTATTCTGTTCTTGTCATAATTTGCATTTCTTGATCACCCACTCCCAAGCTCCCAATTCAAACCCTTCTCTTTCCTCCCAAACTGGCATCTCCTCTCTGTTACATCATTTTTGTCCCTTGGAAACCTAAATTAGTCCATCTTCCTTGTACCGTCACTCTGGACTTTCCTTCCCAGTTTTCCATCCCACTTATCCTTCATCCTCCAGTCTTCTGGTTTTGCTTCTCCTGCCCCTGGGATGTGGACTACTTCAGGAGAAATCAGGTCACCACATGGGCTGGCGCCACCATACATCAATGGACTTCACATCTAATTGGGCTCATAAGTGGCCTGCTATTCTATGAGATCCTATTCAGCTCCCCTCCTCGTCCTAAGAGTGTTTAACATTCCCTTTTCTCTTCCAACTCCTTGCACCATAGCTTTCCCCTTCATTCTTATCAAATATTCTTGCTTCCTACTTCCCTGAGAAAACTAACTACCTTATGCTGTGTCATCTTGGTGAACCTTCAACTACAAAGTTATCTTTATCCATCCTTTCCTGCTTTCCCCTTCTTTCCATGGAGACAGTGTCCCTCATCCTGTCCGTGGCTTTATCCTTCCACTTGTGCCTGGAGCTTGCATTCTCCTTCCTCCTTGGCAGATTTCTTGTGCCCTGCAGTAGGTCACCAGATTCTTAATAATGTACCTGCATTTTTCTTTCTGTTTCTATCACTGTTACCTTAGTTTAGGTCCTCATCAGCTCTGGCTGAGATTATACACAAAGCCTCTTAACTAGCCTTCCTATTCTAATCACTTTTGTCCATCAGATTTACCTTCTGCACTGTTGTGTGGATGATCTTACAGAACTGATGACAGATTCAATCAGGTATCACTCACCTATTTCAATCCTTCAATAACTTCTCGTAGCTTTCAAGAGATTGTCCAGACCTGGCTGGTCTGTGAACCCAAAGGTCACTGGTTCAATTCCCACCAGTGACATAACCAGGTTGCAAGCCAGGTCTCCAGCCAGGTCTATAGCTGGAGGCAGGTGAAAGGCAACCAGGCATTGATGTTTCTCTCCCTTTCTTCTTCCCTCCCAGGCCTTCTCTCTAAAAATAATGAGTAAAATCTTTAAAAAAGGGGAAAAAAAAGAGATTGTCTAAATTCACACTGATATACCTGGCCTTTTATAATTGGCCCCTGTCTATATGCCAGCACCATGCATCTGCCTTGCCAAACTCTTTGTTTGGTAGTTTGTTTTGATCCCAAGTATCTGAGAGTCACTCCAGTTACCTCTAATAAAAGAAAGTTCAATGAAAGTTGCTTACCCATAGAATTGGCCTAGACATACAATGATTTCAGAAACTGAAGGTGTTTGTGTATGTGTGTATACCTGTATGTGTCCATGTGTCTGTGTATGCCCCATTCTCCTTTCTCAAAACTTCATAACTTTACTTTTCACTTGAAACAATAATGCCTGCCCTACCCCGAGTCTTCTCAACCATATTTCCTCTCAGCCTCTCATTAGCTATCCCAGATCTTTGGTTTCCCATTTTATAATTAATTGCCCTACACTGATGGCCCAATTCATTCCTTTGAACACAGACCACATACAAATAAGTTATTGGACACTGGCTGCCTAACAGATACTCCACCTAAATCAATTGTCTACCTCCCCTCACTTGATCAGCTGTGGCCAGGAAGCCTAATTCATATGGAAGGGTTTATGTTCTATTAATATTAATGATAATAACTAATATTTATATAGCTCTTAAGTGTTAGATATTGTCTGTAAACATTTTATGTGCATTAATATCCATTTAAAACAACCCTAAGTAGTAGATTCTATTATTTCCACCATCACTTTACTGTTAGAGAAAATAAATCAGGGAGGTACATGACTTGCCTAAGATCTTACAGCTATTCCAAGGCACAGTCAGGATTCGATCTCAGGCAAAAATCTGGCTCCAGACTGTCAGACTGTCTGTGCAGAGAGTTTGTACTGCCACCGTGCAATTCCCTTAGAAGTGGGAGCCAGACAAAAGGCGATGAGACAATAGTAGACACTGCTTGTTTCCCCAAGGCATCATGCTTGTTCCCACATTTTTACCTTTACATACAACCAGTCTCTCTACTTGAAATTCCTTTCTCCATCTCTAAACGCGTAAACTTTTGGAAGGAATGAACAAATACATTACTGCATAGCCTTGAGCTCATCACTTCCCCTCTCTGGGTCTTCTGTTAAAGGAAGGGGTTAAACTGGACTCCTCAAATTCTACAACTGAGTAAATTTAAAAAAAGAACAAAGGCAGCTCAGAAATCAAAGGTGACTACGATACTGTTTTGATATTCCTGTCATCTCACAGCAGTCATATTCTCTGTTGTTACACTTGAAGGGAATGTGAACATTTTAGCGAATTCGTAAATGTTTAATGATACGGGTTGCTCCTAAAGTACAATACCCTACCAGTGGCAGCTACTTGCTCAAATGATGGTACGCTAAGCGGGTGCTGATTCTCTTTCCACAGTAGATTTCAAGTTTGTCTCTAAGCCTGAAGTATCTCTTTTTAACTCCCTAAGTTCAGAATTCTAATGAGGCCCAATAGCAACTCTATTCAATCAAGACTTGTATTTTCCCTGCTGAATCAGATCATTCAAGGCTGCCAACAATCATGCATTGGTAGGAGGAAAGCCAACTTCTACATGAAATTAAATGAAAGTTTACAGGGGCTAGAGACTCTCTTTTGTGGCTTTTCTTTTAGTGTATTATTTGTCAGAATTTTATAAGAACATTATTGCTTTAAGAAAAAAAATTAAACCCCGAGAAATTACTCGCAGTCTAACGAGTTCTTTTCACTGACTTCAGACATCATTAGGGGAGGCTGTAGCCTAGGGCTGTGCATGAACTTTTTCTTCTAACTGTACACTTTATGTATAATTTAGCTTTCTTGCCTAAATTATTCAAGCAAATAGTGAGTGAAAATAATGGAGTTCACTGGAACCTTCCAGAGTATTAAAATAAAACAGTTTTTTATGTTAGCTTGAATTTTTAAGCTTTTTAATCATGGGTTGCAAATGGAATACACATGTCTGGCTTTTCTTCACTTGTCTCTTGCGTCTTTTTCAGAAGGAGAGAAGAAAGGAAACTAACTTTAGTAAATAATCCATTAATGAATGGTGCTGATAACAGCTCAAAGTCGAAGTAACAGTCCTTGGAAACAAACATCATATTGAGTGGCCAAAGATATGATTGGCACATATTTTAAAAGATAGGCACATTCTCCCCCCATTTTTAATGGAATTGAGTGCTCTGAAAAGGAGAGCTAATCTGCTTAGTTTATGTAGGAAATTACAGTAGCATTATTTATGCTCAAATCACCCCTAATTTATTTCTTTTAAAGAACCAAACACATGTTCTAAGTAATAATGTTACACCTTGGATATGCATGGTCTGGAAATCTTATCTTTATCTTAGATAACACTGGAGTAAACTTGAAAGAATGTAATTTTTCTGGCATATTTAATATCAGTCCCCAAACCAGGAATGTGTTCTAGGATAAGGAATCCAATTAGGATATTTTGGTATTCCCAAATACCATCTTTTGTTAATCAGAGATCAGAAGAATAGCAACCAGGGTTGTGGAAGGGAAGTCATCAGTGTGTAGCCAAGAGCTACAGATGTTAGATTCGGGACAGTCCAATGAAAGCTTGAGAGCAAGAGATGGAAAGGGGCAATGGCTAAGGCTCTTTGCAAGGGAAAAACCTGACCTTGAATAACAGACCAATAAGTTTAATTTATTGACCTGATTGGACACAGGAAAGAATAATCATAAAATCCATTTTTCAACACATAGACTAGAATGGGTATTAGGTAGTAAACTCTATGATATTATAAAGGCTATTAAAGCCTCCTCCTATGATGGTATAAAATAAAGTGAAGTAAATTAAGTGTAATCTATATTGGTTTTAATAATATGGGTGATTCTTTCCAGTGTGGCATTTTAAACAATTACCTGGAAAAACTACATTTAAAAATCCAATTATTTTAAACATTGAGCAAAAAAGTCACAATACCTGGGTTCAAATCTTAGCTCTACCATAGGCAAGTAGCTTTACTTCTCTAGGTACTGAATTCCTTATCTATAATATAAGGGAGTCAAAATTATTTGACCGTTCACCTAAAAATTTCAGTTAGTGCATGTGTTTGTATAAGGCACGTTTGTTACCTCTCTGACTCAATTTTCTTATCTACAAAGTGAGATGATAATATTCTCAGGCCTAGGATGCTTGACAAGTATGAATTAGATAAGGGCCAATGGAAACCATAAGAAAACACCAGAGAGCCTTTAGTGGATACCAACCCCTGCTGCTTAACAGCAGGAATCAGGGCCCTTGGGCTCCAGTGTCAAGTCTATCTCTAACTAGCTGGCTCTAGACAAACCCTTTAACTTCTCCAAGACAAGATTCTTCATCCGGCAAAATCGTTTGGCATCCACAGTCACCATGGGTGTGATTCCCTTCCCTTCATGGTCCTCACATTCCTCGCCCTCTGGTCTCTGCCATTCTTTCCTTGGAGAAGCTCCCTCTTGTCCATTGTTCTGGTCTTCACTCCATTCCCAACCCTTGGCTAACACCCACATTTGAACAGTAGCCTGCCATTTAACATGAATGAAACTTTTTCTCAACTAAGCCTTCTTTTCTCCTGGTTTTACATTGATATTACTATCACATTTAGTAAAAGCAGCCTCTATCCCATTTAGAAAAAGCACCGAATTGCTAAAGTCAAAAATCTAGGTTCATCTCTCTTGCTCTCAAACATGATCTCTAGTCCATCCGTGGATCCTATTGACTCTCAATTCAAAATATACCGTAAGTCAGACCACCTTCTCTGCCAGCACCTTATTTCAAGTCCCTGTCTTCTTTCACCTGGTTGACTATAATAACCTCCTGTTTACCTGATTCTGTTCTTGGGCACCTCTGCAAGAAAGCCTGAGTGATCCTCTTAAAACATAACACAAGTCATGTTTCTCTGCTAAAAACTCTCTGATAGCTTCCCCTTGTACTTATTACTCACTACACTTTGACTCAACAACACTGATGATTATTGCCACAGTTAAACACTAATCTAATATAAAGACCAAAAAGGATAAATCAGATAAAGCCAAGCTCTCCTTGCCTTTTCTGTCAAATTTAACTTAAGCTCTATATTCTATGTTCTATGGAAGGCAAATACCCCAACTAAGATTTCTGTGAAATTATAAGGTCTGCAAATTATCATGTTACCCCTTCTTGGTGCCAACCTTCTTCTTCCACTGAATATTTAATTTCATGTGGGTCTACCTTCCCTCTTAATCCCACTCAAAACATTGTAAGATAGGTTCTAATGTGTGTATTAGATTTAACTGAAGATTTGCGCTTGCAGGGAGGCCTTATATCGCAGAAAGTTCACCAAGCAGAACTGAACATTAAACATTTCCATCCTTAAGAAGTTCTTATGCCTCCCTGTCCTGGTCCACCTTGTCCAAGCTCTTTGCTACCCCCTCACTGCTCAACTCACTGAAGATGCCTATTCATTTCTTATGGAGCATTGAACCATGTTCATTGTCTCCTTCCATCCCATTATCAGGGCCTTACTTTGAATTTCATGTGATGGATCCAGGAAGTTTTCAAGTTTTTGTTTTTTTATTTCTTTATTTTTCCATGTCTTTTATTTTGCTGTTGTCATTTCTTGCTATCAACATGGTGTTTGCCTCTGATATTAACTCCCTAACTTTTTTATTCTAAGCTAACGTTGGTAGAAATACTTACAACAGTTCAAATTTTGCCTCTAACAAAAAAAAATTGTCTCAGAATTTGCTATGCAGGTGCTTGATGGTATCCTTAGAGCCTCCTTGCTCTCTGCTTCTCAGGTAGGTTCCATATTTGCAAATCCCCAAAGTATTTTTCATGAAACAGTGGTTCTGAGGCACATTTACACACACCACATTAAAAAGGGTGTCTATGGACAAATACATTTAGGAAATGCTAGGGAGTTCCTATTGCAGAATTTCTCATGACTATGATATTTTGTTGCATTCACTGTGTATCCTTAACAGGAGCATGGGTAGAATATATGGTTCCTAATTGGTTTGATTATCCAAAGATCATATTCTATATGTTTATTAAATTCCAATCTATATTATTGTGGGATCTAGGCAATTGAGTTGCTAATACATGAGAGACTGTGATAGGGTAATAATCTTCATAGCACTTAGAAAAGCAGAATGGTAGAGAAATTAGAAAATAGATTCTAGCACCAGGTTGCCTAAGTTAGATTCTCAATTCTTCCTTTCGCCACCTATAAAATCTTGAGCAAATTGCTTAACCTATCTGTGAGATCTCACCTGTAAAATTAGGGTTTTTTTTTTTTAAGATTTTATTTATTATTTCCAGAGAGAGAGGAAGGGAGAGGGGCAGAGAGGGAGAGAAAAACATCAACGTATGGTTGCCTCTCACCTGCCTCCAGCTATGGATCTGGCTTACAATCTGGTTATGTGCCCTGGCTGGGGAATCAAACCAGCAACCTTTGGGTTTGCAGGCTGGTGCCTTATCCACTGTGCTACCAATCAGGGCTAAAATTAGGTTTTTAATAGTATGTATATCAGTAAAGTTGTTGAAGAGAGTAAATGAATTACTGTGCTTAATACATTAGAACAATGTTTGGCACTGAGTAAATGCTTTCCATGTATAAGCTCTACTTTTTTTCATTGAGGTATAATTGACATTTAAAATTATATTAGTTCCTAATGTACAACATAATGATTTGATATTTGTATACATTGAAGAGTATAGCGTATACCACTACAAATCTAGTTACCATCCATCACTATATAAAAAGTTACAACTCTCTTCCATATTAGAACTTTTCAAATTTAGTCTCTTAGCTACTTTCAAATATGCAATACAATATTATTGACTTTAATCACCATTTGGGAACAACCTAGAATGGATGAATAGATAATATATGCATGCAGTGGAATACTATTCAGCCATTAAAAATAATGAAATATTCCTATTTGCAATGACATGAATGGACTTGGACTGTGAGGGTATTATGCTAAGTGAAATAAGTCAGACAGAGAAAGACAAATAATGCACAATTTTACTCATATGTGGAACCTAAAAAAGCAAACAAATGAAAAAGGAAATAATACTCACAGATGCAGAGGGCAGATTGGTGGTTGCCAGAGGAAAGGGAGTATAAGGAGCAGGCAATATAGGTGCAGGGGATCAACACCTAAGCTATACCTTTATAATAATTATTGTTTCAAAACATAAACCCAGCTTCTTAGAAAAAAAGTATTGTGATTAGTCATCCCCTTCCATTCCCAATGGAGAGAGTATGAGGTTTCATCCAACCAAATAAGCTCTCAGGAGATGGATCAAGAGAAGTGAGAATTGATTTCAGTTCTTGTTTAACCCTCTCCCTGCTTCCAGGCTTAGCTCCCAGAACTATGTTTTTTTCATGCTAGTTTTCCCAGTTCATCCCTGCATTTCTGCCCACCCTCTTCTTGCCCTTTACACAGTCGTTTACCTCCGAAGTTACTCAAGATCACACAGGAACAAGGTCCCTCCCAGGAGCCCCACCAATAGCCCTCTATTTTCAGTTATTCTTGAAAGGTTCTTCCCTGCTTCCTCACCTTATCCGACTGCTGACTACACCAGTTTCCAACCTTCCAACCTTCCAACCAAACCAACCTTCCCAGTGGGAAAAACTGTTTCTCCTCCGCCTTCAGGCCTGCAGGCTGAGGATGGGCGCTGGGAGGCACTTATCTCCCATTGCTGCTTCAAGGCCCTGTGGACTCTCACTGTCCTTCAACAAACTTCCCTCTTGAACGTCCACATAATCAAGTTAGAATTTCTCCCAAGCTTTGTTCTTTTCTATAGTTGTAATTCATGTATTCATTTAGCAAGTATTTGTTAAGCACTACATGCCAGGTGCATACATTTCAACAGCAAGGTGGGCAGCTTTCCTTCCTAGTTCAGCTCTTGTTTTCATTTTCATGACTTCAGGTTCTGAAAGTGACCCTACCTCCTCTGTTTCATCAGTCGTTTCTCTGTTTCGGAAGTAAGGAAGCCATAATGGCAGGCTGATCAACCCTCAAAAGTGTTCCCAAAACTGAAGCAACAACACTTTTCTTCCTTCCCTCCTTCCTTCCTTCCTTCCTTCCTTCCTTCCTTCTTTCCTTCCTTTCTTCTTTCTTTTTTTCTCTTTCTTTTCCTTCCTCTCTTCCTCCCTTTCCCATTTCTTTTTCACAATAACTGCTCCTGCATTTCAATTTCATCATTACTATCATCTCATTTTCATTCTCCTATCTGTCTTTTTACTCAGCTTGGACCCAGTTGGTCTAATTTCTCTATCTATCTTACCTACTTAGGTATTCATCTTTATTTTAAGAGATGCATTGATCAACTCTGGAGTGAATAGGCATCTACATTAAATTCTTTGTATTTATCTCTCTGTCTCTCTCTCTCTCACACACACACACACAAATAAGAATCAGAAAGTTCTGTATACTGCTTTTTTTCAGTAAAAATTGCATTATAAGAATTTTTCTAAGTCATAAATATTTTTAACAATATGATTTTAATGATCACATGGAGTTCTGGCATAGAGCAATACAAAACATTACTTAGATAATTTTAATTGGAAAATAATCACATGATTTCCAATTTTTCAATAAGTGTGCTGATATTCAAGAATACACAAATACTAGGTGAGAGGGTAAAATATTTCTATGGTTGCATATGGAAAAATTTTATAGATACATATGGAAAAATATTCCCTAACACTCCAAGAAGCAGAATGTAATAGTGACTATTTTACCACATTTTTGTCAATATTGGCTCTTATATTTCTTTTTTAATTACTAATTTGATTCACCCAAAGCCATGTATCTTACAGAATAATTTTAAAGTAACAACTCCTTGAGGTAAAATTCATATATCCAAAATTCACCCTTTTAAACTAGAATTAATGAGTTTTTAGTGTATCTACAGAGTTTTGCAACCATCATTGTTGTCTGATTTCAGACCATTTTTATAACTTCCCTGCAAAGTAAATCCTATGCCCATTTAAGAGTCAATCCCCATACCTTTTTCTCTCTGATCCCTGAAACCACTAAACTACTTTCTGTCTCTATGGGTTTTATTATTTGGCACATTTATATAAATGAAATCATACAATATTTATTCTTTTGTATTGGACATCATTCACTTAACAATGTTTTCAAGGCTCATACCTGCCATTACATGTATTCATTTCTTCATTTCTTTTTCTGGCTGTATAATATTTCATTGTATGGACATACCAATTGTGATTATCCATTCATTATTGTATGGACATTTGGGTTTGTTTGCATTTTTATTATTATGAATATGCTATTATGAACATTTTTGCACAAGATTTTATTTGTATGGGCATATGTTTTCAATTCTCTTACATATATATTATTCATGATAGAATTGCTGGGTGATATGATAACTTTATGTTTGACATTTTAGTAACTGCCAAACCATTTTCCAAATTGACTACATCATTTTACATTCTCACCAGCAATGTTCTAATTTACTTATCCTTACCAACATTTGTTATTATACATCTTTAAACAATATTATAATTTTTTTTACTGTATAACAATATAAGTAAATGCAAAGTAGTATCTCATTGTGGTTTTAATTTGCACTTTCCTAATGATTAATGAGGTCAAGCAAATTTTATCTGTATATTGGCCATTGGTGTATACTTTCTGAGAAATATCTATTCAAATTCTTTGTCCATTTTTAATTGGATTATTTGTTTTTACTGGTGAATTGAGTACATCCTTCTTATGTTCTTGATATAAGTCTGATCAAGATATATGATTTACAACTATTTTCTCCCATTCTGAGGACTATCTTCTCACTTTACAATTTCTTTAAAGAGAAACTTTAAAGTTTTGATGAAGTCTAATTTATTTGTATTTTTCTCTTGTTGCCTGTGCCTTGGTGTCATATCTAAAAAAGTACTGCCTAATCCAAGGTTATTAAGATATATATCTATGTTTCCTTCTAAGAGTCTTCAGTTATATTTCTTATATTTATGTCTGTACATTATTTTTTGGAAAAATTTTAAAGTTTTTCTTAAAATATAATACCTATACAGAAAATACACACAAATATTCAAGTTGATAATTTTTGCAAACCAAACATTCTCATGTAACTAGCACCCAAATAAAAAATATAATATCACCAGAATTCTTTTCCCTCATTTATAATCAACCCTCTTCCTCACATATGCGCATATTTTTCATAGAAATCCTGACTTTTTTATTTTTATTTTTAGAGAGGGAGGGAGGGGGAGAGTGAGAGAGAGACACCAATTTTTTGTTTCACTTATTTATGCACTTACTTATTGATTCTTGTGTGTGCCCTGACTGAGGATCAAACCCGCAACCTTGCTGTATTGTGACAATGTTCTAACTAACTGAGTATCCAGCCAGGGCCTGAAAATAAACCCTGACTTTCAAAAGTATAGCTTAGTTTTCCGTATTTTTTCACTCTGTACAAATGTAAGCAGGCTGTGTATTATCATTACTATTGTATATAGTCATGAATTATTCATTTTCATCATATTAAAATATATTATAAATTAATTTATCTATTCTACTATAGATGGACATTTGAACAGTTTCTAATTAGGGACTATTATGAACAATGAAATTCTAATTCAAGTCTTTTGGTGAATGCATTTCTGCTATATGGTATACATGGGACTTGAACTGCTAGGTTATAGGGTATGATATATCTTTATCATAGGGTATGATTCATCTTTAGTAGATGTTGCTAAACAATTTTCAAAAGAGGTTGTATCAGTTGATATTTTATAGCTGTCAAGATGAGAAATGGCTAAGCTAGAGTTGTAGCAGTGCAGATGGAGAGAAGAGGGTCACAGTGGAGGCAGAGTCCATAGGATTTACTAAGGTGGGTGTGAAAAAAGAGAGAAATAAAGGATGACTCTCGATCTTTGATCTGAAAAACAGGTGACCAGTGATGCCATTTGCTAAAATGGAGAAGAGCCTTGAGGAGAAGTATATTTGGTAGGATAGTAATGAATAATTCTGTTATATAGACATGTTAAGGGTTAAATATCTACTGGATATCAAGTATAAGAAAGGCATTAAAGAAGAAATAAGCAGGATATGGACATTTGAATGCCGTCAGGTTATAGATTGGTATTCAAAGCAATGAAATTGGATGAGCTTACTAAAAAAGAAACTGTAGATAAGAAAAAAGAACAACATTTAGTGATCGTGACAAAGAAAATTGAAAAATACTAGTCAGTGTAATAAGGAAGAAAGAAAGCCAGATGGGTTGGAATTCCATAAAGATCTAACATAATGAAAACACTGTAGAGTAGCAGTTGTTTACTGTCAAGATCACAGGGCTGATGGGGTGCTGCAGGCCGCGGCCACTGCCTAGCGTCATGAAAGAGTGTCGTACCTCAAATCGCTAGCCCACTAAAGAGCAAAATTCTAAATCCTCTCATACAGTCTCTCCTGAATGACTTCCACTTGCAGGTCATCATACAGTCAGAAAAAATCATAAGGTCAAACCATTCTAAGTTGGTGACCAGCTATATTGTATTAACTACTGGAAAGTTAGGTTTTTAATATTTTTATCAGCCCTGGCTGGTGGCACAGTGGATAGGTGCTGGCCTGTGGACCTGAAGGTTGCTGGTTTGATTCCCAGCCAGGGAACATAACCAGGTTGCAAGCCAGGTCTCCAGCCAGGTCCGTAGCTGGAGGCAGGTGAAAGGCAACCATACATTGAAGTCTCTCTCCCTTCCCCTCTCTCTAAAAATAATAAATAAAAGCTTTTTAAAAAATATTTTTATCTTTCTGTTGTGTTTTAAATAGTAACAATATGGAAAAATTTAAAACTGAGTAAGTGATTAGGTGAAATGGGGAATACAGCTATAGGTATATTATAAAAATGATGTTGCATTTGTTACAAATTAAAGGCTATCCTCTACCAGCAAACAGATTACAACTTGCAATACTTCTTTAAAGCAATGGCCTGGAACCAAACCCACAATATCTCTGAAATATGCCTATATAATGCAATAAAATTTATTCCAACAATTTCTCCTAAAATATTTTTTAATTCAATGGTTTTTAGTATAATCACACAATACATCCATCATCACCATCTTATTTCAGAACAATTTCTCACACCCAAAAGAAATTCTGTACAAATTAGCAGTCATGCTCCTATTTTGTGGGATGTCTTTTTACTTTTTTTGATGGTGTTCTTTGGAGCTCAAAGGTTTTAATTTTGAGGAAGTTTAATTATCTATGTCTTTCTCTTGTTCGTGCTTTTGTTCTCATATCGAAGGAATCATTGCTTAATCCAAGGTCATGACTCTTACAATAGTTTTAGCTCTTCTCTATAGATCCCATATTTATTGAATCTGAACATTTTAAACAACATAATGCAGCAACTTTGGAAGTCAGAGCTCATCACTCCAGTGTGTTGTCACTACTGTTTGTTTAGTGAATTTTATGAACAAATTGTGTGAAGTCTGTATTTCTTGTTGTGTGTAGCCACTGAAGCCTCAGCTTGGTTAGGTTAGTGGTCAGCCTTTGACTGCACAGATTCCTCAAAGCCTGGAAATAGTAAGACCCCTTGCTATTGTTGAAGGGCTTTTTGTGCATGTTAAGGCACATCTCCAATCCTCAGGCAGTTAACAACTCCTTTTTAGTTTTTACTTTCTGTTTCTGCAGAGCCTTAGGGTCAGCGAGAGGTGGAACATGAGGACCTTCTCAGGTCTTTCTTGGGTATACACACATACATGTGACATCTAGATTACCAGGCATAGGCTGGAGCTTTGCAAAGGCCCCTGTGGGCATCTCATCCTCCAGTTTTTACTTTTAAGTTTTTCAACTTTACCTTCAATTTTTGAAAACTGTCTTTTCCAATTGTTATTGCTGTCCTAGGAAGTTGCCATGTTAAACAAGGGCTGCTGATAATTTTTGGCAAATGTCCCAGGACAAAGTAGTTCTGTCAGGTTTGTAAGGCTACAGTGGACCAGTGATGCAATTCTGAAAAAGTTAATTTTGACAATATTTTTTTACATACAAAAGCAGTTAAATTTTTATAGTCAGTACCATCATTCTTTTCCAGTAGACAAAAATTATTTTCTATCCCAAATTCATATATTTCCTTTTCTCCATCTTGTCATGTCATGTTTACATTCACTATTTTATACTATGTTTTCAAATTGTTAATTACCTCTCTGAGAATCCTTTTGTGAAAAGATAAAGTTCCTTATCCTACTAATTTCTTAAATATAATTTTTGAACTGTATTTTCTTCTAGAGAACAGTTTGTCAATTTATACACTAATACAAAACCATTTTATTATTGTAAAATTACTGTCTGTTTTCTAAAACTTCTTGTGGATTTTGATCCATTTGCTGTTACAGATAAATTTTAGATTCATTTCCATCAAATCTTGCCTCCAGAATAATTTGAGAATTATAATCTAGACCCTTGTAATTACATTAAATTTCATTGTTAATTTAAGGAAATTGAGATTTTATAATATGAGATCACCAAATACATGGGCATATTAAT
The DNA here is from genome assembly GCA_004026585.1 of Noctilio leporinus. Lineage (NCBI taxonomy): Eukaryota > Metazoa > Chordata > Mammalia > Chiroptera > Noctilionidae > Noctilio > Noctilio leporinus. The sequence goes on from PVIW01000148.1 coordinate 28,846, forward strand.
ACCATTTTATTTATTCTCATTTACTTTATGACACTCGGTGAAGTTTTGTAGTTTTTTCCCAAATAGACTCAAATTAGCCTATATATTTATTCTTAGGTAGTTTATACTTTGTTATTATTGTGAACATAATCATGTTTTTACTTTATAGTTTCTAAGTATTTTTCTATTATACATACAATTTTACTTAGTGTACATTTTAAACTTCATTATTTGTTCTTGGTGGACGTTTCTGTAATGAGCAAATAGTGATACCACTTACGTACCTTTCCAGTAAGTTTTTATACCACTTTTTATACCAATTTCATTCTCATAATTTCCAGAACAATATTAAATATCAACTGTGATATTAGGCCTCCTCCTTTATTCTTGATTTTAATAAGAATGTTTTTCCCCATTTTGCCTTCACAAGTGGCATTGTCTCTTGGTTTGAGTTAGATTTGCCATATCAAGTTAAGGAAAATTTCTTCTTTTGGAATTTATGATTCCAATGTGTCATTAATGAATATTCTATTATCACTTTTCAAAATCTGTAGAAATTATTATGTTTTTTCTTCTTTTACCTATTATTAGATTGTTTCCTGTCATAAAACATTTTAAATTGGTTTATAAGCTCTATTTGTTCATGGTAAATCATTTTTTTTAACACACAACTTACTATTGTTTTATTTAGAATTATTATTCCTCACAATTTATAAATGAGATTGACTTGTGGCTTTCATTTATGTCACTTTTGTCAGGTTTTTGGTATCAGGATAGGCAAGCCTTGAAAAGTCAATCGCAATGGTTTTCTTCCTTTGTTTTAGAACAGTTTACATATAATAAGTATTAAAACTTTGAAAACATCACTTGGAATAATAATTTGGACTAAAGATCTTTCAAAAGCAATTTTTTTACAGCATTTTGAATTTATTCTTTATGTATTAGTCCATTTGGATTTATTGGTCCTCTTGAGTCAATTTTAGTTATTTGTATTTTCCAAGAATCAGAGGAATCATAGGACAATTTCACTCCCAGACAGTAACAACAATTTACAAAAAATTTCCATTTCTGATGGACTCCAAAACAATGTAAATCAGCAAGCTCGTTATAAAATATAGATTTAAATATCTTGAATTCTGTATTGATTAGGATGACAAATTGCTGTGTGACTGTGCAATTTCCACTGTCTCAGAGCCTATGTTTTAAATGTTCTCAGTAAAGAATATCCAACAAAAATGATTCTAGAGCACTTTGTAAATGCACCAAACTGAACAACTACCTCATACTAATAATGCGTGGGTAACAAAGAATATGGTACATTTTCTTATCCAGGAGAAACTGCTGACCTGACAAAGCAACAAATAAAGGTGCATCATGTGAGGTAAAGAAAGCAAAACACAAACAGTGTGCACTTGCCTGGTGTAGGTCACGTTATCTTTATCACACCCTTGCCTTGCTCAAGCCTCAGCCTTCCTAGAGTCACTTCAATGAAATATTAAAGGTTCAGTTGAATTCCCAACCAGTACAAATTCTCCATACCCAAATATGGTTCTAGGCCATGGGAAACAAATAACAACAAGAAACTACGTTTTCCCACACAGCCTAGAATGTTCATTAGAGAGAGGGGGAAGAAACTGATCTCTGCTGCTTGGGTTGGCTACAAATCAAGTTTCATTCACTCAACTGAGTAGTTCACTTTGCTTATTCCATTGTACTCTCTTCCTACTTTTCAACTTCAGCTTTTATTTATATTTTTAAAGATTTTTTTATATATTATTTTTAGACAAAGGGGAAGAGAGGGAGGAAGAAAAGGAGAGAAACCACAATGCATGGTTGCCTTTCCCATTCCTCTAGCTGGGGAGCTGGCTGGAGACTTGGCCTGTCACCTGGGTATGTGCCCTGGCTGGGAATCAAACCAGCAACTCTTGGGTTTGCAGGCCAGTGCTCAGTCCACTGACCCATACCATCCAGGGTTTAACTTCAGCTTTGAGAAGGTCTGGGCCTTTCATCCTGTTTTTAGTCAAGAAATCAAACCCTAAATAAGGAGGACAGATGTGAGGTCGTAGGCACCTGAGTAAGCCAGGAGTTGAGACACAGATTCCAATCTTGGGCCCACAATAACCAGCAAGTACAGTTTGCACAAGTGCTTTTAAATTCATGTGTCTCAGTGTCTACATTTGTAAAACTGAAGTGGCTGCGCCTCATAAAGTAAATTTTGAAGTCCTTCCCAGGTTTATAATCTTTGATTCAAGAAAAAAAGCGGTATTTCAGAGTTTTAGTCATGGCCACGTGTAAAATTTCCCATCTGGAGTGATGTTCTAAGGACATAATGGAAGCCGCCTTCAACATATGATTGTTCCACAGTCTTGACTTCCCCCAGCCCTTCTTTTTGGGTGAAATCTACTGTGAAAAGAATCCACCTGAGTTTACCAACGAGCACAAACTTGCCATTTTGCATTTAGGTATTCCTGTAAACTGCCCAGAAGCATTTCTTTCTCTTTGAGAGGCTTGTTTGCTCTGAAAAGCTCAAGGGTTAACAAAAGGTGAGTGTCTGTTTGATACAGGCAGCTCCCAGAGGGGACAGGTGGAAGATATGCAGGCTGGGAGAGAAAACAATGCATGCTTCTCATGCCCCTCCTCCATGTGACCTGGGACAGGAGTTCATGTTAGGGGGAAGGGGATCCTTTCCAAATCCCTCTGTCTGCAATTGGGAAGAAGAGGTATAAAGCAGGTGTGTTCTCTCCAGGGCAGCAAAAGGAGAAGGGCTCTCAGAAGCAGCCCTCTTCCCAGCTCCTTCCACAACTACATTATGCCAATAATCATGAGGTTTTAGGGTTTTGTTTTGTTTTTTCCCCTATAGTTGCAATCAGTTTTCTCTTTTAAAGTGAACTAAAAAATGAAAATTATTTCAGGTCCTCTTATATGGTACACTAGAAATATAATCAGGTAATATGGTAGAGAGTAGAGTAGGGTCAGAGAGGAGACGCTAAATGGAGTGATTCTTCAGGGAGGGCCTCTTTTATTAACAGTAGCTACCATTTTTGAACACTCACTACATGCCCATCAGGGCACATTTGTTATTTCATCTCATCTTTGCAACAGACTTCATGAAGGATAGACTGTGGTTTTCATTTACAAGTTTAAAAATTGAGGTCCACCTGGCTGGTGGCACAGTGGATAAGATGCTGGCCTGTGAACCTACAGGTCGCTGGTTCGATTCCCAGCCAGGGCGCATAACCAGGTTGCAAGCCAGGTCTCAAGCCAGGTCTCCAGCCAGGTCCTTAGCTGGAGGCAGGTGAAAGGCAACCATATATTGATGTCTCCCTCCCTCTCTGCCTCTTTCCCTTCCCCTTTCCCTAAGGATAATAAATAAAATCTTTAAAAAAAATTGAGGTCCATGGTCCAGTTTGTAAGTAGCAAAGCCAGAATTCAAACCCAGATGTGTCTAATTCCAAAATCTCATGCTCCTCACCGCCATGTTAACCTGACCTCTGAGAGGAAGCTGTCTACTGCACTAGAGCAGTGGTTTTCAGTCGGTGTGCTGCAAGAATTTTCAAAGCATGCAATACCTGACTGTTTTAGTCAGGGGCACGGACCTCCTTTCCCTTAGACTGTCAAATTTAAAAAATGACAACAACCAACACAGCAATAGTCATCTAGTGTGAATAATCAAAATTATACCTAATTTTTTGGTCAGATGGGAAAAACATATTTTAGTGATTAGTTAATGTATGCCAGTTGTGAGATGAAAAGTTGAAAATTGTTGCACTAGAGCACTAGTCCTCAGCCTGCCTGCCCGTGGGAATCATCAGAGGTTGGGGGTGGGGTTAGAAGATATTGACACCTGGATGCAAACCTCAGCAATTCTTATTTAATTGGTCTGGAATGTAGTCAAAACATAGCAATGCTCAAAGGGTGCCCAGGGGAGCTAAACTCAGAATCTAGAAGAAGGTTCAGAAGATGTAGGATCCTTCTATATGACCATTCACCCTGGGGCTCCAGTCAGCCAATCATCTTACTCCAAGAAAGCACCCATCTTCAATTCCTGCTCTTCCCTCAGGCCTGCTAGGTATGGCCCTGAGGCTACTGGGACTGGGTGTCCATACCTTTTATCAGTTAGGCGCTGAATACTCCCTGTTAGGATTGGTGTTCATGCCATTGCACACAGAGGAAAACTCAGGCAAAGACAAGCTATAAGTAATTGTCCCAAGGTCACCCTGCTCCACTATAAGCAGCCAACTGAGACATAAGTCCAGAGCCATCTTCCCATGCTTTTAACTGCTAAGCTCCACCTTCTTCCCTTTAGTTCAGTCCCTTGGTTTAATTTGGAGGTAATAAAAATCTAAAGAAGAGCCAGTTGGAATACAGCCTGAACCTCCTTCAATAAGATGCCCATCAAAATCCTGGCACTTTTGTAGCCCTCTGCTTACTTTATACTAGAGGAGACCCTTGGCCTTCAACTCCCCTCCAGAAGCTGCCTCTCCTCTATTAGGGTTTCCTTCTCTGCCTTCAGATTTACAAGGCACAGTTTTCTTTAACAGCTATTATCTCAAAAAAAGTTATCTTTCCAAACCCACAGTTGCATGTAAAGAATAACCACTTTGAGCTTGTAATTCTCCATGACTCTCCCTTATTTAGATGACAAATGAACATCTATTTCACTAAAGACAAAGCTCTGAGCTCCCATTGCTGAGATGGCATTTACAGTTTATGAAGTGTTTTTCATCCATTGTTTCACTTGATGTCTCCAAAAGACTGTGGGTAAGCAGAGCTGATGCTGTCATCTATCTCTTGCAGAAAACTGAAGTTCGTAAAGGCTAAGTAATTGAAGGAGTCAAGGTCCTGACATGAGTTTTCTATTCCAAGACTAGCTCTTTTCCCTATGTAAATAGCAGAAGCCCTAGTTAGATTTTTTAAAAAGGGTTCAGGTTCTGCTAATTAGAACAAAACCCAATAGTTTGAGTTTGAGTGGCACTTTACCATTTGTTCACTTAATCCTCATGGAACTACTGGAGCCAGGCTGAAGGATGGTATTCATTTTACAATAGGTAGTTAACTCATTTGTCCATAGATTACCATCTCAAGAAATCACAGAGACAGGATTTAGTCTTTTCTCCAACTCCTATACTACTCTAATAAAGGAAAGATTTACAATACAAAATATTTAAGGTAATAAATTATCCCTATGCTCACATACAATTTTTTTAAAAAGATTTTATTTATTATTTTCAGAGAGGGGAAAGGAGAGAGAGACATCAGTGTATGGTTGCCTTTCACCTGCCTCCAGCTATGGACCTGGCTGGAGATCTGGCTTGCAACCTGGTTATGTGCCCTGGTTGGGAATCCAACCAGCAACCTTTGGGTTTGCAGGCTGGTGCCTTTATCTGCTGTGCCTCTAGCCAGGGCCTTACATACAATTTAACTAAAACAATGTAAGTGGACAAGTTTGAATTCCTTGCTCTACCCATAAAGAAAATAGGTTACTATGGTAACATGTGACTGCCCAGCAAATAAGCAGTCCCTCCCACATCCTCCACTCTTGTTTCTTACTCTGTGAATTGCTTCGGCCTCATGATATCACATCCACTTAACTTCAGACTTGGTGATGTTGCTTTCTGGGCCAATGGGATGCCAATAGGTGTGATCCTGAGCACAGACATGAAACATGTTTGCACAGTTGCACCGCTCTTTGTGTGTCTTGGTAAACCTCCAGACCAAGGTAGACCAGAAGCATGTAGAGTAGACCTAAACACAGTCAGGAGCTTGACACAAAGCCCAGCTAAAGCCAAAGTGTAGTCATCCACAGATACCTAGTGAGAATAAATGCTAATTGTTGGATGTCTATGACTGATAGGGTTAATTTCACTGAATAGTTCTTTTTACTGAGGACTATTTAATTATAGTAATTACAGTTACAGCTAGAAACATGCTAAGTATTAATTGAATTAAAATAGTTTTCACCATGTTAGAACCCATAAATAATTCTCAGTATTTCTGGGCCTTCCTTAGCCTGTGCAACTTCTGGAAGAGAAAAGATTCCCTTTCTAGAGAACAGAGTTACACAATGATGACCTTTTTGGCCACAGCGTCAAGGACTGTAATCCTCCAGAGAGACAGGAATCAGGAATAACTTCAACTTCAAATTTACCCCAGTCTAAAGGACAAACTAAAGCATTGGCTTTAGAGGAAATCAGGTGTGATTTGGGGGTTCAGGGAGATTGTTCCACATGTAATGTGATGTAATATGGTTCTCTAAGTCTTGCTCACTTTCTTCCATGTCATTCACTTTTGAAAAATTATTGAATAGTTGCTTGTTACTAAGCTGTCTTGAGTTGGCAAAAAAAAAAAAATTATAATTCCAGATCCCACAGCGAAAGACCCAAGTGGCATGGCCTTTGGGCACACAGAGAGGCGAGAGTTGTGGTGACTTACACAAGGGTTCCCACCAAGCCCAGTCATTTAAGCTTCACCCTGTGGCCACAAGAATCTGGCCGTATCTTTTTTTTTTTTTTTTTTTTCCTATCAGTAGAAACACCAAGAAGGAAATACAGGCAGAAACACAGCCTACTTTTCAGCTTTGAATTTGAATTATCCAAGAAGGGAGTTGTCCCAATAACACCTTGAGGGCTATCCTCTCCTGTTTTCCAAAACACTGAAGAGAGGCAGAAAGCCAGCTTCTGTCCTGGAAGTCTGGAGCAATAGCTTGGGTGAGGAGGTATACACTATGTGCAAAAAAATAAAAAGAGAGAAAATTGAAATTGAGTTGGATCATTAATTTAATTACATAATTGTAATTATATTAAATCCTATAATTAATTGCATTAAGTTGCATGGAACAATGAAAAGGCAGAGGCATGTAAGTCACTCTTCTGTCAGGTAGTGAAATGGAAACCTCAGTGTCTTAGGAGGCAACCTGAAAAGATGTATCAGTGAGAAAAGGATGTCTTTTCTTTTCTTGGTTGTGCCCCCAAATAGTGATAGCTGGGTTAGGATTGTGTAGTACCCTTGCCTACCCTTCCTAATAACAACAAGTACATACTGAGCCCTTCTGTGTCAGGCTCCATACTAAATGTTTGTGTATGACATATTATTAATTATCCAGGGCAAAAATGTGAAAGAGATCTTATTGAGATCATTCCATTTTACAGAAGAGAAAACTGAAGTCTATAGAGATGAAGTAATTTGTGTGGGGTCAGGCAGTAACTAAAACAGAATTTAATCGTGGCTTCCTTTCATGACTTTTCTAGCACACACAGGATTCTCTGCAGGCAGGAGGGAGGGATGAGGGGCTGAGCAAAGCTAAGGGACAGCACACAGATGGGCTCTCAGTCAAAGGACTGTGTTTGGTGTCCTATTTGACTGACTAAAGTGCCCTCAGGTTCCTGGAGAGAAAGGGGAAAATGACATTTGTTTGGTATCCTCTGTGGGCTAGGTACTTTCTTATAGGTTATCCCATTTCATTCTCACTTCAAACCTGTGAAGTAGGTATGATTAAACCTCATTTCATAGATGAAGATGCTAAGGCATGAAGGTGTTAAATGTTTGATCCAGGATCTGTTGGAGGGAAAGGGCAGGGCTGGGATTTATTCTATTCTGTCTGAGCCCTTGTCCTTCTCCCACACTAGTGTGACTCCAATAGGGAGTCAACATAGCCACCAATAGTTGCCACACACTGAGTATGTTATTAAGAGGGAAAAGGTTCTAACAAAAACTTCTAAAAATGTTCATTATTCCCAAGATTTTTGTGTTGAAGACCCTGTCCTATCCCTTACCTTGCAACAACACTATATAAGTGTCCGAGCAAATTGATGTTCATTTGGCTCTGCATTTACCATGTAAGTGCTCAGCATTGAGAGGAGCATGGGGACAATGAGTTATAGCTTTGCCTTGAAAGAATACCAGACTTGCATGTGGTGGGGACAGGGGGCAGAAGGCACACATGCAATAAACCCAGTAAGCACCAGGCCTGCGCAGGGGTTCACAGTGCTGTGGGGTCACAGAGGAGGGAGGGCCTCTGGCCACAAAGGGCTTCCCACTCAGGGTGAGAGAGACCTAGCTCTGGAGCTTGACTTGGAAAAACAATGCTAGCTCTTGTGTATGAGCTGCAAGAATGATCCACAGGGTACAGAAAGGGGTGGGGTGTCTCCCTGACAGTGGGAAATGTATCAGGAAGGCACCAGGCAAGGGTGGAAAAATGACAAATTATGATAAGGGGTGTAGAACCTGCAAGGGGAAAGCCACAGCCAACATTTTTAAACATGGGAATGACATGGCTGGATGAAGGCCTAGAAAGTCCCTCTGACTGTCTGGGACAGGGCATTTGATTAGAAGGAGGAGGCCAGGGAGGGAGGAGCAAGTCCAGGTAGAGGGTGATGAGGGGCCTGCCTCACCTGGGTCAGACACTGGAAATGGAGAGAAGAGCCAGTGTCTCCAGCTGGGCTTCCCCACCTGGCTTCATTCAAATCCCTCAGAGCTCCATCAAAATACGGAAGCTCGGCCCCACCCTAGACTTCCTGAATCATAGTCTCCAGGGTGGAGCCCCGGAAGTTTCTGTCTGAGAAGCACCAAGGTAATTCTGGCATTTGTCTGGCATTTATCCTGGTTGATAAATAGGAAGAATCCAATGCTCTCACCTAATACAGGAGACTAATGAATAAAACAAACAAACAAAATAGAACCAGAGGCATGGAAACAAGGAACAGACTGAGTATGCAGATGGGAGGGGGGAGGGAAAAAAAAGAGGCAAAGAAGGGGAACAGTTCAGTCAAGGAACTAGTATAAATGACCCATGGGTATGGACAACATGTTGGGATTGACTGTGGGATTGGGAATAGGGAGTGGGGCAGAGGAGAGCAATGGGGAAAAATGGGATAAATGTAATATAACAATAGTAAATTAAGTAAAAAAAAAAAAAAAAAAAAAAAAGGCCTTGACTGGCGTGGCTCAGTAGATTGGCTCTGGCCTGTGAACCCAAAGGTCACTGGTTGGATTTCCAGTCAGGTCACATAACCAGGTTGCAAACCAGGTCTCTAGCCAGGTCTAGCCAGAGGCAAGTGAAAGGCAACCATACATTGAGGTTTCTCTCCCTTTCTTCCTCCCTCCCTGCCCTCCTCTCTAAAAATAAAGAATAAAATCTTTTTAAAAAAATTTAAAAAAAACAATAAAAAATTTTTAAAGAAAATAATTTTTAAAGGAATCAACAGACACAGATAGGTTTGGGTACAGCAATCTGTACGCAACAAGGGGCAAAGAAGGAGGAGATGCCAAAAGTGATGCTCAAGTTTCTAACTGGGCCTCTTCCTGAGGGAAGGGCTAGGATATTTGGTGAGTAAAAACTAAGTACAGGAGGAAAAGAGACAAGCCAGCAGTGGATGAGAAATTTACCCTTTCCCAGATGTCCAGATCAGTAGTTAGAGAGAAGTGAGGGTCAGAACTGGAACCAAAAATATCATCGAAACCACACACTGTGAGGTGTTGGGAAAGATTGCCCAGGAAATTATGCTGACCTAGAGCTTGGAAATCCCAAGATTTACCAGATAACAAGAGAAGACAGAAAGTAGTGACAAAAGTTGGAGAGGACCTAGAGAGGAATATGTGGCAGAAGTCAATAGGAGAAAGGTCTAAAAGGGTGTGCTCTATAGAACTGAGAATTTCAGAGGTCATGGGTCGGACCCAAGGAGATGCTTTGGAGTACTCTGTTAGGAAGCATCAGCAGAGTGGTTGTGTGTCAAAAGCTAAAATGCACTGGGCTATGGATAGCATGAGAAGTGAAGGAGAGAAGGAGAAGGAAGGCTTTTACCCTGTTGTCTCAGGTGCTAGAGTTGATGTCACCTGTTTCAGAGCTGGTGAGGAAACAGGATAGATATGTGCCAATTTAGAAATATTTACTCTTGCATGGAAATGGTGGAGAGGTGGGGGGGCTTTAAGCCTAGGGGTTACCTTTATGTAAGGTAACACCTTCTAGGCTGATTCAGCTAGATGACTGAAGAAGCAGAGATAAAATGCAATAGGATTGCAAGAGGGAAAAAGAGAGAGAGAAGAAAAAGACAATGCAAGATTGTCAGAAGAAAAGTCCTCCAAATGTTTTTTATTTTATTTTTAAATATCTGGAATGCTAATTGAGGAACCAATGAGGAGTATTATCTCAAACCCACAGCTATCAGGAAATATGAAGATTAATGACATTGACTTAATAGTTCTCACAGGAATTCATGCTAGATGTCAACCTAGTGTGTGCACCATTTAAATGCTTTCCCAAATTTCTGATAAATTTCAAAAGCAGCGAGTATCTCTTGAGAAGACCAACTGCTCCTATTGGGACTAACTGTAGAATCCTGGTATATGACAAAGAGGGTGCCACTAGGGAAGAAGGAGAGGGGCTTAATAAATCACAAAGGCACATCATTTATCAAATAAAAAGACTATGATATTTCCGAGTAAATATCAGGGAAAATGAATGCACTGTGTTTCAATGAATCAGGCACTGAGTACATTTCCTTAGAAACGAAGCCCATATTTTCATTTAAAAAAGAAAGAAAGAGAGTGCAAGCATATATGAGTGAGAGAAAGAAAGGCTATGGGACTCAAGTGCACCAGTGAATTAACATTTTGTGGTAAAAATGCAGCTTGAGAAATTAAAATGATATTTGAAACATAAATCCCGCGTGCTAACAACACTCGTTATAAGCACCCGCCAGAATCAACAGACAGAGTTTGTTTGCTAGGAGGTTGTTTCTGGAGGCCAATTCTTGAGTTCCCAAAAAACATCTGTGCAAACGCAGGGGGAAAAGCCACAGCAATAGAAGCCATCAGCGGTTAGGTGTGTTATAAATACATTATTACTTCATTGTAATGGCACACGGGCCTTGGCTAGACTGAGGAATGACCTCACCAGCTGTCAGCCCTTGAGTTACTCTCCCTGAATGAGCATTCAAGATACAGGAGTAACTTCGAAGCAGCACAGTGTAAACACAGAGGTAATCTTAAGAGAGGAACGAGCACAAATTCATCAACATCCCACAAAGACACAGGGAGCCTTGGCCAAAACCAGAAAGACTGAGGGATTCTTCTGTCACACAAAAACCACTGTTCAAGCCCTGAAGAACCTTTTCATGGAACTTCCAAGCCAATTATTCCCTGAGCTTTCTTACTATGTCTCTCCTCTCAGAAAAGATTCTTCATGGCCCAAAAGAAGCAAATATCCTTCCAAGGACTCTATTCTCATAGCAAAAACTCGGAAATGCAAGCCGAGGCTGGGTGGCAAGGGTCTGGAAGCAGTTGGGCTCCTGGCAAGGGTTCTGCATACACAGAAAACCAAGAACTTTATTTAGAGGTAAACTTTCCTTTGCAAGGTGGAGAAAAACACTTTGAAGATAAGAAGACTGCCCACAACTGAATGGAAAATGATGGGTGGCCAAGAAGTGTCAGGAGTCACGGGAAAAAATGTGAAAAGAAGAGGAGTAACCTGGAGGTGGGTTGTCTTCACTTAGCTCAAGTTTCCAACGGAGGACTGGGTGTCCTAAGAGGTGGCTAAAGCAGTTTAGGTTTGGGCCAGAGATGCCACACTGTGTGTGCACAGGCCTAGGAGCCAGGGTGTCTGATGTGGGTTTGGGGTCCCACCACTGCAGTTTAAATGTGAAGCTCTCCCTCACTGTTCTTGGCTGTTCCTTACTGGAAAAGGCAGGGGAAGGGAGACTCATTTCTAATGAACCTGGACATGCATCGGGAGTGGCTATTGGAGTAGTTCCATGGGTGAATGCTATTAGTAAAGCTTCTAAAATCAAGGCTTAAGAGTGGGAAGAGGAAGAGTTATAAGTAGTATTTTAACTTATTAATGTAAAAGGCAAAAGAAGTTTCACCATAACTTTCTGACTGACAGAAATGCAGAAATTTTATCACAGCTTGTGCCCAAGATTTTGAAGGAAACAACTAGATGGTAATTTCCATGGGGACTGAGAACATGTTGGAGGTTTTGATCATCAATGTCTCCCCAGTTCCTGGGAGAGTCCTCTCACATATGGCATACTCAAGTAGTATTTGTTGAATGAATGAATGAATGAATGACCAAAGGAATGACCATGACAGTCATCATGTTCTGTGTTTTAGACCAACACACCATGTCTTGTGTTTTAGACAAGTTACACTCTTACCCTGGCTGGTGGCTCAGTGGATAAGGCACTGGCCTGCGAACCCAAAGGTCGCTGGTTTGATTTCCCAGCCAGGGCAACCTAACTAGGTTGCAAGCCAGGTCTCCAGCCAGGTCTGTGGCTGTAGGCAGGTGAAAGGTGACCATACATTGATGTCTCTCTCTCTTTCTGCCTCTCTCCCTTACCCTCCTCTCTAAAAATAATAAATAAAATATTTTTGAAAAACATGATGTTACACTCTTTCAGGAGAGCTTGCATCGGCAACTCCTATTGGTCAACCTTTAGGTATAAAGCCTTATTGCAAACTGAGCCATGATTTTTCAAATATGAATGTCTTTATGTTGTAATAACTTGAAAGGAAAAGCATACAATTCAATTAAAACTTTGTACTAATGACTTGGGATAATATATGGTAAAAAAGTTAGTTCGATAACTGTTTAATTCATTTATTCATCCATTCATCTATGAAATATTGAACAAACAGAAAACAAAGACATTGTAATAGTAAGTTTATACTTATCAATTATCTTTAAATATAAATCAACTAAATTCTCCAATCAAAAGACATAAAGTGAATAAATGGATTGACAAAAAAGAGCCAGCTATGTGCTGACTACAAGAGACCCACTTTTACTTTAAGAATGTATATAGACTGAAAATAAAAGGGTGGAAAAAGATATTCCATGCAAATGGAAACCAGAAGAAAATAGAGGTAACTATACTTGTATTAGACAATATAAAATTCAATCCAAAGACTGTAACAAGAGAAAAAGAAAGTATTATATAATGATAAAAGGGTCAATTCATCAAGAGGATATAACATTAATAAATACTTAGATACCCAACATAGGAGTACAGAAATGTGTAAAGGGAGAAATAGATGGCAATACAATAATATTTGGGGACTGCAATACCTCACTTTAGACAAAGGATAGGTCATTTAGACAGAGAATCAGTAAGGAAACATTGGACTTTACTGAAACATTGGACTAGATGGGCTTAACAGACATTTACAGAACATTTCATCTAACAGCAACAGAAAACACATTCTTCCCAAACAGAGGATTCTCCAGGGTAAATCCTATGTTAGGCTACAAAACAAGTTTTAATAAATTTGAAAAGACTGAAATCATGTCAGGAATCTTTTATGACCATAGCGGTAAGAAACTAGAAATTAATCACAAGAAGAAAACTGAAAAATTCACAAATATGTGAAGATCATACAACATGCTCCTGAGCAACCAATGTAGCCATCTGGTCCTAGAGATTTAATACCAATTCTTCTCAAACTCTTCCAAAAAATAGAAGAGGAAGAAGCACTTCCAAACTCATTTTATGAGGCCAGCATTATCTGATACCAAAGTCAGATAAGGATACTACAAAAAAATAAAATCACAGGCCAACACCTCTGATGAACATAGATGCAAAAATTCTCTTAGCAAATCAAAGTCAATAACACATTAAAAGATTAACATACCATGTTTAAGTGGGGTTTATCCCAGGGATACAGGGATGGTTCAACAGACACAGACAAAATTCAACACTTCCATGATAAAAACTCTCAACAAGGTGGGTATAGAAAAAACATACCACAACATAATACAAGCCATTCACGACGAGCCCACAGCTAACATCATGCTCAACAATGAAAAGTTGAAAGCTTTTCTTCTCAGATTACAAACAAGACAAGGATGTCCACTCTTGCCACTTTTAGTCAACATAGTACTGGATGTTCTAGCTAGAGCAATTAGCCAAGAGAAAGAAATAAAAGGCATCCAAATTGGAAAGGAAGAAGTAAAACTGTCTTTTTTTTCAGATGTCATGATACTATATGTAGAACACCCTAAACACTCCACCTCAAAACTGTTAAAACTAATAAATGAATTTACTAAGGTTGTAGTACACAAATTCAGTACACAAAAATCAGTTGTGACGGGAGTTGTACTGGGCCTGCAGGTCTGTGCTAAGCCATGAACGGTGGTCTCTCATCCGCAGGATGGGGTTTGTGAAAGTTGTCAAAAATAAGGCTTACTTCAAGAAATACCAAGTGAAATTTAGGAGACGGTGAGAGGGTAAAACTGATTACTATGCCCAAAAATGGTTGGTAATCCAGGATAAAAATAAGTACAACACACCTAACTACAGGATGACAGTTGGTGTAACCCACAGAGATATCATTTGTCAGATTGCTTATGCCCATATAGAAGGAGATGATAGTTTGTACAGCTTATACTCATGAACTCCCCAGTATGGTGTGAAGGTTGGCCTGACAAATTACACTGCAGCCTATTGTACCGGCCTGCTGCAGTATTGAGGAGCCACAGGCTCCTCAATAGGTTTGGCATGGACAAGATCTATGAAGGCCAAAGTGGAGGTGACTGGAGATGAGTACAATGTGGAAAGCATTGATGGTCAACCTGGTGCCTTCACCTGCTATTGGGATGCAGGGCTTGCCAGAACTACTACTGGAAATGAAGTTTTTGGAGCCTTGAAGGGAGCTGTGGATGGAGGCTTGTCTATCCCTCACGGTACCAAATGATTCCCTGGTTATGATTCAGAAAGCAAGGAATTCAATGCAGAAGTACATTGGAAACACATCATGGTTCAGAACATTGCAGATTATATGAGTTATTTGATGGAAGAAGATGAAGATGCTTCCAAGAAACAATTCTCTCAACCAGTAAATAGTGCTTGCCTAGGCTAGGTGCCCTGTCTTTTCTTTGTAAGGATTAAGATATAACCACTCACTATCTATTGCAGTGAAACTTCCCCTAGCCACTGTACACCTTCTTCCCCAGCATTTTTCTCTCTGACAAGGCTGGAAGCAGGAACATGATGGCGTGCATTTTCTTCTGTGCCTGTGACCTTGTCTGTTAAAAGAAGTAACAGGCAGGGAGCTATAGCTACATTTTATTTCAGGAAAATAGATGAAAATTATGGAAACAACAGCTCCATTTTACTTCTCCTTCCTTTAGTGTCTATATTTAAATAATCCAATGATTCTTAGTTCAGTCCTTTACCAGACCTTTTCCTAGAATGTTTTTCCATTTAACTTTATTATTATTATTATTATTACTGCCCTAAACAAGAGTCAGAATCCCTATTGTCTGCCTCTCAGCCATACTTGATCTTCCCAATACAATATCTTGGAACACATTTATCCCACACAAAATTGAGGGCCAGAGGGCCACTGGATGTTCACATGCATGTTCAAAGGTTAGAGACTGACTCCAAGCTCTGGTTTATAATGGGCAGTGGTCTAACAGGGTATTTACAGCTCAAGAAGAAAAAGAAAGAAAGAAAGCAGATTGCTTCCAGAAGCTGTGCATCTGCTGCCCAGTAAGCCTGCTGGTTTGACGCACTCAGCAAAGTGCATGAGGAACTCTCAAACGTCACAGTGATTTGGTTAATTGGGTAAAGATAAGGGTTTCTGAATAGCAGAGTCAGTTTGCCATATTGGCCTGGCACCCAGGGACATGTGATGAAAAAACAGCTCGGCTGTCTGGATGCATCTGAACGCTCAGTTATTTCATAAAGCCTGCACTGTGTGTTTGGAATGCACATTTGCTCTTATGAATAACAGTAATTGTTTGGCTTGGCCTGCCTTTGTGTGACCGCCAGCTGGCAATGACTGGAACCGTGACACATGACACTCCAGCTGTGTCCACATGTTTCTGCCTCGCAGTATCCACTTATATAATTTGCTTTTTTGATCAACAGTTGAGCCATTTAAGGGAACTCATCATATTACACATGCCAGCTACTTCTCTGCAAATGCTTCTATTGCAATTTCAAAAGAAGATTTTCATTATTCCTTGCTTATTATGGTGATGTTGCGATTTCATTAAACATAGTGCAGTAAGAGATACATTCCTAATTGAACTTGAGTAGTTTTCCCTTGAATACACATAATTATAAGACAATAGCTTAGCATTTAATCAAATGAACCATTAAAATGGTAACTAATGATGGTCTTCCTATGACTGACAGACCTGACCCAGTATCTTTAACTTTCCCCGTGTTTTATTAGGCTTGTTATATTAGTCCTTGTATATAATTAGGTTTGTATCAAAGAGCTGATAACTACCTGGGCTGTGGTAAAGTATCTTATCAGGTTGGGTGTTACAGTATTTTCTTCAGAGAGATTTGGAAGGACTAAGCAGAAATTGAACCTGAACCAAAATATACTTGTATTTTTATTACATTTTCCTGTGACACTGAAAACATTCACTTAATCTCTCCTTCCTGATACTGAAAAGTGGGGAACACACGCAGTCCTTTTAGTTCTTGGGAAAATTCTGAATTATGCAACGTTGGTAGCGTATGGCCTCACCAGTTAAACTGGGCCATTGTTGTTGCCTGAAACTCCCCTACGACTTTCTTACTATAGCGTGCGCTTCATCAAATTGCTGAGTTGATTAAATGTGATAAAACCTCAGAATAGCTGACTGGAGAACCACATGTTGACAGTCTTTACAGCCTGGAGGTGGGTACCTTGCAAAAATGATTCACGCTGGCTGCTCAAGACCTTTTAGTTGGAGAAGAGAATTTTTTAATCCATTCTTTTAGTACTCAGACTCTCCTGGCTCATGTAAGAGGCAAAACATTAACACTATTGGAGGAATTAAATATAACGGCTGAAAAAAGATCCATGAAGCGGTGAGAGGGACACAGAAAAATCAAAGATCTATTAAACTAGTTGTCAGGAAACCTGAGTTCTACTTTGGGATCTGCCACTAACTAGTTGTGCTGCCTTGGGCAAATGATCTTGTCAACATATCAGAAGTCTGGTTTATAAAAGGGGTGGTAAAAAAAAAAAGAAAAGTAAAGGAAAGAAATACAGATAACAAGAGAGAGACTGAAATGGCTTGTCCTTACTAATTAATAGGGTCTTATGAAGATCCAATAGGATACTCATAAAAGGGCTTGGGAAATACAAAATATTCTATAAATTCAAGATATTATTAATGTGTAAAGGATTGGACACAGGAGTCAAAATTACAGATGGATGCCTTATTTATGACTTTACCTCATTCAAAGCTGGAATAAAGGGAGTATTAACTGAGTAGATATTATTTTTCTGATGGGCATTTGAGAAAGAAAAACAAGTTGAGAGTTGCTTTAAAAAGTTATTCTCGGCCAACTTAATATCAACAAATTTGGGAGCTGGAAGGAACCAGAAACCTTAGAGCCAACACTTTCCATTTTACTGACTAGGAAATTGAGTAACAGCAAAAGGAATTGAATTGACCAAAGCCAAGCAGCCAGATGGTGGTGCAGTGTGGAAACCAGGGTTGCCTGACACACATGAACTCCAGCCTTCCTATCAGACCTTGGGAGAAAGCATTTTGTCAAAAGACACAAGAATTAAGAGCATTCCTATAAAAAATATTCATGCTGCTGTGGGAAAGTAAGAAGCGATAAATGGACAAAGTACCAGACACTGGTGCAAGTGATCACAAGACAATAAAAACCAGTAATAACAACCAGGAACAAAAGCTTGTCACATGTCTGGAGAGCTTTGATGAGAAGCATGCTGGGACTTAGCAACCGGCTGTTGGAGACAAGGAAGAAGTGGTAAAAGACACTGGTGTTGGAATCTTTACTTGATCTGAAGAGTTGGTCCCATGGGATAGAAGCCACCAGCACATAGAAGTGTAGCATTCTTCCACCAGGCACTTGCTAACATTTGGGGAGATGTGGAGCTGGAAGACATGGCACAGTGACAGCAGCATCCAGACAGCAGTGAGGCTTGAAGTCAGGAAGCCGGCAATGTCATGGTTCTGGGTGGTCCATCTGCTTTGGAATAAGACCCCAGCCAGCAGCTGGAGTTACCAGAAACAGGGTCCAGCTCTTAGGAAAAGAAGCTCATACGAACTAAGAACTGTCTTTGGCATATGTTGGTCACAATAATAAACAAGGTAAAATATCCACCTCTCAGCCACATGAGCTGGAATTTGGGCAGACTCTTTTCTCAACAGAATGGGTGGAATGCAGAACATGGGCACTAGGCAAGCCTAGTTCAGGGAGAAGAAAACACAGGAAGGCTGAGGACTGTCCCTAAGCCCAGGCTTAGAACTGAAGACTAGTTCTACGATGCGGTTTGAGTCTCCTGAAAACACTAGTGTCTTTGGTCAGGCTGGTTGGCTGAAAGACTATAGCTTAAAAGTCTATAGTGATTACTACTGAAATATGATGAATTCAGAGCCTGACATAACTATAGTCATTTTCCTCAATTATGCAGGGACCTACCTGGATTATTCCCTGGGCTCTTAGTACTATGAGGACAGAGACAATGTTTATATATTTGCCGTCACATGCTAGGCATCCTACATAAAGCCAAATGCATCATAGTAATTCAAAACATATTTGTGGAAATAATGAGTAAATATCCAGACCTCTCCCTTCCTTTATTAGCCATTCCCACCTATTTCTCTAATATTAAGACCTAATCTAACACAGCTTAATAGTTACCTACATCTGTAACCACCGCACACTCAAAGCTGTGCTTGCAACGCAGAAGCTAACTACAATGGCTGTATGTCTTTCTTTCATCATCTCTTTGTCCCTTTTCTTACTCGAAGAGTTCAAAGGGGACTCCAGGAGAAGAATACACATTTATAAAAAGGAGAACCGAACACCAAATGCTTAAACAAGGGTGTATTTTCTCCTCAGTGTTTTGAAATGGGAGATATCAAGAAGGAAGGAAAAGTTCCGATTCAAAGAACACCCAAAATGGCACAGTTGTCATTGTATTTCTATCAATGATATAGAACTCAGCGCGAAGTGGGTGCTCAACAAATGTTTGCTGATTAGCAAGGATGTATACAAGTCCAGTTGAGCCTTGCTTGATTAAAAAAAAGAGGGGCAGGGGGAGTGAGGAAAGAGGAACAAAATAGTGATGTGGAAAGGTATTCTGAATAAAAGGAAATCAGAATTAGAAAAGACACAGGATATGCATGTTTAAGGAGGGCATTATGTATATTCCTGAATATTCCTGCAGAGAATGAGGATAAAAAGGAGCCCTGAAATGTGTTTAGTATCTGGGGAAGGAGAGCATTTTTTGGCCTTTGTTGTGAGTCAGGGTGTTCCCAATTCCCTCCTACACCAGAGAAACTGTAAACACTTAACAAATGACAGGCAAACCTATATCTAAGAAATTGTACAAGAGTTGCAATCTGGGTGAGCTTTAGTCACTGATTTCATCAAGAGACAAGTCAGTTATTTTTTTAATGTTTTTGCTTTAAAATTGGTTAATTTGTTAGAAGAATAATATGCAAATATTCCAAAGATTTATAAAATAAAGGCTTCCAGCTATTGTATCAGAAATAGAAAGCTGGATAGATTGTTGTTCCTGCTATAGTAATGGTGAAAAAATGGGTCCTCTATAAAAATCATAACTTTTCTTGAACCTATGAGAGAACTGAGGTTGAAGGACAAACATCTAAGGAAAGACAGATATTTCCAAAGAGAAAGGATGTGAGCATCGACTTACTTAAACAGAGCATAAGAGGAAGATATGCCAATCAACACAAGTAGGTAAAAGATTTTAGATAATATTTTCAACGAACTGAGAAAGGCTGAGTGTGGGCTACGGTGAGAATATAGACTCAGCATGATCCACAAAATACAAAGGCAATGCACACCCAATGGCAGGATTCTTTCTACCAATTTTGCCTGGGAACTTACCCAGGTGCTCATGAAAAGAATGAGGACAAAGTAGGAGACCAAAGAGAGCCCCTATTCTAGGGAGGCTTGGTGAATGAGAGACCAGCCACTGCCCCAACCAGTCTTCCCTATGGAGGACACCTCTCAATACGGGGGAAAAAACACTTTGATCTTCAAAATAAATTAAAGAGTAATAGAAATACCTGAAATGAAAGTAATTATTGAACATATTTTTTCTAATCTTTAAAAATATTCTATAATTAATTGACTGTCTAAAGTAAAAGTAGGAGCACTATATGAAAGTATAAAATAGTAGCAATGTAATCAAACCTGAGTTGTATTGTTGAAAGCAGACACATAAATCAATGGAACAAAACAGAGAATGCAAAAGTATATCCACACATATATGCTCAATTAATTTTTGAACAAGCTACAGAAGTAATTTAATGGAAATGCAAGCCCACCACAAATTCTCACCTAGGGCTCTGTAATACCAATATACCTAGAAAACTGATGAAAACCAAAGTCAAAGAGAAAAACCTGGAAAGAAGCTGGAGGGGTAAAATAAGACATACCAAAGGGACAGCAATAAGACATATGACTGACTTTGATGCAGAAAATACAAAAAATAGAAGATAATAACATCTCCAACATGATCAAAGAAAATAACTGATCATCTAGAATCTTATATTTGTATAAAAATTTTTTTTTTCAAAAATAAATGCAAAACATTTTTATTTTGCTTAGAATTTAAAAGACAGAAAAGACTGTTGTTCATGTAGCAAAAAGAATAACCCCTATAAAATTAAAATTATGTTTTTATTAATTTAACTAGGTAGCAAAGAATACTTCAAACAGGGAACCCTACATAACGGAGCAGAAAGCTGTAGAAGATTCCATACCTAACGTGTGACATTTTGAGGACAAACAGAGACTTTACATAGATGAGGAGAAATCAGACAAACCTTGGAATATTGTGTTGGTTGGCAGGACATACTGGAATCTAGAAAACCCCCAAATGCAGAAACAAAATTGCTAAACCTGACAAATATTTTCCTTTACCATATCTCTGAATTTTTGCCAAGAAAGCAACAGTGGAAGGGGTTTGGAAGTCTAATTTTGCCTGTTTTCACAGTAACTGGATTCTTAGGCTCTCTTGAATCCAAAGGTAAAATAAATTTATCTTGAATCATAGCACAAACCTCTCTCAGCTCCAGTATTGAAAAGATTAAAAAAGATAGCTACAAAGGAAATTAGGGGTTGAGCTATTCACAGGTGAACTCGATGTAATTAAAGATTACAATTAATTTGGTTCTAGGAGGAATTCAAATGACAAAGGTTAACCACTTAACCATAACTGCCAAACAGAGGAAAGAGATTGTACTCTCTGGTAAGTAAACAAAACAAAACAATATTATGCTTTTGTTTCCCCTATTCTTTTGTTTATAATGACTGGACTAAAATTTTATTTTATTTATTTTTAAAGATTTTATTTATTATTTTTAGAGAGAGGGATAAGGAGAAAGGCAGAGAGAGAGAGAGAGAGAAACATCAATGTATGGTTGCCTTTCACCTGCCTCCAGCTATGGGCCTGGCTGGAGACCTGACTTGCAACCTGGTTACATGCCCTGGCTGGGAATCGAACCGGCAACCTTTGGGTTCGCAGGCCTGCACCTTATCCACTGTGCCCTCAGCCAGGGCCAGACTGAAAATTTTAAAGTATAAAGCTTACCCACCCCAAAGCATGAAAACGTAACCATAATTTAAAAAATATTCTCAAGAAAAGCAGAACCATAGATGATGCAATTATTTAAATTAAAAGACAAAAATGTTTAAACACATATATGTTAAAGAATTTGTGAGAAATGGATGTAACAATTAAAGCAATGAGGCATTTCAAGAAAGCAATAGAGAGTGTAAAACAGAAGCAAATATACATTTTTCAACTAAAAATACAATTTCTGGAATAAAAGATATATTAAATAGGCTTGTAGCAGATTGGACACTGTGGAATACAGGTTATGTGAGCTTCAAAGTAGGTCAGTAGAAATTATCCAAACTAAAGAAGGACAGAATAAAGAATTAGAAAATAAAGGGTCAGTATCAGTAATCTTTGAGGTAATATCAAGCAGTCTAATTAATATATATGTATTAGAAGATCCAGAAGGAGAGAAAAAAGAATAAGGAAAAAAATATGTTTGAAGAAATAATTGCCAAAAATTTTCCAAGTTTAATAAAAATATAAAACAAAACAAAAC
This sequence comes from Noctilio leporinus, assembly GCA_004026585.1. NCBI lineage: Eukaryota > Metazoa > Chordata > Mammalia > Chiroptera > Noctilionidae > Noctilio > Noctilio leporinus. Next base: position 50,897 of record PVIW01000148.1, read on the forward strand.
AAAAAATGCTTACAGACCCAAGAATTTCAAAGAACCCCAAGCAGGATGAATACACGCAAGCATAAAAATTATACATAGCTGCATCATTATCAAATTGCTGAAAACCAAAGATAAAAAGTTGCAAAATCAGCCAAAGGAAAAGAATTAAAATATGCATTACACACGAGAAAACAATGATAAGAAAAATGGTTGACTTCCCATCAGAAATAACAGAAGCCAGAAGACATTTCCAAAGTACTAAAAAACAAAAACATGTTAAACTGGAATTATAAATCGAATGAAAATATTCTTCAAAAATGGAAGTAAAGTAATTGTCAGATAAACAAAAGTTGACAGAATTTGTCACCAAAAAAGCAAAAAGACAAACAAATGAACAAACAAAAATGTACTACAAAAAGAAATATTGTTAAAGAAAGTCCTCAAGCTGAATGAAATACCAACTGGAGACCCAGATCTTCAGAAAAGGATGAAGAACATCAGAAATAGTAAAGTTGTGGGTAAATAAAAACATACTATCTCTTCTTAAATTCCCCCAAAAATAATTGCTTAAAACAAAAATAATAATACCTTATGGAAATTATAATATGTGTAAAATCAAAAGATAATAAAACAACATCCTAAAAAATGAGAGGGATTTAAATAGACATATACTAATACAAAATTATTATATTATACTTGTAGTATGATATTAATTCAAAGTAGACTGATAACTTGCAAATGCATATTTAATTCCTAGAGAAAGTGTTTTAAAAACTGAAACAAACATGTATAGCCAAAAGAAGACAGAAAAGGAGAAGCAAAAGAATAGAAAGACAGAACTAACATGGAAAAACAGCAACATATAGACTAGCCCATATCAACAATTAGAATAAATGTAAATAAAATACACACTGCAATTAATTATAAAAATATAGACTGCACACAAAGGCAACCTCAACCTTATGTTGTTTGAAAGAATGCACTTTAAATACAACAGTACAGATGTTTAAAGTTATAGCATGGGAAAATCTGTCATGCAAATACTAATCATTAAAATGCTGGGATGACTCTATCAATATCAGATAAAGTTCAGCCATTGTGAATATACTGAGATTTCAGAAAATAAATATTATTACCAAATACGAAGAGGTATATTTAAAAGTAAAAAATGGATTGATTTATCAGGAAGCTGTAGATAAATATGCCCCTAATAACGGAGTTGCAAAGTATGGAAGTCAGAAATTGACAAAAATTAAGTGACAAATAGATAAATCCACCATTGTAGTTGGAAATTTTACACTTTTCTTTCAATACTTGATAGAGTAAGTAGAAAAGTAATCTGTAAGGATATGGAAGGTCTGTACAACACTTTGAACTGACTTGACCTAACTGATATTGATAGAACATTACAACCAATAAATACAGAATCCACAATCTTTCCAACTGCAAATAAAGCCATCTACAGTATAAATCATGCTGGATAAAAAATAAGTCTCAATAAATTTAAAAGAATTAGTGTTCCAAGAAGCATGGTGTGACTATAATGTAATTAAATTAGATATAGATAAAAATAAGATATCTAAAATATTCTCATATATTTGGAAATAATAAACTTACTTCTAGATAAACCATAGGTCAAAGGAGAAACCACAGGAAGAATTGAAACATATTATAACCTGAATATATTTTATGAAAGTAGAACATATTAATATCTGGGGGAATATTGAAGGAAAGTCATAGCTTTAAATACTTATATGAGAAAAATAAACTTTTATACCAATAACATAAGCTATCATGTAAGAATAAGAACAAATTAAACCAAACATAAATATAAAAAAAGAGATAACATAGATTAGAGGAGAAAACATTAGTGTAGCAGAAAAAGAATAGCAAATACCAACAAAGCCAAAATTAGCTTCTTAAAGGATCACAGAATTGCTATATCTCTATTCAAAAATAAAATAATAAGGCCAGGCTGCTGGCACAGTGGATAAAGCGCTGGCCTGCAAACCCAAAGGTCGCTGGTTCAATTCCCCAGCCAGGGCACATAATCAGGCTGCAAGCCAGGTCTCCAACCAGGTCCATAGCTGGAGGCAGGCGAAAGTCAACCATATGTTACTGTCCCTCTCCCTCTCTGCTTCTCTCCCTACCCCTCTCTCTAAAAATAATAAATAAAATCTTTTAAAAATAAATAATAGAATAGAATAGCATTAAAATAGAGAAAATATCAATTCCCAGTTTTGGTAATGAAAAAAGAAATATTGTTGCACATTGTATAGACATTTTAAAAGTAGCTAGGAAATAAATACAAGGTTTGCTTGGAAGAAGTCCAGCCATTCTTAATACAATTTGCATATCACAACATAACCAGGCAGCCAAGGAGAGTGGACTGGAATGCACATGTGTGAACAATGACAACTTCACTGTATTAGTCAGTGAGGGCAGTAGATGCTGTTGAGTTGAGTATGTGTACTGTGTGGTGGTTGCATTCAAAATGGCTGAGCAAGTACAGCAACGAATCTGTATCAGATATTTTTTAAGCTCGAACATTCCTCTACAGAAACTATTCAGATGATTCAGAAGGCCACAGCTACAGACAACTGGTGATTGGCAGCTTCATCACGATGGTATGCCCACTCATGCATCATGTCTTGTACAGAGTTTTTTGGCAAGACAACAAATCACCCAAGTGACTCAGCCTCTCTACAGACCAGATTAGATGCCCTATGAATTCTGGCTTTCCCCAAAAGTAAAAGGGAAGAGATTTCAGACCATTGATGAGATTCAGGAAAATATGTCAGGGCACCTGATAGTGACCAGGAGAACTGTGTAAGGTCCCAAGGTGCTTACTTTGAAGGGGACTGAGGCATCATTGTCCTGTGTACAGTGTTTCTTGTATCTTGTATCCTTTTCAATACAGATTTCTATTTTTCATATTATATGGTTGGGTATCTTCTGGACAGACCTCATATTATAAACCATGTTTACAATGAATAGAGCGAACTTAGATGATGTGGCCAAATTCCTTAAAAACACAATTTATGAAAACTGGCTCAAGAATAGCCTTGATTTTTCCCATTTCTGTTAAAGAAATTGCATTTGAAATTAACAACTCTCCCACAAAGAAACACCAGGCCAGATAGTGTAATTAGTAAGTTCTAGCAAATGTGTAAATAAGAAATAATACCAAGCTTCTTAAGCTTTTTAAGAAAATCAGGGGAGGGGGAAAAGGAGCCAAAGAAGGGGAGCAGTTTAGTCATGGAAGACCCATGGACATGAATAACAACTGAGATTGACTTTGGCGGGGGGGTGGGGGAGGGTGGTGGTGGATGGGGAAGGGGAGAGAATGCAACAACAATAAAATTAAATTAAAAAACAAAAACAAAAAACAAAAAAGAAAATGAAAGAGAAGAGAAAATTCCCAATTTATTTTATGAATCCAGCATAAATCTGGTACCAATGGATGATGAGAACATTACATTGCTGGGTAATAGTTTTCAGAATAGGTACAATGATAATTTTTAAAAAGCAAATTAAATTTCATAATATATAAAAAGGATACTATATTATGACCAAGTGCAGTTTATTTCAGGAATGCAAAGTTGGCCTAACAATCAAAATGAGTTATTATAATTTATTATATTAATCATAACATAAAAGAAGAAACATGTTAATTTTTTCAAATTTCTTTTTTATTGTTTACTCTATTACAGTTGTCCCAAATTCTTTTTTTTCTTTTTTTACCCTTCCACCAGCCCACTCTCTCACCCACAGTCATTCCTCTCTTTGATGTCCATGTCCATGAGTCATTCATACATGTTCTTTGACTAGTCCCTTCCCCTTCCTTCCACAAACCTCTCCTTCCTTCTCCTCTCCTACAGCTATCAGTCTGTTCTGTATTTCCATGTTTCTGGTTCTATTTTTCTCATTAGTTTATTTTGTTCATTATATTCCAGTTATAAGTGAGGTCATATGGTATTTGTCTTTCACCGACTGATTTATTTCACTTAGCATAATAGCATCCAGTTCAATCCATGCTGTCACAAAAGGTAGGAATTCCTTCTTTCTTTCTGGTGTGTAGTATTCCATTGTGTAAATGTGCCACAGGTTTTTTTAAATTCACTCCTCCACTGGTAGGCACTTAGGCTGTTTCCAGTACTTGACTATTGTAAATAGTGCTGCTATGAACATAGGGGTGCATAGATTCTTCTGAATTGGCATTTCAGCTTTCAGGATTCTTAGAATATAATCTCAGCAGTGGAATTACTGGGTCATAAAACAGTTTCATTTTTAATTTTCTGAGGAAATTCCATACTATTTTCCACAGTGGCTTCACCAGTCTGCACTCCCACCAGCAGTGCACTAGGGTTCCCTTTTCTCCACATTTTCACCAGCACTTGTTGATTTATTAATGATAGCCATTCTGACTGATGTGAGGCGATACTTCATTGTGGTTTTCATTTGTATCTCTCTGATGGCTAGTGATGTTAAACATTTTTTCACATGCCTATGGGACTTCTGTATGTCCTCCGTGGAGAAATGTCTATTCAGGTTCTCCTTCTATTTTTAATTGGTTTATTTTCCTGGTGTTGAGTTATATTTCTTTACATATTTTAGAGATTAAACCCTTGTCCAAGGTATCATTGGCAAATACATTCTCCCGTATGGTTGTTTCCCTTTTCATTTTGATCATGGTTTCTTTAGTCATGAAGAAGCTTTTTAATTTGATGTAATCTATTTATTTATTTTTCCTTTTATTTCCCTTGTCTTAGGATATGTGTTAGCAAAAATGTTGTTATATAGGATATCTGAAATTTTATTGCCTGTTTTCCTCTGGAATTTTTATGGTAGCATGGCTTATGTTTAAGTCTTTTATCCATTTTGAGTTTATTCTGGTGTATGGTGTAAACTGGTCGTCTAGTTTCATTTTTTTGTATGGACCAGTCCAGTTCTCCCACATCTTAATTTTAATTGAGATTCACCATCCATTTATAATACCAGTTAGAAAACAAGGACTGGAACCTTCCTCAAAATCATAAAGGCTCTATGGGGTATGTGTGTTTTGTGGGGGACAGTATACAGAGGTATATACACATGTTTAAAAACTTACAGCTGCATTAAAATTAACAGTAAAACATTGAATATATTTTCATAAGGGAAAAACTAGATGAGAAAGTCTGTTCCCACTACTGCAAATAAATTAAAAAATAATAAACAAAAGACATGAAAATTGAGAAGAAAAAACTAAAACCATCTTTTTAACAGGTTACAAAAATGTTAATGAAGAAAATCCAAAGAAATTTCTAAAAATAAAATACTAAAACTAAAATGTGAATTTTGCAATGCCCACAGGAATAAGGCTAATAAATGTAAATCAGTTGTATTTGTATTTACGTGCACCATTTAGACAATAAAATTTGAAGTACCATGCCATAGCCAATTGAATTTCTAAAGACATATGAAATTATTTATGAGCAAATTTAATAAAGGGAGTGTAAACCATTTAGGTTGAAAGTTACAAACTTTCAACAAAATTGTTGAAAGCAATTAAAGAAGACCTAAGTAATTGGCTTAAAATCAAAATAAGAACAGGAGAATGAACAAATAAGCTATGGTATTTTCATACAGCATGATATTATAGAGCCATGAAAAAGAATACAATTTAGCCACATGTCACAGAAATAGACATAAGGTTAAGCTAGAGAAGCCAGACACTAAAGAGTACATGTGCATAGTCTTTTTCAAATAACATTCCAAAAGGCAAAATAATGATGATAGACATCATCAGAGTGGCTATTTTGGGGGAGAATAATTGGTATGGAGGCATTGAGGGGGCTTCTGTGTTTGCTGGTAATATTCTGTGTCTCAATCTTTATCTTGAGTTGTGTTCACTTTGTAAAACCTCATGTAACTGTACACTTGAGATCTGTGCACTTAAGGTATGCATGCTAAACTAAAAAATTCCAAGGCAATTAGCCCAGGCAAAAAACCCACATGGCAGAGTGACAGATAAGCTGAGGTCCCAGCTGATAGACAGTATCAACCACCAAACTGATGAATGGAGGCATCTCTAGATGATTCCAGGCTTCATCCTTCACCTAGCAAAGGCAATATCTTCCTGCTGTGTCCTGCACAGGTTCATGACCCACTGAAACCATGAGGGATAATACAATTATTGTTATTGTGAGGTAACTATTTTTGCAACAAAAGTAACCATCAGGACATCTATTGTCAGTGCCACTGACATATGAATAAAACTATTTCACTGGACCTACACCTGCACCCAAGGTCTCCATCTTCAAAAATCTTTGCTGATTTGATTGCTGAAAAACAGTGCCTTACTTTCTCATGTCTTGTTGAAGTTGAACTGTTTTTTGTTCCTACATATAAATTCTATTTTTTCTGTGGGACTTTGAATGGTTCATATTCATTGTCCATTTACATGTTGGGAACTCTGTGCTTCAATTCACAATTTGTGTAAATTCCTTATGTAAAAAAGATTTTAAAAGACCTTTCATTCTTTTCAGGTGGGAAAAAGTTCAAGAATCAGACACAAATTCTGTATGAGACTCAGCACACTGAACATTTGTTCAATTGCAGTGGAGTAGCTTGTTTTCTCCTTCACTGATTTGCTGATTGGTGATCAATCCTTGGGGTGGTCTTGATTTCCTATAGCAGAAATGTTCCCAAGAGGACAGTAAGCTAATGGTGATGATAGGAGACTCTGTGATCCTTCAGAATGAGAATAAGATGCTTGGCCATGTATTTGGTGCACTCAGTGAATGCCTTGAACATAGGAGAAACTATTCTTTTGAGACTTTGGCTTAATATTAAAACATTATTCAGTGCTTTTCCATAAGTCACCATTTAAGGCAAAGGAAAGCAAATGTGTGTGATAGAAGGATCTAGAATAGACCTCTTTCTATGAAATCTGGGGTTTCACCTTTAGGATTCATGCAAAGTTTGTATTCCAGTTCTTCCATGTTTGAAGTAATATGAAAAAAAGTAATCTGTGAGAAAATTAGAAATTAAAGGGAGACATGCTATGCTTGCATTAGGCTTGCGTTAGGTATTCCAGAAACTCTGCTGTATTCTCCTGGGGGTGGGACACCTGCACTTGAGCTTGAGAAGCATGGGACATTATGCCACACATCATAAATAGCACTGTGATATAAATGCATCTATTTTTATCCAGGTATGTCATTGTAGTCATTAATTAGCATATTTAACAACAGCAAAATTGGAGCCTCTTGCTTTTTGTTCACATACTCTTTGTTTATTTATTCATTAATTACTTTATTCAACAAGTACTTACTGATTGTCTCCTCTGGACCAGCCGCTGTCTTCATTGCCAAGATTCATAAATGAACTAATTAGATAAACATCCCTGCTCTTCACATTCTAGTGGAGAAAGGCAGACAATAAGCAATAAACATGATAGATAAGCAAATATTAAGCATATTGGGAACCAAAAAGTAGAGTAGGGAGGGCATCTGAAGTGTGGGATTGTGTTTGCTTGAGTTGTATGAGTGGTAGATTTCAATAGCAAGGTGACATGTGAGCAAATACTTAAAGGTGCTGAGGGGATTACTTAGGTGATAAATGTGCCTGGAGAAGAATGAGAGAAAGAGGCTAAAATAGGAAGCCAGAGGTAATTTGGGGTCAGATCACACAATCAATGTAAGGTCTTTGAATTTGACTCGGAGCAAAATGGAGAGCTGTTGTAGGTTTTGAGCAAAAGAATGACATAATCTGACTTAATATTTCTAGAAGACCATGGTTACATCTTCATAAAGCTTGTAATTTGTATGAAGTTATTTTTTTAAAGTAGTGTCATAAACAATCTGTGGGAAGATGTCAGATTCTGGATATATGAGATCTGTCCAGAAAAAGTCCAGCCATTGTTAACATAAAGAGAACAGCTTATGTGACTTCAGTGTAACCTGGCAGTCAAGGATAGTGGACTGGAACATGAATGCATGAACAATGACAACTTCACTGTACTAGTCAGTGGGAGCAGTAGATGCCTTTGAGTGAGAATATGTACTGTGTGGTTGTCAAATTCAAAATAACTGAGTGAGTAGAGCAACCTATCTGCATCAAATTTTGCATTAAGCTTGGACATTTCTCTATGGAAACTATTCAGATGATTCAGAAGGCTGCTGCTATGGGCAACTGGAGATTGGCAGCATCATCACAACAACACGCTTGCTCACAAATCATGTCTCATGCAGAGTTTTTGCCAAACATCAAATCACCCAGGTGACTCAGCCCCCCAACAGCCCAAATTTGGCATTGTGCAACTTCTGACTTCTCCCAAAAAATCTAAACTAAAATCACCTTTAAAGAACAATTTCAGACCATCTATGAGATTCAGAAAAATATGATGGGGCATCTGCTGGCGATTGAGAGAATGGTGTGGGGTCCTAAGGTACCTGCTTTGAAGGGGACTGAGGCACCATTGTCCTACATGCAATGATTCTTGTATCTTGTGTCTTCTTCAATAAATGTCTCTTTTTCATAGTACATGGCTGGATACATTCTGGACAGACCTCATATATTGATTTGTTTGCAGATTTTGTATTGGTTTGGAGAGAAACAGGGAAAACAGCAGGAAGGAGGAAAAGGAGAGAGGGGCAGAAGAAGAGTCATAAGGATTGGGAGTAATATATGTAATACTTGGCACATGATAGACACTCCTACGCAGTAACTAGTTTCATTACCCTGAGTAATACCTGATTCCTGAGATAGAACAAATGAGTAAAAGCCACAAAGAGGAAGATTTGAGCTCAGTTTTTAAAAAATGTAACATTATCTAATATTTTTTTTAAGGAATGGGCTACTTGGAGGGATTCTGAGCAACACACATGTATAGGCTAGATACATATGAAGCTCTCAGATATTGTAAAGTGCTTACTGCTGTGGTTGGGAGTGGTTTAACAAAACAATTTCTGGGGCTTTTTCCAAAAGGCTTTAGTCTTTGCTATGTGCCTCTCATTTCTCTGATAAATGTTTCTTATACTTCTATGTGCCACTTTTACCTTTAGAAACACCCTTAGACTTTTCCAATGACTAAAGAGACCATGGGAAAGTGTTTTCTAAACCATAACGCATCATCTACACATGAAGGATTATTTTCTGAATTTCAACTCAGCCGTCCATAAAGTCTCTTACAGTAGGTCTTTGCTTCCTCCCAAAGATCCATACTCCTTCTTTACAATTAGAGAGAGAACTGGGAGCCTCCCAAGAACAGACTATCTCAACAGAGTTTGTTTTGAATATTTGAAAGGTTCAAACTCAATAAACTAAAGACTTAAAATCATGGCTGTCTGTTGTATCTGATTCATCCAGAGGCATTTGTTGTTCTTTTTTCTCCTTTCTGTTATTTTAATGAAAAAATTTTATAGTCTAATTGTACCAGGTGAGTGTCAAATTATTTCTAAGTGCCTGAGATTCTGGTCCCACTCATGAGATGGGTCTGAATATATAATTAAAGTCTATTGTAAGTAAAAACAAATATCCCAGATAAGAATAACCAGAAGAGAATTAAATTAAGAGAGTACTAGAGATTTAAGCCTGAGTGAATAGCCACTGATTCTTGTTGGATAATTGAGCAGACCAGTCATCTAAGAAAACACTTTGATTCTAACTATTCATGTAACTGATATGTAAGCCAATAGCCTGGACTATGGCTGAGTGGTGTCGATACTCTCAGTAGCCTAGGTCTGGAGTCACTCAGCTCTGACATGATTAAGCAACTGCATTCTTGGCTTTGCTTCTCCAATGAAGATTAGAAGGGATGAATTAAAGGCACTTCCAATCTTCAGCATATTTTGTCTCCTGATAATACACATGGTTATTTCTACTCAAATTCTTGGATTTGACCTAAGTTATCAAAATGTGTCCATCTAATCTTTTTTATGATAAACTATCATAGAATATGGGCAATTACTTCAGGCTCCAAACACTGGAGATTCACATAAGGCAGCAGCTGCTTAGTGAGAGATTGAAAGAGAGAGAGAGAGATTGAGAGAAAGAGAGAGAGAGAGAGAGAAGAGAGAGACTGACTTGTGAAGTTCTCATACCTCAGCTTGTCCCTCTACTTCCTGTAGTCCCCAAGTAAAGCTGGTGGACCGGTCCCTCTCTTTTCATCATATATGTCATTGTGAGTATGATCTTTATACACTGCATTTTTGCTCTCAAGGCTGTCTCTAATCTATGGATATGTCTGCCGGGTGGCAGGTGTGAAAATAGAAGATACATAATGTGATTTGCTATGAGCTCTGCATGCGCAGAGATGGCTCCAAGTCCCCATCCCTTAGGGACAGTCAATCTTAGAAACACTTTGCTCTTTCTGCATATCACTCATTACTTCCTGAAATATATTTCTATTTGTTTCTTTATCTCTCATCTGCCTCCCCCACTAGAATGTAAACTCCTTAAAGTTATGAGTTTTATCTCTCAATTCTCCAATATATACCCAGTACGTAAAATTGTTGCAGATTATGGGAGTATAAAATCTGGAGCCCAGTGTGTCCTCACTTCCCTTCCTCCATCGCCCGAGGACTCCATGAATGCTCAGAACTACAGACAGGTGTCATCTTTTACACTAACAGAGGTGAAATTGGAGCATCTGGAACACTTAGGGGGTTTTTTGTTTTGTTTTGTTTTGTTTTGTTTGAGACCACAAATTAAGTGGCAGGGATGCCGAGGCTATTTTGGATGTGCTTTCCATTCTGGCAAACCACCAAGGAACCTTCACTAGCAAATAAATCCATTCCTTAGGGACTCATCCTATTTCCTTATTCATTAAACAAAACATTCATTTTTTTAAAAACATTTTTCTCACTGGTGCTCAACCAAATGTCCATCATTTCCAGTCTCATATAAAGATCTGGGGTCAGATGGCTTTCTCACATCTCCACCCAGGCCCATTCACTCCCCCACAGTTAGCTAGAGGCCAACGGCTCCTCTACTGATCTCCAGGTGGCTGAAGAGATCCTCTGCCCTCCCCCATTGCTGCTGGCTCTCTTTGGGCCACCTTGGCACAGGGGTATGACAGGGCAGAGCCTATGGCATCCTTACTCATGAAGAAACCTCCCACGTCACAAGTCCAGCTGTTAATGCAAATGACAGTCAACAAGGAGGAATCACAGAAACAGTGATGGTAACTGTGAGGGGGGTTCTATGCCAGGGCCCACAGTTCACCCTTTGCTTTGCTGAGGAAGCCTACAGCCTGAAGATTTCATGGAGATTGACACTTCACATCGGAAAAGTGTCAAAGACCCCAAGAGTTCCCAGAAGAAGAAATGGCCTACAATGGGGAGGAAGGGAAAGGGATGAAAGAAAGAGGCTAGCTGGGTTCTTACCAGACAAGCTGGTTTCCATTGAAAATACAAAAGATGAGAAGCATGGGCATGACAACAATGACTGTTGTGACTTTTTTAATTAGAGAAAAATCAATGATATGTTCTATGGATGAAAGCTGGGTTGGCTGTGTTTACTTCCACTGTCTGTTGCTCATAAACATGCTCACACAGTCCTGTCAGTTCATCTTGCGCAGTCTTCATGTCATTTAGCCATAGGGCAGCCAGGACAAGGAGCATGGGGGTTAACTGTTGCAAGCTTGGGAAGGAATCGCCAGAGGACCCCTCCCCCCAGTACAGAGTTTGGGGGAAAATGTGAAATGTCTTTCCCGCCACCCACTGGGGATCCTCCTTTCCCCTTCTACTTTCAGGAGGTGAGACAAACAACAACTGACATGAGGGGTAGGAAATGCAGAAAGAAAAGGAAAATTTGGCAACAGAAAAGAACAAGAACAAAAAGGAACAATACAATACAAACTCACAGGCATTACAATGAGATGGCCACATACAACAATTTGCTGCTCTTGGTCATTTTGGAGCTCAAAGCAAGCATACCTTGGTCAAAAGAGATCATTTGGATTAATTATGGATGGCAGTATTATTTTTATTTCAATCTTTATATTTTTCTCTATATTCCAATTGTTCTACATTGAACATGTATTATTTATATTAGGCTGAAAAAAATGACTGCCATTTGTCAGCTGTGCTTTCTTGGGCAACTGTCTTAACCTTTTGTGCTTTAGTTGCCTCATTTATAGAATTGGGATTAATATATCATTATAGTTTTTGTAGTAGTCATCAAGAACCAAGCATTCAAAAAAATGTTAATTGTATTTTTTCCATTACCATTTAACCTTTATACTTCCCCACAGTTATCACATTGGTTGTCCATCTCCATGAGTCCTTTTTCTTCTATTCGACCCCTCTACCCCTAACTACCCCCCGGAGCTGTCATCCTGTTCTCTTCCTATGAGTCTGTCTCTATTTTGAAGAACCAAGCACTTTTACGCATACAGTAACTACTTAACAAATGGCCATTGTTATTTTATCATAAAAAATGACATTTTATTTTTCAAGAAGCCAGGGAGAAGAAATACATTCACTATAGACTGATCAATTCATCAGGAAGGTCTTTCCCATCACCTTGGCCTTCGTTACAAATTTTGCCACGTTCTCAAACTTGACTTCCTAGGTGGTTTTTCTGAAAAGAATAAAAAGAAGGACCAGGTACTCATAGCTCACAAAATACCACTGAACTTGGAAAGTGAATCTGAATCCTGATGAACTTGCACTGTGCCATAGTTGGGCAGTCTTGCCTTCACCCCACGCAGTTTCCCAGGCAAACTTCTGCTAAGGTTTGAATCAGCCATTTCAGTGGCCCAAGCTACCTGCAGAGACCGGAGTTCTTGGGTGCTCCCACTGAATTTACATCTTTCTGTTTCATCTGTCTCTCACTGACAACATTGTATGTTAGCCACATAACAGCAGTTGTGGAGGGCACCGAATACTCCAGTTCTCTGGTCCCTAATTCTTCAGGTGAAACCAGGGACTGGATGATGTAATGTTACTTCATCCTGGAATATTTCATCTGGTGGTCAAAGTTATTCTGTTTTTTCCTTGAAGCCAATGTACTACTTCTCTTGGAATATATTAAGCTTACATTTTTAGGCTGAGTTTTTACTATGGAAATTACCCTTTATGAGCAACTTCAGTCACCATCAATATATGAGAGATGAAATGTTAGGTTCATTGTTTTCCTAGGTGGAGGAATATGAAAACTCTGGAGAAACAAATTATATAACAAAAACATAGCCAAGACCTCCTTCTGGTCAATCCATGCAACATCAAGTGAGGACCTGAAACACAGAGACACATGTATGTCACTTTTTTTATAGGACTTGGTATGATAGATAGCCAGAAGCCTTTTATTAATTCAGCACGAAGACTGGTATATACCCCATTTGTCTGACAACAGAGAAAGCAAAAGATGGAATTATAGTAGAAATATTACAACAAAGTTCATAATCCAAACAGCCATCAGGATTTTTACAATTAGTGACCAACATCAGTAATGTTTATTTGAAGCAACTTGAATGTGAGGTTAGAAAAATAATTGGGACATGTATTTTTGAAATGACAGAAAGTCAGTTATTATTGAAGCTACTCAAGGACAAATACCACTATAGAATTATTGAATGTAAGAGCACAAATAATGAAGTATTGGTTGATTGTAAAATTTTAAAGGATCAAAGACATTTTTAACAATATACTAAAGATAATGTGTTTGGAAATATGTTCATATTTTAAGTCTAAAGATTTTTCAGGGAAGTAGAGAAGGAATAAAAAAGCTGGGCCTAAATTATAGGCTCAGCAAGAAGGCTAGTAAAAAGTTGAAGGGGCCCTGGCTGGTAGCACAGTGGATAAGGTGCTGGCCTGCAAACCCAAAGGTCGCTGGTTCGATTCCCTAGCCAGGGCACATAACCAGGTTGCAAATCAGGTCTCCAGCCAGGTCTGTGGCTGGAGGCAGGTGAAAGGCAACCATACATTGATGTTTCTCTCCCTCTCTGCCTCTCTCCCTGCCTATCTCTCTGGAAATAATAAATAAAATCTTAAAAACAAAAATGTTGAAGGGTTCACCCTTCTTGATTTCTAAACTTATTACAAAGCTACAATGATCAAAAAGTATGGTACTGGCTTAAGGATAGATATACAGATCAGTGGAAAAGAACTGAAATTCTCTATGTCAATGGCCAATTAATTTTCAACAAGAGTGCCAAACCATTCAATAGCAAATAATGAAATTTTTAACAAAGGATGCCAGGACAGTTAGATATCCACATGCAATAGAATGAAGATGAGTCCCTACTTCAGATCATATATAAATTTTAACTCAAAATCAATCAAATATCCATATGTGAGAACTAAAATGAGCAGATTCTTAGATCATAGCGATGAATCTTTATGACCCTAGTTTGGCAATGGGTTCTTAGATATGACACTTCCAAAGCAGAAATGAAAATAAATTAATTGGGGTTAATCAAAATTAAGAATTTTAGGCATCAAAGGACATTACCAAAGAAAATGAAAAGATAACCTAAAGTATGAAAGTGTAAGAGTCCACCCTAGCTGGTAACACAGTGGATTGGGAGCTGGCCTGAGAACCCAAAGGTCGCTGGTTTGATTCCCCAGCCAGGGCACATAACCAGGTTGCAGGCCAGGTCTCCAGCCAGGTGCATGGCTGGAGGCAGGTGAAGGGCAACCGTACATTGATGTTTCTCTCCCTCCCTGCCTCTCTTCCTTCCCCTCTTTCTGGAACTACTAATAAATAAAATCTTTTTAAAAAAAGAAAGTATAAGAGTCTAATATTCAGAATATATAAATAACAACTCTACAACAAAAGACAGATCTATTCAATAATGGACAGAGCACTTGAATAGATATTTCTCCAAGGAAGATATACAAATGGGCCATCAGCATGTGAAAAGATGCTCAACATCATTAACCACTAGGAAAATGCAAATTAAAACCACAGTGTAATATCACTTCATAGCCTTCCTCTATGATGGCTATAATTTTTTTTTTTTTTAAAGAGAAAGAAGGAAAAATAACAATTGTTGGTGAGAATGTACAGAAATTGGAATATAAAATCATTCAGCCACCATGGAAAGAAGTTTGGCAGTTCCTCAAAAAGTGAAACATAAAATTACCATATGACCTAGCAATTCTGCTCAAGGACAGTTGCCCCTTGGTGTCCATGAAGGCTGGGTTCTTGGACCTTGGAGGATCCCAAAACCTGCAGATACTCAAATCCCTTATATAAAATGGTATCATTTTTGCATAAAACCTACACATACCATACATACCTTCCCATATATTGTACTTCAAAAAGATGGCTGGTAGAATGTGGCTGAGGCAAGGCCTTTATATCCACTCACATAGCTGGAACTGCTCCTCTCTTGTCTTTCCTTTGAAAGGCTGCCTCTGCTTGTGGTAGTCCCCATGTGACCTCCTCCCCAAGAATTTTTTAAGCTTGTCCCTCCTTTCACCGCCCAGCCTTTTGGCTATAAAAGCAAATATGTGACCTTGACAAGGGAGGGGGTGAGGTGGATAATTTTCTCATAATAGATAAAACCACAGGACCAATGATACTGAGGGACAAAATACTAAGGTTATAGGTTAAGGACTGAGAGCTAGATATTTTTGTAATTGTGATGATTATAGGACTGGCATTTTAAAACAATCATTACCTTTTTTTAAAGAAGCGAACCCAAATACCTCATACTCAAATTCAGTTTAGAAAAGGACCTCTGTCTTTCATGCTGGTGCCTCTCATTCAGTATTATGAAAATGGCTCTGCTTGACAACATGCCTGAGCAATGTATGGATATCTCTGGCTCAAGATCTTGAGAAGCATAAAAGTTTCCAGGGCCCAGTCTTACTGCTCAGCTGGTTATTAATGTCCACTAGTCAGACCTTCCTACTGTTCAGAAAATTTCACTCCTGTGGCTTCTTGGCTGGTTTTGAGGAATCCCTATATGAGGCAAGTGAACTCATCAGTGTGTTGATAGTTAAACTGGTCAGAGGGTGAAAAAAAAAAAAAAAAAATGAAGAGGGGCTAGTTCCTTAATAATACTCTTTTTCCGAGTAGGGTATAAAACAGATCATGTACACATCCAAAATAAAAATGGAGATGCTGAAGGTTACTATTTCTAAGTGTCTCACCTTAAGAAGAAATAAAAAGATACACGAAATGAAAGATACTTAAGACAATGTGGTGAGTTCGTTCCAGAGAAACATTTGGGCCCTTTCCCCAGGAAGGGGGTTAAAAGGTTGTCAGTGCTTTCTCCAGGGGCTCGGTCTGACAGTGAACATGTGTTTCCTTCCCTTTAATCGACTCGCCAGTAGCCAGAAAGCTGCTTGTTTTCTGCAGAGGTTGTCAAAAATGATTTCAGTCTGGAGACGATAAATGATAAAAGAGGTTTTCAAACACGGTTTTGCACTGTAGCATTCGCAGCCCCAGAGACGGAAGATTGTATTACAATCGTGGTGCAAAGGGCCATGTTCCCCTGGCAAGAAAACAGAGCCTCTTTCAACCTGTTTGATGCGTCGGGTATCTTAGGGAGCTGGGAGACACAGGGTAGGACGCCGGTCAGAGGATGGTCCAGAAAAGTGGGGCTGTGAAAGAGGAAGCCCCAAACAACGCCTCTCTGGGAACTCTTCCTTTCCATGATCCACATGAGTGTGGTTCTACTGAGAGCAGCTTTCAGGGCCAAGTGCAGGACCCGACTTCCGTGACGGGAGCAGCCGCAGGAGCTCAGAGGCAGCCGCTGAAGTATCTCAGCAAGGGCCTGGCTGTGGAAGCAAGCAGGACGCCTGGGTGCCATCCGTATTTCCTCCCCTGGATTTATGGGCATCGCAAGCCGGAATTGATGGGGTTTGTGTTGTAGAAACCTCAAGAGGTTAGTTATGCCTTTCCAAAACACATGATGCAACCTAAGCATGCAAAGGAAAATGAGGCCCGCCATTCTCTGACATTTCCATTTTCTCAGGAGGGGAAGAAAAAAAACACAAAACTTAAAGCTTGGGTGTTTCAGTCCAACAGCCCTCTCTTCAAGCGGCCCCACCCCTTCATTCCTATTTCATTCTTCTGGTAGAGGACTTTTGGAAAGCCCAGTAAGGTAAATTTGGAACTTCTCAGATGGAAGATAAACTCAGCAGTTACCTTTTGCATTTCAAGCATAAGACTATATCCAATATCCTTCAGTTTACACACATGTAAGGATTCAGTGCAGAGTTATTTTGGCCAAAAAGTATGAGATTCAGTTTACAACACAAAATGTGGTTTATCTGCATCTTCTCAGAAACACATCAGTGCTATAAATCAAGGTGCTGGGTACAAGTACTCTTAAGAACTCCTGGTTAAACCCCTGAATTGGAAAAGAAAACCCTCAACAAACGATCCCTATAACCTAAGACTCACACAGTGTTTCACACAGAAGGTTTGTATTATTATCTTCTTAATGACACACTTGGACATGCTGTAAATCTTTTCCCTCTGCTTGCATAGCCAGATTCCATAACATCTCCTGAGCAGTAACTTGTATTCTTTTCATTATTATCTCTGACAATATTCAAACTGTTTTTAGCTTACCTGGGGCAAATTTTTCTGCCACTGCAGGAAGATCAGGCTGATAGGCGGCAATTGGACCCACTAGCCCAGAAAACCAGATAGGGGAGAGGTGGGCAGGCTGAATGCTAAACTGGAGTTTTCACCTGATTCTAATTTCTTTTCTAGCTATGTAATTTTACCACCACACAACTCATTCTCTGAATGTAATCAGGAAAGAAGTGTAGATGGGGAGGGTCAGGAGCACAACACAACAGGTGCAAGGAGAGAGTTGGGAAGCCCCCTTCAAGCAGTCCTGCCAGCCTCCAATCATAAATATATTGCAGCTTCCAACGTTCACAGTTTGGGCTAAGGGCATATACCCTCAGCCAACTGATGTGACAGTTACGGGAAAGGACAAACTTTCAACCAGTAACATCCTCTGCAAAGTCTGAGCCGATGGTCTTCCCAGTGCCAACATATTTGGCCAATGTCAGAGAGATTTGGCTAAGTGGCCTCAATCAACTGCTTTCAGTCTATTGTGGCTCATAATCCCTATTCAGGATGGAGTGTGCTGCAGCCTAATGAATGTGGTAATGGAATCCTAGTGTATGTTTTTCCACAGCAGGGCGCAGATTAGCATAAGTGTCATATTCTGTAGGCTTGCCCACTTTTATTTCTCAGGCATTGCATATGCTGGGAATTTTTCAACTGGATACTAATACGATGAATATGGCCCACATATGCAGAGAGAGCACACACCAAGCATTCTGTAATAAATCTCACCTGGAGGTGCACTATGATAGCTTCACTTTGCTCTTTGGCTTTGAAAAAAAAAGTAATATTTTACACCATGGATCCTGTAATCTGAGAAAGAAAGAATTATATTGAATTTCATGCAGAGTTTAAAAGAATGTTGTCATTTTCGACTGTGGGGTTGAGGAACACTTTATGGCTCTCCCTGTTTCCCATACTCAGAGCAAGTTCAAAGCTCTATTTGCATGTCTTGATTACTCAGAGCCGTTGTTCTGCTCTCAGAGATGCCAAATGTGGGGAAAGATACCCTCGATGGGAAAATTTGATGGAGAGAAACCAAGAGAAAAGGGTGGGAAGAATGAAAAGGCTAGCTCACTCTCTTATTCTACTTTAAGGATTAGAAGCTAAATGGAAAGGCAAGCTCCAAGGATATCTTTCAAAAGACATTTTCTTCCTGCAGTCCCCAGAATGGCATGCCCTAGTAATATGGGATTATTTTAATGTCCCTTAGGATGAGAATTAGACCTCATAGCACTTACACAATTTTTTATTGCTAGAAAACCATTGTGAAACTTTCTGACTCTGAGTCCTCACAATGTCTGTGACTTTAGCAAAACTTAAGATAGACACAGAAGCCCCCATACCTCCTTTCCTGCTATCAACTCAAAGGTGGCTTTTATATAGTCTGAATCTTTGGCCTCATCAGGCCATATGGATGAAATTCCATATATATATTTTTTATTCCAATTGCTCTATGATTTGGCCCATATGGCTGATGGGTGAGGGAAATAATGGCAGGTTAAGGGTGAGAGAACTCCCAGTGAACCTGACTCCTCCTCGTCTCCTCAGGGAAGGGAGTGCTGCTTTTCAGAGTCCCAAAATTTATGACTTGATTAAGCAGAGTGTAGGTCTGTGGCATGCCCGCCACTTAAGTGGCGGTTTAGTATGACTAATCAAAGAGGTTTTCCTGGCACCCAGTAAGCATCAATATATATATAGGCCAGGATGGAAAAGCATGTCTTGATGCTTTTAGGCATGGCGACAGGGGACCAGTCTGAGCCTATTAATCAGTCTAAGGTAAGTGCTGCCTCTATCTCATATTTTAATCTCCTCCTTTCTGCTGTGTTAGAGAAATTATATCTGTGGCTGGAATAACATTTAGAAATAAAATTGTTTGCCAAGTGAATGAGACAATCAAACCAGTTGTTAGAGTTGGGGATTAAATATGAATCTCATTTACCTTCATTATCCTTACATTTCTCTCTAATCGTTATAACTTAGACTATTTAAACTTCATTGAGAATGTAGCCAGTAATGGAACGTCATTAATGTTTATTTGTAATGATTCCAGCCTGGGCTGGGCAAATCTTAAGAAAGCCAGCCCATCTCCTTTCATACTCGGGGAGTGTGAAGAAATTAAGTTGGAGGATCTAGGCTGCCCAGCTTCAGTGCCTTCATGAACAACCAAATTCTAGCTGTCAACTTTCTTTCCAAGCATTTTTTTTTTTAAAGACTTTATTCATTATTTTCAGAGAGAAGGGCAGGGAGGAAGGAAGGGAGAGAAACATCAATGTATGGTTGCCTTTCACCTGCCTCCAGCTAAGGACCTGGCTGGAGACCTGGCTTGCAACCTAGTTATGTGCCCTGACTGGGAATCAAACCAGAGACCTTTGGGTTTGCAGGCCAGTGCCAATCCACTGAGCCACACTAGCCAGGGCCCAAGGTTTTTGTTGTTGTTGTTGTTGTTTCAGAATGGTTGCAGTAGAATGAGGCTTTCAGAAAAAAAAAAACAAAAACAAATAGCAACAACAACAAAAAAATCCTTCAGCGTTTGCCTCCATGTTAATGTATCTTTCTGGTAACAAAATGCTAGTTAACTGAGATAGTAGACTGCAGAAGGAATTCACATGGGAAATTTCACAGAGCAGACTCCTCCTCTATCCCCAGCGCCAGCCCCTTTTAATCTCATCACCTATTCCTTCAAATATAGTAGAAAGAAACTGGGTGGCAAGGGCTATTTAAGTCTCTAAGAAAAAAGGGCTGTTAAGTCGACCTTGGTAACTTAACTGAAACAGTATATGTGTAAATCCATCGAAAATCCCTGGCCTTTTATAGCCCCTGTCCCAATGGAAATCAGATCATAGGACTATTTACAAGAGACCACGATTCATTTGGATAAAGACCCATGACAGCACAGTCCAGGATTATTTGAAATTTTAGTAACCTAAGCTTTAAAAATATTCTAAAAGCAAAATAATGAGGAACAGGTAATTGCCACAAGCTAATTACTTATAATACTTCATATATATAATCGGTGAACAATCTCCGTAAATGTCAGCTCATGGCACTTTGGCAATCACTTGTAATTTTTATTGTTTAAAAAAATGTCAACATTTCCATTTCCCCCAACTTTAGTTAACCTGGGCGGTATGCATGGCTAAATGGACCAGCAGAGAAGCCCTTTATACTTTCATTTCATAGCTGAGCCAGTCCCATTTTTCTTTTTGCAAAATAAAAGCATAAAATGTGGACAAAATAACTTAGATGTTCAAGATGATAGATGCATTTATGATTTCCAGAATATATTAATTTCATTCACATGTCATTAGCTTTTTCATAAGCTTGGAGGGATATTCAGTAGATTTGGAAATTTGTTTGTTCTGTTGGTTTGTCCCTTTGTCCCTTCCTTCCCAACTACTTGCAAGTAATTACTGTGAACTTATGAACTCCACCAGAGAAGAAGCAGGGCAGAAGATGCTAACAGGATGCACAAGACCAGAGCCAGGTGAGTGGGAAGGGGCCACCACAGCTGAGTAACTAACTTAAGGTTCTTCTCTTCCCTCTCCATGCTCTGCCGCCGGTGCTGTGGTACACAGGCTTCCTGGGGAGTCTTGAAATTCCATTTACACATCAGTGCCAATCAACTGGCTTCCCCAGTTAGTCCCTGAGTGTGGTTTTACTAGAGACAGCGGTACAGAGGCACATTGTACCCCCAACATGCTATTGGTGACACGCGGGTAGCAGGGTCTACACTTCCCAACTCTGAGCTGAGGGCTAAGCAAGGCTGTGGCCAGCTAGGATCTGAGAAGTGAGTCTTGCGCGAGGTACCTGAAACCTCGGGGATAGAACGAGACCCATGGATAGAGAGAAGCAAAGGAGTTTGGGAACAACACAGGCAGCGGTAGCACTTTGCAGAGGAAAGTCAGGGCAACCAACATCGGAACAGAGAGGCAAGAAGAGCTTCTGGGAAAATGGGCTGTAGGACCGCTCCCTGGGCAGGGCTGTCTCTAGGTGGAACCAACACGGAAATCAGCGGCTCACCCTGCCCAGTTTACCCTGCCCTCTCTCCCTTGACCCTTCCAATTGAGGGAACTTCCTCACTGATGTCTTCTTCTCCATTAGTGGGTATTAAAAGTCCTATAATCAAAGCAAATCTCATCCTGGGAGCCAAAAAGGTTTTGGTATGGAGCTTCAAAGCGGATAAAAGGGATGGCAAATGGGGCAGTGTGAAAGGAGGAAAGATAAGAGCATGCAAAAAGGCTGTCAGTGAATGGGAGTGAAAAAAAGAAATTAATGTTTGTCCTGGCAAATGCTCAATGGGGGAAAAAGCGATTATCTGAAAGGGGGAAGACATCAACATTTGCTTAACTAAATTCAGCCAAAACCCAAAATATTATTGAAGGTTCAAGGGAAATAAATTGAGATGTGTAGGGGCTAAGATTTATTTAGTACCATGTTTAGACTATTTTTAGTACTCTGGGTTTAAAGTAACATTCTGTAGGAACTGTGTACTTAAAAAAATTTAAGCTTCATTTCTCAAAGGAATTACATGTTTCTTCGGAAAGCTGAACATTAATGTGTTTTAACATTATTTTGTTTTTGCCAAGCGGCATCCTTTCCCCCCTTTTAGACCTATGTGTTATATTTGGTGAAGCACAGATTTGAACAATTTTATTCAGGTCTGAAAGAATTGAGACATCATGCAAAGTAAAATGTCTTCATGTCCTTGTTTGGAATAAATGCCAAAAGATGAAAATTCTCTAGAGGAACATCATTAAACCCCCAGTTCATGCTAACATTACATCCCTCTTCCACAGTTTGTGATGATAGAATGAGTCAGAGAAAGGAGGGCATTTAAAATGAGTGATAGAAGGAAACAAAATTACTGGTACAGAAAAGCTCACTAATTGAGGGGCAAATGAGCTCCCACTGAGCCATGAACCAGTGGTCCACAAGTCGTTTCTTAAATTTCTGTTTATTTTGGGTATGACACTTGGATCCTGAATCTGGCTAGTGCAAAGTTTTAAAAGCAAACATTTCCCATTTGAGATGGACACATCTCAAAACACAGCATGTCTGTGTTCTGTTCGGGTGATAGTTTTGAGTCTTCTTGTATCAGTGTTTTTAGTTTTAAACCACTTTAATCCTTTTTGGGCTGCAGCTGAAACATAAGTACTAATTAGCAAAATTCACTAAAAAAACATGTTACTTAAGTTCAAGAACTGGGAAAGGTGTATTTTAGAGTATTATAAATCTTTTTAGGTCAAACCAATTTTCTGAAAAATTTCCCGGGTTTTAGTTGATCATGAATCATAGTTCAGGAAATTTATGTGTTGATTAGAAAATATTCTTTTTTAAAATCAAGCCACAATATAGTGGTGTTTTTTCAACTTTTTAAAAACACACATATCAAACTCTTTACATTTCTCCTATCTTAGAATGTTATCTTGATTTTATTATTTTGCTACCACTATTATAAAGAAGTGGCATCCACCTGAGATTATAATCTCTGGTTGTTTTACAAATGGTTTTAGCCAGGCTAGGGCACCTTGAGCTGCAGTAAAAAATGATTGCCAATCTAAGTAGTTGGACACAACAAGCATACTTCTTGTCCTGCTGCATTTCCAGCATAGGTTGCTTGGGAGGGACACAGGCTGATAGAAAATCATGTCAACACCTGCTTGGGGCAAATTAAGCACTGGGTCTTAAAGCTTTTCCCAGGAATTAACATGCGTCACTAGCATGCACATTTGATGGGCAATAGCAAGACACAAGAACATGTAGCTTTAAAGGGGCAGGGAAATAAGGTCCCTTCCATTTACCTAAAAGGAAAATTGGATAATTTGTGAACAGACTTAATACCTATCCTTTTCTAATCTCCACAACTAGATTAGACTTTCTTGAAGATAAGTTCACTTGAAATTTGTGTAGCACAGTACTTCTCAAGACAGGCATTATCTATAGGCTATCAGGATCTGAATACAAACAAAGGCATTGTTATTCTGAAGACCAAGGCACTGTAACCTCCATATCAAAACTGTGTACAATAACAACTGTCATTTACCAGGCTCCTAATACTTACAGGATACTAAACAAGTTGCTTTACTAATATTTTCTCTAATCTAAAACACAGCTACAAAAGGAAAATTTTTAATTCCAATTGAAGACACTGCATAATTGGGAAATTAACTAGCTTATCCAAAGTTACTCAAGAGGGTGGCCAAGGCAGAATAAGAACCTGTGTAACCTGTGTGCATCAAATGTACATGATCCTGATGTATCCACTCCAGTGCTCTTGAGACTGGGGCTCTCACCTTCTTGTTGCTTCTCAAGCAGCCCAGCATCCTGCTACCTCTGGGTCTTTGATTCAATACTAGGCCTTGTCTGATCACCCTCTTTAAATGTTCAAAACCACTCCTTCCCAACTAAACCGAGCACTCCCTCTCCTCTTCTGCTTTATTCCACTCCAAAGCCTCATCACCATCTGACATACTATGTTTTTACTTAGTTTGTTCATTACCTCTTTTCCCAACTAAAGCTTAATAAGAACAAGGATTTTGGTCTGTTTTATTCACTACTGTACCTTCCCCCCATGCCCAAAACAATGCCTTTCACATGCTCAGTGAACATCAAATGGCGGGATAAGTGAATGATGTAATAATACCTAGCACCACACAAGATGGTTTTAGATAAAACAGGAGGATTTATAATTTATAGTTATTCATTTTAGTGTATTAGAAAAAGTTTAACTAGCACAACAAACCACACTTTTGAAGATATTTTTGGTAGAGATATCATGTTATATTTAAGAAAGTATTTAAATGCTCTATATCTTAGTCTGGCTAGAGGTTGTATGGGTATACATATGTGAAAATTCATTGAGTAATACACCTTTAGGTCAGCTCATTTTATTCATGTTATTCCTCAATTTAGAGGTGGAAACATTCAAAACAACCACAAATATCTATAGTAAAGAAAACTAAAATAAATAATGAGTGTCAAGTATTTGATCCTTTGGGCAGTAGTTAGATAGAACAAACATCACAAATAATGGAACTTTGGTAACCACATTGCTGGATCTTGCTGTTTCTCAGAAAACTACTTGGAGAAACAAATAGCAATGTGTTGCCACATAAGGCATTTGTCATCTGAGTGACTCAGATGAGTGGTGTGTGATTTCATAGGAGGAGAATCTTGCAGAGTGCAGAAGGTTGACAGGGGTTTGTCCTCAAAGGTTGGGCAGGGCATAGAAGAGCAGATGCCACAGAGGCAGACGTGAGAAGTGACACTTTCAGAACCCAGCTCTCATACTCAGCTCTCCCAGAAGGTGCCCAGAGGAAGGGAGAATATCATCTCTTCTCTGCTCCTCACTTAATATCTGAAATCTGGATGCCACGTGTCCCACCCTCTCTGTTCTGAAGCCGAGGCCATGGGCTATGCTTCCTTTCTTTGCATGATGACATTTGGGACACTTTCATCTGCCTACTTTAGCAAGGGGCTCAGGGAAGACCTCTCTCTGGTTGCTGGCAGCAGTTCTGACCTCCAGCTATTGCAGAGAAAGCGATAGGACATGTAGGACAGCCACTAAGGCACTAAGGCCAAACAGCCATTGATCCATAACAAGGAAGTAAATTCCCTCCTCTGTGCTGGTTTCCCTTCTAACGAGCAGCAGCTCCTGGTTCGCTCACTGGAGGGGGTTTGGGGGCTGCAGCCATAAATTGGAGCTATGGTGGGAGAGATACATCTTTCACCCTACACAAAGTCATTCACCAGGAGTTGGCTTCAGCACAACACCCCCTTTTACACAGATGCTTCAAAGGCTCCAGAGTCATTGTCCTCGTTTAATCTGCCTGACACTGGTGAGTTATTGACAAAATAATAATGATCATCAAGTGTTTCCCTTGAGAGCGTCTTAGTTTGTGTCTAATTAAAATGAGATACTCAGATTTGGCGCCTGGCTCCATCCTCCAAATGGCTTTTGTGCTTCTTGGCCACATTCTCACCAGGGGAGGAAACCGCTGGCAGGGAGAGCAAGAGCGAGCGGGAGTGCGTGAGTCACCTCCACAGGCCTGCCCTTTGAAGCCAGCTCCCTCCGCCACCTCCCCAGATGCACCTTCTGCCACTCTGGTCTCCTTTCATCTTGGTTCAAGTCTCATAGAAAAGAAAATGTCACTTTCAAATACATTTAGTAAGAAAATGCCAGCTCCTTGTGAAAAAGGAGAGGGAAGGAAACTGGTTACTATTACAGCCACCTGAGTGCTCTCAGTTACTCAGGCCCAACTATTTGAAGAGAAACAAAGCAGTTTCGAGGGGAAAAAATGGGAAAGAAGACAAGGCAAGCACTTTGCCTCCTCTGTTTGAGCAAGAAATTCTTTCATTCTGATGTAAACCAGTTACACTTGGATTGTGCCTTTTGGAGTTGTGGATGCATTAAGCTCTGTGGCGATGTCTTCCAACCTTGTCTGCCATTCTGTTTATACACATTCAGAGGATCTTTATCATAGCTGACCTGAAATCCTGAAATTTCCTAGAACAAGTATCTTTCCAAGGAAGTTTTGTTACTGTAGGCACCAGAAGTTATGCCTTATCACACTCCCTTCATGAAGCCTGCCTCAGAGTCAAAACAGTCAGAAGTGAATACCTCATTTCCCTTGAGCCTTTCACATTTACGCATTTCTCCCCAACATAAGGCTCCTTGAGGACAAGGACAGCACAGGGGTGTCCCCCATGGACTCACCATCAGCCAGTGAAAAGCCGAATGTAAGGCTGCTTTAAAGATAGATCCAAGTGGCCATGTCTCTCTGATGAAGTGTTTTTCAAAGCCCATCCATACAGACCTCTTGTCAAACCCATCCTTGTGTGATTCCATTTTAACAGTATCCAGTGAATGTCAAATCCACATGTTACTTCAGACTCAAAACATATCCTACCAAACTCAATACAGACCTGCTAACAGGTATATGTTAAAAAACCCAGTAGTAAAATATCTTCTACCATTCAATTCACCATCAAACATGAGCTTTACATCCAAGAAAGTCCCAAAAACTCACTTTCTCTTAGAAGCTCCCCTTCATTAACCTCACCTCCTCTCTCTTTACTTTTTTCTCCAGCCCCAGATTACTTTGTATATTTTGACATTATCCTTTGTAATTATTCTCCAGTCATTTCATGACATTAAGTGAAATGACCTATATTAAAAGGCTGTGTAAACCTTAATACACTTTTTACAGGCATATGACTTTTACTATTGAGCCTTGAATTAAAGGTGTATACTTTCTATCTCTTCACTATTTACTAGCATTAAAATAGTGCCCTGCACAGAGTAGGATGAGAGTCAACATTCATATGTGAAAAGTAGGGACAAACCTGCCTACAAATGACCGAAAGGACCCAGCAGCCCTACCTGGGAGCAGAGCTGTGAGGTGGATAAGAAAGAAGTCTCTGGAGTTTGCCAATCTGGGCACAAATTCTGGAGCCACCCTTTCCTGCCTGTGAACTCAGACGAGTTATTTCGTATTTCTAAGCCCCAGTTTACTCATCTGTAAAATGGGAAGAATAACAACATCTACCTCGTGGAACATTGTGGAAGGTGGTTCATGAAACAACGACTGCATAGGGATTTTATGAGAAACAAATGCACTAACCTCTGTAAAGCACTTCGTCAGTGACCTGGTAAAGGATAGGTGCATAAAAATGAAATCATAGCTCCTCCCAATATTACCAGAAACAAATGTCATACACAGCAGTGCCTGTTGTAGATATTTTCATATCACCATCACCTTTGCTAGAAGCTAAGGAAAATTACAACTATTCTGTGTACTCCTGAAAAATGTAGGAAACAAATCTCCTGTATGAACATCTAAGGCAAGGTTAAGTCTCTCCCATAGCAAAATGAGACACTATATCTAGGTACAGAGAAAATCAAAATGCTGTCAGCTAAAACACCATGGCAGGTATCTCTGAGTCAAGAAACTATAGAAGGATCTGTCTGGGTTTGAAGCTACCTGCAACAGAAACTTGCTCTGCTTGATGTCAACAGAAAAAGCATTTACTGACTGGCAACTGAGGAGCCCACAGGAGCATCATGGAGGACAACCTGGGAAGCAGGCAGTGACAGGAAAACTCTCAGCAGTTAGGAGCAAGCCAAAGTCACATTCCAGGGTCCAGGAGGTGAGAACTCTGCTGTCTCGGCCATCTGACACTGGATGTCCCAACAGGCATCATGGCCACTGCCAAGCCTTGACGGACACCACACCTCATCACCATGGAGACAGAAGAACAGAAGTGGCTTCTCATTCTCTGGAGATGAGTTCGCCACTTTGCCTGCTTCTTGTGTCACTCGGACAATGCTCAATACCTGATAGGACGTGTGTCTCCTGGCACCATAAGCTCATGCCACATCCTCACCTCACTCCTAAAAAGACTCACTCTATGGGACATTCCCCAAAAATGGCTTCAAAAGCTGAGTGTACAAAAGAATGGCAATTGCTTTCTGCAATACAAATGATCTTTAAGGTTCTTTTCCTATCTAATTTCTACAAAGTGCTTATATACATATATTACTTTTGTGGTCATATGCAATAAGTATTCTTTGTTTTTAAGGTTACAACTTTTCTCAACACCAGGGAGACAGACAGCCCAATTAAAAAATGGGCAAAAGACCTAAACAGACAACTCACTGAGGAAGACATACAAAGGGCCTAGAGGCACATGAAAGAATGCTCAACATCACTAGCCATCAGAGAGAGGCAAATTAAAACCACAATAAGATACCACCTCACACCTGTCAGAATGGCAATCATCAACAAATCAACAAACAACAAGTGTTGGCGAGGATGTAGGGCAAATGGAACTCTGGTGCACTGTTGGTGGGAATGCAGGCGGGTATAGCCACCATGGAAAACAGTATGGAGTTTCCTTAAAAAACTAAAAATGAAACTTCCTTTTGATCCAGCAATTCCACTACTAGGATTATACCTGAAGAACTCTGAAACACCAATTCAGAAGAACCTATGTACCCCTATGTTCATAGCAGCACTATTTACAATAGCCAAATGCTGGGAACAGCCTAAGTGCCCATCAGTGGATGATTGGATCAAAAAACTTTGGTACATTTACACAATGGAATACTACACAGCAGAAAGAAAGAAGGAACTCCTACCCTTTGCAACAACATGGATGGAACTAGAAAGTATTATGCTTAGTGAAATAAGCCAGTCAGTGAAGGACAAATACCATATGATGTCACCCATTACAGGACAATAATGAACAAAACAAGTGAAACAGAACCAGATATATGAATACAGTGAATAGGCCTTCAGTGGGCAGGGGGTAAGGAGATTGGGAGAGGAAAAGGCAAAGAAGGGGGGCAGTTTAGACAAGAACCTAGTATGGAAGAACCATGGACATGGACAACATGTGGGATTGACTTTGTTGAGGGAGTGGGTGGATGGGAGTGAGGGGAGCAAAAAGGGGATGGATGTAATGCAACAACAATAAAATTTAAAAAATAAAGTTACAACTTTTATTTTTAAGGCACTTTAGGTCTTTCTCTACATCATTCAAAGTGCATGACATTTGCAAAGGCTAAAGGAGAAATAGTCAAAGGAATAGCCGAGAGACCAGTGAGTGGGACACTGAGGGTGTATGTATATTTGGATTTTAAGATGTAGCGAGAATGAAATGATCAAGAGGCCAAATTGAAAAACTATGTTTGACACTTTTTTTCCTTCCCCTGCTCTGAAAGCAGGGGGATATCTAATTGCTTCTGTTTCCTCCAATAATAATCCCATAAATAACAAAAAGGCCTAGTGCGGCTCTATTCCCTCAGTATCAGATAACTATCTCCACTGTTTATGCAGTCGATGCATTAATTTCAGTGCGGGTTGGCTTTTTATTTCTTTGAAACGGGCCTCAGACAAATCCTCTTTGAGCTTTGCATTGAGCTCAGCTTTGCAGCCAAAATAAATTAGTAAAGTCTAGAACTTTGTTTTCAGAGTTTGTCAAGTTCTTTCCAGTGAAATCTTTCCTCCCGTTCCAGATGTGGTGGTTTCTTGACTTCAGCTCCGATTTTCCTGCCACATGAAAACGCTGGCTTCTGCGGGAGATCTCACGGAGAGCCACAGCAGGGTGGACACAGCTCAGCTACTCAAATGTGACCCGAGGAATAACGTAAACGAATAAGAATACTCAGCCTCAGCACTTGGAGCCGAATCATTATGTAGACACATTAACGTCTCAGAATTCTTTCTCCTGATAATCTTAACTCTTTTGTTTGTTTTTTATGTTTGGCATGGGATGAAGTAAGGGGACAAATTCAGTCAAGTTGAGAATTATTCTATTATCATCAAATGCCCAGATTATTGGACAAATCTTAATTGGAAGCTTGGTTTATTCAGAGAATGCACTCAATGTTTCACTTGTCTGTGTGTGAGTAATACCGACAAAATCATGTGCACAGCCAAGGAGGCCAGAACCATCTCAGCTGACCCAAGGGACATATTTGAGCTACAGGATTGGTTAGGTGTACAGAATAAGTGACAGTCTCACTACATCAAAATATAGCCACTAGGTTCTTACATTAATCTGACCAGTTAGCCAAGAACATATTAATACATTTGGATTACTCTATACTTCCTTTAAAATTTCAGAGGCAATATTATCTTCCACTGGGACATATAGAACATGTAACTTGAGAAGAAGTAAATTATTGAAAGAGCGCTGGTGATTTGCTCAAAGAGTGATTTTCTTTGAAGTCTCACTTTTTCTAGTTTAATATTCTGTGGCTTTTAAATGTGGTTTATTGTACATGTATTTTATAAATTTATAAATATATATATATGTCTTTGAGTTTCATAGTTTTTTTTTATGAATTGTCCCTGCTTTGATATTCTGAAAGTACTCATCTCAGCCTTATTTTTATCATTAAGCTAGAATATTAGAATTTTTATCCTCTTTGAGGATTGAAGATTGCGTTTTGAAGACCACCACCTGCAAGCCTTTTAGGAGGTGCCATCAGTACTTTTTCTGACATTTTAATAAATAGGAAAATAAATGCTGCCCACCAAATTGTCTAATGTCAACACTTACCTCATCCAAAATGAGTGAGTCAGTTTTAATGGATTTTACAGCATGTGCTGAGTACCTACACTTTTTTTCAACCTCAATGTATCCAACTTCTTTTCTCCCCAGACTTAACTATAGAAACTAGAACCTGCCCCAGTTTTCCAGTCTGCACTATGAGGCAGGTACACATAATGGTTGCTATATCATCTTTCAGTTACAAGTTTCCATGATCAAGAATTTCTAGAAATGTTAGTTTCTTTATCTGTAAGGAGAAGAAGTTGACATGAATTTCTAGATCCTTGACTCTGTTGCACGAATTGTTTTTTCCACCCCTGGCACCTTCAACAAACTCCATTTTTGTCTTACCCCTGCTCTTGCCTCAAACTCAGCCCAATTTTTTCCCTAATTTATCCCAATTTTTCATCACCTTCCTCATGCATCTCTCCTTTTTCTCTACTTCAGGTTGTTTTTTCCTTCTATTTCATAATTATGAACCTACCTGTATGATTTCCCTAATGTTCTCTGAGGTGCTCCTGATCACCAACTTTTTTAAAGTATGCACAATATTTATTAAGAAGAGCCTTGTAAAAGAGAAGCAAAGTAATGGTCAGAGGGAGAAGTTGAGGTGCTACAGGTTCAGTGACAGCCTCAGCCTACCTCACTGGGCGATCTAGAGTTAGAATGTCTGGTCAGAGTTGTCCTGGGTTAGGCTGGAATGGGCCAGTTCCCTCATCAATCAGTCTTTGGGTGCAGAAACGAGAAGGAGCCACAGGCCTGGTCAAGGCAGTTTTCTTCAGCTGAATCCATTTCTAAAGAGGATAGCAGTTGAAAGCTTTTTGTTCATGTCATGCCTAGCAGTGATGGGAACGATTCTCATTGAAGAAGAATCACTTCATGAAATTGGTTCTTTTCACCTTGATGTTCATCTCTATTGATTCTAGTCTTTGATTAGAACTAGCAGGAAAGCAAAGTATAATTGTATTCATATGGAACTTAAATATTTGGTTTAAGTCTGGTCACCAATTTTCTTTCTTCCTTTTTTTTTTTTTTTTGCTTTTGTAACACCTTTCCCTGGACCTGGTCAATCAAGATAAATACATATTAAATCAATAACTGAATAAATGGCCAAAAAGTAAGATAAAAATTAAATTTCCAAAAGAAGAAGTTTGATTTTACACACGAGTATAAGTGGTCCCGTGTAGTCTTTGTCTTTCTCTGCCTGGATTATTTCACATAGCATCATCCCTTGGGGTCCACCTGTGCTATCACAAATGGCAGGATTTACTTCTTTCTCAAGGCTGAACAGTATTCCATTACATACACACATACACATGCGCACACATATGCACACACCATATCTTTATTCATTCATGGACACACAAACAAATACTGCATGGTATCACTTATATATGGAATCTAAAAAATGTCAAACTCATAGACACAGAGTAGAAAAGTAGTTGTCAGAGAGGGGGGAAATAGAGAGAAATTGGTGAAAGGAACAAACTTTCAACTATCAGATAATAAGGCATGAGCCTGGCTGGTGGTGCAGTGGATAAGGCACTAGCCTGCGAACCCAAGAGTCTCTGGTTCGATTCCCCAGCCAGGGCACATAACCAGGTTGCAAGCCAAGTCTCCAGTCAGATCCTTAGCTGGAGGCAGGTGAAAGGCAATCATACATTGGTGTCTCTCTCCCTCTCTACCTCTCTTCCTTCCCCTCTTTCTAAAAGTAATAAATAAAATCTTAAAATAAAAAACACAAAAAACAGCAGTTCCAGTTAAAAAAAAATTAAATTAAAATAAGGTCTGAGGATCTCATGCAAAACTTGGGGACTATAGTTGATAACACTGTATTGTGTAATTCAAAATTGTTAAGAAAGTAGAACTTACATGTTCTCATTTCTTTTTAAAATATAAATATGTGAGGTGATGGATGTGTTAGTTAACTAGATGGGGAGAATCCTTTCACAATAAATAAGTGTATCAAATCACTACAACATACATTTTAAATATCTTAGAATTTTATTTGTCAATATATAACAATAATTCTGAAATAAAAATCAGGTTTTAAATTTTTTTAAAAAGAAGTTGGACTATACAGAGGTGTTGGCTTTTTAAAAATTATTGTGAAAGTAATACAAACTTATTTTTTAAAAATCAAACAGCACAACATTGCATAACATAATAGTACATTTCTCCCCTTACTTAAATTTCATCCATCTCCCCAACCTATATCCCAGAAATACTAACCATTCAAATTCTTTTTTATCATACCAAACACTTCTGGGCTTATTCAAACATTTTATCTTCTATTTAAAAATGCAAATGGGATTCTAATCATTTCTCTGATCTACTTCTTTTTAAAACAAAATATAGTGAACACCCTCCCTTGACAACATATATAGGCACACCTCCTTTTCATCAGCTAAATAGTATTCTATGAAATGGCTATGCATCATTTATGTAATTCAGCTCCTATTGAAAATATGTACATTGTTGCTTTGGTCTGAATGTCTCTGTCCCTAAAAAGTTTACATTTTGAGAACCTAATGCTCAAGATGATGGATTAGGAAATGGGGCTTTGGGGAGGTAATTATTCAGGACGGAGTCCTCATGCATGGAATTAAGGTTCTTTTGTTTATTTTTAATTAAAAAAAAGATTTTACTATTTTACTATTTTCAGAGAGAGGGGAAGGGAGAGAGGAAGAGAGGGAGAGAGACATGAATGTATGGCTGCTTTTCACCTGCCTCCAGCTATGGACCTGGCTGGAGACCTGGCTTGCAACCTGGTTATATGCCCTGGCTGGGAATCGAACCAGCAACCTTTGGGTTTGCAGGCCCGCACTGTTCTTTTAAAAAGGCCTCATAGAGCTACTGGCTCTTTCTGCCACATGGAGATCCAATGAGAAATCTATGACCCAGAGATGGACCCTCACTTGACCATGCTGGCAGCCTGGTCTTGGCCTTGCAGTCTCCAGAACTATAAGAAACTCTTTATTGTTTATAAGCCACCCGGCCTGTGGTATTTTGTTGTAGCAAGTTTTCTTTCTTTTTCTTTTTCTTTCTTTTTTTTTAAATTGAAATAGATGGTTTCTAAGATTCCTTTTGGTGTTAAAATTTTAGAGTCACACACCTATTGCTAAGTTTTCTACATTTTCTACACTCACTCAGCAAGTATTTACGAGGCTGTATCATATGGCAGGGACTATTATTCACAGCTTCAAATGAATGAATTATGAACATGCTGTGTTAAGTGCATTTCTCCTATGCAAGCATACCCAATTCCAGTTGGTGCCTTCTTAGTGGTAGCCTGAAAAAAAAAAAACAGTCACTAAATAAGAAGACAATACCCCAAAGTCACAACTACCATTGGTCTCCCCTGGATGGGTAGGCATTTATTATTTTCTTGGAAAGATTTGGAGAGGACCTGCTGTAATCTTCCATCTAGTGTCTAAACATCTAAACTTCACCAATGTAGTTCTAAATCTTAATTTTTCCACTTGGCCTACTTCATGAAAAGTAAATTCTATAGAGTAATTCTATGTGTATTCAAGGAACATATTTTTAGACTATTTATTTTATTCTTTGCAATCAGTACAAGGTAATGTTGCCATTGGGCTATCATTATCATTAATAAGAATAAGGCATTCTTAATTCTCAATTCTAATTGCTAATGAGTAAGATATATATTACAGGTATTTTTCACTCAATATGTAGCACTACTAAATGCTTTACAAGCATTTTCTCTAATCCTTACAGCTCCTGAAAGATGAATATCAATGTTCTCATTGTATAGAGTGGGAGAAAGTAGAGTGTGAGAAAGTAGGGAAGCCAATATTCTTTAATTGCCCATTTTCTTCTCATTAAATTGCTCCAATGCAACTTCAAGAACACCAAACACAAGCTCTCTGTAAAGCCTTAACTAGAGATTCAAGAAGGGAGAGGTCCCAGAAAAGATTCGTGGCTGAATTAGTATTTACCATACTTTGAAAACTATTAAACCACCACCAACTCTTTCTCTCCAGCCTCAAGCTTTTGTAACACCCTCAGGTTGAGATATTCTCAGTCCTTGCTTTAACATGTGATTCAAAATCTTGGTTCTTAGTCTGCTGGTTTTCAGTTTAGTTTTGTTTTGAACAGTTTTTTGCTATAAGAAGTGAAGATTTTCCTTTTACCCACCTAATTTTTCAACAGCATCCCATGTTGTCCTATGCCATAAATGCATTTCCCTAAATGCCAGTCAATACTTGATTATCCACATGAGGATTATCCATGTTAGAATTGTCTCCTGCTAATTTTTAATCCCCAAATAAATTATATCTGCTGCCCAGGGTGGCCTTTCCTGGCAGCTATGGGTGTCTGTTCAGAAAATCAAGCTAATATTGACAAGAACATGCATAGGATCTAATTAAAGGATGTGAATCTGCTGCCAAAATATTTTAAAAATTAAGCATACGATACCTCCTGAGGCCAAACAACAATGATTTGAGGATTATCTGTTGCCTTGGATTTTCTGCACTACCACTCTCTCCCACTGGCATGTAGAATTGAGAACTGGCTGCCCAACAGGTTTTCAATAAGTGCCTTAGCAGTGAAGCTGTTGATTAGCAAAGGGCTGTTGTCATGGCACATGTCAAACTTGGTAATTATCATATTTTCTTACAACAAGTTCTACAGCTGCTCTCCTATGGTTCATTTGTCTCTAAAACTTGGGAAATAATTGCTTTCGGTCAGGAGTTTGCAAGAGCAAAACCAACTATTCAAGTCCAAATGATTAGATGCTCTGCATTTTCTAGGTGATAATCAAATCATGACCTGAAGGTAATTTTAGGTCTTCTAAAGCTGTACCCAGCTACTCTTTTGTGAGAACATTATGCAACTAAGGAAACCAGATCTTTCCATGTGTCATGTCAGGGCGACCATGGCCAGGACCCTTGCTTCCACATGTATGTATTTTCATTTGTCTAGGTCACCCTTATTGAAGAGAAGTTCTTAGTGCATAAGTGTTGTGCTGTTACACAGCTCAGACTGGTCGGGTGCCACCTTTGTTAACTTCATGTATGTATATACGGGCCCCTGCTGTCCATGCAGTGCAGATGATGCTGGCTTCCAATGTCCTGGCCCGCCACCGCAAGATAAAACTAAAGGCGAGAGATTTTCGCGCCTGTGATTACTGTTTCTCGCTGATCACCTCGAGAATTGAGAATTGAAAAAAGCAGGTCCTGTTTCTTGTCCTTCTCCTCAGGAATGAGATTAAACTGGCATGAATTCCTTCTTCAATGCTCCGCTCTCATTTCTTAGTCTGGGGAACTGTCAGATAAACCCGGCTGCAGCTGAGCACCGGCGCTACACCAGGCTGAAACGCTCCCACCCTCCACAGGAGAATGTTTTGGTAAAGACATAGAAATTGTTAGCATGGTGCCAGCCAAAATTCCCAATTTGGGCTCTTGTATTATCTAAAAGAAACATACACACACACACACACACACACACACACACACACGTTCCAGCTCAAGGAGGAATTCTCAGGTACTTGAGACTGATAAATACCCAGTAAGTCCACTGAGCAAAAGTCATGCCTGGCAACAGTGCCAGGCTTTCCTAACAAAAAGAGAGGTTTGGGTCCTCATGAAAGGAGCAAGTAGGCCAGAGAAACCAGAAAATGCCAACTTGCATTTCTATTTCATGTGCAATCCTTAGGATCAATAGAAAGTTTGTACGCCACTCCATGGTGTTTGTGTTAACTTGAAATTGCTTCTCTTAAATTTTTTAGTTAAATTGATGCCTGGTGATTCACAGCACTTATCCTATGGTTTCTGTTACCACTAGGTGCACAACCTCATTGGCTGAGGTTCGCACCTGTGATTACTGTTTCTCGCTGATCACCTCGAGAATTGAGAATTGAAAAAGCATTGAAAAAGAATTGAGAATTGAAAAGATCTGAGGACCCCAAGCCATGAAGCAGAACCCTTAATAAAACCCTTTTCAATAACGCAGGTTCAGATGTCAATTTGGGCAGCAAGGGCAATAGTGCCAGATCCCAAGATGCACACAGACATAGGTGCCCAGCAGCCTGACTTTTTGTTTTTCAGCTGTAGGAAAGACAAGATTTCTAATTTTTTTTTTAACTGGACTGCCTAGGGATCATGGGTAGCCAAGATTCATTTGTGCCTGATCTGAAGATCAGAAGGCATCTCTAAATCAAAGTGGTCTCACATTATCTGATATTTCTTAATCAGAGTATTTTGGAACACTGAGCTGTCCTAAAGATTATTTAGTTCATCACACCTTCTTATAGATGTAATCTAAGACCTGGAGAGATTCTCAAAGTAATAGTATTAACTTGTAGCAGAACTAGGACCAGACCCCTTATTTTGCACCACTTGGAGAGGAGAGGAGAATGTGTAAAATTCTCATTTTAATCTTCCAGAACATGGTGGTTCAGGATCCTCAGATTCTTCCTATCATTTGTCTGCTTTTTGTGGCAGAGTTGGGCCCAAGCCTGCATTCTCCCCCTTCTCTGACCTATCAGCCACCCATAATAAGACTGGACTTGAAAGCATTCAGACCAACAAGGAGCAGGCAATTCCTTGCAGTAGCCCCAGAATTGTCCCCATTTC
This sequence comes from Noctilio leporinus, assembly GCA_004026585.1. NCBI lineage: Eukaryota > Metazoa > Chordata > Mammalia > Chiroptera > Noctilionidae > Noctilio > Noctilio leporinus. Next base: position 88,066 of record PVIW01000148.1, read on the forward strand.
TCCAACCCTTCACTATAGGTATTGGTTACAGAGTAAATAAGATTTGTAGGTCTCTTCTAAGGTTCTATACAATGCCTTTCACATGTTTTATTTCTCAGCCCTTTCTTCTTATCTTGTCCCTTAGCTAGGCCCATAGGCCCAACTGTTATCTCCATGCAAATGTCTCCCAGAGATCCACATCCAGTCCGAATCCCCTTCTGTGCTCCTAGAATTACATTTGTAGTTACCGCTTGAATGCCTCCCATATACCTCAAGCACAACACATTTCCATTCTGGCTTTTCTGCTCAAGTCTTCTCTTCCTCCTGATGTGTTCTTTCTCTAAAGCCTCATTCCCTCAGCTACCCAGGACAGAGAAAACTAGAGTCTTGGCCCATAAAATATTTTATCACCAGCAGCCAGCATTATGCCTGGCACACAGTGTATGTTTTATATGCGTTGGGTCAACTCCAACTCCTTATTACTCTAGAATGAGTGATGTTCACAATGTCCTGTTCTCACCAGCCCTGCTCAGCTCCCATAGACTCATGATTATGGTTTCTTTCATGGAGTCAATCCATCCTATGTTTGGTCTTCCCCTTTTCCTGCTGCCTTCTATTTTCCCCATAATTATTGTCTTTCCCCCAAAGAATGCTACCTCCTCATGATGTGCCCAAAGTAGGACAGTTTCAGTTTTATCATTATTTTTCCCAGCGATATCTCAGGTTTAATATGCTCTAAGAACCACTTGTTCATATCTCTGGTAGTCCAAGATATTCATAGAGCACTTGTCTAACCCCATATTTCAAATAACTCAATTTCTTTTCATATTAGCCTTCTTCACTGTCCAACTTTTGCAATTATACATAGTCACTGGGAATACAAGGGCATGGATGACTTTGGCCTTGGTCTCTTGTGACACATCGTTGCTCCTGATGATTTTTCCTTATTCTTCCATTGCTGTCCTTCTGAGTCTCAGCCTTCTCACACAGAGTAAGTACTCAATAAATATTTTAAGTGAATAAACACACACATTTATATGCATGCACACACAAAGGTGAGAAAAAATTTAAAGACATTGTAGAAGGAATTGAAGACACTTAAAGTTTTAACAACCAATCTATCAGTTTGATTGAACACCTGCTATTCTCTGATGAGCATTGCCTTCACATCCAGAAGGTGCTCAGGTCTGTAGGAAATAGGGAAGCAGGTTAAGGTGTGATTATAGTGTTTAAGAATCTAGTGGGGCAGAAAGAAAGAGAGAAGTCCTACCATTTGTGATAGCATCGATGAAATGGGAGAGTATTATGCTTAATGAGATAAGCCAGGCAGCAAACGTTAAATACTACATGTTCTCACTTAATACAGGAGACTAATGAACAAACAAACAAAACAGAACCAGAGACTTTCAGTGTGTCGAGGGGAGGGGGTGGGAGAGGGGAGAAGGAGACAAGGAAGGGGAGCAGTGTATTAAAGGAACTAGCATCGATGACCCAGGGACACAAACAACACATGGGATTGACTGTGGGTGGGTGGGGATAAGGAGGGTGGGGAAAGGGAGAGCAAAGGGGGAAAAATGAGGTGAATGCAATATAACAACTATATATGCGCATATATATACATATGTGTGTGTGTGTGTGTATGTGTGTATATATATATATATATATATATACACTAAAAAACAAAAAGAATCTAGTGGGGGTTCAATTCCCAGTCAGGGCACATAACCAGGTTGCAGGCCAGGTCTCCAGCCAGGTCTATAGCCGGAGGCAGGTGAAAGGCAACCATACATTGACATTTCTCTCCCTGCCCTTTGCTCTAAAAAAATAATGAATAAATCGTAATTTAAAAAAAATTTTATTAAAAAAAAAAAAAAAAGAATCTAGTGAGGGAAAGAAAACAATACATTTAAAAGACCCATAATCAATACAAGCCTTGAATTACCTAAGGGCTAGCTATTGTGGTACAGACTGTAAGCATGGAGAAGTTATGAGTGTCAGAATGCCCACATGGGAACATAAAGCTTTAACGAATTGTAGAAGATGACTTCATGGGTGGTGTGAGAATTTAAAGAATGGAGACAAGGTACAACTGAAAATAATCGAGTAGAAAAGCATTCCAAAGAGGAACTGTGGAGAAAAACCAAGACTCAAAATGCAGAAACTGGTGTTGGTGTGGGGGTGGCAAGTCGGAAGAGGTTTCCAGGACTGAAGAAACCAGTTAAACAAGTCCATCTCAGCTCTAAGTCAATCTGTTGGAACTATTGTAGGATAAACCTCCTTGGACAAGGTGACTGCCTACCTGGAGGACTATTTGGGGAAATTTGATCATTTCTATAATAACATATAATGCCTTAAAAATAAACAGATGCCTAGCTGAACACTGATTATATTCCCTCTTTATAAAACTATAAAATCCTTCTGTTAAAAAAAAAAAAAAAAAGTAGAATGTTTTTTTTCTGTTACCCCACTTGATACCAGGCATTTTAGGCATCTTGGGCTAGCCTGAAAATATGCCACAACATGTCAAGTGGCATTATACTTACCTGGATGTTGAAGAGACATCATGGATGATTTTGCTTGAAAAATTATTTTAATATTTTTTATAAAAATGCAAAATAAGGCAAAAGGGAGGGGGGGTGTTGTTTTTTTGTCCCAACATCCAACAAAGTAAAATAAACCAAATCGCTGATGCCCTTAATGAACTTGCAACAGGGATTTCTTTTCTCTTGGAAGTGTAAAACTAAAGTACAATTTAAATGGATCAGTGGAAAAGGTTTATGTTATTGGTTCAATTGTGTATTTTTCTTGTATGTATTTTTCAACATCACATTTGATTGAGGGACATCTTTGACATTAAAAACAATTACTCTTCCAATCTCTCCATTTGTTGTGTGGAATGTCTGATATCTCCCTGCGACTCTTTCTTTGTCTCAGTCATTGTGGCTCCTGTCCAACTGGTTCAGTCTCTGAACAAGATCAGCCTACCTGGGCTGACTTAGGATGCACGTTTGGACGCTGAACTAAACCAAGTGGCTTAGACAAGATAGAAGTTTATCTCATATTCATGATGGATTTGGCATCATCACAATACTGAAAACTCAGTTACCTTCTTTCCGGAAGCTCTGCCATCCCTAGATGTCAATCTTATCAACATATATAGGTAGCAATGCCATTATTCTCCCTTTCATAAGGACATGGAGTGACTACTGTCGTTAGCTCTAAGTGCTCCCAGAAGGAGTGGAAAGCACTTGTCTAAGAATTCCCTCTTCAAGTTCTGCTTCTAGGGTACCCATCTTAAGATGCCACAGGACACAGTAGGAAGAGAGTGGCTCTGTAAGGGACAAGGGAGAAGCAGGAGAAACAGGGAGACTTCTAAATGGCAGAGGATAAGGAAAACTCCTGCATCAGGTAAGCATGGGGTGGGTTGCAAGACAGCGGCAGCAGTGGAGAAGGGGGAATGTGAAGTCAGCAAGGAGAGGCCAATGTCAGCAAAGTCATTTCCTCCTTGACCTGGGCCTCCTCTGGGAACAAACCCTGTTCAGTGCCTGGTAGGTGCTGTGTTCTTAACTCCAGCAGAACCAGACATTTCAATGACTATTCCTGCTTGAACTTGCCCATTCTGTCACAGTAAAAGGAGGTCTCCAGCTGATCCATTTGTTAATCCCCTGGATTAAGCTCACATAAAGAGTGAAAATGCCACTAGGAGAGAATTCCTACAGCTTCCTGCTTGCAAACAAGATTTGCCTGCAGCTAAGGGGCGTGCCTAGCTCTGCCAGCTACTATAAGCCCTGGGTAGAGTTGAGCAGGGGAAAAAAAGCAAAATAAGAAGGGAAGAATACTGTGAAGGTGCGAAAAGGGGCAAGACAGGGCAGAGATGGGAGCAAGAGATGGGTTCCCAATTGTCTCCCACAGTAGCTCCTGGATTGCTTTCTCTGCACTGAACATGGAGAGTATGTTTTGGCCTTGATCTTTTAACACCATTGAAAGCCAGAAAATAGAGAGAAAATGCTAGGCCCTATTGATAATATTTTGAGCAGAAGTAGTCTGAGGAAGGAGGGTGAGTCTTCTTGCCATTTCTTCACTACTTTGGTCATTGTTCTCCATACTCTTGAGATATAAAGAAAAAAATCATAGGGAAAAATAATTACTTTTTTTAACTTGAGTTAAAAACTCTAAGAGTCATCCTTCGTTCTGCCATACATTAATGTATCTCTTAGTAAACTTTTTTTTAACATTAACGTATTTGATGTTAAATCAAATTTGATCAATTTCACCTGCCTCCAGCTACAGGCCTAACTGGAGACCTGGCTTGCAACCTGGTTATGTGCCCTGGCTGGGAATCAAACCAGCAACCTTTGGGTTCACAGGCCTGCGCCTTATCCACTGTGCCACCAGCCAGGGCTTCATGAACTTTTGAAAAGGATATCAAGCTCCACACTGAAAGTCTGAGGGAGGTTCTGATTAAAGTGCCTTACTGTTTGGGGGTGGGGGTGGGGGTGGGGGTGGGAGGGAGAATATTTGTGAATTTTGGAAACGACCAGGTCCTGTAATATGCTTAGTTGCACGTTCTAACCAGGTAAAATATGTTAAGTGATTACAATGCATTCATTTATTTAACAACTATTTATTGTGCATCACCTATGAGTCAGGCATTGTAGTGGGTACTGGCAACATGGAAGTGTGTGGACATAGTTCTTATCCTTCAGGAGCCCACGGTGGAGGGGAGACTTGTAAGCAAGAGACTGTGGCAAGGTTGACTTGAAGCTCTGTGGCTCTACTCAGATCTGGTCACACAAATTTCATGAGCTTCTTGGTAATGTAGCTGGAATAATTGAAGAGTACAAGAGAAAGAAACCTCTCCAGGTGTTTGTGATCAGTGCACCTAATAATGTGGCTTGAATCTAATTCTGCATTGCTCCATGATAACCAGATTTACTCCAGCCTGCAGTTCCTGCTTCCTCAGGGAAGTAGCATCACACAGTAGAGACTCAACAAGAAAAGGACACAGCAAAACTAGAAAACCCAGTTCATCTTGTGCGTCCAATGATTTTCCTTTCCCAGTGTCAATGATGAGAGAAACAGAAATAATCTGCTCCAACTTCCTCCTTCCCCCATCTCTTACCTCGTTATCCTATGTGTTGCTTGAATGTTATTCTATAATATTCCTGCCTGGGAGTTTATGTGAACACTTTCAGGAATGGAGACCTCAGCATTATTTAAAGTAGCACCAAACCAGTTTTTATTGAAACCAATATATTAAAAGGACAATTTAAATTGTGAAATCTAGAAAATAAAATACAATAAATTGTGAAATTTGGCCTGGCTGGCATAGCTCAATGGATTGAGCACCAGCCTGTGAACCAGAGAGCCACCAGTTTAATTCCCAGTTAGGGCACATACCTGGGTTGCTTCCCAATTGGGGGCACGGGGGAGACAAACAATGTTTATTTCCCTCTCTTTCTCCCTCCCTTCGCCTCTCTCTAAAAATAAATAAATAAATGAAGTATTTTTTTAAATAAAAAAATCAATCATTAAATCTGTGGAGGTTTTCTCATCAGTTTATCCAATTATGACCATCTTTCACTTTAAGTCCTTGAACATAGTCATAATAACATCTTTAAAATCCTTTCCTGGTAATACCAAATGAGTTATCTCTTGATCTCCTTCTATTGTTTTTCCCACCTTGATTGTGGGTCTTATTATTCCTTTCATGTTTACGAATGATTAATTATACAGTAATTACTGAAGAAAATATTTTTCAGAATATCTGAATTATATCATCTTCCTTTAAATAGTACTGAGTGTGTTCTGTCAGAGAATTTATTAGTAAATGTGTTGGATCATCTTATGTTTGGTTTTATTCTTTAATAGAGTGATCTATTTTGGTGTTGTTTTATTTTGTTTTGTTTTGTTACTTATCTCTAGAGTGGGCACTTATTCTAGGGCATCATTCTCATTCCTTTAAATAAAGCATGGCCTTTCTAGGATCTCACCTGAATTCTCCAAGCATATTTTCTCCGATGGCCTCCAACATCTTCCTAAACTGCATGGCCCCAGTTATTACTGTCCAGTTATCTCCACAGCAGTCTATATCTGTCATGTCTCATGGAATCTCAACTTTTACCTGCACAGTTCCAGCCCTCAGCCAAGGACTTTTTGTAAATTCACATATAGCCTTCAGAGGCATTCAGTACCCTATTGTGGAAATTCCAGCTGGTTCAGGAGCCAGGAACTCCAATCTGTGTTTCCTCATCTCAGCAAAACCAGTGTTCTATTTGGTTCCAGTTCCTTGTGCTGAAGAAAGAGTGGGCCCCTAGGCAGAGAAGTATAGCTCATCCTGTGTGTTTTCCTTCTCTCAAAATTCCAGTCCCATGCCTGTTGTCCAATGTCTGAAACTAATTACCTAATTTACTTGTCAAGTTTTATTGTTGTTTTCAGTGAGATAGTAAGTCTGATGCCAGTTACTCTCTAATGATTAAATGCAGAAGTCAGCATGCTATTTAAAAAATTGATGTTATTGTCTGCATGTCCTGACTAGAACTATGCCACCCTTAGGCCAACATCCTGTGAAAAGATGACAAATCAGGAAAAAGAAAAGAACCTGTGTCTTTGGCTGAATTTACCAACTCTTGTATCTCATTTTCAAACTTCTTGTTAGATGAGACTATAAATGTCATCTGGCTTAAGCCACTTTTGGTTGGATTTTCAGTTGTTTGCAGCAAGTGACTCTTGCAGTAACTGACTCAAATCATCGTGCCTGAGTCTTTTCTTAAGGCCCAATGACTCTTATCTTCTTTAGGCATTCATCACATGATATCCTATGAATCCAAGTACTTTCAAATTTCTTGCCTTAATGACATTAATGTGCTATAAACTGAAGAGTGTGATTAACTCAAACCTCTGCGCATGCACACAAGGGAGAGAGATAGAAAGAAAGAGAGAGAAGTAGAGGGAAGGGAGAGAGGGAGGGGGTAGGAGATAAAAGGAGGAAGGAAGGGAGGAGAGATCAAGCTCACTAATTACAGCAAATTCCTGGAGACAATGGAACCATACTGTAGTTTTCTTGGAAGGATCAAACTGAGGTGTCATCTAGTTCAGGGTTCTCACCCTAGGATCCATTGAGTTCCAAGGATGGGCTTGGGGTGAAATTGGATGTAAGCCATTTGTACATGCACTTTGCTAGAAAGGAAATCCATAGCTCTCGGGTTTGGGATTTGGGGGTGGAGTTGTTTGTTTATTTGTTCTGATATGGTTCTATGACCCCATCTCTGATAGTTAGAAGCCACAGATCTAGATCAAACTTTCATTTTCTAGATGAAGAAAGGTTATCCAAATAAACTGTGACCTTGCCAGGATAGAGACTTCATTCTGGGATACTTACCTTTTTCTAAGTTGTATCCAAATGAATCTCATTGGCGCAGTCTTTTCTTCCCTGCTTATATGAAGGTTGTAGATGAATATGGACTCTCAAGTTAGCCTGGCTCGAATACAATTTGCTTGACCTTGCACAATGTATTTGTTTCTCTAAGCCTGGGCTTTGAAATCTATAAAATGAAATTAAAAATAATATTGCTGTATACATCAAGGTTCTTTGTTTCAACTAACATTAACTGTGGCCTATTAGGGCAGGAGGAAATTTATTGCCAGGATTTAAGGGAGCTTAGGGATGAAGCTCTTCTATGTTGCTCAGCTCCAGAAATGGCTTCCATATTGTGTTTTATGTTTCTGAAAAGATCAGAAAATTGGAGAACCAGAACCATTTCTGACAGAAGAGAGTCTAGGTAATAACCAGACCATAGCCAAAAGAATGCCACAAAGCTAGTTGGACAGGTCACTGGAGCTGCTGACGCTGAATACTGGGACTTATCAACCACTGTTACTAGCTTTGGACACTAGATTCCACAGCCAACCCCACAATTGCTGCAGACTTAGGAAATGGAATGTTGAAGCCACCTATGCCACCATTATTTGAGAAATAAATTTTCTAATTTCCTGCTTTTTATATCTCTAGCTACAATGGTAAAGTCTGAGGCAAGCACCTCTGTGTTTGGCTGAGTGTAAGACACCATGACCTAGCTGCAAGGTAGTCAGGGGTAACAAGTATATGAACACTTTCTGGTTTCTATACTGGGAAGTTTTATCAAAATTTATATTATAAGGAATTTATTAAACATCAGAAATGGATTCAAAGGTTGGATAACCCTTGCAAATGAAACTAACATGTATCTATTACTTTCCTCCATTGGGTTCATGTAAGGGTTAAGTAAGGTAATATTGAGAGACATTATGAGATAATATATGAGCTTATATTATAATTTAAGAAAATAATAAAAGCTCAATTAATGTTCATTTTATCATCATTATTTTAAGAGTCAAGTAATCCCCTTCACACATTACACCAATGTCCATAATGTCTGTATCTGAGAAGAGTGAAGTAGTAACTTAAAATTATTTGATTTCAAAGAATGGGAAACATTAAGGAAATGAGGAGGAATTCCAGAAGAATAAAGATAGAGAGATGATAGAGAGAGAGAGAGAAATAAGAAAAGGAAGTGGGTACTAATTACAGAACTATTGGTTCCTGGTAAGGAATGCATTATCCAGGAAAGAAAGCATAGACAAGACATGACATGGAGACCTAGCCCTAAATAGAGTCATGTTATTCAGAACTCTGGATCCCAGAGGTAGCTTTTCCTATCCAAGGTGCTTGTGCCAATAAAACACAATAGTTAAAGACCAATGGAAAGGCTTAGAAACAAGTATACTTGGTCTTTTTCTTAATCTTTATAACTTTGCTTTATGTCCATTTTGTTGTTGTGGTGGTGGTGGTGGTGGTGGTAGTGGTGTGTGTGTGTGTATGTGTATGGGAGTTTATTTTGCTTCACTTTAAATGTACAATGAGAATTGAAATTTTTATTTTAAGAAAATTTTGATTTTTTTTTTATTTTGTCAATTCCTCCTCCAACCCTTCATTTTTCCTCTTCCCTCACTCAAGTATATGCAGGAACAGAAACCACAATTGGAATTGGCTGCAAAAACAGTGCCTTCCAGAGTATTTTCACAGGTCTCATTTGTGCTTAGCTGGCTTCTAATCCCTGATGAAGAATCTTAGTTAAAATGTCAAAATAATAATAACTCCAGAACAATGATTCCCAAGTCTTGTAAATATAAGTGTAAATATGAGAACCCTTTATAGCCAATAAGCATTGCTTATTTGTTCCTCATCTCTTTTTTTGTTAGGATATTAGACCCTCCCCTCTCCTCTTGTGACTCTAATAGGGCTGTAAATCAAGGGTCTTCACCTCTTCTCCTTTTTTTTTTTTTTTTTTTTAAATTTTATTGTTGTTGTATTACATCCATCCCCTTTTTGCTCCCCTCTGTCCCCCCCTTTTTTTTTAAGAAAATATTTATTTATTTATTTTAAATGATTTAAAAAATTATTTTTAGAGAGAGGTGTAGGGAGAGAGGCATAAAGGGAGAGAGACATCAATGTATGGTTGGTTTCACCTGCCTCCAGCTATGGATCTGGCTGGAGACCTGGTTTGCAACCTGGTTATGTGCCCTGGTTGGAGAATCAAACCAGTGTGACCTTTGGGTTCGCAGGCTGGTGCCTTCTCCACTGTGCCACCAGCCAGGACACCTCTCCTCCTCTTGAAGAAGTGAGCACATGATTCATATTGACCAATCAGGCTACCTTTTCTGCCTGGTCAGTTCAGAGATAGATCCAAGGATTAGGGCTGACCAATCGAAACTCTGTTTTGGAATTTGATATGGATATTGGGATAAAGTCTCTCAAAGACTAAAGCCTTCAGAACCACATAATCATGTAGATAGAACCAGAACCCTCTCATCACAGGAGAAAGCCTGCCTGAGAATGAAGCCAAGCAAGGCAAACAGAGCTCAACACGTCTCTGAATTACCTGGGCCAGTAACTTTTCTTTTTGAGTTTGAGTTGGGTTTTATTTTGGGAGTTCCATTATTGCACCCACAGAAAAAAAAAGTGTTAGACTTTTATATGATATGAATTGAACTTTTAGTATGGCTTAATAAAACATATAATGATAAAAATGACTAGAATCTCAGTAAAGCTTTAAAAATAATTTTGAATGTATTTATTCATAATAGCACCTAGAGAGCACTATTTTTTAAACTCATCATCCATGTGTGAGGTATGTTATTTATTCAGACTCTAGCAAATGGCTATACAAGTGGATTAATGGAGTCATATCAATCATTTTTATTGCTCCTCTCCCACCCAAGGTTGAGAATCAATGTTTTGAAGCTCTTAGACTTTTTGTAACACTAAGGAAGAAGTACTTTTAAGTTTTACCATATTTTAAAGAACTATAAACACTTGGTCCACTTTTGAAAAAAGAAATCAACTTAGAGCCTTTTGGTAAGTTTCTTCACCCAAAAAGCAGTTTGTTAGGGTCATCATTCATTCATGGAAGTCGCCAATATTCATAGAGAATCAGATGCCCAGCCATGCAATGACCCACAAGTCACACTCCCAAGACAAAAATTGCTCTAGCCCCAGCCAGGTGACTCCGTTGCTTAGAGCGTTGTCCCATACACCAGAAGGTTGTGAGTTTGATTCCAGGTTGGGGCCCACACGAGAGGCAACTGGTTGATCTCTCTCTCTCTCTCTCTCTCTCTCTCTCTCTCTCACATACACACATACACACATCAATAAACATATCCTCAGGTAAGGATTGAAAACAAAACAAAACAAAACAAAACTGTTTTTGAGTTTGAATGTGGTGCCAGAAGCTATTAGTGATATATTTGGCATTCTATCAGAAAATTCCACCAAAGTTCCCTTTTCTATTAAAAGCTCCTCAGAAAAAATGGTGGGAACCCCAACAATAAAAGCAACCATTTACTAGGAAGACCAATGCAGCCCTTCAAAAAGCTGACTGGATGGTATGAAACTCACTAGCTTTTCAATTTCCTTTTTGACCTGTTTTTAAAGTTACAACAATTTTCAAAGCTATTTATATAGCTAAAGATCTCTATAAAAATTTCTACACATTTTCAACTTAACAAAGAACAGACTGCTAGACCCTGTTGGGGTCAAGAGGCACTGGGAGTGAGAGGAGGGAAGCTCATTATACCCCACTCCAATTCTGCTGTGAAAGGAGGGAGTGTCATTGCCCTGGAGAAACATCCTCCTCCAAGCACAAATGTTAGCATGGGAGGAAGAGGCAATAAATACAGGTCTGAGCCCTAAAGCGATGTGATCAAGTGCTAACCAGGCCTTTGGCATCTGAGTGGCCCAGTAGAACTAAGCTGATTGGAATTGGTTCTTTTCAGCCCATGGTATTTTCACTGAAGTCTCAGGTCCTGTCTCTTTTTCACCTCCTGGCAGCACAGCATGGCAATTTTGGCTTGAGGCATGGTTTCTTTCTTGGGATCAAATGTTGGATTTTAAAAAGTAAAGTTTGATGTGGATGAACAACTGCCTACAAAACGTATTAGGCTCTTTCCCTGTAATGTATTTAATTTCACACTGATTGCCGATATTGCCTCTGAATGTATTGTGGCAGGGGGGCTGTCATTGTTGCACTAAATCACACAGGTTAAATAAGACTTGGTGTCTAGAACTGCTCTGGGACTATTTCATACAAGCTAACTCATGAAATGAATACCCAGCTTTTCTGCAAGTGATTTAGTTTGGTTACAAATCAGGCCACGTTGAACTGGTTTATTCCAGTGCAAGATCATTTACTGCACTATTTGGGTTGTACTTTTGCCTACAGTAACATTTGCACCTGCGTTTTGCCATTCTCAGCAGCAGGGCATCATCGCACACTTACTGCTCCAAGGCATTAGGTGCTCGGAGTCTGTTTACTTAACATCCTGGGGAATTGTACTCCGCTCCAGGGTCAGCCACTGAAATGTGGCTTCGGTTCCGATAATGCCACTGTGTTCTAGTCTAGAGCAGGGGGAAACCGGAGAGATAAACTCCAGCAAGTCCTGCCCCACTCCCAACTTGACGATTCTTTCTCAAGAGCACTTTCAACCTTTGGCACATTTCCAAAGCTATCCCCGCACGTAGACGGGATAATCACCTCATTTCATAAAGCACTTCTCAGGCCATAGTCGCTGGAATCTTTTCAGTCTGAGCCAGATGGGGCCAGGAGGAGGTTTTATAATGAAGCAGAGTTTCTCTCGCTCCCTTCGGTTGCACCTGTAACATAAACAGCCATGAAGACGGAAGCGCGTTTAAAGCCCCTTAGCTGGGCCCCTGCTACCGTCCAGGCGTTTAGCCTCCGTGTCTGCCTTGGTTTGTGACTGGCTCTGCCTCTGGGAAGCAGAGACACGTTCTGGCACCTGCTGGAGGCCTTGGGCCAGCTCACCTTGGGGCTAATTATACAATTGTAGGTGCTTATTTTTAAAAGAGGTTTCAAGTGCAAGAGAGTAAAGAGGGTTCTTTTATTTCCTCTGTATTGTTGTTGCAATACAAGAAAAAAAAAGTTAAGAAAGAATTAAAGCTTTGCTCATCTTATTTTTTTGTCTCTTGGCTTGAGTCTGAAAAGAATTCTGGAAGTCATTGGAGGCCTGGTTGGAATAGAGTGTTAATTCTTCCATATCTAAGCCTCTTTGTCGAAATTCCCTTTGTCTCCGGCCCCAAGTCATTAAACACTAATCCCATCACTCTCCCTAATCCGATGCACTGAAGCTGGAGTTCAGTTTCCGAAAACTGTCTTTGTGGCTCTCCTAATAGCTCCTGTGGATTGCAGTCGGTTCAGGCGCATTTAGAGCGTCCCATTTCAGCTCCTTAATGAAGTGCCCTTAATGAATCTTTTCCTTCTTCTTGCAGTGAGCACCGGATTCAATTGGTTTAGTGTTAAGTAGGGGAAGATGCCGAGTCATCTCAGGGGCCTTTGCAAAATACAACCGTGGAAGGCAAAAACCTAGGAAACAGGCCATTGAAGGCTACAGTCACTGAAGTGCTCATTTAATTACTAAGGATTTACAAAAGAAAATCTGCCCTTTGTAGCTAACAAAGGACAGGAGAACGAAAAAGAGATAGTAAAGGGTTTTCCCAACAAATGATAAAAGAGGAAAAGTAGTTGAGTAAAGCCATCAGGGCGTGGAGAGGAACTGTTTCACGTTTGCTGCACAGGGTTACCTTTCTGAACATTAGGTAAGCCCAGAGATATTGAAATAGGCTTTTCTGCCCTGCTAAGTGATGGAGGCCAGAGAGTGAAGCTGATAAATTCTTCACGGACAAAAAGCCACTACAATGACAATCCACTGCACTAAATTTAAGAGAAAACATTGTTCAGGATGCTTCCAAGCAGTTTTGTTTGCTTTTTTTTTCCCCCATGTGAGTAAACTGTTTAGAATCTCCACAGTAGGGGGTGGCTGGAGGCTGGGAGTAGGGGCTAATATCCGCTTAACACAGCAGATTTAAATGAAAATGCTGAATGGTGTCAGATCACTTTATGTTTCCAAAATAGGTTTGACCAGTTTCTTTTGTGAAGAGCTCGGTACCATTTCTCCTTCAGTGAGAACACTTATTACATGGTAAAACCTGTATTATAGATCTATATGATAAAATCTGTTTATCATATGATGAAATGTCAGAGTAATTCTTTTTCCAGAACCCTCAAAGACACAACCACCCACAACGGGAGACTACATTGTTATCTTGTTGCCCAATTACCATCTCCATGTGCTGGAAAACTGTCCTGTACCCACCAATGTAAAAGAAGTACATGTCTCTGCAATCGCAGAGATTTCCCTGCTTTGCCCTCTCCCACCTCCCTCATCTACCAAGAAATTCCATACAGATCCCCCTTTGATTCTAATATATAAAATAAGCTGCAAAACTGCTTTTTTCTGGAGCATTTTCTCAACCCATTGAGATTTTGCTTCCTGCCAATTGTGGTCAGTTTGGCTCAGATAAACTCTTATAAGATTTTTTTTTTCCTAGATGGACATTCTGTCTGCAACACTTCTCATCACCTTGAGGAGCTAACTGATTAATTGGGCCAAGTGATCTTATCCTGCAGAGTAAGCCTAGAGAAAGTTCAAGATTTTTAGTTGAACTTATAAATGTCACCTACAACTTATCATGAGATCATTTAATAGATTGGGCAAAATTAAGATTGCACAGAACAAAAGGCTTAGTTTTCTGATTTGGCAACTCCAGATGGCCTTGTAAAGATGCTGTCAGATGCTGACAGCAATGTCCTAGGTCTCTAAAATCCCAGGTCCCCCTTTTAAGCTAAGACACCAAACCCTCTTCATTGTGCCCTGCAGGTGACACCTTGGCTTCATCTCTATTGAACATTTCAATAACATTTGGCTTCCTTGTATTTTAACCAGACCTGCTAGCTTTCTTCACTGGGACAAAAAATAAAAACAAAACAAAACAAAACTTTTAACTCCCTAGTGAAAAACCAGTCAGATACATTTACTAACTGGATAAATCAGAACAAAATGACTGGTCTCCGGATGAAACCGCAAAGTTCTCCTCACAGATAAAAACAACTGTATTTAGCATTTGGGCTATGTTTCAAATTCCAGGGCATGTCTACTGTTGGCAGTAAAAGTTACACTTGGACATTGTTAAAATGTGCTCATGTGTTCAATGCTTCGTCTTTCCTCTTAACGGACTTGCCAAATCTTTTTCTTTGGGGAATCAAACAGTTCTTACACACATTGAGGAAAAATTTCCTGTGCTGCATCTTTGTTAAAAAAGAAAAGAAAAGAAAAGAAAAGGGCTAAAAAACACCAGTGGAGCTTATGGGAGAGACTGAGGCAGTGCGGCCCCAGCACCTGACCAGCTGAGTGCCAGCTGTCCTCAGCAGCCTTGGAACTCAGTATTCCCTGAAGTTGGGCAGCCCCATGATGCATTAGATCATGATAGCTGCATCCTAGCAGAACTCTTTATTTAATCCTTCTCTTCCTTCCAAAATCCTAAATTTTTTTCATTCTCATTTTGCATGAGCAAGTTGCATGAATCCAGTTTCAAATGAAAACAACATCTAAAAAAATAGAACCAGGGTGGTGCATTGGAAAGATCTTCAAAAGACTCTATACTGAGCATTTTCTTTTCTTTTCTTTTTTTACATCTTTCTGAACTTTATTTCGACTACAAATGTGGGGGGGAGGGATGGTGGTAGATTACCTTACAGCTCTTTTCCACCCCCTCTCCACCCCTCCCCACCCCCCCAAGGGAGAGTACATATTAGTAATACGTTTTGATACTTTGGAATTTCTTTTTAAGAAAAGATGCTTCATGGAGCTGTTGAGTTCATAAGCATTGAAAGCAGTATTTTTTTTTTTTTGGTTAGTTATTAGTAGCACCCATTGACCTATATCAGTTATCCATAATTCAGTATATCCATAATTCAGTATATCCATAATTCGAATTTGCCAGAAACACCACAAATTTAATTGAGAATAGAAAAAATGAGAGAATAATGTTATCATTTCTTAAGATAGAAGTTCACACCTCATTGTTTACTCCTCTGGAAAGTAAAACAACAAACTGCTGATTTATCTCTTCCCTTGTTTCACAGACACCAAGAGGCCAGGTGCCATGTAATTAATTTATATTCTCTTATATTCCTAATGCATAATATAGTGCCTAATGCGTAATGAATAAACAAGGTTGTAGGTAACCATAACATTATCTAAAGAGAAGCTGAAATTGAACACTAGATACATATTTTTTCATACTCCTGTAAGAACTCCCATATGGATTTTGAGGAATTGGAATGCTCTGCTGTTTTGCCTTAGAAACACAGGTAATTCATAGGAGGGAAAATTTGAATGGTGGAGACATTACTTAAGAGATGCACACATTTATTATTCATCAAAGACATGTAAATTAAAGAAGATGACATTTTGTTCTGCACATATTAGAATGAAAAATGCCAATTGGGGAGGAGGATGTGGGGCCATGAGTGCCCTCATACACTGAGAAAGTAAACAGTGAGCCATTCTGTAAAGCAACCTGGCAGGATTCAGGTTCTATGATCCAGTAATCCCATGTATCTGCCAGAGAAATTATCTTACGGCTCCATAGGGGTGCACATATTCACCACTGTATGATTTGTCATGGTGGTGACTTGAAAGCAAACAAGTCCACCTCTGAGAGAAGAGGGGGTGGTCGTCTAGGCAACAGGTAGAACTAACAATTTAGAGATAAATACACAATATAGGTGAATTATAAAAATAGGCGTTTTTGAGTGAAAATGGTAAGAAATGAAATGAGATCTACAGCACAGTTATATATAAGTAAATTTAAAACACAAACAGTAAACCAATGCTATAAGAATATATACAAATCCATGTGAATATATCAAACACCTTAGAATGGATATCAGCTAGTGAGAACAAGATGGGCGTATCAGAGGAATGAAGGAAAAATATAATCATAGCAACTGAAGAAAAAGAATGTATTCTTTTCTGCAAAAGAAATTAATAATTTTTTTAAGCAGAGATATGTTTTTCCCCAAGATAATAGCATCTTTCAGAGCAAATGTTGGATTTAAACAACTTTAAGTTAAGTGAACATCAATGCAAGGGCATCAGACTTCCTTGAGAAATTGGAAAGAGTACAGCAGAGGTGTCAATGGGTCTTTAAAATATATAAAGCAAGCATCCTTATTCAGTTAGGATAATGTTAGCTGTTGTAACAAACAAATCTCAAAATTTTGATGGCTGAACACCAGGGGAGCTTGATGTCTTGGAACCAGAACAGGGATTTTGAGGACTAGTAGACACACAGCTTGAAGTCTATGTACTTACCTTATAACCTACAGTTTTCATCTATAAAAGGAGGGTAGTAAAAATAAATACCTCATTAATTAGGAGATTAAGTAACATAATTCATATAAGCCTTTATTGACTGTAGTGCCTGGCATGTGTGGAAGGCACTATAATGCTGCTGAGGAAATGATCTTGGATGTGTGGAGAGGGCTCCAAGAACGCTCATCAGAGATTCACTGCTAATCATTACATATTGGAGAAAAATTTCACAATGGCTTACAATAGGAGGCTGATTATATAAATACAGTCATCCCTGGGTATCCACCAATACAACCAACCACAGAAGTAATGTTATGTTGTTGCCGACATGTACTAAGTAGTTAGGCCTACAATGGTTATGTCTGTACTGAACATGTACATACTTTTTTCATATCATTATTTACTAAACAATACAGTAAAACAACTATTGACGTAGCATTTACATTATAGGTATTGCAAATAATCTAAAGATGATTTAAAGTGTATGGGACGATGTGCATAGTTCAGTAATTCTCAACCTTTTTTAATCTCATGTCATACAAACTAATTATAAAAATTCTATAGCACATCAAAATCTATATTAATTTTTGTCAATCTGAGAAAAATAGTAGGTATAATTTTAATTCATTCACACCAGTCAGCTATTGTTCTGTTGGTCATTGTCATTATTTTATTTGGCAATCTAAGGGAAAAGAAGTTAGTGCCTCTAAAATATATAGAAAATAGCCCTGGCTGGTGGCACAGTGGATAAGGCTCTAGCCTCCAAACCCAAAGGTCACTGGTTCAATTCCCAGCCAGGGCACATAACCAGGTTGCAAGCCAGCCCTCCAGCCAGGTCCATAGCTGGAGACAGGTGAAAGGCAACCATACATTGTTGCTTCTCTACCTCTCTACCTCTCCCTTCCCCTCTCTATAAAAATAATAAATAAAAATTTTTAAAGTCACTGTTAAAAAAAAAGATACAAGGTTCGATTCCCCAGCCAGGGCACATAACCAGGTTGCAAACCAGGTCTCTAGTCAGGTCTGTGGCTGGAGTCAGGTGAAAGGCAACCATACATTGATGTCTCTCTCCCTCTCTGCCTCTCTCCCTTCCCCTCTTTCTAAAAATAATGAAATAAAATCATAAAAAAAAAAAAAAAGATACAGAAAACAATGAACAGTAAGGGAAAATACTATACTTTAAGTTAAAAATGAATATAAAATGGATTAAGGTATACTCCATATTTATAGGTAAATGTTTGTGAATTTATACATAGAACACTGATTAGAAGCATATACTCCCAAACTATTGACAATAGCTTTCTCTGCATGGGGCTATGAGCTGGTTATAGCTACTTGTTTTTCTTTAGTAGACCAACGTTTTCTAGATTTTCATTAATGAACATGTATTACTTTACAAAAATGGGACTTTTAAATTGCAGGCTATACTTAACAAGTTAGCATGATTTTTCTTCCCTTTTTATAAAAAAGTTTAAATATTAAAAAAAGAGAAAACAATATAAAAACCACCCTTTTCCTATCACCTAGATTTAATGCTTGTTTACATTTTATTCATTTTTTCCTTGGAGTATTTAAAAATAAATTACAATCATGAAATGTCATACCTATAAGCTTCCACATGAATCTCTAAAATTAAGAATACTCACTTAACAGGGCTAACAATAGTTTAGGGTTTTTAACAATTGCTATTTGTAAATAGTTAGACTCATCTATGTTGAACATGATTTGTTTTTTTGATTTTTGTTTTGTTTTTTTTTTTAAGATTTTATTTATTATTTCCAGAAAGAGAGGAAGGGAGAGGGGCAAAGAGGAAGAGAAACAGAGAAACATCAATGTATGGTTGCCTTTCACCTGCCTCCAGTCACAGATCTGGCTGGAGACCTGGCTTGCAACCTGGTTATGTGCCCTAGCTGGGGAATCGAACCAGTGATCTTTGGGTTCGTAGGCCGGCACCTTATCCACTGTGCTACCAGCCAGGGCTAATTTGTTTTTTAAAATTAATTCTGATTTTATATTTACAGATATGTTTACAGGGAGTCAGAAAATCCAGCTATTAGACAAAGCTATCCAGAGACTTGTTACATACCCATTAAATCTATGGATCCCTTTTTCTCATTTGTAAAATAAAGTTGTGCTAAATACACTTTTCAATTTTAAAAATATTTCCTTTGAAGGCAAAGTGAAGAGTGAGTGAATTTCTATTCTTGAAGGTATTTGAGGGTGGGAGCAACACCAAGGACCTAGCATGAGTCATTGGAATGAGGAAATTTTGAAATGTGAAAATTGAGACAAGAGATTTTAAGAGATTTTTCTAATTTGTCCAACAAATAAACATATCCATGACCTTTGGTTTTAACAAAGTAAACCCTCTGTCTCCCGGGCATGAGACTTTGTATTTTAATCTTCCCAAGTGTTTGCACAGCCACCTGACTGTCCCACTTCTGCCTTTGTTTTGGCCTGTCACAGGGCCTTCTGGGTAACCTTCGCCAAGAACACAGTCTCTGACACTAGCGCTGGGCAATCCCTTCTCTCTGCATTTGTATCACAAAGCCCAGCTTCTTCCTCACCACTCTGCTCAGAAAGACAATCCCTGGGAAAACATCCTTTTCTGATCCAGCTGAGGTACCACTGACTGGCTATTGTGCATCTTCTAGTGGGGCACTCATCTATTCCTCAGTTTCCTACCCCTAAAATAGAACCAACCCCCACTCCCTGCAGGGAGCATGGCAAGAATTTATTGCTTGAGGGTTTGTTCATATGCTGGATTCATTGTGTAACCAAGGGCAGTTCCAACTATAGCCTGGCGACTATGGATGTGACCTCTTTTCCCAGGCACAATTTACATCATCTCCAGGTGGGCTTCCAGACTCCCTTTTTTAAAATTTATTGATTTGGTAGTGGGAGAGCAAGAAACATTGCTTTGTTGTTCCACTTATTTATGCATTGATTGGTTGTTTCTTGTACATGCCCTGACTAGGGATCAAACTCACAACCTTGGCATATTGGGATGACACTCTAACCAAATGAGCTAGCTGCCAGGACAATATCTGTTTTTACTCAGGCTCCTTATTTGTGAGAGAACACCAATGGGGACTTTGGAAACCCAGATATAATTTCTTCTCTGCTCTTAACTGCCATGCGGAAAAATCCCTGAACTTCCTAAAAACTCAAGTTTCCTCATTTGTAAAATGGAGCAGCTGGACCTGATTATTTCTAAGATGCCTTTAAACCTACACAATTTAATACTTCCAAGGGCATTTTTTCCTTTCCTAAGAAAAATTCTATTCCACTCATTTGTTAAATATAATTTTAAAAGAATATATGGAGAACAACAATTCACCACATTTCCCACCCTATAGGCAACTTCTTCACTTGTTTGTGAAGTGTGTCCAGTTAACTATAAACATGCCCCAAGGTCCCCAGCTTGACTAATAGACTGAAACATGTGTGCGAAGATATACAGTATAGTCAGTTACTTGCTATGGTATAGTTAGCAGACTGGAGTAATCTGAACGTATATTAAATATATTGTGATATGTTTATATAAGGCTATTAAAAGAATGAGATTTATATGTACTCAAATCACTAAAGGGCTTTATGTTGCAAGTAACAGAAAATCCACAGCAAACTGATTTAAATAATAAAGGTGATGTACTGAGTCACATAAATGGGAAGTCCTCAAGGACTCTGTGTCTTCTCATCTCTCTGCTCTGCTGTCAACAGTAATAGCTTCATCCCAAGCCCGCTCCTCTCCTGGTCATGGGAGACTTATTAACCATAATTAGAGGTTCTTGCTCCATTCCCCTGGAGAAGAGATTGCTTCTGCTCCAACACTTCAAACAAGAGTTCTGAGGTTCATCTTGACCGGGCAAGCTCAGATCATACATGGGATAGAAAGTATTGATTGATTTTGGTGGAGGTTGGCATGTTTTCCATAAGCTTAGTAAGAGAGCACAGACAAGTAAATCAAGACCTGAGTACTTCAGGAAAGGATAAGAGAATGGACACTGGAAGGCAGTCACCAAATGTCCACTATAGTATAGGTGGGTGGAATTACTTCTAAAATACTTTGTTAAATGTAAACCTCAAGGTACAGAGGCATGAGTACAATATGTTACCTTTTGTGTAGAAAAGCATGTTTATACATGCATGGACTAATTCTAACAATAATTCTAATACCACAAACATTCATTCATAAACATATGCATGAAAGTACCCACAGGGGAAAGAAATAATAGAAAGAGACTAAGGTTTTAAGAGTCCATCATATGTTGAATATTTTCAAATAGTAGCTTGGAACAGAGGGTCTCAGAGCAGCATTAGCGGCTCATCAATAGCCCCTCCGGCTGGTTGGGTCTTCCCACTCTGAATGATTCAGTGCTTTCATGTTCTCAAGAAATGAAGAGTATTCAGCAGAAGAAAACAAACTAACTTATCATGCAAGTGATAAGGCAATAAATAATATATATGTGTTTGCACAAATCAATTTACAAATGTCACTTATCCTGAAAGGGTTTTTAAACAATGCCCAAGAGCTAATCACCAGAAATTCCACAAGGTAATGTAAATCTATCGATATTTATTTTTTCATACTGAATCTCTGGAATACCTGGGGCTGCTCAGTTAGTCACTCACTCAAAAGTGCAAGGGATCCTGACAGTTTCTGATAGTTCCCTGAATGCCTGCTACTCCATGGGTATTACATATTCATGGAATTGGAGTATTGGTATAAGTTGAGTTTTAGTAACTGAAGAAAATTTGGGAAAACACCTTCGCTGGAGGAGTGGCCCCATCACAGGAAAGGATGAGAGGACCTGATTTGGTCAGTATACAGCACGACTGAGCAAGAAGCCAACAATAACTCCCAAAGCCCGTTGCACGCTGTCAGAACTGCTTCTGCAATAAAATAAAACTAAGATGCTGTCTGTGTGTGTGTATGTGTGTGTGTGTGCATGTGTAAAGCTAGGTGCAAGAACAGATTTTTGCAACAGAACCAGCAGGTTTCAAATGTTTTCATAAATGGAAAGGATATCAACAAGAAGAGCTGGAGTTATAAATGCAGAGTGGTCCAAACAAATGTTTCTCTTTAACATGTAAGAGACAACGGATGTGCCTAGAAATAACTAGGTAGTCACTCAGTCATTCAACACACTTCCAATTTAATTTCTGCTGTGTGCAAGGTATTTCACTGAGAGGTCTGGTGAAACAGACAGATTAACCACATGGGCAATGGTAGAAAAAGATATATTTGGAAACTAGGCAATTATGAAACGTGGCAAGACAAGAGGAAAAAGTTATAAACATTGATGAGTGCCAAGCATTTATAGGAAGGAAAATATTACAGATGGGTAACTGTTGCTCATTCAAAATTAATTCAAAAGGAAGTAAATGTGGATTAAGTAAAATGCCATACTAATGAAGCATGCACGCTCTGGGGTCAAAGAGCCTGGATGTTCAGTACACCACTGACCAGCTGCATTAGGTGGTCAAGTCCTTAACTCTGCTCCTGGTCCATAAAAGATAATGGAAGTGGGATTGTTAGTATAGGTCCTAGCATTTAATTAGTGCTTTCAACAAGTTAGCTTCTATTATTGTTGTTATTAGAGTTTAGTTGAACAACTGCTTTCCATGATATGTTTCTCTGCTTTATTTTATTCTTCATAGAACAAGATAGACTGTTAACAGGTTTACAGATCTTTTTTAAGGGGTGGGGGAAAAGGAGGATTGCAGAAAAATTGGCTATTTACATTAAAGTTGTGTTTATATGTATGTATATTTATTCATTACCAGGCCAGCAATTTTATCTTTTTTTTATGTTGCCCGGGCCTCTTAATGTTGACTCCATGGCATTTTCATGAACTAAATATTTGACAAAATGATTACTTATCATTTAACAACTCATGTGGTTTGTTCCTACTTTCGTTTTGTGTCTAAAGTGTTAGGTGATTTTAATCTGAGGTTTCTGTGATCTTTACGTACAAATCTAACTCCATCCATTTTAAGGCGGAGCAGAATTCTTTAGATGGGATCCTACAGTAGGGGTCATTGGATCAGGGGAGAAAGAAGCAATTTGGAAGCAATCGTAACTCACCTGTAAATCAAAGTATCCTGGAAAGTTTATTTTAAGATTATTTTAAAATCTTTTTGTATTATTTTACTTTTATGAAACTTGTACTAAAAATGACCTAGAATTTTCCTAAATATCTCTTGTAATGGGATAAAATGCAGTTTGAAAGCTAAAGGACGAATGAGCATTTTGATCAGATATGGTCATTTATAAAGCTCTGATCTCCAAGAATGATGATTCAAAAGCTCCACAGTAAGTCATCCGTCTCTGCAAATGCAGGGTTGAGGAGAAGGGGAGAACCAAGAAGGAACTGTTAAACGTAGGAAATGAAGTGAGTTATGACTCATTCCAGCTGCCCTGGGAATGACTGTGTGAAATCTCTTAGAAAGGGGCCTGGATTAGGCAAACGACTTTCTCTGTCAGCAAGACTACACATTAAAACAATGTTAGGCAAGTCATGACCATTTTAAAACACTATTTAAACCCCCAATATGACATGCACACAGAGGAAAATATGTCTTTTAACACCCTAGAATGTTTCATTTAAGAAAATAATGGGGAATCCTATACCAAAAGGAGGGATCAGGATTAAATGGGAATGAAAAAGATTCCCTGTCACATACACATATACAGAGAGTATGGGCACTGTATTTATGCTTTAATATTCTGCTATCTTTGCTTCTTAGCTTCCCTGGTATATCTCCCAGCGTACACATACAGACACACACACGAAGCAGCTAGATCATCTGGATCCATTTAGGGACTGAATTTCCAAGTGCCAGTGAGATAAACAGACCCTATAATATAGTTGTCACCTGAACAAACCAATGTTTGATCAATGGTCCATTTGCTCGGTGGAGTGTGAACCTTGCTTGAGAGCTGAAATGACAAATATTAGTAAATTATTATCATAGCTATCATCAGACAGTTGGTTCATTGTCCTGCGTGGTGTGAATTACGAATTAGGAATCTATATGTAGCTATAAATGGTACCACAGCATGACCAGATCATTGAACAATTGATTCAGCTGCTTCATGCTTTCTAAAAAGATCAAATCCCTCTTCCGGAACCCCCAAACCCACAGATGTGTCTCTCCTACAGAAGCTCTTAACAGAGGTCTGTACCAGTAGTTTTCAATCATTTTTAATGATTAAAATCTGCTAAACAATAAGCAGGTGCCATCAACATATTATACTTGTTAATTTGGAAATTAAGAATTGCACATTTAATAAAAATTAGGAAAAGATGAGGTAGGATGACAAATACTTAAAGCCATTTTTATTTGTCACCAATGCAAAAAGCTTTGGCTCTCACCTAAAATATGAATAGGTATCATTGGTTGTTGCATTTTTCTGATCATTGTGCAAAATCTCAGTTTTGTTTTAAATACTTGATTTTATTGTCTGTCAAAACTTAAACAGTTACTTTGCAAAGAAGTGCACATCTGAAGGAAGAAGTTCATTATTGGTTGCACTTAGCATTGTGTTTACGCGTGGCTTTCAATCATGCCTGCTAATTATCAGAAAGTTTCTGTTGAAATTCTGCAAGTGAAGTTTTATCTTCCCCATTAAAAATGAATGAGGAGAGGCATGTTAGTATTATTAGCGAACTAGTTCAAAGCTCACTAAAACTCAATTGAGAGGATTTGAAAACAGTTTAGAACATTTTAGTTCCCAAGGTTTTAATCTCTAGCGATATCAGGAATTTTGTAGGACATGTACATATTTGTTCAGGAATAAAAATCACATAAAGTTGGAAATACTTCTAAGCATCCATTTCAAAATATTTTCTTTAGTGTACTCATTAGCTTAAGAGCAAATTCAGAGCGAATGTAAATACACATTTCAAATAGTTTTCCCATTTTGATATTTTTATCTTTCTTTTTTGTTTTTATCTTTAACATTTATTTACTTATTTATTTTCATGTTTTTTTTTTCTTTTTCAATTTTTAACTTGAAGTTAATGGGTGATATGGGTTAATAAACTCATATAGGTTTCAGGTATACAATTCTATAATACATCATTTGTATATTGTAGTATGTGTTCACCACCCTCCTGACTTGAGAATTTTCAGATCTTGCCTTTATCTTACCATCTTTACACCAGCTATTCCTGGTGTTTGGAACATTTTTTCCCAGATGTTCACCTGGCTGCCTTTTGTTCAACATTTTGTTCACACTATATTTCCAAGTTTGGTCCTCTTTGTCTATTCTAGCTGAATTAGGCTTTTCCTCTTCCCAAGTAAATTAGCAAGTAACTTTTTTCATCTACTTTTACTGCCAGGTAGATATTGACTAAGAAAGTACAAAAAATATAAATGGATATCTCAATAAGTTATTGTAAAAATATCTTCCTAATATCACTTAAATCAGAAATGTTTCATCATTCAGAAACTTCTTTATGATAATTGCAATCACCAATCTCTTTCTTTCCCCCAGAACATCCAATATCATCAAAGATAAGTTTTGATAGTTTCTGGTTGGAGGAGATCATCAAGAGGATATGCCTGCCAGTTGACCTGTAAACTGGACTAGGCAATCAAAGGCTCCTAATCCTCACCCTTTACCCTGGAATGTGTATTCTGCTTATTCCCACAATAGGAGCTGTTTATTTTTTTATTTTTAAAAAAGATTTTATTTCATTATTTTTAGAGAGAGGGGAAGGGAGAGAGGCAGAGAGAGACATTAATGTCTGGTTGCCTTTCATCTGCCCCCAGCCACAGACTTGACTGGAGACCTGACTTGCAACCTTGATATGTGCCCTGGCTGGGGAATTGAACCAGCAACCTTTGGGTTCGCAGGCCAGTGCCTTATCCACTGTGCCACCAGCCAGGGCTGTCATGTATTTATTTATTGTGGCTAACTTCTGATCACATCTCACTGACTAGATCATCATTGAGCTTACCTTGTAGTAAGACAAATGGAGAGTTTTAGGAAAAGACTAATGCTGCCATAAGTTTGTTGCTCATTTGGGCATGCGTTATTCATAAGTATTATCTTCACTTTATGATTTTCTTGCTGGAACCTTTTTCAGCTACATTGCCATTTAGTGAGAATTGATTTAAGCTAATATTATCAGCTATAATTGCCACTAAGGATGGCTTAGGTATAAACTACAATATGTCTCTACTTGCTGAGTGAACAAGTATGAATGCCGTGGATGCTGGGGGAATTTCCATTCTTAGAACGCTCACTTGCCATAGGAAACTGTGGCAATAAATGAATGAGGTTCCATGTGTCAATGCGTAAATTAAATACTACTAAAACAATAGTTCTTATTCTTACTTAAGTACTTATAGGCTTCTACTTTCTTCCTACAGCTATTTGTTTGGATCACTTACGCAGCCCACATTGGGGGCTACTGGCCTACACAACTCCTTTGCCTTCAGGGCCTTTGCACATGCTTTTCTCTGCCTGGACCACTTTGCTGTCCCCACCCAGGTCAACAGTTTACTATTTATCCTTCAAGTTTCATTTTCAATATTACTTCCTCATGGAGACATTCCCACATCTTCCCTGTCTTCTCAAATTAGGCCACGTCGGCCTGTTACAAGTTTTCATAGAATCCTATTACTTTCCTCTAAGAGCTTGTCATTGCCCATAGTTGCAAATTTACCTGTATGATAACGTCCTCTCTGCTCTCTAGAAACTGTAATCGCCGTGAAAGTAGGGGGTCACAACCATTTTCTACTGCATGACCTGCCCTTAGCATTCAGTGAATATTTTTAGAATAAATAAATGAGTGATTGATAAATTATGACTTATTTTGGGACTCATTGATATATAGGACATCATAAATCAATCATCTAGTTTCATCCTCTTATTTTATTAAGAGGAAAACTATATTATATGTTGGTGAGAATGTGAAGAAATGGGGGCTTTTGCATTATATTATAGGAATATAATTTTGCATTATATTGTAGGAATATAGTAATTTGGTAGAGCTGTATGGAAAACAGTAGGTATGGAAAACAGTGGGTATGGAAAAGAGTGTGGAAGTTCCTTAAAAAATTAAAAATAGAATTACCATATGATCCAGCAATCCCAGGTCTGGTATATATCTGAAAAATAAAATAAAATTGATGTCTCAAATAGATATTTGCATCCCCATGTTTATTGCAGCATTATTCACAATAGTCAAGATGTGGAAACAACCTAAAGTCTCTGTCAGTGGATGAATGGAATATACATACACACAAAATGTAATATTATTTAACCATAAAGAAGAAGGCAATCCTGCCATTTGCAACAACATGGATGAAACTGGAGGGCATTATGATATATGAAATAAACCAGGCAGAGGAAAACAAATACTATAATGTAACAACTTATATATGGAGTTGAAAAAAACTGAAACATACAGAAACAAAAAGTAGATTCATTTTTGCCTGGGGCTGACGGATATGGGAAGTGGGCAGATGTTGGTGAAAGGGTACAAACTTTCAGTTATAAGATAAATAAATTCTGATAATCTAATGTACAGCATGGCTTTTATTGTTAATAACATTATATTGTATACTTGACATTTGCTAGGCTGTATATCTTAAACTTTCTCACCAAGAATAGTAATAGTGATGATGATGATGATGATGATGTAACTATGTGATTTACTAATTAATTGGATTGTTGTAAATATTTTACACTGTATACATTTATCAAAATGTACACTTTAAATATATACAATTTTATTTGTCAATAAAAGTGGGTGAAAAAGAAAACCATCATGTGGCATGTCCCAAGTCATATCATCATTTGATAACAGTAGTAGGGGGAAAACCTGAGGTTCTTGAGCTCTGGGGCCAGTGCTTTTTCTTTGCCTCCCAGGAGACACTAAAAAAAAAAACCTCGGCATTGGAGACTACCTTTTTATTCATCTCATCAGACTCCTTAAGACTAAAAGTGATCTTGAAAGGAATATAAAATAAATTCAAGGAAATAAAGATTTAAAAATAACAAGATGAAGAACCTAGTAGAAGTTTTATCAAGGCCACAAATTAGCAATTCATGGAAGAAGAAGTATAAATTACCAATTAACATGTGAAATTATATATGCCATAAAGGCATTTAAAATAAAATTAAATGCCTTTCCCCATCAGAATGCTAAGATTTAGAAAAGTTGGTCATACCTACAGTTATCAGGACCCTGAGAAAATGGGTCCTCCCATAAATTCTTTGTGAGAGCATGAAGTGGTACAATATTTTAAATTCAATTTAGTAGTATTTATTCACATTTTTAAATGTTTGTGCCCTGTTAACCAGCATTCTAAGGAACTAAACATACAGATGCTTGAATAAGTGAGTAAAAATATATTACAGGCTGCTCATTGTAGCATTTTTCCTTATAGTGAAAACTGGGATACAAACTATGCGTATACTCACCAGTAGGAAGGTCGTTAAATAAATCACTGATCAGTCAAACTGGAAAACTATGCAGCCATTTGAAGAATGCTGTAGATTGGCACGTAGTGATGTGGAAAGCTAAGTTACATTGCTAAATTTTTAAACATGCATAATATAACTCCATTTGTGTGTTATTGAGGTAAACACTAAACTTAATGCTTGCCTCTGCAGAGGGAAATGCAGGGGATAAACAGCAGGGACTTGTAA
This sequence comes from Noctilio leporinus, assembly GCA_004026585.1. Taxonomy (NCBI): domain Eukaryota; kingdom Metazoa; phylum Chordata; class Mammalia; order Chiroptera; family Noctilionidae; genus Noctilio; species Noctilio leporinus. Next base: position 116,489 of record PVIW01000148.1, read on the forward strand.
CTGTAGTGCTTGCTTCAGGATTCTTTCCACTGTTCACAAGCATGGATTTCTCCTACAGTTTAGTTTCCTGCCAAATCACTTACTGCAGTTGATCCGAGCTTCCACTGCAGACGGGAAAGAGCTTTGTCACTCCCTGCTCCTGGCACTGGTGTAAAACCTTGATGGACTGTGACACCCATGCCCATGCTGGGGGAAGCTGGGGGACACTGGCTAAGTTTTTGAACCTTCCCACCAAACACATCAAAGCAGCCAACTAGACAGATGGCAGAAGGCATTTGCTATTCAACCCAAAGCTCCTCAGGGGGGCCTGGACAGCACTGTGCATACCCACCGCAGACACAGGCAGCCCCCTGCGCTGTCATGCTCAGAAGATGAGCGCGTTTTATCCAACCGGAAGTTGTGAAAAACTCTCAGGAGCAGTCAATGCACCTTTCCAATGTCCCTTCCCACCCAGTGGGTGGGGCAGATGGAATCAGGAAGAACGCTATCAGGGGTGACTTAAGAAGCAAGGAAGAAATCTAACTATTATTAAATGAACGTGCCAGAACTCTTCATGATGTCAAAGGTAGTACAATATGTTTAGGACATTATTTCCTTAAAACTTTGGCCCTTCCTCTTTTCTTGCAAACCACACCTGCTCTTTAATATGCATCTGTAACTCTGCTCGCTCTAAAAACGTTCGGGATCAATTCAGTCTAACGTAACCTTGTCTCTTCTAAATGAGAGCTGTGCGTATTTACTCAGTTTACACTGACAAGTACCATCTCATGACACCTCCTCTCACTTTTGTCACATAAATTCTTTGTGATAGCATACACTGGTACAATCTTTTAAATTCAATTCAGAAATATTTATTAAAATTTATTTAAATACCTGCTCATTGCTTGACCTGATGTTTCTTATTTTCCAACCTGGGTTATGTTTCTGGGTTATGCTGCTACAGAGGACCTGTGTAGTACACTGCTCCCTGCAACCTTGTCATACAGACATTTAATAAATACTTGCAAATTTGAAAAACTACAAACGAGAAAGTGAAGACAGCCAGGAATTCTGTTTTTTGTTTTTGAGTTTGGTGCTTTATGTGTACTATTCATGAATAGAAATTTTAACATTTGAAGTGGATAATGCAATTCATAAATATTTGATATTAACAAGCCCAAGAAGAGTGAAAAACTATATATAGTAGCCAACAGTGCAAGTTAGCTAAGTAAAAGGAAAAACCACTTTCAACTAGAGAATGATGTTCATGTTTCACATCCAATAAAATATCACGAACAAATGAGATGAAAACTTAGAAAGATAACTAGTCTTGTCAAATAGAAATAGGTGTGGTGTGTGTGTTTTGAATTAAAAAATGAAATTCAAAGCTCTTTTGCTTCATGAAGCCAGTTCTTTCATCTTTTATAATGACAGTTAAAGCAAAAAATGGAGTTTGGGGTAGGGGAAGGTGATTTAGGACCTCCCTTCAGACATTAATAAACACTACTCCACATTCTAAAACTATTAGGCGTAATTTGGCATAATTGCCAATCTTTCCTGAGCAAAGACATGCAACTCAGTTGTTTTAACTGCTAAACTTTTCTCACAAAAAGCGAGCTCTTCAGTTAGGGGCCCAAGGTTCATGCCTTCGGAGAGGCATGGTGAGGAAATATTTTCTTGGCTCTGTATGTTAATACAAAGCTTTTATTTTTCTCAAATTCATCTTAGGACTGGAACGGAGACACGAATGTGTTGAGACCAAAAGATATTTTCTATGACGCTGCACTGAAGACATCTGTTTGTATTCCCTCTCATCTGAATTCCACTCTTAAGTTTGTTAAATCTTGAAATTGTGGAAACCTCAAAAATATTTCATACGCTTCCCTATGCTGATTTTCTGTCCAGCTTGTCTCATCTGTCTAATTTAGATCTTAACCCCTCAAGGCAGCCACCATGCATTTTAGAGCATTTTCCTTAGAGCAATATTATGCTGACAAGTCCGTAAATCTTAAATAGCAATACATCTTCCATTGCCAGTCCTCGGGAACTCCTGCTTGTTATGCTGGCCTCCTAATTTCAGGGTGTCTGGTTCACTGTCCTTTCCTTGAACTGGTGGAATGGGTAGAAACTTTTAATTCACATTTTGATTATTCATTTGAGATCTATTCCCTAGTATATGGCAAATGTGGGGGAGGGAGGAAGGTAGGAGCCAGGAAGGGGAAGAGGGAGGGTCATATTGATCAGTATCAATTATAGTGAAACCGAAGATAGTCTTTCTTAATTGTGTAAGATGTAGCATGTTGAGGACCACTAATGTTTGAAAACAATGTATCTAACTTTTCCCACCTCTAATATATTTTACAAGTATTCATTTCCTTTCTCCTCATACCACATTAGTGGGGGAAAATGTATCAATAAGTTAAGACATGCCAATGCTAAATAAAATTTTTCAAAATGTTGGGTTAAAATGTTTTTAAAAATTACTTCACTTTGGTATATACTGAGAAGCATAAAAATTAAACAGAAAAATAAATGCAGAAACTGCTTCTGGGTTAGTAGAAGGCTCTCCCTGGACCTGCAGACTTGTTAACAGATATTTCTTCAGGATGCTTGAGAATCTTTACAGTAGGAGATGCTAGTTTTGTGCCGATTATATGCTTACAATGAATCATTGAATAAATTATTGCCATCCACGGAGTCCGCCTCTTAGGATAATTAGCAGTTTCAATTTAAGAAACATACTGTAAAGTACACTCCAGCTTCAACATCAATAGACAATACACCAGGGTAAGTAGCTAAATTAGACTGCTGTAAATACTATCTAGAATTTTTATTTTCAATCCTGTGTTCTTGGAAATTTTTACCTAAAACTGTACATATTGTATGTAATTTTTGGAGCACCTAGCAACAAACTGAGCTATCATAACACAGAAATGGGATTTCACTATAATTTTAGAAATTTGCCAAATAACAGACTTTAAGGTAAATTTTATTTTACATATATAAACAGAACGTAGAAATTGTGCCTACTACTTTACAGCTCTCCCACCCTGTTTTGTATATGTACTTATAGTAATAGGAAGGGAATGTTCCCTGTGGTCGCTTACCTTGATTGTATCTCTGTCTTTGAATTAAGTTAATGGGGGTATTTCACTGGAGGAATTGCTCTATAGTTGATATACAGGTTTTATGACTTCTATCCTGATCTCTATTTTGTAGCTTAAAAAGACCTATAAAATTTACTATTAGGCAGATGATGCTCTAAAGACTGTGGGTTTGCTGCATTATGCCTAAGCCTTAAACAAGAAGAAAAAATGAAATGTTTTTCATGGTCACATTTCAGAAAGATTTCTTATTCAGACAAACAGTGCAACCATTTTTATATAAATTACCCCAATTGTATTTTTCATAATCACAAGAGAAAAAAAAAAAAAAAAGGTACACAAACAGTATTTACTCCAGGTTCAGAATCAAATAGGGGTGGGAGGTAAATCCTTTTTTCAGGCATCATTTAAAAACAAAACAAAACAAACTCTAGGTAAAATTTAACCTAACAACTTCTCTTACTTCCTTAGCTTTTCACAAAATATCCAGGAAGGTTACCAACTACTATGAAGAGAGAAAAAGAATTAATAAAGAATCATTTAATCAGATCAGTACAATGTACAGTTCCCAAGGTGAATTTCACAAATACATAAATGTTTAGAAAAGAGATTGTAAAATATAAAGCAGAAGTAACTTACAAATGTACATACTTGAAACAATGCTACTTTAATGATATATTCTCTAAAATATCAAAACGCACCTTTCAGAATTATTATCTCTTAATTATCATTATAGAAAGGTATGTATCCTATATTTGACCACTAGGCTTAATTTTTTTTTTTTTTTTAATTTTAAAAAGCTAGTTTTCAACAGCTTTGCTTGCATTCTTAGAAATGTATTTTAAAATTAAGTGACCAGAAGACATTACTTCTGGCAAAGCATTAGCAGGGAAGAGACCTCAATAAAATTCACAGTGAGACACTGAATCATTTCTTCTGTTAGTGAAAGTCATAGGCAAAAGTTCTAAAATTATACAATTACAAAAATAAATCAAATCACCATGTCATTTCTGCTTTTCTACATTAATAAATTAACCATGTAACATTGTTCAAAATTATGTCAGTTACGCATATAATAATCTTTTAAATTAATGAAGTGATGAAGCAGTTTGATGACACCCATGATTTACAGGGCTGCTTTTAGCTAATGTTAAAAGCCTTTCACTTAACAAATTGCCCCCTTGAGAAATTACCAAAAATGAATATTTTCTATGCTAAATGTTTTAAGGTTTACATTTTTCCAATATATTAACGAATGGCAAGGGAGACGCTTTTTTAAAAATATATCTTCTTTTACATATATTTAATTGAAATTAATTAGTATATTACTTTAGAAGGAAATGATTATACAAGATCATTTATGTGAATTTTTGTGAAGCAATAAAACTAACTTTAAACAATGAAGTCAATCAAATCCTTACAAAATTTGTATGATAAATTGGGAATCATTATAGGCTCTCTGATTAAAGAGGAACAATTCTATAGAATCTATGTTCTTAAAATATAGCTAGAGCTCTTCACTCTTACCTTAATCATTGCCTTGTTTGTCTACCTTATTTATTAAGATTGAAACTATATTACTGATAAGACTTTGTCATTGTTATAATAATTTGTTCCTTCACTTTTATCTAAACATTGCTTCATGAATTGTTACATGTGATTTTAGCTCCAGTGTATCTCCCAGTTCAATCATGAATAATAACAGACAGACCTTATAACCCAAGTGTATCATTTCCATTGTGTTATGGTTTTATGAGACCTCAGAGACATGTCTGAATACAAGAGAAATAACATCTTATGGAGAGATGTTCTAGAAGTTTGTTGGAAGAGCAAAATTTCAGTCAAGCGAGGATATGCTTGCAAGTGATAGCAACAAGAAAGGAACAGAGTTAAATATAACTAGCAAAGAAATCCTGAAATTGATGTTCCCTGTGCTTATGGATTTGTTTTCATAATGTGGAGACTAATTTCTATTCCACTTCTGAATTAGTAATGTGCCTAGTACATTGGGTCAATTTCTTTTCAAAGCATTTGCAGCTCTAGCCCTGTAAATAAGAATAATTAATTTGTGCTTCTTGAGTCCAATGGATATAATTTTAGGCAGGCAGATGTCAAGGAAACAATTTTTAGAATTCTTCTAATCGATGGCAATGTAATGGAGGATTGCCTGTTGGCATTTCAAATGATTTTAAGGAATTTTAAACTTTCATCAATGAATTTTTAATATGTGCTAATAATGGATGCTCATGGCTTGTAGTCTATGCATAATGAAACAGAACTTTAAGCATATTATTATTTTCCTTTAAAAATGGCTTGAAGAAAGTCATAAACTGTTGGAAACTCAAGTCTTTCATTTCTTTTATAACATAAGACTTCAACAAGCTAGTCATGATGCAATTATTTGAGTGAGCTACATTTTAACATGTTAATTGAGAAACGTGAAAAGGATCAATGGTCTTTCAACTGGATGTACCCCACGTACAAACGTTGCAGGGGGTTCCCATCAGAGCTGTGTATAGATTTCTGGCTACCACTTCCCCTGATGAGCCTGCACAGTCTCCAGAAGTTTCCATGCAACTTGGAGAAAGAGCCCATGAGGATGGCAAATTGCAAAATATTACATACCTCGAGGTTGGAAATATTGGATATTTCTAGCACCAACATTGAACTCTTTATTACCATTGAGAGTATTGCTCGGAAGTACCTTCACTGAGTACAAAACTATATGGGGATAGAAATGGATTAAAATATTTGGATGAACTAAAACCTATTGAAATCACAACGATAAAAGGGGTGGGAGGGATATTAAGAGCTCTCAAAGGATCTAATTAACAACAGAAGGGCAAACAACTCTATGTAGGGAAGAATAAATTTCAAATAAGCATTTCATTGCTGGTGAATCAAACCTCAAGCTTTCATCTGAACTAACTATGGAAAGTGTGATGTTATATCTCTGACCCTTAGTAGTATCTGTTATTAAAGTGGAATCATGGTACTTATTTTTAGCAAAAATTATAGTTGCCTTTGCCTCCTACCTTTGCAGAAAGGTAGGAACACAATGATATAACTTAAGACAGCATTTCTAACTCTTTGACATAATTGTGCTTTATAGACCTGAGAGTCAAGTAACTTTGGAATTTTCCAGGCACTTCAAAAGTAAATATGGTGTAAAAGCTTTCAGATTAAAAGTATATTTATATACATATAGTATTTATGTATATGGAGACTTGAAAAACCTATGTGATTTTATGGCAGATTTCCTTTTTACAATACGTTCAGTTGGACTAATAAATGTATGTTGTCTGTGGATATTCCAACAAAATGCCAGGAGGGGTGGAAGCCAAAATTCCCTAGCAGTGGGAAAAAGGCTTTACTCTCCTTCCGTTATGTTCTAAGTGGAAACCTCAATGGAACTTTACACCCTAAATTTACTCCTCCAACGCACAGTAGCTGAGAAGCTTAATGATGTGCTGAGCTCTCTCCATTTTCAAAGCTGCACTTTGGAAGGCAGGCAAATCTTTTACTCCTTACAACACAGAGAACAGCAAATCTGCTGCTGTCTTTCAAAACAGAGAGCGGTATCCCTCACCGACACAGACCCAATAAAATGCTCTATTTATTAGCTAAGCATTAACTGCGTCTCTTATTTTACTCCTGTGACCCTCTTTGGCAGTTAGTCACACATTCCAATTGAGCAGACACCACAAAAATACCCTTTATGTATAAAGAAGGAGAAGAGCCTAATTGGCCATCGACCTCTCCCTTCTAGCTTCCCTGGTGTCTCACTCTAGTGGCTTCCAATTCGTCACTCCTAGGACCAGCAGATCTGGGCCGAGGAGGTCCTTGCCTCACCCAAAAACCCCACTTCTATGATCAAAACCACAAAGAGTACCATCACCACCCCCTGGCTCAGTAGTGCACATCACACTGGGTATTACCCAGAGTGGCATTTCTTACTAGGTTTTAATTTTATTTATCTTCACTAATACCTTCATGGCAGTGGTGATGCAATCTCATTTATGACAATGACATAAAATTCCTCTTTAAAGTGCATTCATTTATATTTTTAAAAAGATTTAAAGAAAAGTATGCAAATAATAACATAAGAAAGCAAAGATATGACAGTAACAGAAGTTGTTTGTGAATAGCCAAAGTTGAGAAAACACTGAGGCAAAAAAGGCTAAAACAATTGTGGGAAAAAGCTTACTACTCTCTCTTTTAGCTAGGTTTTTATAATAATTACTAGGATTCAGTGGGAAAGTGTCTTCCCAAATGTTTTCATTTGATCTCTTCATAGCACTAGCAAGGTAGATATGGTATATTATTACCATTTTACGCATGGGGAAACTGAGGATGGGAAGACTCAGTGATTCGCTAAAAGTCACACAGCTGCCTAAGTGCCTCCAAATAAAGCTTTCTGCTCCAAATGGAATATGCTTTTCAGTTTAACACAAGATTCATTTTCAAAGGCCACATGAGGACCGTAGAATTAGGTATTGCCTTTGTATTGAATTTGTGCATTCACTCACTAAGCAGCATTTCTGTACTTTTTCCAAATGTACAACAGGCATAATAGGAAAATTCCTTTTGAACAATATAGGATCCGAAGTCAACTGAACCAATTAGTTTACAATGGTGTTAGAAGGTTAACTAGCTGATGGTGGTAAAGTACTTTATTGATGGAAAGTGCCATATTAAATCCCCCAATTACCATTGCTTGTATCACTGTTCAGTATTTATATTCAAGGAAGTTATAGGTAAAGAAAAACTATGAATATAATGCAGTTATTATGCTTCTGATCAGCCTTTGGAGAGATGATATTTAATTCTATCTGTCATGCTAGTGGGGCTATCAGCATTTGTCAGCAAGGACTGATGGATCAGGTAGTTGATAGACACTTAGAGATAGGCGAAGACTTATTCAGGAGATGCTGCCACTTTGTTGTTTTAAAGGAAAATAAACCTTGGTTTGCACTACATTTGTTTAAAAAAAAACACAAGTCATAATTTCTGAAAGCAGAATTTGTATCTTCCATTGCCGATTTAGTCACCTAAGTCAGGACCCTGAAACTCCAAATTCTATGGCATCTTCAGATTAAAACAGTTCCTTAGACGTGTAAATATTCCCATGTGAAAAGCTCACATTTACACACTCAGCTCCAATTCAAAGTTATGTGAACATACAGAAGGCCAATCAAGTTTCCAGTATCGCCAGCCAGTGAAATGTATTTAAGATCTCAGCATGGAAAGCGGTACTGTCTAACAGGCAAAAAAGAGATCAACAAAAGTGTATAATATCCCTGCAATTTTCCAGAGAATCTGAGGTTTCTCTAATAAGAAATTTAATTTAGTTTTTGTAAGGATGCTGTTTTATGGTATGAATTATATTTTCTCAAAGGAACAAAAACCCTGCATGTTTTCATAGCATTCTTGAAGGGGATATTTCTTTTAGAGATATAGACAGTATCAGCTTGGTACAAGGTAGGCATGTGATCTGAAATCAAGTTCCGAAGTGTTGAGAAATGTAACCTAAACTCAAAGTGAAAAACTAGAAACCACTTACACCAGCGATAATTATTTGACCCCAACATTTCATGCTGAAATTAGTGAGCATTTTCATTTTCCATATGCAATCACTTACTGTCTTTTCCCTATTATTAGTGTTTCAGAGGCAAGGACATTTAAATAAATAAAAAAAAAAAAAATAGCCCTCTGCTAATTTAAAACTGAGAATCCAATCCACTAAAATTGACAAAAGTGTCCTCTTGATAACTGCCATTTTCCAATAACACAGATTCTCAGGAGGGAAGACTCACTGGGAAAGGAGCCAGTTAATGGACTCTGTGTCTCCCTATCAGTGGAAAGTAAGGTGATCTTTCATTGTAAAGAGTTATTTTGCAGACCTTTTGCAGATAAAACTACCCAGAAAGCTAGCCTATGAGTATCTGAACACTTTCCCACTTGCTTTAGTGGTATTTTAGTACCTTATAAGTCCTTTCAAAACCCTCGATGATGAATTGTTACATGACATGCAAACAGTTCAGAAGCAGCATGGAGGTGCCCAGAAGGCAGCGTGTCTCCCAGCAGAGGAGAAGAAAGGAATCTAACTGTTTTCTGCCATATCTTACCTCCCCATCCCTTAATGCCTAGTGTGACTGTGATTACACCAGGCTTCTGTTACAACTGTGCAGACCTGGACTTTTGTAATTCGGGGTGAAGAAGCTTTCCCGGAGTTCAGGTGCAAGCCTCAGTTTTTTGACCATTTCTCCCCCTCTCCCCTGCCACTCTCAAGACCACCAGCCCCCTCAGCCTGCTATGCTGTGGGCCTCTGAGTGCTTTGAAGGGGGTGATAGGTGAAAATTGGAAGAGCCTATTCTTGATGAGGGTAAAAGAAAACTTGATGATGGGGGAGAGGGGAAGGAGGGACAACCTCTTTCTGCAATACCAGTTCCTCTTTTCATTGTCGCCAAGTAATGGCAGTTTAATTCAAGACATTTATTGAGCAGCTCCTGCATGCAGGCAGTGGAAACTAAAAAGCAACAGCAAAAACCATCAAGAAGTGAATAAAGGAGAATAAAGTTATTGAATCTTTCAAGCCTGCCAGGATAACCAGGTGGGGAGGGGCAACCACATCCAGAATCATGTGGTTGCATAAAATGAATCTCCAAGGAAGAGAGAGAAAACAAACCTTCATTTAACATTCATCAAACTTAAAATTTTGTTCACCAGGATTGAATAGCCCTGAGGCTGAGAACAAACCGTGTAAACTTCAAAGTTTTTTTTTTTTCTGAGGCAATTTTGACCTGTAGCTCTGAATAAGAATAACTATAAACCAGTAGTTCTCAAACTTGGCTGATTAAATTATAAGTGACATGGAGGGAGGACGGACATTTAAAAATAGAGTCCTGGTCTCTACCACACACTGAGCTGATCATCAGAATCTTTGGAGATGGGACCTTAAAATATGTACTGGTAAAAGCCCTGCATTTGATTCTGATTATCAGCCTGATTTTGGAAGTATGGCTTTATACCAAGCAAGTCTCAACACTGAACCTAGAGGCCGGTTAAATAGGTCTATATCAAGTCATGAATCCGGGTTTTAACAAGTATTTGAGGCCATTCTAGTGAATTGTGAACTGCAAACTGTGTAGAATTGGGTCTTGGGTTTCAAACTTGAAACTTTATTTGATGTTTTTGTCCTTCTTGTTCAGTCCTTTACATACATACTCTAAAGAAATTAACTTGCCATGTCTCACCTATGTGCCTGGCACTGTTTTAGAATTTACAGAGTTCATTATCTAGTGTTGGAGATAAAAACACAAATAATTATAGTGCACTGTAGTAAGTATAGAAATAGAGATACTTTTTTTTTTTTTTTTTTTAAGTGATACGTGAACACAAAGGAAGAAGTGACTAACTCAGCATCTAGGGGCTGGTGGAGATTTTCCAGAAAACAGTTAAACTGACTTTAAAAGTAAGACAGAAATTTTAGTCAGAGGAAATAGTACATAAAATTGTTGCAGTGTTTTTGAAAGTGTGATCCCTAGACCACAGTATCAGGATACTCAGGGGCATATCACCGAGCATATCCCGGAACTGCAGAATTCCTTGGAGACACAGGAATGTGCATTTCTATGGAGCTTCCTGGGTGAGCCTGAAAAACACTAGCTTATGAAAACTAGTGTAGAGACATTTGAAAAATCCAGGTTTATTCGGGGGATTATAAGTAAGTGCATGATGTTAAAGGAAAATGCTTTTTTTTTTTTTTTTTTAAGGCTTCAAAACCCAAGTGAGACTTCTGCTTCTAGCCAATATGGAGTAACAAGAACTAGATTTATCTTCCTACCTGAAGCAACAACACACATACACACACACACACACACATACACACACACACACACACAAACAAGCCCTGGTTGGTGGCTCAGTTGATTAGTGCTGGCCTGTGAACCCAAAGGTCGCTGGTTCGATTCCCAGCCAGGGCACATAACCAGGTTGCAGGCCAGGTCTCCAGCCAGGTCTGTAGATGGAGGCAGGTGAAAGGCAACCATACATTGATGTTTCTCTTCCTTTCTTCCTCCCTCCCTGCCCTTCTCTCGAAGGATAATGAATAAAATCTTTGGGGGTGGGTGGAGGCGGGGAAAGAATTCAGATTTCCAAAAAATAAAAAATAAAGTGAAAAAGAAAATAGAGACAGCAAACAGTTTTCAAAGCCCTGAGCATCAAGGAATAGAAACAGTGATTCCCAAAGGAGAGGGAGGAAAAGGAGGTGAGCCTTATGCTTGTGTTGAAAGAGCTTCCCAGCTGCAGCACAGGGAGAAGGAATCCAGACAGCGCAGACTCTGAGTTGACATGGAGTTGAGAATGCAGCTATACCAGGCAGCCAGTGTCAACATGATGGAGCACTGGAGGGGAGAGAATGAGACAGGTGTGTCATACTTCACAGTAATAAAGGATTATTTTGAACATCTTTATGTCAATGAATTCAACAACTTGATTAAAGGAACAAATTCCTTGAAACACAATTACTAGAAGTGACTAAAAAAAGGAGCAAATAATGTAAATACTCTCATCTATTAAAGAAATTGAAATTGAAGCTAAGAATCTTCCCATCAAAGAGCAAACAAAAAATAAATAATAACAAATAACAACAGGCCTGAACAGTTTCACCTGTAAATTCTACCAGACATTTAAGGAGAAATAATACCAACTTTATCTAAATTCCAGAGAATTGTAAAGGAAGAAATACTTTCCAATTCACTTTGTGAGGCCTGAATTACTGCGATACCTACCAAATAATACCAAAAGCATTATTCATAAAAAAAAAAAAAAAAAAATAGCATCATTAAATTAGACTTTATTAAAATTAAATTTTCTAGCCCTGGCTGGTGGCTCAGTGGATAAGGTGCCAGACTGCAAACCCAAAAGTTGCAGGTTCAATTCCCCAGCCAGGGCACATAATGAGTTTGCAAGCCAGGTCTCCAGCCAGGTCCATAGCTGGAGGCAGGTGAAAAAGGCAACCATACATTGATTTCTGTCTCTGTCTCTCTCTGCCTCTCTCCCTTCCCCACTCTCTAAAAATAATAAATAAAATATTTTTAAAAAATTAAATTTTCTGCTAAGCAAAAGACACTATTAAGAGAATAAAAAGACAAGCCACAAGCTAGGGAAAAAAATACATAGCCAACAAGTTCTTATAGCCAAAATATACAAAGAACTCTTAAAACTCAACATTAAGGGGGATTAAAAAAAAAACAAAACTCCAATTAAAAAGTGGGCAAAGATCTCACCTTACCAACAAAAACATAGAGATGGAGAATAAGCATAAGAAAAGGAGTTCAACATCATTTGCCATTAGGGATTTCTAAATTAATAAAACAACAATGTGCTACTACTTATACAAGCATTAGAATGACTAAAATCCAAAAACCTGATGATACTAAATGCTCACGAAGTTACAGAGCACGGGAGACCCTACTCACTGCTGGTGGGAATGCAAATAGTGCAGCCACTGTAAAAGATGGTTTACCATATGATGTGGTCTCCTGGATACAATCCTGGAACTGAAAAAGACATTAAAGGAACAAAACTCGAGTAATATGAATAAATTACGGATTTTAGTTAATAATAGTGTGTACAAACTGGTTTATTAATAGCCACAAATGTGATATGCTAGTATAACAAAGGGGAAACCGGGTGTGAAGCATATGAGAAATCTTAACTATCTTCTCAATTTTTCTGTTACTTTAAAAAACAGTTCTAAAACATAATGTCTGTTTTTTAAGGCAAAACATCTATAATACTCAGGGGTAAAATGAACAAAAGATATAAAAGAGCTCTCATTAAAGACTATAAAGTACTGCTGAGAGAAATTAAAGAAGACCTAAGTAAATTGAGATATACTGTATTCATGGCCCAGAAAACCCGTTAATGTTAAGATGTCAATTTTCTCAAAATTGATCTGTTAATTCTCCCCAAATGGATCTACAGAATCAACACAATTTCTATCAAAATTTCAGGGACCATATAATTTCACTCATGTGTGGGATATAAAACTGAAAGCAACAAATGGACAAACAAGAAAAACAAATCCATAAAAACTTATAGACACAGACGGCAATGTGATGGTTATCAGAGGGCAGGGGAGTTAGGGGGTAGTAAAGGGAAAAGGAGGTCAAATGTATGATGATGAAAGAATATTTTACTTTGGGTAGTAAACACACAATGCAATATACAGATGATGGATTATAGAATTATACACTTGAAACCTGGTTAATTTTCTTAACCAATGTCACCCCAATAACTTTAATTTAAAATAACATTAAACCTTTTAAGCAGCTTTTTTTGTTTGTTTAGAAACTGACAAACTGATCAAAAAAAATTATATGGAAGTATAAAATACCTAGAATAGCCCAAGTAAGTTTACAAAAACAAAACAAAACAAAATCGGAAGCCTAATACTATTTGATTTGATTTTAAGATTTCTTATAAAGTTACAGAAATCAAGACAGTGGGTAACTGACTTAATGAAACAGAATAGAGAGTTCAGAAATAGACCCACTATATGGGGCAACTGATTTTTGACAAAATACAAAGACCTTCAGTGGAAAAAGAACAATCTTTCCAACAAACAGTGCTGAAACAATTGAATATTCAAATGCAAAATAACTAATCCATACCTCACATCATACACAAAAATTAGCTCAAAATAGATCATAAATATAAAGGTAGAAGCTAACACTACAAAACTCATAGAAGAAATGTCTTTGTGACCTTGGATTAGGCAATGGTGTTTTAGATGTGACGCTCACTACAAGCAGAAACAACAAAAGAAAATATAGGTTAATAAAACTTAATCAATTTTTTAAAAAATTAAGCAAGAGAGTGATAAAACAATTATAGAGTGTGAAAATATTTGCAAATCATATATATGATAAGGAAATTATATCCAGGATATATTTTTAAATTTTTATTTATTTATTTATTTATTTATTTATTTATTTATTATTGTTGTTATATTACATCCATCACCTTTTTGCTCCCCTCCGTCCCCTTCCCCACCCACCCATCCCCCCCAAAGTCAATCCCACCTGTTGTCCACGTCCATGGTTCCTTTATACTAGGTTCTTGTCTGAGCTGCTCCCCTTCCCTGCCTCTGCCTCCCCCCTCCCCCCAACCCCTTTCCCCCTGACCACTGAAGGCCTATTCACTGTATTCATATATTTGGTTCTGTTTTGCTTGTTGTTAGTTTTGTTCATTATTGTCCTGTAATGGGTGAGATCATATGATATTTGTCCTTCGCTGACTGGCTTATTTCACTAAGCATAATAGAATATATATTTTTTAATCCTAAAATTCAATAAAAAACAAACAAGCCAATTTAAAATGGGCAAAGGATTTGAATAGACATTTGTCCAATTAAGAAACCAAATAGCCAATAAGCACATGAAAAGATGTTCACTATCTTGAATCATTATGAAAATGCATATAGCTAACACTATAACATAGTAGAAATATAAAATTTAAAAGGTTGATAATACCAAGTATTGACTAGAATCTGAAGAAGCTTGAGCTCTCATACTCTTCTGGTGGAAATGTAAAATGAAATAACCTCTTAGGAAAATAGTTTTGCTGTTTTTTAAAAAGTCAAACATAGAAATACCGTATGATCCAAATTTTCCACTCCTTGATATTTGCTCAAGAGAACTGAAGGCATATGTCTATAAAAAGACTTCAGACAAGTTTTTATAGCAGCTTTATTTATAATAACCCAAAACTGGAAACAGCCCCCATCACCTATCAATAGGTGAATGGGTGAATGAGATGTTGTATAGAACACTATTCATCAATAAAATGGGGAAAATGATAGGTACAACAACACAGAGGAGTCCAAAATAATTAAACCATATGAAATAGCCAGACAAAAAAAGGAGCACAATACATTATTCCATTTACATAAATGTTAAAAATCACAAACTAATATATATAAACAGAAGGTAGATCAGTGGTTCCATTGGGGCAGGAAGGGATTACAAAAAGATATGAAAAAACTGAAAGTGATGGACATATCCACTATCTTTTTTTTTCTTGTTTACTCTGTTATAGTTGTCCCTGTTTTTCCCCCTTCACCTTCCTCCACTGAGGACCCCCCAATCCACAGTCCATCCCCACACTGTTGTCCATGTCCATGGGTCATTCATATATGTCCTTTGACTATTACCTTGCCTTCCTTTCCACCATTTCTCCCCTACCTCCTCTTCTCTGGTAGCTGTCAGTCTGTTCCCTATTTCCATGTCTCTGGTTCCATGCCTCTATCTCTGGTTCTCTTTCGCTCACTAGTTTATTTTGTTCATTACATTCCTCTGATAAATGACCTCATATGGTATTTGTCTTTCACTAACTGGCTTATTTCATTTATCTACTACCTTGACTGTGGTAATAGTTTCATGGATTTATATTATGTGTCAAAAATTATCAAACTATACTTTAAATACATGTTCTTTATTGTAAGTGAATTATGAGGTCTATCTATAAGGTATCCCAATTGCCCTCAGGTGCCCTATTGTATTTTCCTGGATCTCATTGACAGTCTGAAATCTCTTCTCTTTCAAAGGTGATTTTAGTTTTGGAAAAAAACATAAGTTGCAGGGTGCCAAATGTGGACTGTAGGGGGGTTGAGTCACCTTGGCGATTTGATGGTTTGCCAAAAAACTCTGCATGAGTGGGCACATTGTCATGATGAAGCTGCCAATCACCAGGTCTTCTGAATCATTCAAATAGTTTCTGCAGAGGAATGTTCAAGCTTAACACAAAATTTGATGCAGATTCATTGCTCTACTTGCTCAGTCATTTTGAACACAACAGTCACACAGTACACATGCTCACTCAGTGGTGACTACCACCCCCAGTAGGGTTGTAATTGTTCACACATGAGCATGCTCATCAACTGCTTGGTTAGATTTGTCATGCAAACCATTCTCATTATATTAACAATTACTGGACTTTTCTGGACAGGCTTCATACTTCTCAATAAAGCTGTTTTGTGTGTGTGTGTGTGTGTGTGTGTGTGTGTGTATTTAAGTGTGGCTTGCAAAGACAGGTGAGTATAACTGAATCAGACATTTGAGGAAGTCATTTGTCCTTCATCTTTTTTCTCCCCTGATCAGCTAACCAAGTATTATCAGGAAACCTTAGGAGAGGCTTTTCTATCATCTGCTCTTATTTCAAGGTCTTTTCTTCCCACTGAGTCCTCGGAACCAGGAAGCAATGAAATATCTCATGGAATGATAATCATCTTAGCTCAATTTCTATAAATCATTGTATACTTACTAATGCACATTCACATATATGATCTAATTTTTGCACTTATTTGTGTGTTGTACATAAGGTGGGTATTACTTCATATGGCCATTTGAAAAGTGAAGACAAAAGAGAGAAAACAAGGACTTTCAAGAGATTTGCTCAGGCTGTACAGCAACCCAGCTGGAACTGGAAATAATGTTTCCTGCCTAAGTCCAATCATTTTGCAGGACACTGGCTGCTGTGTAAGTCAATCCACCTCCTTACTCATAGAGTCCATTCTGAATGATAATAAGAAAGCAGAATTCAAAGAAGGAAGGCCAAGCAAAGGGTGTCACTTTAACTTTCTCACTGATTCTGCTACAGGGAGCCATCTAACACCCTTTGGATGCTATTCCACATGCTTAATTACAATAGATTCCAGGAATCAATTATTTTGGTTTGCTGTGGGCCTCTGGAAGTGAAGTAAGCTGAATGATAATTAATTATGTTAACATTTATTAAGTTATTTATTGAGTTAGCCTTTACTACCTTATTTCAGACTTACTAACAAGCCTATGTGGAGGCTGCAACTATAATCCTCTCCATTTGAAAGATGAGGAAACTGAGGCACAAAACTTCAGTAGCTTGAGCAAACCGTTGATATGTGGAAGAACTGGGGTTAGTGTGTCAGAGTGTATGACATCAGCACTTCAGTTTATGCTCTAGTAATGCATTTCATGTAATATATGTATATTCAGATATCTCCAGATTTTGTTTAAATAGCTTGAAAAGCCATAAATTAGATTGGAAAGCATAGAAATCTGACTAATTATACAACTTAGGACCTACTGTCACACAACTCCCCTCCCCCATTGCAGGAGTGAGGCAGAAGGAAGGTTGATAGTTGCAAAAGGGGACAGGTAGAGAAAAAGGGAAGAGAATTGACCTCTCCAAATATTCTTCACCTTTTCCTTCTCCTATGCTTTTGTTTTGATATAATCTATTTCCATCATATTGGTGCCATGGTCTTCAGAGAGTCATAATTTAAACAAAAGAGACAAAACACTTGAATTACTTCAGCATTCTATTTATTTGTCTGCCTTAATTGTTTAGCAAAGAACTACACTTCTTCCAACTCCATTTTTTATTCTTTCTAAGAAGAGAACCAGCTTAAAAAAGAAAATCAGTATTGCTGGCTGGTTTAGCTAGTCTCCACACAAGTGGTCTCTGAGGTTAATTTTGAGGAACTCAGTTTCCTTATTCTAATAAGAGGGTTAAGCTGAGATGCTATTCTAGCTTTACAATTCTATGATTTCGTGTTTCTCTGTTTATTTTAGATAGAAACAGTTTGTGCATAGGGACCTGAAAATTTTCAAGTTCTTTTTTGTTCTCAGAGTGGGAAGGATTCCTTTTCCTTGCTTTATGTGCCTCTATTTGCCATTCTTTAAATTCTATAATGTACCATTTGTTTTGAGCAAAAGATTCCAATAGCTCCTGGCCTCCCCTGGTCAGAGGGAACTCAGCTCAGACATAAGCAAAATGAAGTCATGGAGGAGGGCTGTGAGTGGTGTGGAAAGCAGACAGGAATCACTGATATCAAGGAACATCTCCAGTCATCAAAGGAAGTTGGTGCACTGCTTCACCGTCACTGTAGAACTAACTATTCCAGCTGACCAATATGGAGCTCTTCCAAAACTGTTCCATTTAAATAAAACTTTTAAGCTCAAAGTAATAGTAGATTCTGAATTAATTAAAAAAAATCAAAATATCATTTCCAGATAGCTAATAAATTTGGGATTTTTTAAATAGAAACTTAGAATTTTAACATTCGAATTATGTTCTTAGGTTTTTGGTTATGTATCGAGGTCATCAATAAAAAATAACAAATAATAATAATATAAAATTAGAAAGTGAATTTAAATGAAATTTGCACTGTTTGTCCCCTGGTTTTTCCTTCTTGCTAAACAAAAATACCCAGTATAATAGATAAATATAATTATATTAAATCAAATTTTCCTCAGGAGGACACAAAAACTTTATAGAAAAATATGTGATTTTCACCTTATCAGACCTGCAAACCCAAAGGTCAATGGTTTGAGTTTGATTCCCAGCCAGGGCACATAACCAGGTTGCAAGCCAGGTCTCTAGACAGGTCTGTAGCTGGAGGCAGGTGAAAGGTAACCATACATTGATGCCTCTCTCCCTCTCTGCCTCTCTCCCTTACCCTCTCTCTAAAAATAATAAATAAAACCTTTTTTTAAAAATGATTTTTTTAAAAAAGAAGTATAAATAGATAGTTACAGAATAGTCATAAGGATGTAAAGTATAGTATAGGAAGTGGAGTAGCCATAGAACTTAAATGCATGACCCATGGGCATGAACAATACTGTGGGGATTGCCTGAGATAGTGGGCAGGTGCTGGGTAGAGGGGGACAAAAGAAGAGAACATAAGGACAACTGTAATAGCATAATCGATAAAATATAATTTAAAAAATTAAGTACCAAAATAGTATTATTTTTGTTTTAGAAATATAATATTTTCTCTGTAGGTTCACAGTCTATTTAAAACATTTTCTTATAAAAGCAATACACTTTTCATGGTTTATAAAAGGAGAAATTGAAAAGTACAGAACTAGTCATTTTTTATGAATAATCATATATAGATTTTTTAATTTTATTTTTTAAGATTTTATTTATTATTTTTAGAGAGAGGTGAAGTGAGAGAGGCAGAGATGGAGAGAGTCATCAATATATGGTTGCCTTTCACCTGCCTCCACTATAGACCTGGCTGGAGACCTGGCTTACAACCTGGTTATGTGCCCTGACTGAGAATTGAACCAGCGACCTTTGGGTTTGCAGGCCAGCACCTCATCCATTGTGCCACCAGCCAGGGCCTTACAGTTTTGATTAAATGAAATGATGATATTTGTGCAACCTGCATTTTTGACTTGAGAATACATAATACTCCTTTCTTTTCACTACATACACATTGCTAAATTTATTTATTGTTAACTTCCTATTTTATTAATATACTAATTTATTTGAAGTGTCCTTTAGTAAAGGGGAACATTTGTAATAGCATCAACAATAAAAATAAAGTTAAAAAAGAATCTTTTATTGATAGACTTCTCTATATTTTACATTTTTTCTATTAAAAATAAGATTAGATCAAAAATTCCTTTACATATACCTTTGCTCACTTGTGCAAGCATATTTATTGAATAACTTCCCTAAACAGCTAAGTTTAAAGGTGAATTCTCAAAATCTTGATAGATATTGCTACATTGGCCTCAATGTTCTCCCAATTCAGATGTTTACTAAGAATATATGAAAATTCTCATTTATTCTGCATTTCATCAACAATTGGGCTTAATATTTTCATCATTTTCAAACTAATACGTATAAGATAATAACTCACTCTATTTTAAATTATGGGTGAAATTGAGCATTTCTCCTATAATTATTTATTACTTGGCATTTTTTTCTTAAACTGCTTTTTCCTTTCTATGCCCACTTTTCTATTAGATTACAGGTCCTTTTCTCTCTAATTTGCAAGATGCATTTCATGTTAAGGAAATTAGTCTTTGTCTGTATTGTAAACTACCACCCTTTAATTTGTTGCCTTTTCATTTTGGTTTGATTCTTTGTACAGTGCAGACATGCATCTTTTATCCAAATGCCATTGATTTGCTTATTTAACAAATATTTATTGCATATTTACTATGTGCTCAGAATACAGGAGACCAACGCCAAAATAAACCTTGGCCCTGCATCGACCTTAACAACATAGTGGAGAAACAAACATTGATCAACTAATAAAAAAAAAGCACAGAATTTCAAATTATTAAAAAAAAATGTACCAGGAGCAATTATTTTCCTCTATAGCTTCTAGACTATGAAGACTATGTACTTCATAGACCATAATTATGGTTTTGGGATTTTTGTTTTGTTTCGTTTAAAGAAATGTGGGATTAATTTTATGATAGAGAATAATTATGTCAAAATCCCACTTGTCTATCTCTTATTTAAAAGTCATGGTAGTCATTTTGTAGTTTATTAACTGAATTATGTATCCCCCAGTGATTTGGTATGTCACATTTATCACACCCCAGTTATTACTCGAGTTTGCGTTATTCTCTAGATCTATTTTATTTCATATCTATCTATATCTGAATCAGTATCATACTGTTCTAAATATTGCATTTTTGTAATTAGTTGCAATTGCAAGCAAGACCAATCCCATTTTTAATATTCTTTTACAACTCATTCTGGATACTCACACTCATTCTTCCAAATCCTGTTGGTATTCCCATGGGCATTTCATTGCATTTATAGAATAATTTAGTGATAATAAATACCTTGAGCCTTACTATTCAAATATTCTTTAAAACGTGATTGGGAAGTGATTGGGCAGATGGCTCCTCTGAGTGGGTGAGATTTTTTTGTTGTTGTTGTTTTTGATAATAAGATGCTTTAACAAACCCCTTATTCATGTAAAAGAAGGAAGCTGCTCTGTGATACAGAAGGGAAAGGAGGTTTATGGAGATTGTGGGGAGGATCTGGGGAGTGGAGTGGAGGGGAGACTCAGGAGAGGTCTAACTGGAATTTGTTTTTTAATATTTTATTTACTACTTCTAGAGAGATGAGAAGGGAGAGAGGTAGAGAAGGAGAGAAACATCAATGTATGGTTGCCTTTCACCTGCCCCAGCTACTGACCTGGCTAGAGACCTGGCTTGCAACCTGGTTTTGTGCCCTGATTGGGGACTCTTGGATTCTCAGGCCATTGCCTTATCCACTGTGCCACCAGCCAGGGCTGTGGGTGAGATATTTTTAGTGTCAGTTTTCCTGTGGTTGAACCATAATAACAACAGACTTCCCAGGTGCCAGGTGCACTGCTGGCACCATTTTCCAGGTTGCCCTGCATTTATGCGTGTTGAGGGTTATTTCCTTTCAATGAAATTTCAAGGTTTTCTTTTCATATTGGTCTCTATTTATTTTTATTTACCTTCAGGTTTCTTTTTTAACTAATAATATTATTTATATACTTTGACAGTGTATAACTTGCCAACAAAACTATTCATCTATTTCCTGTGGCATATATTTCTCTAGACTGTTTTTTGTGTGTTGTTAACCTATCGTGTCTCCTTCCTTCCTTTCTTTTTTATAGTATGTTTAATAGGTGCCAACTTTCTCTTCTCAGGTTACTGTTATTGGATGAGTGTAGATCTTTAGGGACTTTCTTTAGGTCTAGATACTGTGGAACTGGATTCTAAGCCACTTCCGATGCCTCCCCTTGTGAGCCCTATTTGTAGATTCTTTTTGGTTTGAAGGCTATATGTTGAGTTTCTGTTCTAGATTCTGAATTTTTATCATCTAAAAAAGACAATGATCAGGATGGAGGTGGAATCATCTACAATTAGTGAATTGGCTCTGTTTTCTTCTTCTGCAAGATGTTTTAAATCTCCCCAGTGAGGGTTCACACTTCTAATTAGAAGAGTATCCTCTTCTTCTGGAATATAGTAATAAGTTTTAGATTTATCTCCCAATTCAGACAACAGCAGGCATCTACTTCTTCAGGAAGAAGCAGCACTAAAGTTTCTTTCCCCAGCTTGACTCCCCTCCCCAAAGACCTGCTACCATCCTTCTCCCATCCTTGGAGACTGGAGCTTAGGGGAATATGGAAGGAAGGAACATACATATAGACAAGTTAAAGGCATTGACAATGACAATGTTAATCCACAGTGAAGAGCAGAATAAACCTGATAGAACTTTGACTTTGTTCTTCCCTTGAGCCATTAATACCCTGAAAGGTCTTTGTCTTATTTCTTTTTGCTTTTCTTTTCATAAGAGCTCAATTATGGTTGGAACCCACCACCTATGAGTGATCCTGCTCTGGGTTACTTCCCATCTTCTTCCCCCAAAAAGAAAAAACACAGTTGTCAGTCCTTGCAGTTCTTCCCATTTTGGGTGAGTCACTCACTCTTCAGGGGATTTCCATTCTTCTTTCTTGGTTTCCTTTTTTTAAAAGAAGTTTTTTTCCTTACCATTTAATACCCTTATACACCCCTCTCCAGTGCAATCACCACATTGTTATCCATGAGTCCATTTTCCTTTTTCCTTGATCCCTCTACATCTTAACTCCCCTATAGCTGTCATCCTACTATCTATAAGTCTGTCTCTATTTTCCTTATTAGTTCAGTTTGTTCATTAGATTTCACACATGAGTGAAATCATACGGTATTTTTCTTTCTCTGACTAAATTGTTTCATTCAGCATGTTCTCCAGATCCATCCATGTTGTCACAAAGGGTTAATTTTCTTTTTTCTTTTTTCTTTTTTTATGGCCAAGTAGTATTCCATTGTGTAAATGTCCTAGTGGTTTTTTTAAATCCACTTATCTACTGATGGACACTTGGACTGCTTTCATTTCTTGGCTATTGTAAATAATGCCTCAATGAACAAAACAACCAACAAACAAACAAGTAATTCAATTAAAAAATGGGCAAAGGGACTGAATAGATACTTCTCCAAAGAGGACATACAGATGGCCAATAGACAGATGGAAAGATGCTCAACCTCACTAATCATCAGAGAATGCAAATTAAAACCATAGAGAGATATCACCTCACACCTGTCAGAATGGCTATCATCAATTAATCAACAAACTGCTGGCGAGAAAAGGCAACACTTTTGTACTGTTGGTGGGAATGCAGACTGATGCAGCCACTGTGGAAAGCGGTGTAGAGATACTTCAAAAAATTAAAAAAGGGTCTGCCTTTTGACCCAGCAATTCCACTTCTGGGAATATATCTGGGGAATTTCCACTCTTATGCTTGTTAAGCATTTCTTCATATTTTCTCCCCTTAGCTGACCACACAAACTTCTAGTCTGCTTCTCTGCAAATTGATGGTACAAGAGTGAGTTTTGGTGAAATGTATACTTTCATGTTCATAAATTCAGAAGAGTGAGATAGGTTCTGTATCTCAAGAGTCCTAGTATCTTCTAGTTTCAAAAACTTCATCAAGCATTATGTTGCAGATTTTTGTTGTTGTTGTTTATTTTTATGTTTTAGGGGCTGAAAATTATTATCATCTTGCAAAATACCCTGCCAACTTCCAGGAAGTCCTAAGAATGCCATTTAGCACACCCCAGGAGGGCTACCACTCATGCCTCACATTCCTGTAATCTTTACCTTCAGCCACACCCTGGCTACATTTACCTGAGAGGAGGGAATACTTCCTTATCTCTACTTGTTTCCCTGGGAAGGAGAGTTTCCATGTCTATTAGGTCAAACCGTGGGAGAAGGTCTTCCAGAGTCTCTGCCCCTTGCACATTTCTTGCGCATTTCTCTGAAAGATTAGCTTTCCTATTCAATGAGTGTTATTTATTAGATTCCTGAACCCCAACAAGCCCTGCTTTATTTAGATTTGTAGCATCTGAAATATCCAAAGAACAAAAGGTGCTTTCTCTTTGCCCAAACCAGGAATGTTATCCCATAGAAGAAAGCAAAATTCTGATTTTTAAAAACATACTCTCAATTAGAACTAGCTCCTAAAGGGTGGAGAACCAAATACCAACACCCTTGAGAAGTGATGTATTTATTACTTCTGTGAAATTGTTCTCACTGTTTTTTGTCTACCCTGGAAGTACAGAGGAATTTCTAAAATACAAGCCCATGCAACAGTTTTGGAAATCTGTCTTTACTGAGACTTTTTAAAATTTCAGCGTCCAAGAGGTTGTTTTATTTCTTCTCAGGTGTTTATCTGCAATCAAAGCACAGGTAAGACTTGCTACCTGATAAGAGGGTAATGCTTAGGGCAATCAGGCATTGGCTGGTATTCTAAATTAACCCAGAAAGCAACCTGAAAACTTTTTACTTATTATTATTATTATTATTTTTAACAAACAATAGATTTCTTTATTTCAATTGGCCAAATGCAGAAAAGCTAAGGTTCACTGCGCAAAAGAATTAAGGGCAAACTTTTAAAAAACAGATAAGATATTTGCTTGCCCTTCTCATTCATGATAACTGGCCACTGAAACTTCAAGCAGAAGGCAACACAGAAACCGATATGAAAAGGAACCCTTGAAATTTCATTGAAAGGAAATAAAAAATCTCACCGTGCAAAGCCGTCGGACAACCTGGAAAATGGCGAGAAGGGCACATCTGGCATTTGCAAAGCCTGCTGTTACTTCGGCCCGCCACAGGAAAACCCACTTTAAATATCCCTCGGCCACTCAGAGAAACCATCTGCCCTATGCTTCCCAATCATCTCTTAAGTAATGTTTGGTTTCATAAAAGAAAGAATTCTCCAAAAAGCACTCTTTCACTTGTGCATTGCCTCCGAATTTGAATATTCTCACCAATTTCAATGCTATACTACGTATTGGAAAAGTCCAAGTAAAAAGGGAATTGAGTTGAGAGAAAAAAAAAAAATGTATCTCCATATACCTGATTTTCTGATGAAAAAAATAGTGCAATTCATTTTTAAGTCCTTGAAAATACGGAAAAGTAGGAAAAAGAATGAAATATTATTTGCCATCTAATACCTATAATTAATATTTTTCTGTATTTCTATTTAATTTTTCCCCAAGCTATACTGAAATGTACATAATTTTGATAAATCTGCTGTTTTAGACTTGTATTTTATTTTTATAAACTTTTAAAATTACATTATTTCTTCAAAAGCATCGTATATGTTGATTTCATGTTTTCCTTCTATAAGAAAAGAGAATTATGAATTTTCATAGCTACAATATTCCTAATAAAGAAATTCACAAAGAAGGTTAACAGACCATTCAAAAAGGAAGGAAAACAACTACCAAACATAAGCATGTTAAAATTTATATGTAGTAAAATGCAATTTAAAAAATAAGCGTTTATTTTTACCTACAAATTTTGGTAAGGAAAATAATTATATCCAATGCTGACAGGTAAATCAGAAAAAAATAATTTCAAAGCCATAAAAGTCTTAATATTTTTTAAATACCTGGCATTCTAACTTCCAGATAACTACCTTAAAATATAGGAAATCTACACAATATGTCCTGTAGCTTAATTTACAATGGTGAAAAAGAAAGCTAAAGACAGACTAGATATCCAAAAATAGGGGGTACTTAACTCTATAATGGTATACCTAGACTTTATAATATCAGGTAGACATTAAAAATAGATACAAAATGTATGTAATAATTTGAAAGAAGGTTTAATACAATGGAAAGCAAAAGCACATAATTCTACAAAAACACACATCTAAAGAAATTGTTCTTATCTATGTTTGGATAGTGAAATTCTAGATTTCTTTCTTTTTCTTTAATATTTGTTTTTCAGTATCATTTTAATAATTTACTCTTAACTTCCTGGTGTGCTTATTTAGTCTTTAATAGTCACTATAATGTTGACATGATTAGAAAGGGTTGAGGAATGAAGAAAAGGAGACAATTATTACTGAAATATCTAAGCAGTTACATACACTGAAAATGATGGAATTCTCTCATTTCATTTGCCATACAAAATTCAAAAATTTGAGGCCCAAAATATGAGCCATTTTTACTCATTTCTATGTTAATTATCATAAATGCTTCTTTTATCCTTGAATTTAATAAGTTCATGGAATGCCTGATGAATTGACCCCAGCTGTGGATTGAGAGAGGGGGTGGGGAGTCATTTTCATTCAAAGTGACAATATAGCTCTCTGGAACAATTTCCAACATAAAAGCAGGGGCTAAGTGATACACGAACTGGCCATAAAGGCAACTACTACTGATCACACAATTCCCACCCTCCTACCATCTCTCTACATCTTCCTTAATCCAAACCCTGTCACATGCATAATCAATATATAATTGGGTAAATGCATTAATTAATGAATGAAAAGCAATGTGTAGACTGATTTATTTAAAACAGGTCATTTCTAGTGCTTGCTAGACTACCCTGTGTATCAATTACATGTTTGGCAATAGTTTTTGAAGGGCTGGTTGCATTTTAAATAGCAACCATCAACTAATTGTGAAAATCCAGTCTGTAGAAACTTGGAGCAAATCTCATAGACCAAGTTGATTCCCAGCTTAAAATTCAAAGTCTCCTATGATCCCATTCAAATTAATGGCATGCTGTGTTCAGTTATTAATTATACAGCTGCTCCAAGAATGGGTAATGGCATTGTGTGAGATGCATCCTCGGAGAGATTTAGGTCCTTCTGCCCTGCCCTGAGCGCAGCACTAGAGCATATTGTTCCTCAGTGTAATGTCCCATCAAAGTCAATGTTGCAAATATTAAATCTATTTTAATAAGTCCCTTTTGATGGGACTTTTGCTCATGGTTAGGGAGCAGGAGGAAACTTAAGTACAAAGTGATTTGCAAAGTAATAACAGTGTTTCCTACCCAGGTGATAGCTCTGAGGAGATTTAATTGGATAAAATTACCCCATTCCAAGAGTAATACTTTGTGCTTTATGTCACAATTATCATGTGAGGATCTTGAAGAGATTTATGAACATTGATTAAACATCAGAACACCATTTTGAAAGAGGTGCTATTAACATTATTTTACTGAGACCAGTTAGGCATAGTTTCCTATCCCAAAGCAGACAGCTAACAGTAAAAACAAACAAATAAAAACCCCTCAATTTGAAATGGCTTGATATGATGACTATTGTTACTCCCCTTTAGAAACTTTTCACTGCATAACTTACTGTATCTAAAATGGTAGAAGAAGAAAAAAAAATTGTCTTTCAGCCTATCTTATAATTGCCACAAAGAAATGTACAGTATTTCTGATTATTAGAATATTTAAGTCATGTCTCTTGACCCCCTGAGAGTTTAGCTGGCAAAGTTCTGTTTATAATTAGTTTGTTCTCCCCCTTTCAGCTGTAAACATTTGGCATCAGTAGAATCAAATAGGCAATTCACAAATCACCAGACAGGGCTGGGAGGAATATCAAAGATAGAGACAAGTCTTCTTGATTTCCAGATGTGATGCCTCAGGCCCAAGGGGGTAGGAGGATGGAAGAGGGTCTCTATCCAAATAATGAAGAACCTCTAATGCCTCTAGTTGCAGAAAGTGCCCCCACAGCACTTTTGAGACCCTGATTGCATCCCTAGTTTGCTGGGCAACTGAGCATCTTGAGTTGAATGGGTGTAAATGATTCTGTGTCCAGGCATAAAAGTTAAACTGATGGTAGAAAAATCCAACTCTTTAGCTCAGTGCAATTTAATATAAAAGATATAACCAACCCTGAACTTATTTGATTAACAGCCCTCAAAAACTTGGATGCTCCCAAAATGAAATAATGTGTATAAAAGCATTTGTCCCATTGCCTGACAAAGAGGAAGTCCTCAATAAATGTTCCCTCTTGTTTTCCAACCAGCAGCCCCCACCACACACCTTCTCTATCCTCTCCTAGTGCCTGAGCTCTAAAATTGCTTGATCCACATATCTATATGTGTCTTAAATATTGCAGAGCAGATTTTATTTGAATTTACAGAAGCTTCAAGTACTGTATTAGATGTTTCTTTAAATGCTTATAAATTATTCTCTAAGCATTCTTTAAAAACAAATAAACATTAAATGAATATGTGTGCATTAAGGTTCATAATCAATAAAGTGTGATCAGAAGTAAAGTTGGAGTCAGACCAGAACTGTCTCATAAGCTTGTGTTTAGAAGTAAAGCCAGAGGCTTTCTAAAGATGTAGTCCCTACCCCACCGATTTAAAAGCACATCCTACCCTTGCAGAAATTCCTGCTTTGGGAATTTGAGCAAGAGTCACTCTTTTCACACAGAAAGTGAGGTGACTTTCTGTTTGGTTTCTATTGGCTCAACAAGCCTGGGGCAACCAAAATGCAGTCATCAAAATCACATTTATTGTTATTACTGCTGTATTTGTTTTAAGCCTCCCTGTACAACGCAGATGACAAATTAGTCATACAAAAATAGGCTCTGATGACCTAGTAACCTTTCCTTTGTTATGCTGTATGTAAAATATCTTTTCATAAATTGCAATTTTTGAAATTCTGGAAATAAAAATATGGCAACAATGACAGTGATGATGTTGGGTGGGCAATGTGGTTACATCCACTTAATTGCTTAAACAAAATAGAAACCATGACAAGGCTAATCATTTATGCGATTCTCTTTTGAAAAAGAAAAATGTCTAATATTTAAGTCTTGATCTCTCCCTTCCCCCACCATGACAGATTATTCAACCTACAATCAAAAGATTTCACTATACTGTAAAAGAAAATATTTTGGAAGTGAAACTATATCTTTAATATTTCCAAGTAAAAAAAATTCATATCTGATAAAAGCAATACTCTTAGATATGTCATATATAAAAAGAGTACCATATAATTAGAAGTGAATTTAGACAGAAAGACAGAAAGATGAGATGTTAAAGCAGTTAATTAGTGCACTTTTATAATTAGCAAATACTTCTCAATCCCATGGTAACTGTGCTGTAAAAAGGACTCCTGCCAGTTAACTATTATTTCCTGAGAGCAGTTCCTTCTCTTTCTTTAAATGGAAAGTTTGAATTGCTGTCTCCTTGAAAACCACACTATAATATGTCATAAATTGATTCATGTCTATATTATAGTTTTTTTAAACCAAAAAATCAACTACAAGGACAAAACAAATATTATAGAATAACAGACTTGTAATAGAGCTGTATAACCTTGCATTCTATGTGTAACTTTGAGTGTGATTTTATATGTATATTATTTGCACAACAAAAAAATCATTTGGAAGTAGACAGAAGCAAATTTTTCCCATTGAAAATGGTTAACCAGTTCAAAATATCTGGACAATGAAAATAGTGGCACTCTCTGGGGTTGTATTTCAGAAGATTAAATATTTCTAACTGTATAGTAGATGATAGTATAGGAAGAAAAAAGAACAAAAAAGATTCAAGCAAAAAGAAATGTTTTCAGTCAGTAGGAATTCAGACTGGTACAGCTACAGCCACTGTGCAAAACAGTATGGAATTTCCTTAAAAAATGAAAAATGGAACTGCCTTTTAACCCAGCAATTCCACTGCTGGGAACATATCCTAAGAATCCTGAATTACCAATTCACAAGAACCTATGCACCCCTACATTCATAGCATTGCTGTTTACAATAGACAACCGCTGGAAACAGCCTAAGTGCCCATCGGTAAATGAGTGGATCAAAAAGCTGTGGTACATTTACAGAATGGAATACTACACAGCAGAAAGAAAAAAGGAACTCCTACCTTTTGCAATAGCATGGATGGAACTGGAGGCTATTAGGCTTAGTGAAATAAGGCAGTTAATGAAAGACAAATACCATGCAATCTCACCAATAAGAGGAACCTAATGAACAAAAACAGTCTAATGAGTGCAATAGAACCAGAGGCCTGGAAACATGGAACAGCCTGACAGTAACCAGAGGGGAGGAGGAAAGGGTATAATAGTGAAAAGAAAGGAAAGAGTCAAGTCAAAGAACATCTATGAATGAGGCATAGAGGTGGAGAACAGTGTGGGGACTGAGTGTGGTAGGTAGGGAAGCCTGGACGGAGGTGCGCAAAGGGGGAAAAATTGGAACAACTGTAATAGAACAACAATAAAATATTTAAACTTCTGGGACAAAAATAAACAAAGAAGTGTTTTCACATTTTTTCTTGTTTCCTCTCCCCAAAATGTTTAGTGTAATAAAACGACCCAGTTACAGATTAATACCATGACTTAGTACACAGCCTTTGATCCCAAACAGTTGTATGACTTTAAACTTTACTTGAGAAATGGAGATGATAATATGTTTTCAGAGTTTGGGAGAGTAAAGTGAGACATTAGGCCTGGGAGGGAGGCATGCTTTGCAAACTGTGAAATGATTTATTAAGTTAGAGACAAAAATTTAATTCTCAGTTTTCTCCTTGAATATCAAAGACTTGTTTAAGTCAGATAATTAACTCAACCTAAGTAGCACTGTTCTAAATGAACCCAAAAGTTAGTGAAATACTTTCAGTCAACCTGAGATTGGCTGGACGAGCTGTAACATATGGTGACATTAGTGAGAAGGGCAGCTTGACAGCAGAACAGAGAGAAAAGACTGATTTGTGAAACTTGCAACAGACTTACCTTTTAATCACCATCCAAAAAATGTCAGTGACAATAAGAAAAGCAGGTAAACTCTGAAACTGTTTGTGGACCTTCTATTTTCTCAAAAGTTTCAAGAGAGCAGGGTAGGGCAGTGACAATCACCTTGGTATCTGGGTTAACTGGAGTGTATAAAGTATACAAATGACCTGAGCAGGTTCACAAGAGGGGAATCTGTCATGCAATCAGATGGATGGCCCCTAAGCACAAGAATGGGAAGAACCTGATTATGGCTCACATTTGTTCTGGCACATACAAGATTTGACAAGATCTCTAAGACCACTAACTGTTCTCTGGAATCATTCTAATGTTGCAGGTATGTTAGAGACAGTGCAGTGAGAACTCTTCTATCTTAAAAAGAACAGGGTATGTAGCCTTTTAATGATGTCCGTTTAGGATGATTGGGGTAGTAAGATTTTGATAAACAAACCAAATGAAAGTGATAACCCCCAACAACAACAACAACAAAAATGCTGATTAATACCAGCACTAGGAATAGATATTTTTAGAAAGTGTGTTTAATCAGCTCCCCAGTATGGGGTTAACCAACTGTGTCAGCAGAACTAAATTACAGACTCAGAAGAAAAGGCAAATAAAAAGAGAATTTTGAAACAAATTCAAACTATTCCCTCCTGGGGTAAAAAGCTAAAAACTCTAAGGAAGGTTCATTGGCTGAGCATCTCGAACAAATAAACCCTAAGCATTTCAAGAGTGAGAGTATATGAAAATGTAATATTTTTCTAACTAAATTAGCTTGGGATAAAAAATAGGTGTTGGCCAACTACCATAGAAATGTAAAAGTACAGAACTAAAGAGGAAATAACCAGTAACCACCAGGTACAAATCACAAGACAGGAAACTAATTAGCTGAAGGTATTTGGGTCTTACCAGGTCAAGGCCATGATTGGTTCCCTGTAGCCAAGAATTCCATGTAGTTCAACGTAGCTGGGAACTTAAAAATGGCTGAGTTTAACCTTCAAAGCCATAGTTTCCAGAACACTTGAAGCTCAACCACACTCCTCATCATACTGTGATACTGATTTAAAATCACGGTGAAGTGACAGTTATTAAAAGAGCTGTAGCATCTATTTTCAACTTGGTGGTTTTTAAATTCTTAAGCTTGTTCTAGGCAATATCTTTTGGTTTTAATTTTCCTTGGTTTTTAAGATGGTCAGGTGTTTATATTGCTTCCATAAATTATTTTAACTTAGTTTGTTTAGAAAAATAAAAATAAAAACAAACAAAGCAGAACAACAGCTTCCAGTGAATGGCATTTGGTTTTCTGAGTTATGTAACCGCTACTGGGCATAAAGAAATAAAATGTCTATAAATTACCTCTCACCCAACAAATCCAATGTGCAATGCTACAAAGAAAAGGTAAATGTGAAATCTGGAAGCTAGAAAAAGTGCCTCCAAAAGTTGTTGCCTGGCCAGTGAAGCAAGGATTAAGTGTTTTGACCTCTAAACCACACTAAAGAATATCCAGACAAAATCTAGTGGTAACAAAATAATCCTATGCTTTTGACATCCCTTTGTTTACTTTAATTCTTTCAGGTATAACTTTCAACAAAGACCTAAGTTGTCATTTTCAAACTTAGAGAGTAATATCTAGAGATTACAGTGCCTGAAGGTATTAAGGAATTCTTCTGACGCTTGATTTCGCTGTCAGAAGAATTTCAAAAAAAGGGGCAGTTGAAAGCGAATAAATGTAAAAAGAACTCCAAAGTAGAATCATTTCTATTTTTCTTCCCTGGAACATAAGGCACAGGAGCTTCAGATTACAGTGTTTTGAAAGATTTTATGAGAAATTATTGTCATTTTTATAGTATGGGACCTAGTCTACTTTTCAGAAATGGCTTATTATTATCATAAATTTTGGCCTTATGAATGTCTAAAATTATAGTAATTATATTTCAAAATGCTGTCTTGTAACATGGAAGCTTCATATAGTTCACCAATATCAACAAGTTTTGCAGTTATAGGTTTACAAGATACAATCCCATTTCAAATATCAAAGCAGAATTGTAAGACATTAGTGTTGATTTCTTCCTAAAATTAGTGTTGGTTTTTTCCTCATCATTAGCATTCACTTCTTTCTCTACTAATTACCTCTTAAAAGTAGAACCCATTTAGAACACAGCATACTGAACAGATAAAGATGTCCTTAGTCATTGCTTCCCAAAGTGAGGTAAAGATGATTTAGGAGCATATATCCAAGCAAACTGCTTTAAACTTATTAGTGTATTTATTGTATTTCAGATTAGAAAAAATACCCAAAAAACCCTATAACAAAGTTTCACTTTAAAATACATGTATGTGTTTTATCTTGGATGAGACTTTTTTTTAGAACAAGTAAATAGTAATTCAGAGGATATTAAAACAGCACACAAATCCTAAAGTGTATGTAAACAGCTGACATCCAGGCAGAGAAACATTACTTTAGGATTACCTTCTCTAATCCATCTCCAAAATATCAACTTCTTTAATACTTACTGGGAAATAGGTAATTTTGTGATGTCCTAACACTGAACGTATTTGTTCATTATGAAGCTACACCTTTTCTGTCTAATTTTTTAATACAGAATCACTAAATACAAGAATCTAAAGTATACTTAGAAAACAAAATAACATAATCATTTTATCTTGCAGGTGATTAACTTTTTCAAATGCAATCAGCCATTAGTGACCCAGTTAAATTTGAAGCCAAATACCTTAATTGGCAGCTCTGCCACTCACTACTTCTGCCCAGAATCTGAGCTAGAAATATATGTATATGCAAAGAGCATTTTCCTAATAAAACAAGGTTCCAAGATCACTCTTCAGTTTCAGCCTACAATCACCAAAGGTTGATAGTTGCAAATACAATAGATTATGGGGCAGTATATCGCAAAGGCCTGGGTCCCTCAAAAGATTTTTAGTGGAAGGATCCATGAATCAGCCAGTATATAAGAAAATGCTGGGGGGCTTATCAGATGCTAGGCTAGGACACATTCTTGAGTTTTAGACCTCAAAGAGTGTTAGGCTATTTTTTGTTAATATGCAATGAATATAAAAATCAGTAAACTTCATCAAGTTTTCAAAATCTAAAACATGTGTAGATTACTGCAAATAACAACCAGGTTTTCTGCACAAAACACCCAAATCAAGACAAAAGTCAAGGTAACAAAAAGCGTAGAATGAAAAGGTAAGAATAATTGGGGAACGAGGAGAAGAGGGCAATAAGTAATTTATTTTAGAAGCAAATTTTGAAGCTAAAATTAAAATTAAACCTCAAATTAAAAGTGGCTACTCAAACATGTATTTTGCCCATAAAAGATACAGATGTCTTTGTAAAGGGTTTAGAAGCCTGGGTCTTGGTTGCAGGAGGCTCAGAGAAGCAGGGATAAAATTGAAAGGTAAACATCCCAATGGGGTATTATGTATGTTTAGACTCCAAGAAACTCCTTCTCACATCCTTAAAAGGCAAGCTGCTGTGGAGGAGCAGAATTAGAGGGGATGTTGTTTTTAATCCTGGGGTAAATAAGGCCTTGAACATCCTTAACTTTTGCCCTGGGGGTGACCTGAACCCATTTTCTGCTTAGGGTCATTCAGTCACAGGAAATCATGAAAAAGGCCCGAGTTGTTTGTTTGTTTGGGGAGTGGAGGAC
Organism: Noctilio leporinus; assembly: GCA_004026585.1. Taxonomy (NCBI): domain Eukaryota; kingdom Metazoa; phylum Chordata; class Mammalia; order Chiroptera; family Noctilionidae; genus Noctilio; species Noctilio leporinus. The sequence goes on from PVIW01000148.1 coordinate 150,612, forward strand.
TGTTGGAGAAATGCAAAGCCTAGGGAGCCCTCAGCTCCAAATACAATCTGTCCTTGCACCTTTCTTCCTGCTCTGTGGAAGGGTCTTCCACAGGTCAGCAAGCTCCCTGCCTGCTGCTCTCCTAAAGGGTCTCGGGTTGCAGTTAGGGTGGGGGTGGGGAGGAACCACCATGCAGCCCCCTCGGGTCACACAAGACCATCAGCTTCACACACCCCTGCTTATGACAGGAGATATGGATCATGTAGAAAAGGCTTCTTCAGTACCTGGGATCTGTTTTATTTAAGAAATGGGAAGGGGACCACATAAAAAAGAACTTTGAGACATGCAGAAAGGAGAGGGAAAAAAATGTTTAGGGTCATTTAACCTCTCTGAATCTCAAATGTTCATCTGCGAAATGGACAAGTGGAACTAACCGCCTTAACTTAGCCCTGACCTCCTTCGCTTCTCTAGGTGGGGAAGCGGGTGTGAAAGACACAGGGCACAGCAATCAGCTCAACCCACTTGTGTTAGTGAGCGGCCCTTCCGCGAGCAGGACGGTCATTTTTGGGACGCCTAAGACACATTTTGAAGGAGGGTGGTGGTTGTCTGACTCTATCCTTAGTGTGTCCCCCCGCCACCCAACATCCCAACTCACTCGCGCACGCGAACACACACACACACACACACACACACACACACACACACACACACTTTCTTTTCTTTTTCGTTTCCCTAAGGGAGTTGTTCGCAATTGAACAAGTGGAAGCACAAATAGCTCTGCGGAACTGCTTAGGAAAGTCAATGTGCAATTATGCACAAGTCTGTATTAAGGCTTCCTCGGAAGCAGAAAGCAGCTCTGGGGGAAGAGCGAGTTTTCCCTTTCCTGGCGAGGCCAGCTGCACGGAGGCTACTTTATTGTGTCCTCATGGCGGGCGGGACTGGATCAGGTTCCCTGGCGGTCGCTGTCCCTAACTCTGTTGCCGCCACTCGCTAGCTCCTGCTGTCTCCGTCCTGTTACAGTCACTGCGTCTCTCTCCTTTCCTTCCCCTCTCCCAACGTCTCTCCGCATCATCTCCAGCTGCTCTGCCGCTCCTCACTCCGGGGAATGGGGTCGCCGCCTCCTCGGAGGTGTGAGCGCCTCGCGGGAGGCACTGGGCGGGCGGTGCTGCCGGGAGAGGCTGGGCCCACCGTGCCGCCCCTTCCCCCCGAGGCGGCAGCTGGAACCCTCGCGGTAGAAGAACAGCCTCAGTCCCCACACGGGGCTCCGTGGCTTCTAGTCCCATGAGCGCGCCTGAAATAACCTCTGCTATAAACTCTCGCTTGTTGCAGCCCTTCCGAGGAGCGGCCGAGGCGCCCGGGTCACTCGGGAACCTGGGTCCCCAGCGGTTCCGCGCCCCAAACGGACTCGGGGCGCACACTTGGCTTCGGAGGAGGAAGCGAGAAATGGGAGGCATCCCAAGGCTGACGGCGCCCCAGGGGAAGAGCCGTCAGGAACCGAGGCAAGAAGCTACCAGAATTAATTAGGCAAAGAGGCGAGTGGGGTGAGCCAGGGTCCCCGAGTCCAGAAGAAAGAAAGGCACCTATCGTGTGCTCGGCCCTAAGAATCGGAAGAGCGAGGCCGCTGTCCCCACTCGCGGGTCCTTGCGCAGTCGGGGCTGACGCGACCCACAAAGAGAAGATAGGTGGCTGTCAAAATTGGTGGGGGAGGGGACACTGGCAGGAGAGAGGACCGTTTTTTCCTGCGCTCTTTCCAGATGGTTCGGGGTCCGGGGAAACACTTTGCTCCAAACCAACCTCCGTTCCCCCAGCCCACACAGCCGAGCCCGCAGCCCCCACCACCGGGAAGCACGTGCCGCCGGGACTCGGATCAGGCCCTGGAAGTCCGCGCCCAGGGGCGCAGGCAGGCCCTGGCCTCTTGGGTGGCTCGGCACGCAGGGACCAAGAATGGGCTGCAGGGAGCCGCGGGGCCCTGGCACCGCGACACACACAGGCGACAGGACAGCCCTACTGAGGGCTCTGTGGTGCAAAGATTCCATTCAATAAAGAGTCCCGGAAGTGGTTGCATCTGTGAGAAAATGAAGTTATCCTGGCTGAGTTCTGAAGAAGGGACGTCACTCAGGGATATGGGCTCAGCCGTGAGCCGATTTGTTTGCGAGTCATCGTTTCCCATTACTTGTGTTTTCAAATGGGCCCTTTCTCACATAATTTTTTTTTTCTGCTGGAAAAAAAATTATTTTTAGCAAGTATACCATAAGCTGACATTAATTTTTTAATAATTAAGGAAATGGTGTTTACTTTTCATTTTTAAATAAGGGTATAGAAAAGTGTGTTTTCACATATTCACAAGAAAATAAGTACTCAGCGTTGTTCAGCTTCTTGTTCTTTACTTCTCTGTGTTTTTCAGGCTACTAGAATCCTTTCTGAGCTGCTGGAAGCCTTCGATATTTTTCTTATTCATTAGATAGCTCAATGAAATGTTAAAATATTTATTTTTGAATAATCAGTATGATTTCTCTTTTTGCCTGAAGGTTTTCACAAAATATGCCCCTTTACCCAGTGGAATATGAATGTTAATCATCATGACCAGTCTGGCCCATCCACTTGCTTCAAAGGTAACTGTTTGCATTTGGTGACCAGAGCACGTTCTCCAGACCTTTCAGCATTCAGTATTCCCACTCTTCGTTTAGAGTGTGTCAAACGTGTGAGTACTTGTGATTGGCTCCTCTAAGAATTTTCAACATTTTCCAGTTATTCTTAGGAGGGTCCTTATTGTTATTGTTGTTGGTTGTTGGGACCAAGGGACCCAAACAGCATCTCATAAAGTAATCTGTCACAGTTCAGTTGATTATGCTAAAGTTAAAAAGACATGGTCCACCCACCACCGCTACCGCTACTGCTGCCAGCACTGGAGCACAACTCAAAGCATCCTGTTCTTTACACTGCAATGTAAGCAATCTCATTGCTTTAAGTGGCCAATGTCAGTCCAAGTCCTCTGATATATCTATATTTAATACAATATTTTAAAATCATTCTGACACAGTGCCACATCAAAATGAATATTTGAAGTAGATCATTGAGATGTATTTATGCATCAATAAAATGTCCTAAAGCTGTCTCCTTTTCACTATTAGGTTATTATTAAAAGGCACACTAACAACTAGTCATGTGCCACTAAGTTTTATTAAAATTCAATAAGGAATTTTCACTTCAGAAAAGCAGATGAACAGTTTTAGGAGCTTGTACTCAAGTCCATGTCTCTTCCACCAAAATCGGCTTGACTTTTCCATATTTTATTAGCATTGGGCTTTTCTATGTTTATCTTAAATCACAGAATCACTTCTGTATGGTAATTGTGGTTATTCAGAAACTATGTCACTATCAGAGGTCAATATTAGCCCTATAACTTTTTTTTTTTTTTTTTTTGGTAGAAAGCTTCCATAATACTAGACCTCTATAAATATTTAAAAATCATAACCAAAATGTATACAATATTTTTAAATGTTTAAGAAAACATCAAACACCCTCTGTTACATAAAAAGCATCTGATTATGAATTCCACCCTCACTTTTTCACACAGGTGGTCTCCAAGTAAAAACAGTGGAGTTTCATGGTTTTAACCAAGATTGCCAAAAGTAACTGGATTGAAATTTTTCTAATTACCAATTTCATTTCATAAATGTACTTTTCTTAATTATTGAACAATATCATATCCCAAATTCCAAGACTTAACTTAAATATCCCGGGTTATCTGGGCAGTAGGCACACCTAACTTGACTCTCAGGCCAGTTCACGCTTCAGAGCCAAGCAACCACCAATATGTTTCCTTCAGAGATGCTGAGCTTGTCCCACCATCTTTTCTCTTCCTTTATCTTCCCAAGCAGACTTTATGTGTACACACACACACAGCTGTGTAAAAAAATGTAGGTTTTAGACTTGTGCCTTAATCAAGAGGTTGATGTGTGCCTATCCTTAATATAATGTCCTAAATTTGGGTTTGATGATTTGAAGCGCAAGACCTGTACTGTGAGTGTAAATTGGGCCTTGTGGTCGTCTCTTAGTATTTATTAGCACCAAATCACATTCAGTTTCCAACCTCCCCCTCCTACCCCACCCCCCAACACTGGACAAGAGAAAAGTTTAAATCACAGAGGCTGTAGTTTTTCCATTGTCCAGTAGACGGCACAAAAGATCAAGCCTTCAAATGCTGAACAATCCACCAAGGCTGTTTGGTTTGGTTTGAAGTGTTTGACTATGTTGTTCATCTTAAACAGCCAATCAGCCAGTGCTGTACCTATAAAGCAGAGCCGTATCTCAAACTTAAGATAGCTCACCAAGATTTTAAGATGTAGTGATAGGAAAAAGTTTTTATATTTACACAACAAATACTGCTTCAGGTAATGCACCATTATCAATGAAGAGTTCACAGGAAAGTGTCATTGAGAAGTTTATTTTAAAATTACCTTTAAAGACATTAAATTGACATAAATTACAGGGCATTTTATTTTTAGTTATCTTCTAATGGATAAAGAAAATATTTACAATATTAACCTTAAAAATTCCAAATTGGAATTTTGCATGATGCATCTACTTTTTATTAAAGTTAACATGTAACTCAATCCAGAAAATTAAACATTGTATTTCAAATGGGCTTAAATATACATGAATATATAATATGCAGCTGAGAAGGGGAAGAAATTCTCCAAAAGTTTTGTAAGTAGCTTTTGGAGGATATTAGAGGACAGAGTTTTAAAAATAACTTAGTTGAAACTTTGCCTCTTCTAAAACAATGTGTGACTTTGGCTAATATTTATATTTTACTAAAAGGCTTCTACTTCCCTTTTCATTTTGCAGACGCTTCTTATGTAGAAGGAGGGGGTAAAGTGTGGGCTAATAACTCATTTCCCAGTTAATTTTATTAAGAATTTATAGCACTGTTTAGAAAGTTTTAAGACAACCATAAATTTTATTAGGAATATTTTATTAAGCCCTCCATTTAATTAATAAAAGACCTCTATAACTTCTGAAAATGTCAGAGCTAGTAATTATGTTAACCAGTGTAATTTTTCCCCCTCTAGAGACTAAGTGTTTTAATGATTTGAAATACAAAGGATAGTTAGGAAAACGCTCCCACCCTTTTTCTTAACTTTTGCATTATCCAGTCAGAATATAGTGAATTAGCTATTTTCCCTTGGACAGTTGGAGAGCCTAAGCTGACCTCTCATTGACTCCTGAACTGGACCCAGACATTCTTTGTTTTCTGAAGCAAAATGCAGTAAACAAATCTCCTAGTTCTTACAGCCAGAACTGCTTTAAGGCACTTGATTAACGTCTTTCCTAATCCTCTAGGTTAACCACCTTTCATATCATCTAACCTGGTTTCTCCCTTTTATAGACCTCTAAATAGTTTATTTCACTTTTCACACAGCCATTCATTAGCGTTGACTTCTTGGTACCTTTCCCATATCACATCCAGGCTCTTATCTCCAGCATTCCTCTATTATCTCTACTGGATTTAAAATCTATTTTCTTTTAACTTTCTTTCCCTGCTCTTATTTCTGTTTTTTGAAATGTAAATGCTAATGTGGAGGGCGGTGGGGTGGGGAGTGGAGGATGAAAGTTCTTGAAGTACAAGCCCCAAGCTTCCTCACCACAGGACAACCCAAAGAGCGAGCCCAACATTTTCACAGGCATCTAAAAGTTAGGTGGCAGATGATAAACCCTTATCATTCTGTGAACACAGCTGCCAAACTCGATTGATTAGCAGACTTTTGTTTATTCTGGGCTGGCAAATACACACACATTTTACCTTAAGAGGTGCCTCTTTAATTTCTCAGGGTTTTGGATTTGACTCATCAGTGTGACTTTGGGACAAAAGCCTAGTTCAGGATACAGGTCTTTCAAAGGTGCAACTCTTTATAGGAGAACAGAAAATGAGAAGGAGTTCTTAGGCAGGACTATACCAACAGCTTAAAGAGGCACCACTTACTTAAAACGCCTTCTTGCAGTTGGGTGTAAACAAGTGAGATCAAGGCCTCATAGGGCCTCTTTAAAGTCCTCCTTCTCTATATTTGGGAAGGTACTCTGGGATATGAAGGGTAAGCTGAGTATGGAAGGCCCGTGTGCAAGAACCAGAAACAAGTGCCAGAAGTCTTCACCAGGCCAAGTTTTCCCAAAATAAAAGTGCTATTGCCTTAAAAAGCAACTATTTGAAATAAGTTAAGGATAGGTGCTATCACAGCATAGGTGTAAGTATGGATAGTAGTTTATTAAGATACCTAAAACTATCCTTTTACCTTTTCTTTTAATAGATGATTAATTGCTGCCCTGATAACGGAGGTTTTTTTTTTTTTTTTTTTTTTTTTTTTTTTTTTTTTTTTTTTTTTTTTTTTTTTTTTTTTTTTTTTTTTTTTTTTTTTTTTTTTTTTTTTTTTTTTTTTTTTTTTTTTTTTTTTTTTTTTTTTTTTTTTTTTTTTTTTTTTTTTTTTTTTTTTTTTTTTTTTTTTTTTTTTTTTTTTTTATGGCTACTAGATTGCAACTCTAGATGTGTCCTCTGCGCAGTTTCTCTCAGCAAGCCCAAACTGTAGTAACTGTTTGCTAATTGTAAAATCCTTATCCAGAATGAGGTTTAGGCAAACAATTTGTACTACTGTAATTACATTGTAAAAGTGTTTTTGGACCCTTGATTGTTCAGAATTAATCTCATAAAGGCCTAGGAATAGCATTAGGTTCGCAGTTATAAATGGAAAAGGGGGGAGAGAGGGAAGAAAAAAACACACTTCATAACTAATAATAATTGACGCACACACACAAACTATTTCTTGAAGGAAAATCTGTGTATAGACAATTTAAAGTACATGTATAAGGCAATCTGACACATGGCTAAAAAGAAAACAGTCTTCCTAATGCTTTGAAATGTTTGGTTGTTTGAAAAGTGGTGACTTACCCGAACAGTCCTTTTTCATCTCTGCTAGAAAACAAAGAGAATATTTACCAGGAAGCAACAATACAAAATAAAAAGCCTCAAAGTGGCCTGATTCAAATTTGAGAATGTGGCAGCAGAGTTGAGGTAATTCCAAGCTGGTTTACCTAAGGCTTGCGGGAGAACTCCTAGGGCTGTTAAAAGTCTATGGTCATCGAAATGTATTTCTCAGGAAATTTCTCTGAGTGAAATTATACTTACACAATTTCCCTCACACTTCATTTAAAGATCATAAACGTAGATGCGCCCGTGTCGAGGTTTGGTTGGCCCCCCTCCCCTGGTTTCCCCCCACAGCCAGCCGCGCAGATGCCTGGCGGGCCTGCTGGAGAGGCAGTGCCGGGTACCCCCGCGAGCAGCCCTCCCAAGGCGCTCAGGTGTTGGCTGCAGTCAGCGGGGCTGAGGTTCGGGGAAGGGCTTGTAGGCTGCCGGCCCACTTTGGGTCTCTCTGTAATCGGAAAAGGATTGCGTTGCCTGGCCCAGCCAACGCAGTTTCTCGAGAAATAAACAGAAATCCCTTTCCTGAGACCGGCAGGTTCCATCTTGGCCTGAAAGTCTGTTTGCAAGTTCATAGGGGTTGGGGGAGTTGGTGGGGGGCTGTCAGGGAATGTCAGGCAGTGGCACAAAGGCGCTGGTTAGTCACCCGGAGCCCTTTGGCTTTGACACGCGGGCCTGACTTCACCTCCCGCTTGACGTACCGGTACGTTTGCGCCAGAAAGTTCTACTCATATGTTTGCGATGGAAGAAAGTAAAAGATCCTAAAACGAGGTGGAAGTAGGGGGAGGGGTGTGGGGGTGGAAAGAAGGATCCAAAGGGGAAAGTTTTGTTTTTTATCAGTCGGAACTCTTTCAAGGCAAAGCGCATCTGAGGCGCTGGGACGAATAGAGTGGAGGCGGGAGTGGGGTGCGGGAGACTAAGAAGACTCAGCTGCTGGGTTTTATGGGAACTCCACCATCTACTGTTAGGGGGAACTGGGCGCTGACTCGTGCGTAATACTAAAGGCAGCAATTGATGTCTCTTAGGGAAGCTACGTGCCCTTGGTTGATCCTGATTCCAGATCTCTGCTCTGATGCTCGCCCTGTTTCCCCCTGCTCCTCGAGAGCCCTCTTAACAGAAACTTGAGCCTACCTCTCAGACTGATGGAAATTCTCTTAGTTTGCTAATGTAAGAGTTAGCCTCAATACATTTTAAAGCTCCTAGTCTTTTCCAATCTCTGAGGACAGAAGCCCCCTAATCTTTCTCAAAACTCTTTCCCCTCTTCCACTCCCCTTTGGTGTGAGGGTTCATTGCGCAGCTGGCGGAGTGGGTTAGGGTTGGGGGCGATGGGAAAGAGGGGCTGGCTGCTTTGGGATACTCAGCTTGTTGGCCACCATCAAGGCGGGAATTCGGACTGGTAGTTTGCATTCCAGGCAGATCGAAGCTCCCTGCTGATCGATTATTTGATAATTGATTTTCCCCACAGCCAATGCGGGGCCGCCTTGGCTGGAGCGCCTCCTGATTGGACGAGCCCTCCTCCACCGCTGCCTACCGAGATTTGGGTGAGCTCATTTTCCAGTCGACCGCAGGGGGAGTTTTCTGCGAGGTTTCAGGAGGGGGGAAAATCTTGCTCCAAACCGAGCAAGCTGTGAGCCTTGCTTGGGGATGTGAGGTTTCCAGCCCGCAGGTCGAGCTGCTGCGGCTGAGCCATCTCGGCAGATCAGAGTCAGGAGGGCTGAAAAATAAAAACGAAAATAACACCACAAAATATGATAATAAAAGACAAGCTTAGAGTGATAGAATAAAGAAAATGAATTTTTTGTTTGTTTAGGCCAGAGAAAGGTATTTAAAGGGAGAAAGTTAAAATCAGTGGCTGGTTGCAGCCTCCGAGTTGTGGGTAGGGGCAGCTTTTTGTCTGAAACCTCAGATTCCGAAGTGAATGTCTTTGGCACTGGGAGTTTTTTCCTGAGCCGGGCTGGGGACAGGAAAACGGATTGGGGTACGGGGGGAAGAGGCTGAAGAGGAGAGCGTGGGGCGTCGCCAGGGAAAAGCTGAGGGTGCCGATCTCTTCAGGCTCCAGCTTAGCGGCGGCTGGAGCCCTTCGGCGCCTCGAAGACAAAGGCGGCGCGTCTGTAGCCCGAGCCGGACGCTCTGGCCCTGCCCCGCCGCGCCCTAGGCGCACGGCCGCCTGCTCGGAGAGGACCGGAGAAAAAGCCTCCCTCCCCGCAGCGCCTCGGCCCCGGCTCCGCCTGCGAGGTCTGGGCTTCTCTGAGCCCGCGTCGGGTTTCGCTTTCCGGCGATCATAAATAGCTTCGTGTTTGTAAACAGGCACTGGGGGCACATTCCCGGCTCTCAGCTCATTGTTTCCTCCCTTCCTCTCTCACTTCTTTCAGGATGCCGGGGCTGGGGCTGGGGGTCTTCGGGGGTAGGAGGTGGAGACGCCCTGATCCCCAAAGTGAGAAAATGCTAGCATTTCCTCTTCTTGGACAGGGTGTTTACCTCTGACAGAAAAAAACAAAAACAAAAACAAAAAAACCCTCTAAACTGGATCTGCAGAAAGCCTCAGCCATCTCCACCCCATGTTCTGGGGACTCGGTAGCAGAGTCTTTCCCAGACCCGCTCCTGCTCCTCCAACCCGCTCCCCTTTTGACTTTTGACTTGGAGTCTAGTTCTGAGAATCTGGTACTTTCCAAATCACCCTTCCGCCCTGAAAAATACTGGCAGACCCCAATAATTTCGAGGAAAGTCATGAGGTCTACGCGCGGAGCCCTGTGCAAAAGAACTCTCGCGGCTGCCTGCCCCGCGTTTATTCCCAATTTATTTCAAGCGTCAGCTTGGGAAGAGAGTCTGGAGGGGGAGGGAGAGAAAAGAACACGGAAAATAAAGCCGGAGGCCCCGATCTGCTGGCTGCGATTGTGCGCGTGTGCCCTGGGTACGTGGGTGTTTGTGCCTGGGCGTGCGATTTAATGGAGCGCCTTTCAGCCTCTCCAGTGCGGCCAGAGCTCGCTTCTCTCACCCACCCCTGCCGAGGAGCCTACTTGCTGCAGCCCAATGCATTGTGTAAGACGCGACCTGTTATGGCCACCACTACTTCCGGGTTCTAGCATTCTGGTCGGAATCCACCTCTCCGCCTGTGCAACACACACTTTACACACGCACGGGGACTGCAAGCGGGCAGCATCGATTGTGGCTCCTTTAAGACAAACTCAGACAGACATTTTTTTTAACCCTCCTCCTCTAATCTCCTTCCAGTGCAGCAGTTGCAAAGAGGGAGAGAGAGAGAAAGAGAAAGAGCGAGCGAGCGAGAGAAGAGAGAAACTGATTAGGAATTAGGACTGATTCAAGAGAAGCGAGTGCTAGGGCTTTGTGCATTTGAATATTAACATTTGAGGTGTTCTGACCAGAAGAAGACAGAGCGGATGATCATTCATTCACCACGTTGACAACCTCGCCTGTGATTGACAGCCGGAGTGGCAGAAAGCCATGAGATTTGGTAGTTGGGTCTGAGGGGCGCTCTTTTTTTAAAAAACTGATTTTTTGGGGGAGAGAAGATCTGCTTTTTTCTTTTTTCTTTTTTCTTGCCCCCGCTGCTGTCTTGGAAACGGAGCGCTTTTATGCTCAGTGACTCGGGCGCTTCGCTTCAGGTCCCGTAGACCGAAGATCTGGGACTGGTAGCTCACTTTGCTGGAGACGTTAAGGGATTTTTCGTCCTGCTTCAAAAACATTTTTTTCCGGGGGAGTTTGCATATTTGTTTTCTTTCACACTGGCCTTACAGAGGATATATTAGAAGTTGAAGTAGGAAGGGAGCCAGGGAGGCCGATGGCGCAAAGGGTACGTATTAAAAAACAATTGTGGAACTCAAATGTGAGATTAAATTGAAACGTGGCTGAAATGCGCTGCTAAAAAGTTTTCTTTTTTTTCCTCTCTGTCTTTTTGAATGAGGCTGCTATAGCCGTGGCCTAAAACGAGAGTATTTATTCAATGCATTTGTGGATTTATGTATATTACATGTTAATTCAGTAATCAAGTTTTCTACAGATTCCTAATCAGCAGCTATATATAAAGGAAAATACGAGCTCGGGCAATCATGTGGTTAAAAAAGTAAAAAACAAAGAAAACGTTAGTTACCTAATGTTATAATGTAAGCCAGTGCAGAGAGCAGAAGTTTGGAGCTATTTTTAAACTAAAATGAACAGCTAGAAACTTCTGATGTTATTGATTATGTTCATCTTTAATATCATTAGAAGTATTTAGCTTTTTCAAGCAAATAATTTTGTCATAGTACACTGTTTGGGGGGTCGGAAAACATTCCTCTTTTAAAAGTAATTTTAATGGGCATGGATTTTTATGCAAGGTAATACTTTGAAAGTTTATCTTAGACAAGCCCTGCACTAATTGGATACTAAGCACACAACTACTCACTTTTAAAATGCAATACTAATTTCCCCAATATTCCTATTTGAATGGAAATGTAGTGAGAGTAAAGTGAGACAATGACAACCCAACTGAGGTAGTTTCTTTAAAGAAAGGGGGGTCTACAAAAAGCCTTCCTTGCATAATTTGTGTCCTGGCCCTCAAAGCCCTGTTTGCAAAAGAAAGTTACTAGGCTGACACATTTTTCTTTGCTCCTTTGGTTCAAGCAAATGTCAGCGTTCTTCCAAACTCTTTTCACACCTCTGGCTCTAAGCAGATGAAAGTGGCAATTCCTCTTTTCTTTGAAAATCATTTCACTCTTGACGCCTTCAAGTCCAGAGGGAGAAAAAACTTGCCTGGAATAAACCAATGAGAAAAATTTAAGTAGCTAAAATTTGCACACAAAAATAATGACAACCAATATGAAAGTTTTTCTGGAAGAGGAAGATGAGAGGTTGTATTTGCATTTGCTTTGGATTTACTTTAAACCTGATGAGTAACATTTGTTTCATGGACTCAGGCTGGGGAGAAAGTTCCTAAGAGTAGAGAAAATAGAATAACTAACTGTTCCAAGTATAGATTATTATTATTATATTTTACCATTGGGGTGGGAATTGATCTATTCTAAATTCAGCTGTAACGCACATGTAAAGTTAACCTTCTCTGAGTTTCACTTATAAGGGGGCCAGTTAGTTTTGTATAATTTAGCAGAGTTTGTCATGGAGAGCAAAAGAAACGCAGTGTCTTGCAGGACTGCATAACCTTTTGCTAGCAGGGAAAGAAAATAAGAAGCCTGTCTGAATTCATGTACTTGACAAAGCAGTTCTCATTGAAACTTAAAAAATTCCCCCTGATGAGAAAAGGCTGTGAAACTAGGCGGGTTTGCTGCACTGTCCCGGCACGTTTTATTATTGTGATTTTGAATTCCCTCCTATAGAGACATGCACATTTTACCTTTAACCCTCCGGGAGAATGCTTCCCTTTCTTTTCTTCTTTTCTTGCTAAAGGGTTCTGAATTTCTGAACTAGTTGATAGGGACACAAGTTAGGGCAAGACCATTCACCCTAGCCGGGACTCACCAAGAATCCTAAAATGTTCACTTTAAAAATTATTTTAATGAAGAATCTCAACTTTAGAGATGCAAGGCCACTGGATTCCAAGTTGAAGGCTCCAGCTGGACTGATATTATATAAGCTCTGTGCCCTGCCTTCCCTCATTTGCCCGCCTGGCCTTCTGAACCTTGTTTCTCTCTTGTTTGTCATGCAGTACGACGATCTACCCCATTACGGGGGCATGGATGGAGTAGGCATCCCCTCCACGATGTACGGGGACCCGCATGCGGCCAGATCCATGCAGCCGGTTCACCACCTGAACCATGGGCCTCCTCTGCACTCGCATCAGTACCCGCACACAGCTCACACCAACGCCATGGCCCCCAGCATGGGTTCCTCAGTCAATGACGCTTTAAAGAGAGATAAAGATGCCATTTATGGGTAGGTACAATGAGCAGCAGGTTAAGTAGCTGGGACGCGGTGCTTCGCTTGTTTCCCCTTGCCCTTGGGAAAGGAAAAGCCTGAGTTCTCTGGAGCGGAGGTACATTACTTGTCGCTTTTTATTCACATTGCACGGAGAATTGGGGGAGGTTGCCTGCGATTCTGGTCACTCCCCTCTCCACACACGCACTCCTCGTCCTCCCAGCGCCTGGCTCTGCCGAGGCCGGTGCCCGAGAAGGGGTCGCGGTGCAGGAGAAGTCGCCCGAGGTCCCCGGTCCTCTCTCAACGGGTTGGAGTCCTGGCTCGCTCCACTGCCCTGGGAAAGTGTTGGGGGCTTCTAAATGCAGGCGCCTTTGTGTTGGAACTCAACTTCTAGTTTAAGAGAAAATATTTTAAGCCACTGATTGTTCTGGCTTGCTAAGTTTACTCAGCCACCGTAGGCTGGCTCCGACACCGCACCATAAAAGCAGGCGAGGACAGTTGCAGGTCGGGCAAGGGAAACCAGCTTTGCATTTATAACGTTTGGCCACGGCAGTCAAGGCCAGGAGCGCGATCTGAATCGTTACTGACGTTAAGAAACTTCTAGTCGTTTTAGGACTTTGTGATCAAAGGCGAAACCTGCAGGATTGAGAAGTAGATGCGGGGTGCTATGGGCTGTGTTGTTTTCTAGCTGCGGTTCACACCATGTTCTCCGGGTCATTCCATTAGCTGCTGGACTAGTAAAAGCCTTTGAAAGTCCCTTGTGCCTACTGTGTGTTGATGAATTTGGTGACCTGTTTTGACTTTGCAGCAACTTTTATTTCTCCTTTAAAAAAAAAAATCATGCAGCACTGACCCTCCCCAAGCTGCACACCCTTTCTGCTTTATTTTTCTGGTCCCTTGTGCGATGGGCTTGTTTAAATCCCAGCATTCTCTCCGCAGCGTTAACTGCAAATGGTTTAGGCTCTGGGACAGAACATTTGGGAAAGCTTTGAAAAAGACCCCAAACTGTTAAATTCCCAGCTGGGCTGTGAGAGCTAAGAGAGCCAATAAAAGACTTGAGACATCTCCTTGGGCATTAAAAGAAGCTTTTTTCCCCTCTTCTTCTTTTATGGGCTGAGATAAGCGACATCTAGGCCCCTCGCAGTACTAGCTGCTTTCCCATTCCGCAGGGACAAAATAAAGGCTTTCCCGCAGGACCACTGGAAGGAACTTTATTTTGAGGGTGGTGGGGGCCACTGCGGAAACAAGGGACAATGTGCAGGGAGCAGAGGAGGCTCCTCCTTGCTCTCAGAGGGCTGCGGGGTGGGGATCGGTAAGTGCAGCCCCCCTGTCAGCCAGTCCCACAGCCTTAGAGGTCCTTTCCCCAAGTTAGCTGAGCGCCTGTCACCTAGACCCCGGCCTGGGCTTTGCGAGGCTGCCTTGGAGGAGCCAACTTGAAGGAGCTCTCCCAGCCCCTGTTCCCAGCGCCTTTCTCCGTCTCCAGGTCCTGGATGTGCAGCCGAGGGACAAGGGCTTGCGGGGTGGGAAACTTAATTCAAAATGGCTGCTAGAACCGCTTGGGTTTTATTCTTAGCAAATGTTACCAATTTCCCCGGCCAGATAAGCTGAACCGATCCTCAGATACGGTGGGTGGGTCAGGGCCTCCAACTTCGGGGCCCTAGGAGGAAGGGGAGGTGAGCAGTCACCTGAGTGGGAGGTGGGGGTAAGAAAAAAGTAGATGACAAAATCAGGGAAGGGGTCCATGCCTCCAGCTCCTCCCAGCTGCTTTTCTTGGGCACTTTTCCCCCCTGACTCAGGACTAACCATTGTGTTGTTTGTGACTGTTGTATTTTCTTGCAGACACCCCCTCTTCCCTCTCTTAGCACTGATTTTTGAGAAATGTGAATTAGCTACTTGTACCCCCCGCGAGCCGGGGGTGGCGGGAGGGGACGTCTGCTCGTCAGAGTCATTCAATGAAGATATAGCCGTGTTCGCCAAACAGGTCAGCAAAATAAATGTTTGAAAAGTAAAAAGAAAAAAAAAAAAAAAGGACCTCCCTGCCCCCACCCAGCATATTTGCAAGAGTAAGCAGCAAATAGTCCACCCTAAGCCATGCCTGCCACAACTACCCCGAGATTTTCCTCCCATACAGTGTCTTGCGGGTGACTCAGAATCGCCCATACCCATTCCACCTCAAGCTCCATAGCCAACCTAATGCAGAAAGCTCCCTTTGTAAAATAAAATCGCAAACACCACGCGCTGGAGCTGCCTTAGACTTGGCGAGCTGAACAGCCTCCTCTAGAAGCATATCTGCTGGGCTCGTTTTCGGCTTGATTCACGCTGAAGTGTTTCTGCGCGGGACGCACTCGGTGTCACCGAGTCCCTCCCGGAGGTTCCATCCTGGCCCTGACAGTGTAATGAGGCAAGAAACTAGGAAGGCGACCAGATTTCAAATGTTTCTTTCTCCCCCATCCCCCACCCCTTCTCACTTGTATTTAGATTCGAGCAGAAAAACCTCTATTTTCTTCTAATCCAGAACTGGATAACTTGGTAAGAGCTGACCCCTTACTCCTCTCCCCCGGTTCCCGTTCCCCCCGCCTCCCCGCCCCCCCTTGCTTTGAGAGCCCTGAGTTTTCTAGACGGGTCTTCCCGCTGCTGCAGGTCGGCTGCAAATGTTTCAGTCCATGGGCAAGTGGTCCCGGACAAAATCCCCGGGAAATAAATTCATCTAGAGAGGGGCCGGGAGGGCGAGTGTCCGGAGAAACGCGAGCTTTGTTTTTTATGACAGCCGGGCAGCGCGGCTCTAATCAGAGCGGGGATTTATCTCTGGGCCTGTCAGCGTGTGTGCTTCAACTTTTCGGACTTCCCAGTCCTCATAGTCGCGTCATGAGGGCAGCGACTGGGCAGAAGCCCCCAAACCACCAGTTTGCCTGAAAAGATGTGGGGAAAGCAGCAGAAAGTTTGCAGTGCTAAAAGCCACAATTTGGGAACCATTTGGACTACTTTCCGTGAACACCTTCCCAGGAAATATCTAGTCCAGGGATGTGGCCCTTTAGGGGTAGGGTAGGGGCAGTTGGGCTGAGAAAAGAGGAGAGAGTCGTGGGGGAGGAGTGTTTATGATCCCCACTTAGATGCCTTGCTGTTGTTTTAGCTATTTTTTTTTCTCCTTAAGAAATATAAACCTCTAGATGGTACCCAGTCGCTGCTATTAAGTTTTAGTGTTATTGCCATAAATCAAAATAACTCTATTTACTGGAGAGAGGGGGTGGACTGGAGATGCTAGAGCTGTGACAGCCAATTTTTTGCAAACTAGGAATGGGGTACTCATTCTTTTTGTGTCTTTGCAGATGATTCAAGCCATACAAGTATTAAGGTTTCATCTGTTGGAATTAGAGAAGGTAATTTCTCTAGCTTCTTTTCTTTTTGCCCCCTCACCTCCAAACACACAGGGTGGGGGAAGGGTTCAGAATGTCTGAAGTTCAGGCTTCTGAAACATTTGCATAAATGTCTGTCTTTCTGGTAATTAGTGTCAAGGCCAATCTTAGCGTCCATTTCTCTTTGCAGTTTAATTACAATTTCAGCCACTAAAACTGGCATCAGAAACGGCCCTAGCCTGTATTCTTTCTTAATACCTTTCTGACTTTGTATAAATAATTGCAATTCTATGCATCTCCTTAATGTTTAGAGTACTTTTGTGAGTTGGTTCACAGGTTATACCTCTGTGGCCTCTTCCTCCTCTTCTTTGCCACCTCTCAAAGGACGGAACTTTTGTTTAGTTTTAGTGAGTTTCTGGAAGACTGTTTGAGAGCAGCCGCAGGTCAGACACAGAGAAGAGGCGGAGGGGGTGGGGGTGGGGAGGAGGAGCGGACAGGGAGTCTGGAGGAGGTGGTGGGAGAGACACATTAAACGTTTTGCAGAGACAAAGCAGAGTTGATAGTTGTGTCAATTTCTTGAATCTGCAAATCCTGCACACCCCACCTTCACACTCAAGAAAGGGTGGGGATAACACAATTTTGCTAGCTGTTCTATAAATCTCAGCAATAAAATCTTAATGCATTGTAATTCAAACTAACATTAAATTGCAAGCACACTGGGGTTTCTTGTGAAGTTTTGCATGTCAGTGATGACTGGGGCCTGTAAGAGCCCATGCCACTTACACCTGAATATTTTTGAAGCAATCTTTTCCCCTTAAAAAAAAATCAATTTGATACATCTTTGTGGTTGTAGGATTTTAAAAATATGTGTACCAGCAATTTGATTTCTTTTTATTGTTTAAAGGAAGTATTCTAAAATATGCTTCTTATGGATGGAAACTTTAATTACAAATATTATAGGGACTTGGTTGTCAGACATATCCTATGCCACCATAGTACTGGTGCCTTGTCCTTGAATATATATAATGTGTATTATATACATATAATACACAATATGTATATAATGTGTACATATTATATACATATGTATTTTATATATGCATTTTCTTAGGCACATTGGGGAAAGACCTATAATAGAGTCACTGGATGAAATTAGTTTACCTTAAATGTCATCCATGCAGGTCACCTCTCTAATGGCCACAGCCCTGGAAGCAGATGAATTTAACACGGGTGTTGAATATGTTGTAGCCTGTGAATCATCTTGTCACTGTCAATTTTCTGGGATATCTCTATTTTGCAAGAAAAGAAAGTTATTCCTAATTCTGGATGCGTCTAGGGGTCTCTGGAGGACAATTGCCCTGTGTTTCCCCTATTTGGAAGTTTGGGTCTCACAAGGGGGGTGGATTGCACTTGTCAATGTCATTTATGCCCTCCTGATTATATTTCCATTTTTATTTCTGTCATAATGTAGGTACACGAATTATGTGACAATTTCTGCCACCGGTATATTAGCTGTTTGAAAGGGAAAATGCCTATCGATTTGGTGATAGACGATAGAGAAGGAGGATCAAAATCAGACAGTGAAGATATAACAAGACCAGCAAATCTGACTGACCAGGTATGCGCTTTTCAATTTCCATGTCCCTGGGAAAAAAAAAAAATTTGTATGCATATTGCTTGCTGGGTCACTACCACCTCCTTTTATTATTTGCATATGATTAAGTCCCTTTTAGATACATTTCCATCGAAATGAAAATTTTTGAATAATGTGGCTATTATTGCTTCATTAAGGCTGGCTCTGGGATTCGACCTGAAGAGATGAGCTTGTAAAAGCTTTGCCTGCAAACTTGACCTGTTTCTTGTCGCTTTTAATTTTTGTCTTTATTTTATTTACCCTCTATAATAATGTGAGTGTTAACTGCCAGTGACCGCCTCTGATTGTAGGGCTTTGTTCTGGAGCATTTTCCCCCCTTCTATCTTGAAGAAAAGAAAAGTGTAGGGTCTGCTTATTTTTTATTTTATTAGGCATAAACCCAAGATAGGTGGTCTAAGAAAGACAGCGAGGGTTTGAAATCTAGCAAATGCTGGCTATTTTCTCCCTGTCTATACGGTTCATTAGCCTGTCTTGTCAGTTTTCCTCGGCCGAACGCTTCTAGACCTCACTGAACATTGCTTTGTGCAGTGCCCGCTGCAAGCTCGCCCATTTTATTGTACTTCATAGAAAAAAATAAGACCAGGCCAAGGGTATAAAAACAGATAAATACGGACTTTTCTCTTTCTCCTTTCCCCTCATCCTCTATCTGGTACGTGCTCTGGGCCCTGTGGGTTGGCAGCTTTTGGAAAGTGTCAGCATCAGGACACCTAAGTGACTCCCTCCGTGTGGCGTGTGGGGGACCTCGCGCCACCTTGACTCTTAACTCCCCGCTTTTGCTTGCCTCGCCCCTTCCTCTCCAGTCCTCCTCCCTCCAGGCCCTTCTAACGCTGCGTTGCTAAATGGGGAGGACTTTTATTTGGACTTGCTGCGGGACAGTGTGTGTGTGTGGGGGGGGGGGTTCTCTCCTTCTCTCACCCCAGCATCATTGTTTGCTGCCAGTGCCTCTCTCTGTCCAGTCGCTGTGTCTCTGGATTGGTCTAAAAGAGTTGCAAAAATAGCATGAAAGTGAAAACGTGAGGAGTGGGTGGGATAAAACAGGGCTCACGACAGCTCTCCGTTGCGAATTGTTGCAATGCGTCTAGAGATTTGGGTTGCGGGGGCCTCCTCCGTGTGCATGTGTAAGTGAAGGCCCAGGGTTGTTTCTCTTTTTGACTTGGCACGTGAGTCCTGTCTTGGGGGAGAGATCAGCCTGCCTTTGTTAAGCCAAAGCACTGACAAGTCAGGCAGCTTTCCTTGCAAATTCTGCCACATTCACTGTTGACCAGCGGCTATCTTGGAGAGTCCTCGCAAAAGTGCCCGACTCCACGGTCTTGCTGTCATCTTAAAGTTTTCTTCTCTCGACGTCACCCCCTTATTAAATCCCTAGCTTGTATTTCTCTGGGGAAACTTCGGGACAGAGGCTGCATCCTCCTCTTCCCAGGAGGTGTGGAGGGCAGGTAGAGCTGAGCTTTAAGAGCGCCTAGGCGCCAGGTCCTTACTATTATTTGGCAAGTTGCGAACTTTCAGCCATGTAGACCAGTGCACAGAACCGGCAGCCTGCGCAGTCCTGGCGCGGTCCTGCGGAGGTGGGAAACCTGCAGGCCGCTGCCAGCCGGACCTGTCCGGAACCTCAAGGGCTGTCCGGCCTGCCGCCTGCTTCAGCCCGCTAGCCCTCGCCCCTGTGCTGTTCAAATGCAGATTCCACTGAGGAACACTCGGGTAGCTGCTGTTGAATAAAAATAGTAATCCAACAAGCCTAACTAGAAAATGGGATTCTAAAAGCTTCGTGGTGCTGGGTACATAAAGCTATTTGAGCAAATTACAAGAATCGCTTAGGGGCATGAATGAAATCAACACTTTAATTGCCTCCAAAATGAAGATTTATACCCCATTTTCTCCACGAATCATTATTTTATTAAAGGCAGAGATAAAGGATCAAAGTTATGGGGTATTTGGGGGAGACCCCAAATTGATATGACGTCACTGAGTTTTCCCCCCAATTCCTTCGGTAAACTTTTGTTATCCAATTACCTTAACCAGAGATAGGCAGATTGGTAGGCACTTCTGTTGGGTAAAAATACGCATTTTATTCTCCCCCCCGCCCCTATAACAGGAGAAGCGTGCCTCCCGCCCCCGACGCTTTCGAGGGGGCTTCGCAGCTTTGGTTGAGCTGGTGGCGCTGTTGGCTTGTGCGCTTAAGCGAGCTCGCAAGACCCCTAGGGCTCACCTAGGTCTCAATTGGTCGGAGGGCAGCAAACCCAAGTTTGTTCTTTCTAAGGAGCCAGGAGCGTGTGACTGGACTCCTTTTAGAGCGAGGAGCGCAGAGCGCAGGGCGCACGAGGGACTGTGCCTCGGAATCTGAGTGGAGCCCCTGTTCTGGGAGGTGGGGAGCGAGAGACAAGGCACTTGGGCCGCCAGGTGGGCGCCAGTTTTCCCGACTGAGCTGGCTCACCCGTGCGGGAGGAACTGGAGCTCTAGTGCGGCGCCCTTGGGGCCAGGCCCAGGAAGAACTGCCTCGCCACCTGTCTGCGAACACGGCCCAGCCAGTTTGAGCTTCGGCAGAGGGTGCGCTCCGGGACTGGATGCTTCAGGTGTGGCGCGAGCGCAGGGCCTCGTTAGCTCATTAACCCCTCTGTCTCTAGGGTCTGCTGGCGGCAGGGTTTATTTTATTTTACTTTTTTCCTCGGAGGGCGAGAAGGCTGTCACCCGCGCAGGGACTTGGGATTGACTACTTTGATATCAGCTGGTTTCCGAGAGGGCTAAATCGGTGGAAATCCACTTGGCCTTATAGTGTTGTTGGTTTTTGTTGTTGTTGTTTGTATTATTATTATTATTCTAAAAATGAGATTAAGGTGACAGTAGAAACTGTGATTCCCGTCCCCCCTCCGGTCTTCTCCCTCATTCCCACTCCCAGCCCCTGAGGTCCACGCGGGCGCAGCCCTCCCGGGCGCCCTCTCCTGACAGCCATGCTCGCGGGTTCGGCACAGGCGCTCCCAACGCCCGAGGACTGGGTCCTGGAGGCTTCCAGTTCTCGGCGTGGGGTGGGAGCCGGGATGTGACCCGGGGGTGGGTGTAGAAGGGGACCCGGATGGGCGGCATCGAGGTTAGGGTTGAGTCTGGTAGGCGGCTGAGAAAGACACAGGTCCGAGAGGAGCAGGGGCGCGTGTTTGAGGAGTCCAGGGGGGAACTGGGGGGTGGGCCCAGAGGGGTTAGCAGGGAAGAGCCTGGACGCCCAGCGGATAGACTCCAGGCCGCGCTCCAAGGAGTCGTTGGACGAAGCCTTACTTCCCAGAGCCGGCTGATACTGGCCACTCCTTGAATCTAAGCATCTTCCATTCCCAGACCGGGTGGAGAGAGAGGGGCGAGAGGAGCGAAGGGTCTCAGGACCCCTAAGGCCGCCTCCTGGGTGGCCACACCTTCTCATAGCAAGCGGGGTCTAGCAGGGCCTGCGCTCTGGCGCCAGCCGGGGTTCTCCCACAGGCAGCGGGAGGCGCAGAAATGGTCCCTTTGGATTGCAATTTTTATTCCACAGCCGCTCCCGGGGGCTGGGGGTGGGGGGTGGGGATGTTCTCAGCTGAATCTGCATTTAACAGCTCTTGGGCGAGGGCTGCCAGGCTGCACAGGGTGCCCTGTTGCATGTTAATCCAGATTTGTCTCTGATTTCCAGGGAGAAGTAATGTGGCTCCCAGAGATGGAACCAGAAAGCTATGCTCGCCAGGCAGGTTAAATGCCAAGTGCTGGTGAGCTCCCAGGGGAGGGGCGACGGCTTCCAGGCCGGTCAGGCCCAGGCCGGAGAGGCCAGCCCTGCGGGCCTCAAGGATCCAGGGCAGCCCTGGGCCAGTGAGCTTTGCGTCCCAAGTGGGCCAGGGAACCCTGGTGGCGGTTGTTTTATTTTAAAAGTCCAGAATGTTGTTTCCGGAGCATAGTTTAAGATAAAAATTCTTAAAACTGAACTTGTACTTGACTGAAAAATACCCCCTCGCTTCCAAGTGGGGTGGGGATGAATCTAAGGGAGATTTAAGCTTTCTCTTTTGGTGAGGTGTTTATGGTCAGGGATGGGGATGGAAGGGCAAGGGGCAGACTCATGTCCTTGATGAATTGGATCTGCTGTTTTGGTGGGGGGCGGGGGAGATGAAGCCATCAGAGATTTGCGAATACTCAGCATGTGGGCATTTCATTTTCATCCAAAGAAGAAAACTGGGCACAAATATCAGGAAAAGGGTCCCGTTGTCAGGTAGTGTGCTTCTAGATGCTTACACATGGATACATCTTATTTAAATTGTAAATACTTCATAGTGTTCCACTTAATGCCTTAATCCTCTATCCTCTCAGTCCACAGGCCTAGCAAGCCATGTCTTAGAATGATCTACCTTTCTTTTGATTGTTGTTGTGGGTCATGTGGTGCACTCTTAATTTCTTTTTTGAAATATGTCAAAGGGGAAATTATGGCAAGATTCTCTTTAATGATTAAATAATAAGGTGTTGACTGCTAGTCACTACATTGGCTAATTGGGATGTTCATGCTAGGCCCTTTATGGTTTAGAATCCTTTGAATGAAAAGTTAGTTGTTTACCAGGTGTGTTTTTATCATTACTTCCCAGTTGGCTTTTAGGGTGTATTTATGTGTGAACTTCAGAGTAGGAATGTATTGATTCTTAATAGGTGCTCTTAGGAAAACATTTTAGAAAAGAAAGAAGTACAGAGTATATGCAGATAGGTTGAGGTGAATTACATTGTTAAATGTTTCGAACTCTAAATGCTAATACTACTGAAGTTATTCCCTTTCCAGATCTCTCTCTCTCTCTCTCTCTCTCTCTCTCTCTCTCTCTCTCTCAGTACAGAGTATATGCAGATAGGTTGAGGTGAATTACATTGTTAAATGTTTCGAACTCTAAATGCTAATACTACTGAAGTTATTCCCTTTCCAGATCTCTCTCTCTGTCTCTCTCTCTCTCTCAGTTCCCAGTGCAAATTCCATGGTTAATGGAAAGCAATGATACTAATGCTACTTTGTACAAAGTAAAGCCCCAGAACAGTAACTATTGTTCAGTGATTTAACTAGCTCTGTGGCAATAGGTCACTCAAACAGCAATCCTTCTCTCACCAGAATGACTCCATTGCTCATGATTTGGAAATATATAGAGTGGTTGTGTGTACTATTGCTATCAGTCCTAACTTAGAGAATTTTGTTAGAAAACATGGAGAAGCTTAAATAGTAGAGGAAGAAGGGAAGGAGAAGGAAGAAAAAGAAGATTAAAATGTGGGCCCTGCCTTCAAAAAAGTAACTGAAATATCATGCGATAATCGTCCAACTTTGAAAATAAACAAATTTTAAATCATTATGTTTTCAAACACTTGAGTGTTTAAATGTTAAAATGTTTGTCATAGGCTGAAAGATTTAAAACACAGCTGTTGCTGGGTGACAGAGGGAAAATTATGCAGTAAAACTCTATACTCTTAAAAACAAAGAGTATTTGTGGTCCTACAGTAGAAATTTAGGTTTATTAAGGCCAAGTAGATAGGCCAAAGTGTTGCCATGGGGCCTATGGTTATAAAACTAGTTTACCTTCCTTGAAGGTGGAGTTAGACAAACTATGAGGAATGCATAACAAGTTACATTAAGATACTTGTTATAAATAAAAATACTGTCAACATGAATTCAAATGAAGTATTTTCATATTGGTAACGTTATGCTTTCCATTGCAATAGCAATATTTTCTTCTGAAACATAAATATGTCAAACAAATGTGGAATGCTAAAGTTTTAATAGATGATCATTTAATCATCAAACACAATCCAAATATGTATACAGAAACTTTTAAAGGAAAGTTGGCATTCAGCCAAATTCCTATAGGGCCAGCAAAGAGATGATCAAAAAATGAGCACAAAATAACACTTCCTGTAAGAAGGTCTATAATTCAACATTATTTGACTCCACTGTCAGGGAGATAGTTGAAGGATAGTAAACTGATACCATTCTTAGTCATTTTTGTTACACAGTCTTATATGTTTGCAACTGTAGCATTACATGTAGCCTTTTTTGGATTATGGCATCTGTCGTATAAGTATTAAAGTAATACTTGAATTTATGTTATGAAACAAAAATAATGGCCATTTCTCCTGAGTGAAAAATTAATATTTAAAAATTACATCAAAACTATGGGAAAGAGTTCTTTTACAAATAAAGAAATAAAAATAGAAGACACATAGCAGTGTATCTGACAATTATGCAGATGTTAGACTTAAAGGTTTTAAAAATCCCAAATAAAACAACACTGTTGTAAATCACATAAGGCTTGGTGTCCTTACACATCAGGAAATGTCAGGGGAGGATATGATACTTGTTTCAGTAGTTACGGTTTAAAGCATAAAATCTAGCCTCCCATTTGAACTTCAATAATAATTCCAAAATTGACTTTTGGTATTCAGTGAAAGTTTGGATATTTTACTATTAATATTTATAAATGGATCTTGTGTGTATAAAATCAGTTTTGTAAAATCCAAGCAGATGAGCATGTATACGTAGTGTAAAAGATAAAGGGACTTTTTCATTCTATCCTTTATTTAATGTGCTGTGATGTGAGGATTATAGAAATTTGGGAACGCTTTTGGGAATCTTAACTTCTCCAAGAAGTATACCTTTATCAAGCAACTGCTGTATTTACCACATTTATAAATTTGACGTTTTAATAAATGGTATAAGGGATACCATGTAAAATAAATAAGACTATATCCATTTAAATATTTGTCACTGGAATCCAATTTCAATCAGTTTAATGCATTCATGTGTGCAAAATTAAAGCAATTGAAAACACTTTACTAGACTCTCTCTGAACGCCCTTTTCGAATAGTATTTCTTAATTTAGGAAATATGTTCTTGTAAAGGGAGAACACCACAGTGAAAATCATTTGAAATTATTTTATATTTCTGTATATTTTGGTTTAGGATTCCTAAAATAGACCATAAAGAGTTATTCTCTGCTGAAATAAGCTTATTTCTACATTAAGTAAATTATATACCTATTGTTTATTGATATCATGAATATATACAGTTAAATACAAGTTATAACCAGAACTAAGTCATTAACTGTCTTTAAGGTATGCAATAAACATGCTATGGCTTTTCTATAGCATATGCATTTCTATAAACAGACAGAGGATAAATAAGTTGCAAAAATAAACTTTACATTAATTTTCAAAAATACATTTTGTACAATGGATTCTTCCCTTGATACTTTTCATGACTCTATTTACAAACACTAGGATTTGTAATCATGAGGTAAAGAACCTGGAGTGTGAAATGTTATAGTTCTTTAAAAAACTTAAATGAAATTATATATTTCCACAGAAAGGAAATATTGTTACTACTAATAGGTTTACTAGGTAATACTTTAAAATCACTGGAACTTTTTATGAGTTTAACATACTTAAGCAACATTTTATAATCTTGCTACTTTTTTATTCAGAAACAATGCAAACTCTCAAATTTTACAGTAGACGGCAACATACATTATTTTGACTCATTGAGAGGATAGTATAGTAAATAAGTAATGCTTTGAGTAATATTAGAGTTATTCCCTGGCAATATATGCTAATTGGAATTAATTGTGTTGCTGGTGAATTCCCATTTCTGTAGATTTTTTCCCCCTTACTCTGCACAATACAAAACAATAGCATGTTTATTCATTTATTATAAATATTGTAGTTGTTGGTTATTATTTAGCAAGGCAGAAGTACAACTCTTTCCTTTTCTGATATCCTCTACCATTTGGTAAGCTTCCTCTGCCTGCGATCCCCCAGATCTTGAATTAGTTTGCAAGATCTCATTTCCCTTTTTGAGTACCTTGTGGGTTTATTTTCCTGAGAAGATGAAACATGTTATTCACTTTGGAATGGGAATAAATGAAGACCAAAGTCATCAAGTATTCCCAACCTGTGCTTTACAATTAGGTGAAAAAACTAAAAACTGTTTTTCTTGTTCGCTTTCCCCAGGGCTGTGAATACTTGATATAAAGATTCATATCAGCCCCTTTGTGTTCTTCCTCTCAAGGCCTAAATGTTTGTTTTCAGTGACTGCATTCTTAACTGATAGTCCATATTTGGTCCCAGACCTCCATGATTTGCATTTTATTCTGCATTTGCATTCACATTATGTCCCACTGAAACTCTTTAAAGTGAAGTGTGTTTATGACTATTATGAAACTCTGGAAAACGAAGTTTATAATGAAATCAACATAGTTATCAAAGGACAATGAGGGGAACAATTTGATGTAAACCCAGAGTTTTTGTCATCCCATCCCATCTTGTAAAAGGCTTATCTCTCTTTTAAAATTATTAGAGGCCGAATGAATAAGAATTTCTTTGACAATAAAACTCCTCTTAATGTCTCTATAACTATTTGGATGCGTTCTTAAACATTAACTTAATTTGATAGACAAGCTATAATTAACTGTGACCTATAGTGTTTTCTGTTATTCAGAAACTATCCCTCAGCAATTTGAAAACTTAATTTTCAGCTAAGTGGTGTACAATGTCTGAGGTTATAAAGGCATACTTACACTATTTACAAGAACTGGAAATAGTCTGTGTGTCTGTAGGGCTTCAAAAGAGGTATACTCTGGGGGTAGGGGCTAACAAGTCTTTCAATGTAAAGTCCTAACAAACTAGGGCAGGTGGGCTC
Organism: Noctilio leporinus; assembly: GCA_004026585.1. Lineage (NCBI taxonomy): Eukaryota > Metazoa > Chordata > Mammalia > Chiroptera > Noctilionidae > Noctilio > Noctilio leporinus. Next base: position 177,098 of record PVIW01000148.1, read on the forward strand.
TTTTTTTTTTTGAGATAGTTTTTCTTTCTAGTCTCTGCAGTGTTAGTTTTTCACCCTGAAAGGAAAAGGAAAAAAAAAAAAAAGAAAAACCTGTGTATCTCATACATCACATTTTAAATCTGGCTATTTTATTTATCATAAAAACCAGTGATGTAGAGAGAGTTAAAAGTTGCAGCAAATAGGTAAGATTCTATTAGCTGTGATGCTGCCATCAGAATAGAAACTTTTAACAGCAAAATCAAATGGGACATTGTGTTTAGTTGGAGCATTTGCTTAAATTCCCACCAGATCTGGAGTTGTTTTAAAGCCCCCACTTTTAAGAATATGCTAGTTTAAGAAATTTGTGATAAGTGACTCATCATGAAAGGTTACTTTTATTTGAAATTGTTCATTTATAGGAGGTTCAGTCTCATGAGTAGCCACCCTGTCCTTCACTCTTGAACGGTTCAGATGAATGTATGATTTATTTACAGTCTATTGTATACATTATTTATGGGAAATATGCTATAACTCTACAGAGCATATGGAATTTATCTTTGCCAGATACGGGTGGCCTCTTTGCCAAAAATGGAATAGACTAAGTAGATAATAAGGTTACCCTCAGTGTACAGATAAATATCATCTTATAGAGTCATTATGTGTTTCTATTTCATAATTCCAGATGGAAGTACATTTTTCCATTTTCATTTTAATTGTCATAGTTTGTTGGCTCTAGTTTCTGCCAAAGAGAATCAGGAATGTTACATTTTGAATTGATCTTGGTGATAAATTAATTTCTTTGGGAGAATAAAAGATACTAAGTAGCAGAATCATTTAACCCCTTCATTTCTTTCAGCATGATTCTCTGTTTATATGTTTTAACTTTTCTGAAAGATATTGTCACTGGAAATTTTAACACTAGCTATGTATTTGGTGGCTTAGCCTACTGTGGGATTTTATAAGCTGTGTTCAGTAACAAACTCACCAAGAAAAGTATTAGACTCATTATGTCCTGCATTTCCTTGCCCCAAATAATAGACATGCAGACTGTGATTGTTCTATGCATATCAAATGTACTGTTGGTGTTCAAGTATCTTTTAGTCTAATAATTATTCAAAGCCAGTATCAATGTGCATTTGAGCAGGTATAAACACTTTTATTCTGGAATTTGGAATTCGCAGCAACTCAATTTTATTTTCCAAATTACCCTTTCATTTCAATTAGGTGCATTGTTCTTCCCTCTACTGTTTCGACATTCTAAAGGTTTGCTTGCCACCCTAATGGTGAGTTGCTTGCGTGTTTAATATGTTTAATATTTATTGAAGGCATGTAAAGAACATGCCAATAGAAAAAGAGGAGAATAAAACACTAACAAATCATTTATGGGGCTTTTCTTCACTTGTAGTATACATGGAATATTCCAGATACTCTATATCTATTAAAATAGTATGAATAACATCGGGAATAATAACCTTGGGTATAGTTGGAGAATGGTGTTCTGATGAACTGGCATTCCTTAAAAAGTGTACCAACAGTATAACAGCCTTCTCCTGCATCTTGGGATTCAGCGTTGCATTGGTTGATCTCTTAGTTAAGTGCCTTGAAATATAAAGAGCTTGGCCATTCTGGGAACCAGAATGTAAATTAAATTTCAAGATGCTTTGAGGAAGTCCTCTCTGATGATTTTGCTCATGATAAGTAATGAAGGAAGGAATAATATTTTCCCCATCTCCAAATTTAACACCGTGAGAGCTTAAGGAGTTGGAAATCCTAAGGGAATGACAGGTACTTGAAAAATAAAAGTTGATTGAAAATATAAAAAGGTTTTCCAAAAAGAAAACCACAGGGATATTGGAAAAAACACACTGTTGTTAATTGCTAGTGGGTATCAATGGTAAATGTAAATTTCCATGATTTTTTTATCCAAAGTATAGTACCATAAGCTAGTTGAATAAAACAAGATTATATCTTGGCCGATTTTCTTTTCCTTCTCACAAAAAAAATTGTAGATTTTCTGGTATAAGTGTTTGAAAGTAGAGAAAATTTCAGAAACACTAGAGAAAGAGCCACTAAGTGCATGGATTATAACTTTTAGTTACACAACCAATCAGGCTGGCAGCCTCCCATTAAGGTAGGGACACTTCAGAATTGGGGCACTGGTGTTTGAATTCAGCCCTGCTATGAGAGGGGGGCTCTTTACCATTGAGCCTCAGTTTCATGATCTGTAAATAGGGATAATAGTAAAACACACATTATTGAGTTACTTGTAAGAACTAAATAAGAATGCATGTAAAGCATTTAAAATAGTATACCCTAAATAAACAGTACAGTATACTAAATAATATTTTATCTTCTTATATGCTGTCTAACTGTTAACCACATAAATTTGACCTGGGGAAGGAAGATTGGACAGTTGTTAACAGGGTGATTTTTTATTTTGTTTTGTTTTATCATGGAGTTTAAAAATGTCATTTTAATTTTTATTAGGAGGGGTCACTATTATTCTGATTTTGTTAGATTGTCTGAGGGGACTGGTCCCTCAGCTGTGTTACTGAGACAGCACAGGGAGTTACTACAGATTCACTCTGAAGTTCAACTTCAAATAACAGTTATGTGCAGGTCTTGTACTAAGTGCTTTCCCCCCACATTGCTGCATGCAAATACCACATGGCTCAGGTCCATTTGCTGATGAGGGCTTATATACTTGTACTCAGGAAACAATGTTTTCTGCGTTATCAAATGTTCTTTTTGCTAGGATGGTTGTCTAGAAAATTTGTGGTTTGAAGTTGTTTTATATAAGACACTTTTGAGTTTATTTTATCTTAATATGTTTGTAGAGTGAGGAGCACTGAATACTAAGTTACAAATGTAAAATAAAACTTTGGGACGCAAGCAATCTTATAAAAGGGATTTTATAACTCCAGGTATACTGCCATAATTTAAAGATTGTTCAGCCACTTCTAATAAAAATGTTAGAAAATACTCTGAATTTCAGCAGAAAGCTTTTAGCAGAGGAGTAAATGAGGAGTAAGGTATGAAATATTTAGGTGCAAATATTTGGGAATATAATGGTGCCAGTTGTGTTAGAGGTTTTGTTTTGTTTTTAGATTTTAGTTATTTATTTTTAGAGAAAGAGGAAGACAAGGAGAAAGAGGGGAGAAAACATCAATGTGTAGCTGCCTCTTGCCACCCTCAGCTGGGGACCTGGCCTGCAACCCAGGCATGTGCCCTGAATGAGAATCAAACTGGTGACCCTTTGGTCTGTAGGCCAGTGCTCAATCCACTGAGCCACACCAGCCAGAGCTGGGGGGCTTTGTTGTTGTTGTTGTTTTGTTTGTTTGCTTGTTTTTTAATTTAAACATTTAACGCTAAACTATAGTTCACAGGTATCATTTCAGGAGTAGAGGCACATAGAGTCATTAAAATAATTTAATAAAAGACTATATTTTTATTAATAGCATGCCAGCCATAATATAATTGCATAGGAAAAGGAAATGTTATTAAAGTATAAATAAGTACTTTGACTAAGAATCCTAGGGTAATGAGGCTTTATTTTCTTTTCTGTTTATGAGATTTTTCTCCACAAAAAAACTCTAAAATTTGAATAGTCAGTACACTTGAATAATTTGTGAATTACTCATTTACTTTCCGGTTTTAAGATTTTTTTTTTGTAAAACTGATTGTCAGTTCTTGTTAGCAGTTTTTCTTTGGTTGTAACTATTATTTTCTCTTGTCATTTGCCTGAAGGTACACAGTCCATGTAGGAATCTATATTCTCCTCTGAGACCACAGTGAGGTCCCCATGGGATGGTGTTGGCATTGATTCTCAATGTAAAAGAATTGGGCAAAATGTATCAGTTCTGTGTACATTTCATACAAAAAGCTTTTGGACTATTTTGATTGATGGTGTTTTACATCTGTAGACTGTTGCTTAGCATTATTGATTCATTTTTAATTTTGTGGATGAATGAATTCAACAGTGCAGATTAGCGATGACCTGAGAACTTGCAGGACCTAAAAGATGTTAGATGGTGGGAAAGTCCGATTTTAAGGAGCATTGGGATAGTGACTTATGGTGCTGGGCTTGAGCTTCCAAGGGTCCCTGCCCTCACCACCTTGAGGCCTTGAAGAGCACTAGACATGGCCATCTGTATTTAGGGCTAGTGGATTTAAAAAAGGTAGTAGACTTCCAAGACGCTTTACATTTTGTGACAATGGAACATTTAAATTCATTTTTTTCCACATCCTTATGCCGGATTCCTCCAAACCTGGGGGGCGTGTTTTGCTGTGTGAGTGCATCAGTGTGCGTTCGTGGCTCCCTGTGCCTGAATCCGAGGCTTCGACAGCTCCTGGAGCTCATACCGTCACCTGATACAAAACCTTTCATTTAAAGATGAAATTACTCCTGGGAGAATTTTCACCAAAGGAAAAAAAGAGAAAAAAAAGGCACAAAAAATTCTTCTCCTCCTCTCTACATGCCTCATTACACAGAGATAGAGGATTCAATGTTTGAAAAATTATCATTTTTGTAGGTTTTATTTGTGGTACGTGAGAACTGGGAAATATAGAACTCAATTTAACAGACATTGTCTCTGCCTCCACAAACTACCCACAACTTCTATTATATGATCATGTATGTGTGTGTGTGTGTGTGTGTGTGTGTGTGTGCATTTAAAGCAATATATCACAGTTGCTCAGTTATCAAGATTTTAGACATCTATCTTACTGGACGCAGAACCAAACATAGACAGGTCATTTGCAAAGGTACTTGGCTGGCACAGTGCAGTAAGCTCTGTAGCTAAGGGATAACTGGATAATCTCTGAGATGCATTGCTAGATTAAAAATCCACAATGGCAAATATGGTCGGGCTGGACCGGTGAGAAGAGGAAGTGTGGTGTTTTAGTGAGAGCTGCTGATTCTGAGAGGGGTGCTGGATTGCCATGGTCTTACTGCTAATTTACCCTCTTCCCCGAGTCACCAAAATTACCCTTCAGGCCTCTATTAGGTGGGGTAATAAGCACATTTTGTCAAAGCATTAAAGAGGAGCTCAGCAAGAACCCTGGCTGCCCTACAGACTTGGCAAAGGCAAGGTTGTGAGGGCGGGGACAGGGAAGGAAATGAGAAAAAGCAGGAGAGTTGATGGAGAAAGTCGGAAGTGTGCAAGGGAGATAACCTTCTAACAAGTGGGCCCCCCAGTGGAAGGCCCATAAGGAGCCACCCCCAGGGGCAGCCTCAGCTCAGACCAGCTCTACCCAGAGCAACAATTGCCTCCCCACAGTTCGTCATCGGTCAGCAGGACAAAGTGTGGATTTAGAAAAGGTTTCACCTCCTGACTGTTCCCAAGCACATTTTAATGTAACTCCGGAGTCCACAGCACATGTGCACACTGAAGTATCCACCTGTGAGCTTCTGGTATTTAAAAACATCTAGAAGCTTAAAAAGTAAGAGGGCAGTTTTACTGTGCGAAAGCAAAACGTCCTGCTCCAACTTGTCATGGTTAAATGAGTTTTGCTTAATGATTTCAAGGGATTCTTTTGAAATCCGTAGAAAGAATTTTTTTCCTTTTTTGCCGAATTACTTGAATCTGAAGTTGGGTAGACATAGCCCGAGGTGGGTATGTTTTGAGAGGAGCAGGCATTATCTAGGGTTCTACCAAATTGTAGGTGTTGCTTGGGTTTTGAGTTGAACACTTACGTGGTGTGTTCTGGTTATCAAGCAGGTGCAAATGTGAGCCACTAGAATTTTTTTTTGAAGACTTTATTATTTTTAAGGAAAAGGGCAAAGAGAGAGGCAGAGCAGAAGAGAAACATCAGTGTATGATTGCCTTTCACCTGCCTCCAGCTACAGACCTGGCTGAAGACCTGGCGTGCACTGCAACCTGGTTATGTGCCCTGGCTGGAAATTGAACCAGGGACCTTTGGTTTTGCAGGCCCGGTGTCTTATTCACTGTGCCACCAGCCAGGGCTCCACTAAGATTTTCTAATCAGAGTATCCACATCAGATTTTCAATACTTAAATTTTAAAAATCTGAGGATCTCTCATTTCTCAACTTAGAGTGAAGGTAAACATGTGCCTTTTCATAGTAGTACCTGGACTCCTTCTCTCCTCACCTCTGTGTTTTGGGTCTCTCTGGTCCCTTTTCCTCAGATAGCATTATTGATTGAGAGACATAAAAGGAATTATCTGCTGAATTTTTGTGCTTTTAAGCATCCTAAACAAGAGATATTGTTTAGATAGAGGTGCAAAAGTTTTGGGGAAGGGGACTAAGTAGATGTGCCTACCCTGGCCATGTGGATTGGGGGCATTCAGTGATCCTGCCTGCAAGGTGTCATGGACAAGTATAAACATGTGTGTGTGTGCGCGCATATGTGTGTATATGCATGTATATATGGACACATGCAGATATGGGAATGTGAGTACATGTCCACAGGAGCATCATGCACACTGGTGCCTTCCCCCCAAGGACTGGCGACTTTCCAGATCTGGGGAGACTGGATCATTCACTTCTGAAAATGAGCCAGCTCTTTCAGGCACCCCAGAGATCACTTACTAAAGAGACTCTGGTGGTTTGAAAACGCAAATGTACTTCCCCAAGAGAAGGTGGCCTATTGATAGACGTAGACTAACTTTCAACTTTGAACACTGATTGTTTCATCCATTTTTATGTACCAGCTAGCTGACCTCTTCTAAGTCAAGGTCACCAGCCTCTCCTTTATCCATCTTTTTGAATGAGACAGGTAGTACAGAAATGTTGAAGAAAAGAACCCCACTATCTTTGGCCTGAAAAAGAAAAGATTCTGGCGTCATACTGGTGTGATGAATGACCAAGTGAGAAAATATGTCAAAGTGCTTTGTATACTGTAAAGTGATTTATAAATATTAGGGATCAAATGGGACTTGATGGGGTGGGGAGGAGCAAGCCACCTGTAAAATCATGTTATTTGAAGGTGAAAATAAGATCAGTTTGCATTCCCTGAGCACACAGCAGCTGGGAGATAGCCCAAGGCATACCAAGCTGCACTCTAAGGCAGCTCCAGTTAACCATTCTTTCCAGAAGGTCTCTAAACTGAATACACCTGTATGTAGATATCTCAGGGGCAACTAGGTCAGCCTATGTTGTTACATTAGAAAGTATAGTAGCTGCCATTTATTGAGTGCTTGCTGCATGCCTGGAAATTTGTATATGTTATGTCTGCAAAGGAGTATTTTGTTATCCCCATTTATGGATTGGGGACATTAAGAGTTAGGGGGGTTGTGACATGTCTAAGATCATGGAAGTCGTGTAGTCTGATTTCAAACTAGGGTAAATGTAGCTTCAATTTTTCTTTCTTTTGACTGTGATATTCTGCAACCGAGTATTACTGTATTTTATAGAGGTATGTGTTTATGTGACTGCAAGTTTGTGATATGTTTCTAAATCATGTAAGTCTCTTTTAGATGTTTTATGATATTTAATATAGGAGATCATAGCATCAAGTGACAATTTAACACAGAGATCCTCTATATCTCACTTAAGTTATTCATTTCTTTATTCAAAAACATATTTGTATCTAGTGGTATAGACTGTTTGCTGGGATGAAGGGTGGCAGGATGAGTAAGACATAGTCCAGGACTTTGGAACATTGATAATGTAGAATGTAGACAGGCAAAACAGGCCACCGACAGCAACATGATAGTGAAATGATAGAGGTGTGCATCAGGTGCTCTATGCCTCTGGGGAGGGGAGGCACACTCATCCTGGGGGAAGTGTGTGTATGTGTGTGTATCAGAGAAAGCATTCTGAGGATATCAGAGCTGTGACTTAATTAACAAGTAGGAGGTGATCAGGGGCTGGGGTCAGGCAAGGTAGTAAAGGGCAGGAAGGATAAGGATGGGCCTCAAGGGACAAGCAGAACGTACCTGCCAGAAATCACATGCTGGAGCACAAGGAGCAAGGAGATGAATGGTCCCCAGGGAGTAGACTATGAAGAGCCTTGTATACCAGGTGAAGGATCCTAGACTATTTTCTGTAGGAAGTAGGGAGCTGTTAGTTCGTTTAACAGATGTTACCTGGGTGCCAGCCACATGTTGGGCACTGTGCTTGATATGCAGGATGCAATGGTGAGCAAAACTGACACCAGGTCCTGTCCTCATGAACCTTATTTTCTAGTGGAACTAAACTCTTTTCAAGTTTGGGAATGACTTGAACTCCTTAAAACTGGAGGGCCTTAACATGAACAGCAATCCCTAAGATGAAAAATTAGGCATTTATTTGAGAAATACATAGGGGCAAAAAATGGGCAAGACTTAAATGCTTGATTGGATGGAAAGGAGAAAGAGGAGAGAGGAAAGAAGGAGAGAGAGAGACAGACAGACAGACAGAGACAAAGACAGAAGAGAAAGAGAATAAATTAGAGTTAGAGTAACAGGTGGTTCTGAAATTTATACCAATTTATACCACGGATGGATAAGATTATGCCTACTAGGATCAACAACAAATAAGAGTGCGTAGGAAGTTTGGTGGGGAGAGTTTAGCTTTGGATTGGCTGCATGACATGGACATTTTTGTGTGGAGATGGTTTAGCAGGTGTTGGCCATATAAGTCCAAAGACCAAAGAAGAGATCCAGAGGCATAAATTTTGTAGCACATGGGTGATAACTCATCATGATAGTGAAGGAAATTGCCTAAGAAAAATACGAAGTGATACAAAGATCTGAAGTATCTCCAAAATCCATGTATAGATAAAAAATTATGAAGGAAAGGAAAAGAGAAAAGAACTCCCCAATGGTTAGCTTCGCTCAGGAGGAAGCACAGTTTGGGAAGCCACAGTCTGAATGTTGGAGTACTGGTGGAACGGTAACTAATGAACAATTCAGTTTAGTTCACTGACTACTGATTGTGTGCTGAGCACGCACCCTATGTGGTGCTGAGCCAGGAAAGAACATGAAGGGAAGATTCAGATACTACCCTGGCCTAAGAGGGCATCACTTGTCTTCACTATCCGATACCACTCAATGAATTTTAGCTTACCCTCATTTTTAAAAGTCTTTGTTTTCAAACACTCTTAAGGGTTGGTTCTCAATGTCAAGTTAGAGTGTAGGCTCCATGATCTGAAAGGTCTTTCCAGCCCTGTATTTTATTTATTTAAACCTAGCTCAGTGGGCATCTCTTAGAGATGAGGGAGAAATGCAAGTACGTACTTAAACACAACTATTGTTAAAATAAGACCCCCCGCCCCTGACGAAGTCTTCTATAGAAGGTCCTTGGACTTCAGCTTAGGACCTCTTGTCTTAATGGAATTTCAATAGATGAGAACAAACATAGACATTGCTTACTCTGAAATTACATACATTGAAGAAAAAAGCCTCTTTGGGACTTAATTTAGAACCATGACTAAGGTTCGCTATACATCTAATGCAATGCATCGTTGATTTTATTCTGTCAGCCTTCTTTTACAAGTGGCCCCAAGCAACTCACAGCTTCACAGATATATGTACATAATCAAATGCACATATTTTATTTTAAAATAATAATGATGCTTGGTGTAACCACATAGAGTCACAGAGATATGTTGCTGTAACTGAGATTCTCTAGTGGATGGATTTTGGGGGAGTTCTTTCTGATTAGAGCTGTCTTACATATTTATACTCAAAGAATTCATGAGCTATTTCTGATCCTTAGACTTTAATCATGCTTAATGAACTGAACTAAACATAATTCTTGTTCTATTTTGGTAACCTTGTGGGTTCTCTTAATGCTCAGCTTCATATGACGACACCATTCTTGAAATGCTAATATCCAAAATGCTAATTCAAGAGAGGACCACAAAAGTTAGATTTCATTTCAGAGAAAGTGCATTCAGTATTCACAGGTCTTTCCGGAAGAGCAAGGCCATGTGAAGAATGATATTAGGCGGAAAATATTTGCTCCCACCTTTGGTGAACACACAAATTTAAACATATAGGTTGCACAAAATTTGGATAAACTGAGGTGGAATCTAACATTTCTTGCATGAATGCCTGTATAATGTGGCGATAGCTGTGAGAAAAGAGGAGCCCGGCATCTAAGACCCAACACAATGAAAATGCAGTGAATCGGAATGCCTCACAGATCATAGCGGAATCAGAATTTCCAGCAAGGAAAATCTTTTCATGGTGAATTAAGTGGTGGATGAAGAAAAATGGTGATGAAAAAAGGTAGGCACAGATCACAAACACTGGGCTCAGGGCTCACTGCTGAAGATTTAAGAACCTTAGCTAAAGCTATGCAGAATAGAATGTGGAAAATTGAATTTACTAAACAATTAAGCATTGAATTAATCTACATCCTGCACAGTAGAAAAGTGAGGGAGGGAGCAGAGCAGAGCTGAATAAATCAGCGGAGCTCATTAAAAGATAGTGAATATATCAGATGTGTTGTAGCATAAAGGAGGCCAGTTTTCTGTACAGCTTGGAATAATTCTTTGGTTCTAAGTCACCTTTCTAGAGTCCTAGTCTTAATCAGATTAACGAACATGCTTCTGATGAGGTTAGTCTGTGGCTCTGTATTTTAGCTTGTTATCACTAGCTTTTCTATTAATTACAAGTCAGATCACCAGTCAACAACAGTAGTGAGGGACAACATAAATGAAATGAGAGTGCCCAGGAGATGTCACTCGCAGGATCTCGTGCATCCTGAAACTCCCACGGGTCCCTGCAGCCTCCCACATGCCTTGCTGGTCTTTTGTTCAATTACAGTTAATGCAATAGTTTGCCATTTTCTCCTTCTAATTATATTTTCAAGTGGGATTTGTAGCACATAGAAAAACATCCTTTTACATGTTGAGGCACCGGGGTTTTGTGCCTGGCATTGTCTGTCCCCTGGGTGCTGTACCGTTCTTTCTGCAGAGCTCTGAATAAACAAGTCCCCCTTTTAGAGCTGCAGTTGTACAAACTGAAAATTTATGCATTAACTGTTTGCATTCTGAGCATGTGTTCCAGATTACGTCTTACAGCATTCTTCTGGTATGCCGCAGAATGCAACGTTTGTCAAAAGCACTTCTTTCACAGTTCACATATCTTTCCATCATAGAATAAGCAGATCAATTAGCACCGTTTTTGAGAATTAGTGTAATGGCCAAGTCCGACATCCAAGTGTCGAATCTTTCGGTGACTTTATTTCATTTTCCAAGCTGTGCTAATCTTCTGGCCAAGATGATCGACTAGGTTACAGGCAAGCATCCTCTTCAGGGATAGTCAGTCTTTTCCTTTGATTCTTACACATCATGCCTCTGAGGTGGGATCTTTACTTTTTTTTCCCAGGTCATCTGAAACATTTTGAGCTCTTTATCCCTTCGTATCTTCTCTGGGATATGAAAATGCTTTTCATGAAATAAGCCAAGAGCACTTTGATTTTGCTAGGCATATTTAAAATGTTGGGAGGGCCGATAAACTTGACTGCTTTCCACACACTCCTAACCCATTGACGTTCTGTGACTGAAATGATGTAGACATTTTTTACGTACAAGATCATCCTGCTTTCCCACTAATCATCTGGAAGGCAAATATCACTTCCTTGAAGACAAAGCCAAGAACCAGCTTTCTATTTTGCATCATTCCTACTGTGCGGATGACCAGTGACTCATAGGTCTGTTTTTGAAAGCTAGCACTAAAAGCTAATTAAAATCTTTTCTGGTGATAAAGGGAGATTTGGGCGAAGTGTCCCCATGATTGTTTTCCCCAAGAATTTAATTTACAGCCAATTTTTTTTTTCCTATCTGAATGTTACTTTCAAATGCACCCAGTGATAAGAAGCAACATCTGTTTTCTGTTCAATAGTACATGAAGGCTCGGCATGGGGCTGAGTGTACACAGTCCATGTGAATCTATTGTTATTCTCATTTCTTTTTTGTCCCTGTGCCTGGTCCATTTGCCATGTACCATCCGGCAAACAGCTGACACATACTAGCTATTATGGACCCTGGCCTAATTGTGAGGCCATGTTTGTCTTCTAGGATGGATCAGAGCCGTCTATAAACCACAGTGTTATAGACCACCACTCTCATTTTGCATTTTCAGAGTAGCAGACTGTTGTGCCAGAGGGTTTGTCGATGTTAAAAATAGTCAGAATCAAGTGGCAGCATTTTTTCCCTTTCTTTGCTTGGAATGTTTTTGTTTTCCTTGGTAATAAAGCATGCAATTACTTACAGAATAACTCTGTACATATCATTGCAGCGTCGAAGCAGAAATTAGCAAATTTCAAATGTGCCCACATAGCTCTGAGCTGGCAGCATCTGTGAAGGGGGATGGGAAAGATGGCACATTGTCCACCCTAGCCTTCCACTGCCCTATCGTCACGCAATGGGAGTCTGCCAAGCCAGTGTTAACAGGCCACTCTATTTGTGTCCCCACAGCCCTCTTGGAACAGAGATCACGACGACACAGCATCCACCCGTTCAGGAGGAACCCCAGGCCCTTCCAGCGGTGGCCACACATCACACAGCGGGGATAACAGCAGTGAGCAAGGTAGGAGAGGTGTTCTCAATATTCTCCTTTGCCATTCGTTTCATTGGTAAGGGTTGAAAAAAATCAGGATTGTTTAGTTAGTGACTATTTATCAGTCTTTCCTAGAACATAAACCCCATAGAGTAAGAGAATCAGCTCATTTGTTGGATTCCCTGATCCTTTTCTTCTCCTCTGCCGTTCCAGCTGCCTAACTGTCTGTCACCTGGCTGCCTCCATGAATGGGGTCAGTGAATAGACTGAGGGTGATTAGAGAACTAGAAGTTGGAATGTGCATGAATAGTATGTTACCGATACCGTGCTGTACCAACAAGAAGTATTATGATTATTATTTGCCCTTAAAGATCTTTTAGGAACTCATGAAGAAATTTCCACTAGGCCCCCACGTTAACGATGTCTTAAGATGCTTAGAAGGCAGTGGGCCTTTCAGAAACCCATGTTGGGTGTCTCTCTCTACTGAGTTGAAGCCATTTATCTGAATTTATTTACTCGAATTTCTTAAGTGCTTGACTTCATTGCAAGGGCAGACTGAAGGGAATTAGGAAGAAATGGAAAGAAACCAGATCAATCTGATTTGTGTTGTGCTTTGAATACACATACCCATGTGTATATTTGGGTATCCATGGAGGGACACATCTGACCATAACTCGTAGGAAATAAAGTTTAAGCATGAAGTTCATCTTCAGCAAAAAGGTGAATGAGTATTTGTGTGTCTCCCACTGCCTTTGATGAGACCAACTGCAGTGCAGTGGCTTTTGTGTTCAATTAATGCAACCGAAGTTTTAAAAAAGTATTCTCTATCTGAATATAAAAAAGACAGCTTTTTTTACTGTGAGTCTGAGCCCACAGTAGGTACAAACTTTAAACTCTGGTTTGATGATCATGTTTCATTGGAGTGCGGTTAAGCAGGAAAAGAATTCTGTTTTCTAACTGAAATGGTCTCTACCGATTAGAATTGTAGTCTACAATATATTGCACATGATTCATTTGAAAATGAAACCAGGAAAGTTAAATTTTTTAGGCACATGTGTGCTACCTGGACTGGATTTAACTTCTATACCTGAAGTATTTGAGACATTTTATTGTTCAAAGCAAAATTGCTGACTTCATCACAAGCCTAAGTCTAGTTAAAACGGGGCCTGGGATAGTAAAACTGGTTCTGAGCTGAGACAGGAAGAGGTAACCTCTGCCCTCTTGACTTTTACTGGAAAATGATATGCAGCATAAATCCACGGGGCCTTTTTTTCTGTCAGGTGTGTCTGTGTATGTTGTGGGGCCGCTGCTCACAGCGCTATAGTTAAGGTGAAGTCAGCACTTTCGATAGAAAGCCCTACTTTCAGAATTCATCTTACACCATGCGTTTTTGAAAAGGTATAAATGGAATCTCGGTTCTTTTTCCTGTACTCCAAAATTGCTACATGGGGTCATAGCTTAGTGTTTTGCTTGCTGCTTTTTCTTTCTCATTTCTGGTTTTTAAAAAAAAAAAAAACACGAAAAAAATAATCCATCATCCACAAGCAGGCGGGGGTAGTAGGAGCTACCGCTGCTTCGAAAGTTTGTGAACAGCTAACATGGACTTGACTTTAGCGTTATATTATGTTTTCTTAACCGTAATCTGATAAAAGGATTTTCAGAGGGCAAATGCCTCATCCGATTCTTCCCCTCTGGCATGTCATAACAAGGAATTAGGAATTTTGCATGTTTCTTTTTCTTTCAACAAGTGCTCTCCAAAGGCCAATTTCATAACGAATTTGATTGTAACCAGGAGTCATAGATCCTTGACATTATTAGTTTTCCACTTACATTGTTTCTTTTTATATTTTTCATAAAAGACCATCCCATGTTTCTTAAAAGAACATTTTTACATAAATTACCTCATTGGAATGACCTCAGGAGAATCTTTCTAAAACAGTCTATGTAACAGGTCTGACCCTATCTGACAGGTGAGGGAAGAAAGGTTATGGGTGAGTCAAAAAATTTGTTGGGGTCCCAGTACAGTGTCAGACCTGATATTTGTTTCCTGATTATTTGTGTAAGACTCTTCTTTTCCTGCCTCGTTTCCCTGGCTCTCCACCAAAGAACTGAAGTCAATTACTCCCACGGTGATCAGGCAGAAACTTGCTGTCCTGGTTTAGCCTTCCTCTCCTCCAGCACCTTGATAGCAGAGGTGTTAGGAGTCCCACCTTTGGTCTTCCCTGTGAGATGTCCCGGGCAGTGTGATTTATTCCTTAATAAATGCAGAATGGCACCTAGAAGTGTAGCAGCAACAACTTGCGGACATTTTCATGCCAACCATGACCCTTCTAAATCTTTTTTCATCCCCGAGACCTGTGGAGCTGAGTCTTTGTGCAGCCTGCGGATTAACTGTGCACAGTGGCTTTTCCATGTTTTCCCTGTCTGCCTTTTCTGGCAGACACAGACGTGTAAGTCGTGCCAGCATTTGGCCCGTAGTGAATGTCCTAAATAGTTATTTACACAATTTGAGTCCATTTTAGTCGACTGGGTAAATAACAGCCCTCTTCAAAAGATTTATAAATCCATAAATATGTCTTTATACATACCCAACAGACAGAAATAACTCAATCTGTCAAGAACATATCCAAAGAGGTGCTTCCCCCACAGACAGGAGTAATACATATTTTAAAACTTTCCCTACTGTATTACTTGTACTGCGTTTCTTTTTTCCTCATTTCTTTTCAATTTCACCACTTCATTATGGCACCTGTGGTACAAAAAAAAGGAATCCCCTAGGCTTTGGTCCTCTGTTAAATAGCCTTATCTGCTGCACAGTGTGGGCATAAAACAGGCAATATATTTCAACCAAGTCCTGTTCTTTTGGACTTTCAAAGTAAATGAAATGAAATAAATCATCCAGGAAATTCGTAATGTTTGACAGATTTCAAAATACAGTCACGATTTCTAGTTAGCGTTTCAGCAATTTGGGGGATCTTGAGTGCCTGATGATTTGCCAAAGGAACAGCTGTTGTGACTGATGGAGCAGTTTTAGTAAAATTTTTACCTAAGCATTAAAAAAAATGCTAAGTTAAATCTTGAGCATTTTTAAGAGAGTATATGTTAGGTCATTAAGAAAATACCAAAGGATAATATTTTTCTCCAGGGCTTTAATGTGTATTCATGATTTGCGTATTAAATCTTTCCCGAAACTCGAATTATTTATCATGCAACTCTTCCTCATGGAACCTGCTTTCATTTGATACAAACACTTGTTTAATAAGTGAAGCATGGATAAGGAAGGCCTCACCAAGGTATTGGGTGAGGATTCTGCTGCTGTTTTTACATCGTTGATTTTGTCTACTCGAACTTTATCAAAGCCCTCCCAAAGACATGCGATGTAGTCCATATTTTTTCGCTGTCGATTGTTTGCTATTTTCCCATTTCACAGAAGAAAAAAGTTCAGCTCACAAATATTGAAGAGAGAGTCACTATCAGTGTCGTCTCTAGGGATTCGGTCGGTCTCTTGACTTGGTCACTGTTTTAGGTGACCCCTAAGAGTCTCATAAGCCGAGTAGACTTCAGCAGATACCCGACTCTTTCATGTTTCTTATTTGTCCTACTATGTGTGGCTACCCTACTGACCCTAGGAAATGTGTGGCTTGGGTAGCAAAACACCAAGCGAATCTGGAGTTTTTTTGTATTCCTTCCTGGGAGGGCAGTCATTCTACAACTCATAGGCAGTTTCATGGGTGACCGAGCACATTTTGAGTTTGGGCATTTTTTGGTTCAAAGTCAAGAGAGATGAATACATGATAGGCATAAGGTAATAAAAGAACATGTATAGGGCTGACAGGCAGTATATTTCCATCTCTCACTTGATACAGGAGGTCACAGAGGTTTGGAGAGGCTGGGAGACTGGCTCCAAGTCACATTCTGATGGGTGGCAGTGTTAGGACTTGAACCCTTACAGTCTGACTCCAGAGCCCAAGCTCCTAATTGTGTGGCTAGGAATGGGAAAACCGGTCATTTGATGGGCATTCTTTCTGTTGTCAGTTGGACGACTCCTCCCCCAGTGTCCACACTGGTCCTGGCACCATGCCTTGTCATGGCGACAGAGCTTCGACCGAGGCAGGATCAGTGTTAACCTCCGGGGGGAGTGTACTCTGTGGGCATGGGAGAGTCTAGTTTTATGTGCACTTAAGTAGAATGATGATTGAGATATTTGCAGAGGAGCATGATGACTGATATGATTAATTTGTATTATGTATGAAGAGCCTATCCCATTTCACTCATTCACAGATTTATTGAATTGAGAATAGTAGCACAGAAAACAAGCAAGGGCATCTTCCTGGCAGAATACTTCCCTCTTAAAGCTCATCTCGTTTTCCTCTTTTGTAAAGAGAAAGAAAACGTATGATTGCTACATTGAAATTTGATGTAAAACATTTCAACCCTAAAGGACTTTAATGGTCGCTGTAACCTCAAAAGCCCTCTTAGGAACTTCTCCTTTTGGGGGAAGGACTCAGATCAACAATTGTATCTTTGCTCCCTCTTAAAAAAACGAAAAAGGCAAAAGCAGCATGTTTCTTTAAAGAGAGACAATTGAAAAGCACTGCTATTTTTTTTCTAATAATGTATCAATAGTTGCAGTGCCTCCCACTGCCCCATCCCCCTCCACACCAGCTTTTGTATGAGTTCAGGCAACCTATAGGCAGAAGGCAACTCCATTTATTATTGAAGGGACTCTCAAGGCAGTTGTTTCAGACCTGTGAAGCTAGCTGGCAGAGCTGGATGGGAGGGGGTGGGGAGCTGGGGGAGAGGGGGGTGGGGAAGGGCCACATTATGTTCCAGATGACTAAGCAACGATTTATATACCAGCTTGCCTTTTTACATGAAGAAGAAAAGTAATAACAGCCCAAACCCGGGCGTTTGAAACAGTCAGCTGTCTGATGAATAATGGGATAGGTGGGAAGGAGCACTCTGATTGGATGTCTTAATGAGCACATTTCGCACAGAGTTGGGCTGCAGTTCCCCTTGACCTTTGCCCTTTATTGACCAAACTGACACTTCATTTTTCACATACTTCCAATTATGGCTCAGCTTAAGTGTTGCCCTCCCTCCTTTATTTCTTTCCTATGGATAACTTGAGAGTGGTCGAGGCTACAGAAGATATTTTAATTTGAAAAACTACCTTACAACTTAGGTTTAGGATCTAATCTGTTATCTGCAGTTTTTCAAATGAAAAAAAAAATTACAAAGTGAATGCTGATTGTTTAGAAACAGTTTCTTTCTTCTTCGTTTAAAAAAAAATCTCATCTGATTTTTAAAAATTGTTTAGGATGACCGAAGAACCCTGAAAATGAAGAAAAATGTTTAACAAATAGCTTTTTGATTCATTTCATTTTTCTACTAGCCAGAGTGAGTTGAATGAGCTATTTTTGTACACACTGACTTCTTAATTCTTATACTTCTCAGGGAATTTCTTATATTTCAGGGGCACTATAATGCATTTATAGTGAAGAGAAAGGAAAAGTAGTAATTGTGACCACAGGCCTCAGCCTTTAGACCAGTGCAGCTCTGTAACTAAAGTGTTACTTTAGTTACACCTAATGTTGGGCTATAAATGAAAGTGTGGCCTTTGCATACTGGTGAAGGGCAGGGTAAGAACATGATTTCCTGATGGGAAAAGTCAGGTGTAAAAAAGAAAGGGGAAGTTATTATATCCGCAAATCCCTGTTATCAAAAGGTCTGTATTATTAACTTATCAAATGTGTGGAATTACATGAATAGACTGAGAATTGTTTTCCCCAGAACATCCCGTACTGGATTCACCTTCCCTTTTATTGACTCATCAAATGTGAGTAACTGTTTTCTGTTCTCCATTTGCTTGACTCTTAGGCATCATGAAAGCAGGTCATCTTAAAACAAAGAAAAATAACTTCATCTTCTAAAAGTAGTAACTGTATATTTAGAGACAGGAACTTGGCCATAAGTGTTTTCACAGAAAGTCCATTTTCTCACTATTAGGCAATATCTCTAGTAAACTTGAGGTCATTATTTTTTATCTTAACTGAAAAATGCATTTGAAATTATTTACTCCCAAATAGAGTTCCCTCTAACACAGAAGTATTTGTCTCCAAAATGGATGCAGTGTTACCTATTTTATTATGTAGCCCTCTGGCATATCCATGGCATATTTCTACTATAATATGGTAATAAAATCATATGTAAAAGGCAGACAAAGGTTCTGTCTTTTTCTGTAAGGTGACCTCTGTTACCAAGTAACTGCTTTACTTATGAGCTTATTAAAAACTAAAAAAAAAAAAAAAAAAAAAAAAAATGAGCTTTTCATACTTCACAGGCATTGATGTGAAAATGAGCTATCCTGTGAGTAGTTTTCTTGATCATTTTTAGAACAATTGATTAGCCAAAGAGCTGCTGTCATTAGTTGACATTGACTGATAGCAATTTGTCACAAGCTCTGAAGGTCAGCTAGACAGTTGGAGTTGCAGCATGCCTTTGATTGACCTTTACTGATTCCATCCTCATGTGATTGGGTTTGAATAGGCCTGGCCCTCGATGGGGAAAGACAGGGCATTAGTCAACAGGGTCATTTCTTATATGTTTCTGTTGATTGCTCTTTTTTTTTTTTCTTTAATGTGTGAATTCATGATCTGGAGAGCTTATCAAATTTTGTATTCTAATCTTGAAACTTAACACAATTCTTTTTTTCCCTTTGGTTTTCATTGTTATAGTGGACTGAGTATGTCATATGGACTTTGCTACTGACAATTGCCATTGTCACCTGTACAGATACTGGGGATTTTATTCATGGTGTTGCTGTTGTAGTTGTTTCTTAAGACATATCAGCTCCAAGTGTTGACTTGGAGAACTTCTGAAATTATACACCAGCCCTCTGACTTTCCTACAATTAATTACATTGGTCTCTCAAGAATCACATGATAGTTTTAAATTAAAAAGGGAGTGGGAAAGAAGTAGATGAATTATGATGTTATGTCAATTAATCATTTAGCTATGCAGTCAGGAGATATGGAAACTTTTTTACAAAGGTATCTTCTTTTCGCTATAACTCAGTCTGCATAAATTAGAGGAAGCCTCCCTGTCTGTACAGCATTAGCCTGTCAGTGAGAGTGGAATATATTTTCTGTTGCAGTGAACTCAGAAGTTACTGGTTCATAAAGCTCAGTTCTTTCTTTCTAAAACAATAAGGCATCCCCCCCAAATGCATCACATACAGAAGAATATATTCTGCCTTCATATTAATAGCATTGCATTTTATTGCCTCATATAAATAATAAAAATGGTGATCTGAGCTTTAGAAATCCAAATCTTAATGTGTAATTATTTAAATCAGTTTCTAAGTAAGAACTTTCTTATCCCTTATTCTCTCTCATCTTCTGTTCTTCTCTCAATCCTGCATGGGGTTTTAAACGATGAGCAGTAACAGGTTTCTCAAGTCAGCCCTCCTAGGCATTCCAGGGCTGCCACACATAGCCTGGCCTAGGTTAAATACATGTTTCAGTTTCTACCCAAGAAAATAAATCAGGATAGAAACCCATTGTCTCAGGTGGTAGATTCTTAACACGGTGTCATTCTTGGCAAACCCGAAATGAGAAAGTTAATTTTAGGGAAGCACCCATTTAATATAACCCAAGGAGATAAAAAGAGTCTAGAATTGTAATTGCTTCTGCAGATGGGCCAAAATATTATCATGAGTTTTATTTAAGCAGGGAAATGTAAATTTATACATTCTGGTCAAGTCATCAAAAATGTATTAAGCACTTATGTCTAGCAGGTGCTCCATGTGAGGCTATAAAATGAGTAGGTCATAGGATTTGCCCTCAGGAATTTTGTGTGTGCCACTGAGAACATCAAGCATATGTAAGTAAAATATTCACTAACTACTGAATATTCTTAGGGAGCTGAGTACATTTATTTCACAATGTACCAAAGACCCAGACATGGTGACCTCTGGTCAGGGATGTGGACTGAAAGGTGAGGTGAGAAGAATTTGGTCTAACTTGAAGAAGGGCACCTCTAATTTAGTCCTCTGACTGTCACAGAGGCTCAGCATCTGTGGGGCCCTGTGAGGCCACCTTGACCTATAGCCACCTTTTGAGAACTTGGTTTTATCCTCCCACACAGCCATGTGGACAGGTGGAGACCCTGCAGTCTGAAACCACTGATGTCATTGCTTTCTCCACCATTAGTCACCTTAACATTTTGGGGGTGATGGGATCCCTGTGGCAATGTGGGAAAGTCAATGGACATCCTGTCAGAGTAATATTTTATTAATGCATAAAATAAAATATATAGGTCCACCAGAAAAAATGATTAGATTGAAATCCAGGTATCAAAAACTCTAAAAAACCAAATTGTCATATAATGCTATGAATGTGTTGTTAAATATATATTAAATAAAAAGGTCTAGCAGTAATTCTACTGTCTACATTTTTGAAATTGTGGTAAATGTAAATGATGTTTTAAGGTATTTGTGGTGACTGTATTGTGATATATAAACATGATTTTCATTGGTGACTATTAGCATAGGTCCTGCTAATAGTTCTGTGGTTTGTTACCTGGATAACAGGTTGGAGGAAGTGACCTTCTTCTGCGTTGTCATGGTATCCAGTGTCTTATCTTGTGTCACATATTGAAATGAGCCTTTGTTATTTTTTTTAAAGATTTTATTTATTATTTTTAGAGATAAGGGTAAGGAGAGAGGCAGGGAAGAAGAGAGACATCACTGTGTGGTTGCCTTTCACCTGCCTCCAGCTACTGACCTGGTTGGAGGCCTGGCTTGCAACCTGGTTACGTACCCTGGCTGGGAATCAAACCAGCAACCTTTGGGTTTGCAGGCCAGCCTTATCCACCATGCCACCAGCCAGGGCTGAAATGAGCCTTTCATTCATCAGCCTCCCCAGGACACTCCTGGGAAGGCCCTAGTCTTCATCTTTAAATCTCCTGTGCCCAGCTTAGTTATGGGCACCCAGCCATTGGTGGGTAACTATTTATTAAAGAGGATCAGGAACCCTCTCATGCTTTCAAATTGTGATTACACTGTAGAGCCTCAGGAATGATTTCTTCTGGGTGCCAGATGGCTAATCTCACACGGCAATCTCTGTCAAAATGTAAATAGATACTGGGGTCTAACCTGTTCGCAGTCTGGAGATGCATTTGAACAAGAGCACTCAAGCAAAGAGTCATTGGGTAGCCCTTCTACAAGCTGGTGGTAGATGTGTTCAACATTGTACCTGAAATCATGCCACCTATATAATTTCCTGTTCTTCCTACTCCTACTCTTGGCTTCCATCTTCTGGCCCTGGAAGAGCTTTCAATAAAGAAAGGATGGGTGGAGACTGGCAGCAGCATTTTTGTATTTTTTGAAGGATCTAAGGGTAGGGGGAAGAATGAATTCCATGACAGGAGTAGCTAAGCTTCCCTGGGAGGGTGCTTTTGTGCCCTGGGCCCTCCCAGCAGTTGATATGATTCTGTCTCCTGGGATGTGATATTCAGCTCTGCTCCTGAACTTAGCTCCCTCCCTCATGAATGCTAGCACTAATTAAGGATGGTGGTAGAGGTTTTGGCTGTTGGCCTAGCAAAAATTAACCTAAACAGTACATTTATGCCAAACATTTTCCTTAAAAAGAGGTAGGCGTTGTCTACCTCTCACATTGATTAATCCCAGAAGTGTAGTTGGTAAGTTGGGTTTTGCTCAAGTGTCTGGCTTTTTGGATTAGTTGAGTCTTGCAGATAATTTTCCATAATCACTTAACCTAAAAGTATTCTGTCTGATTAGTACAATTAGGTTTGGCTTTCCCCCATTTACCAATATCAACCCATATGCATTCCCTCCTAGACATAGATCACCTCATTCCTAACAAAGAATGAACAAAATAGAGGTTCTTTTTACTAATCTCCATATCAGGAAAAAAGAGAACATGACCTTATCTAGAAAATCTTATTTTTTCTTCAAAGCCATATATATATATATATATATATATATATATATATATATATGCAGAAATTGAACTTGCCGCTAGGCTTGTTGCTAGATTATTATTAGCATTAGATCACACCATCTTTAAATATTTCATTTGTTGTAGATTGAATCTTTCCTTTGTACTCCAATTACTATGCACCTATGATGACAGGACAGGGAATACCTTGACACCCTTTTGTACTTGATACCTGAGGAAAAAAGGATATATCTTAATTTAAAATTGCATTTACACATTCTTCTCTTCAGTCTAAGAAAGGGTTTAAGGAACGTAACAAAAGCATATAGCATTCAATAAGATTGAAATAAGTAGATGAAATTTACATGAAAGGAAAATAAGCAAGAGAGCGTCGTGAGAGTGACACAAAACACTATGAATTATAAGGTTATGTACAAATGTATAGTTGCTAGAAGTAGGCAGCTGATGTGACTCGGAGCTTCCTGGCAGCCAAAATGAAGAGTGAAATGTAATTAGTTAAAAGAGTTATGGTTTCCATGGAGGTTGCTTAGAAGCATCCCTTTGCCTGGCATAAAGACCTGAGAGAAATTTTCCCACATTCTCACCCAGGGATCCAGGGAATGCCTTAGAATAGCATCTTCAATAACACATATAGGACTCCTCTTACATTCCCCTTAGCTGGCACAATACTGCAAATATAAGTGCCTGATAAATATTTGATTGACTGATTTGATTAGATGCCTGAGTCATATTCAGCCCATTGTTACTTGAACTTTTTAGTATCTATGCTAGTCTTGATTTCAGTGGTTGAAACAGAAGCTAGCCTGTCTTAATATGAGCCAAGGTACCGACAATTAGGTGATACCTTGGGTGATGCCTTTCCTGGTACTTCTTCCTTGTCTCTTTCGTCAGACCATTTTATGGTAGGTCAATTTCATTCTCCAGTCTCTTCTGCTTATTCCTGGGGGTGGGAATGCAGATCAGAATGCTCTTTTCATTCTGGTGATTGTGGCCTGAATCAAGGTCAGTGGAGCCAGAGAGACTCAGGTAAGCAATGGTTAAAATGAGGAGCTGAGTTGGGATGACGGTATGGTAAGAATCAGCTGCCACACTCTTTAAAAATGGGGGATCCAAGGGAATAAGATTTCAACCTATAAAACTGGAGATGGCTGTGTGTTACAAATATTTGGTTTACCACACTCCAGCACCAAGGCCATCCCTTTATGTGAAAAGAATAAATTTAGTGCAAAGAAAAGGTGTCACTTGACATTATGAAATTTAAAGCTTATGAAAGGAATGCTCCCAAAGGTGCAGGAGGTAAAGAGAGAAATAGTCCTATTCACTAATGGAATGAGTAGTAATTGAGTGTCCACTGTGTATAAACCCAGTGCTAGATGTAAGAATTCAGAGTGAAAGAGGCCATTCCTGGAATCAAGAAACTGACAGTTTAGTGGAGGGGTGCACAGGTCACACATGGCATTGAGTAGGCCCAGTGTCATTTGGAAACTGAGAAATGGCACCTAACAAACCAGCAAATATGAGGCCACTGCCTGGCATAGGTATGCTCTCACCCTGCCCCACTACAGTGGGCACCCTTCATCGCTCACAACACCCTTTCTTGTCAAGTTGGGAAGGGACTTGGATCTGGGTCCTCCTCCACACCGCACTCCAGGTGACCTCTCCCATCCCCCAGTCTCCCACCTGGCTCATCCCAGAGCTGGGTCTGCGCTGGACACTTGGGACAAATGGAGTAGTAGCAGAGCTGTGAGGCAAAGAAATGTGTGCAAAGGGACGAATTAAAGAGAAAGCATGACACTTCAGAGGCTGAGTACATGCCTCACTGTGCACAGGGAACAAGGTGTGGGGGAGCAGGAGTCTGCAGTAAGGCCAAGAGGTGGCAGGGGCCAGACCATGAAGGGAAGATCACCTGTTGTCTTCAGGAGCGGGGAGTTGATGTGAGAGACAGTGGGGAATCATTGAAAACGTTGTGTCTTGGTCAGAGCTGAGTGAAGGAGGAATTGATGCAGGGAAGGGCTGGAGCCAGCACTGCAGTTCTGCAGAAATGGTGAGGCCATGAAGTCAGAAGCGGGGAAGGGGCTGCAGAGAAAAGCTTTTGAGGAGGAGGCTGGCCCAGACTGAGCAGTGGTAGGTTCCGAAGGTTTAGGATCATGCCAAGGTTTTAGAGGACTGCTGTACAGACCACAGGTCTCTTCTGGCATTTTCCGTCTTCTTACTGTTGTGTAGCTTTACTGCTCTACAATAGAT
The DNA here is from genome assembly GCA_004026585.1 of Noctilio leporinus. Lineage (NCBI taxonomy): Eukaryota > Metazoa > Chordata > Mammalia > Chiroptera > Noctilionidae > Noctilio > Noctilio leporinus. Next base: position 201,758 of record PVIW01000148.1, read on the forward strand.
GCAAGGACAATGGAACTGGTCATGGTTAACTGTCGATTTTACCTCACACCCTGGCTGGACACATGTAACATTTTTTTCCAGCCCTCCCTGAGAGTGGCTTGAAGAAGGCCAGCCCCCACTCTCTCTCTGCCACCCGTCCTTCCCTTGGAGAAGGTTCTGGCTCTGTGGGGACGAGGGTCTGGTGGAAAGGAAGAGGCCAGCCACATTACCATGGGAATTTGGTGACTCATTCCATCAGTTTACTACTCTGAAAATAAGGTGACTTCCCCCTTTGCTTGACAACTGATTGATGAACATTTCCTGAGTGTTTGCAGAGTAGATGTTTTGTTTCATGGGCCTTCGTGCTCACAGACTCCCAATGGATTCTAACCCGGGAGTGCTTCAGCCTTCCCAGCTCCCAGGCCGCAGAGTTTTCTTTTTATACAGAATCTTCAAGACTTACTAGACTTCAGGATTGGAAATAATATACTTTTGTACCTGCTGATACAGCTCTGCTTATATTCACTTTTTTTTTTTTTTTTTGCCAGAATTTTAAAGAAGGATCATTATGAAAATACTGAAACAGTATTTTAACTTTAACCAACAACACTACCACCTGATACTTAATATGTCTACATGGAAAGTGGTCTTTTAAAAAGAGTGCACTTCATTTTCTGTGTCTGAATTTGTTTTGTTTTGAGTGTTCACTTTCTTTCTCAGGATGTGGGTTTGTATATTTTTAGATGGATTGTCCTTTACTTCGATTCCAGATGTCCTAATGTTCTTGATAGGAAAGGAGTCAGCTTTGGACATTAATTGCTCTGCTAAGTGATGGGATGGTAATAAAAGCTGCATAGGGAAGAAGTGGAAGCATTACTTGTAGGCCCCCAAATGTTCCTTGGGTTCATTTTTCATAATGGAAGTAGAGGCAGTAGGTTTGCATTATGTGGGTCAGGGTCATCATATTAGGTAGTAGCCATATATTTCTTAGATTTAATTTTCATGTTTCAAATGGAGGCAGTAAGTTTAACGTGTCTTATTTTGCAGCTGGAACAGATTCTATTTTTAATCCGTAAGTCGAATATGGCATGGAGCCATGTGCTGTCCGGATCCAAATGCATAACTCCTGTTGATATCAGTGAATTTCATGATGGATTGGAAAGAAGTATGTGGCCTTTATTCCAAATATCTATCTGACTCTTTAGAATTAAACATGCTGAACAAATCCTACCACTTTTCAAGTTAAAATGAGTTATTTTCTAATGTAGCAATCATGCTGGCTTAAAGGAATAATGCAACAGTTCCAAATAGACACACACACACACACACACACACACACACACACACACATAACCGTAGAATTGGTTTTCAGGCAGTGAGAGGCAACTGGGCTCAGGAACCTGGGAGGCATAGTAAAGGGCATGGCTGTGTTGAGCTACACAAAATTGCCTTTAAATAGAGAAGATAAGAGGAGAAAGCCTTTTCTTTGGATGGTACTCTGCTCATGGGTGTACATACAGTGTTGTTGGTGAGTGATTGTACCAAGAGCCCTCCTGTACTTCCTCACTCTTATTACCCAGCGGTGGGGATTGGATGGCAATATTCATTCAGAATTGACTGATGTTTGCATCGATAAATAAATGCACTCAAATCCTAATTGTTGCAACAGGATTGCTTGATTACCCGGCAATGGCCTTGTTCTGATATAGTTCTTGGATCACCTGTTCGTTGGGAACATTTGACAGACCTCATGTTTATTACCCAATTGAATGTCAGTAGCAATTTCAGCTCAAGATAAACAAAAAAGCGAGTACTTGTTGACCTTGACTTTTTTCCACAAGAGATTGGGCTTGATGGCTCTATTGCTGTTGGGCTGATAAGGGATTATAAACAGCAGTTTAAGGAAAATGTTTTATTCCCAGAGGAAAATGCCCTATTTGCTGTGGGAAATGGCAGTGGACATGTATACCCTAGGTCAGATTTTCTTAATTGACCTTGATTGGAGCTGTGGGAAGAAGATATGGGGGAAAACTTTTTATGGCTTTAATATACAACTGCAAAGATTAACATGAATACAGGCAGTTAGCAAATTGAATACAATTTCAGAAGTAAATGTTGTTTCTGTGATTTATGATACTTAGTAATATGATTTCTTTTTAAACTATCATGTTAATGTAATGCTGCGTTCCAGAGATGCAGGTCTTGTAAAAACGCAATAGACTTACGGTGCCAAAATGCTCTTGCCGATTCTAGTTAACAGCATGAAATGTTGTTGGGTACTGTTCTCACTAGGGGCAAAGAGAGAGAAAACTGACCAGGCGAATATGTATTTACCTGGTATTTACATGGGACAGTACAGAAGCGCATGGGCAGGGGTTGGGGAAGGGGGATGGCAAGCAGCACTTTCCTTTGGGCACAAAGTCTTAAGTTTCAGATTCGAATTTTAAAACCCTGGGCCATTAAGGATTCCCAGTTCTTGGTGAGGCATAAAGCCTCAGCAATGTGTCCTGTTTGCTCTTAAAACCCCATTGCATTTTCCTTTTGAGGAGAGATGCTTTGGCGCAATGCCACTGGCTTCAACTTTTGCTCTTAAAATGTTGTTTTGATGCATGGTGTAGTGACGGCTGAATTGATTTCTGTGCATAAACGGTGGCCTAGATTCTTGCCCTGTGGAAATCCATGGAATTAAAACTGTAGGTTCCCGGAGTGATAAGAGGTAAGCAAATGATTAGATATGCATGCAGGGGGAAAAAAAATTAAGACGCTCATAGAATGGAAGTAAGGTCTATATCATTTGCAAGTTTAATGTAAATGTAAGCCACTAATACAACTAATAATTTGATGCTAATATGCAAGAGGGAGTAAGCATAATGTTAATAATTTTCTATTTGGTGTGTTCTCAAAGAGTTCTGAGCAAAAAATGTACTGTATTGAAACATGTCCCTGGCCACCCAGGATGAAAATCTGGTCTGCCAACAACTGTGGCCCTTATGAAACCTCTGGGACACTTGGGACTCAAATTTCTCTCTAGATAGACATTGCAGGACAATTTGAGATCACAGAATGTGAGCCAGAATTTCTTGCAGAGAGGGTTAGCATACTGGGCTATGAGATTTCTCCAGTAGATATCCAAGCTGAGAGCTTGTCCAACATGCCTTTTTAAGTAGTCACTGGTAGCAATTCATCATACAGACTGTACTTAAAAAAAAATAAAAGACCTTCCATCTATTTTTTCAAAGTACAGATTTCCTTGTGAAGATAACTCAGGCAAGTTTTGTACACATTTTTTTTTATTTTTTGAGAACGGGTCCTTTGAATGAAATCTTAAAATATAAGGAAAGAAAGCCATACCATATAAAACCAATAAAGAATTTCATCTGTCTTTTAAAAAGCCACAGTGACCTAAAAGTCCAGTCTCCCCAGGCTTCTTTGCCAGGCCCTGCTCCTTTTCCATGTGAACTTTGGAGAGTAAACTGCTTGCTGACTTCCACTTTTCTATGAAACTTTTGTGAAGAACAGCGGAAATCTTTGCAATGACAGATGCCACTGCAGATTATTATGATGTCTATTATTTGGTGAATGAAATTAGGAAGAGTTTATTTCTGACATGGCACATACCCTTCCCTGAGACAGAAAGTCTGTAACCTAGAATCTTTATAAAAAATGAAACAAAGCAAAACAAAACACATCCTCAGGATTACTGGCGATTCTTTGGTTAATATGTTAAAAATTAGCAGAGATGAGTCTGCTACCTCCAGTGTCGGGGTCTCTGCAGAGGGAGGGCACCTGGACTCTCAGTGCAGACCCCGTGGGCTGTTGGAGGGTGAATGTGGGAGGGGCGTGTTTTGCATTCCTCCCAGTAGGCACTGAAGGATGTGGCAAGGACAAGAATTGTTTGTGGCTGGCTCTCTATCCTGCTGCTGAGAAAGACTTCTGTGTTTATCTGCAATTTTCTGAGCACCAGTCCCTCTGTAGTCACCTCCTAGGCCACTTTGTGGGAGAGCTTTCTTTATGGTGGATGACGTGGCGTTTCTTGTCACTTCCTCAAATTCCTTCCCGCTGCCTATCAGCATTGCCCTGGACTTATCTGGGTTGAGCTTCAGCCAGCCAGAGCTAATCCAGGTTCCTATTTCAGAGGAGCAGAATGACAGCAGTGACGCTGCCTTTTCTTGGCGTGTGACCTGGGGTACAGGGTAAGGGGGAAGGAGTCCAGAGAAGAGGGGCTCAGGAGTTAGGGACCATTGGCCCAATTTTCAAGCCTAGTACCCTCAGTCCCCTCTTTATGCCTCTCAGTTATACTTCTCCATAAGGCTGATGATATAATTTATTTTGGTGCAGAATTGGATGTACCTTTTCCAACTCAAACCTACAGAAATAGAGGGCATCTTTGCCTGAGTTGGCTTTCATTCCTTCCACCAAGCTCTGTTCTGACTTTTTTAGCCTCTTAGAGACTCTCTTGGGGTTAGGATGCAGAGGATCGGTGACAAGTGGCTCTTTTGTTCTGATCTTCCATTATTTAACAAATACTTGTTGAACACCTACTATGAGCCATGTATAATGCTGGGTGATGGTGAAAAATATCTTCTAACAAATAACACTTTTTCACACTTTCAGTTTCTGAAATGTGTCCACTTAACTTAGTTTTTAAGCCCTATACTAACAATCCTATAGCCGGGTAGCTATTCACGTCTCCATTTTTTTTAGGTGAAAATTGCCAAAGTAACTGATATCTTTTTGGTCCATTTATTTCTGAAATGCATTCATCTCATTCAGCTCTCTGTCTCTTATGAGGAAAAGAGAAGAGGATAAAATTAGGAAGGAGCTTTAGAAGAAAGTGATCAGGCACTGCTTGGCATTATATTTCTTTATTTCACTCATTTGTTCATTCACTCACTAACGCACTCATCACTCACAGAATACTTCCTGTATACCAGGCACTGTACTAAATCCTGAGACAGCAAAGATAAAAATAAGATCAATTCGGGAGGGGGACAGAGGGGAGCAAAAAAGGTGATGAATGTAATACAACAACAATAAAATTAAAAAAAAAAAAAAAAAAAAAAAGATCAATTCCTGGCTTCAAGGAGTTAAGAGTTCAGTGTTCATTGCTCCCTTCACGTCTGAATTAAGAAATGCTTGGAACAAACATATTTCCTGATACAGTTCTTTTTAGGAGTTACCTGTTTTTTCATTTAATTTAGTTGATGCTCTTACTAGTTTTCGGCCATGAGGAGGTTTCAATGTATGATTAGATGTGAAGCAAGCTTATATTGTTCTCTCCTATGGAAAAATGGCTTAGTTTTCACTTCTTTAGGCAGAAGAACAGCTTAAACTCACTTATACGATGGTGATAATATTAGAGCCTACTTACTGGGTTGTTGAGAAAATCAAACAAGTTGATATGTTGAACTTAGAGGAGTGACGAGCACATAGTAAACATTATGTATATGTTAACAGTTGCTATCATCATCATCATTACCACCACCACCACCACCACCACCACCATCATCAGTTGATTTGTTTTTCTCTATGAAAAAGAAAGACTCTGGTTCAGACTGGTGTTCATTTCTGAGTGTGGGTGATGATGTATGTAACAGGGAATTAAGTATCTGGTACTATTGTAAAATGTGTCTTGTCTTTACAACGGAGAATGTTTATTTACCCTTTTGTGTCTGGATGGGGGGCATTCTAAACTTGGTGGGCCACTGAGATTTCCACTCCTACAAGACTTTTCTATTCTTCATCATTCCCAATGTCCCAAGTTGTAAATCTGTCACTTTAGTTTAAGAGGCAATGATAAGAAATTCAATGATTAAGAAGAGACTTAGGTTACAGATGATACTTTGGTTACCCCAAGGCCACTAGTTCACTGGCACCTTTTTAAACAACAGTTAATGCTATTTCTACACCACACATTAAGGTGTCTGTGAGAAAATGAGGATTGCAGCATCACACAAAGTGACATGTTGAATGGCAGACATACCTCTTACTGATGGTCAGATTGGGATTGGGGTTCTGTGTTCTCAGAGGACCTAGTGGGGTTGCCTCATAGGAGCCCAGTTAGGATGGAGAATGTATCTACCCACAAAGTTTCTTTTCACATCTCGGGTCTCAATCTTGTCACAATTGTCTTTGGTGTTTGATGAAGCTATTGGTCAGTATTAGGCCTTTGAATTTCAGGTTTCCATGTTATCAGTAAAGTTTGCAGTATAGGAATATAACCCTTATTATTACAGATACATTTGATCAAATAGTATATAGAGCTTGAGGATAAGGTTTATAGCAATTGCAGTTGCCAAAATCAGTTTCATGGTATGGCTTGTTTATTAATGGTGAATGGGAAATGTTGGTTCTGGGAAGTTGATGGGAGGCAAAGCTAGATTTACAGGCAGGTCCGTATTGTTTATGGCACATTAACTTACTGCTTCCTCCACCTGAGCGTTATAGCCTAGTCATGATGAGAACACAGAGTTTTTTCCTATTTTGACTATTTTAATTTTCTCTATCCGCTTTCTCTTAACATAGTAATGTGCTTTGCATTTTTGGTATTAGATGCAAACCCATCCCTTTTCAAGGGAGTAGAGGTGGTTTTCTAACCACCAAGCATGACAGTTCTTTTTAAAGAAAGGAATTCCTTCTACACATGGTGATGACTGTGTCTTATTATGCAGCTCAATACAGGGACTTTCACTCCAAAGCCAAAGATGTTATGTAGAAAATGAAAAATACAGTGTAAGACTTGTGGAGCATTGCCTTGAGATTCTTTTCCACATATTACGCGTGTTTTCTATTATGAATATTTTCATCCCTATAGGAAAATAGAATGAATGCCTGTAACCTACCATTCCATTTCAACAACTGTTAACATTTGGCCATATTTGCTTTGTTTATATATGCTTTGTTTACATGTATTTCTCTTTTTTAAAAAGGGATATTTAAGAATCCATACATTTCTGAAGAGATAGATAAATCATTGATACCTAAAGTCTTCCATCAAAGCATCAAACCAGTGATTTTGGTGTCATGGAAACAAAGGCTGAAATGTTAGGAAATACAGTTGTCATTGACTATGTGAGGATTAGCTCAGGGTGATCAATTATTGTTTTAAATACTTGTTTCTGTACACTTCACTCTGGGAACTTTTGAGTGTCTTCCTAGGAGGCTGGACAGAGAAGGCCATGGTGGGTGCCATCCTAGGGGGACAATTTAAAAGCCCTATGCTCTGGGTTGGACAGCTTGCATAACCTTGCTGAGATGAAGTTTCTTCTGTGACTAAAAGACATTGGGCTAGATGATTAAAATGCTTTCCTTCAGTTCTGAAATTCTAAGAACCAAGCTGAAACTTTGCGTATAAACCTAGATAGAATAAAGAACTTTCAATAAACATTTTACATATAGATTGAAATTTGCAGAAGGTTAGTACACACATAATTTCATGGTCTGTGAGAAGAAAATCTGAATCTAGGACTTAGCATTGATAATAATAATAAAAAAAGTATAGACCATCCTCAACATCTGAGTGTTCAGAAAATCAGGGCACTAAGTAGTGTCATGGATTTCATTCTTTTATATACAGATATTGCTGAAAATGTCCAAATGCGTATCAGCTTTTGAATTAGTTGTGAAATATATAACTGCTTTATTTGGCTGCTAGTGAACTTTCCAAGTGATTTACCTATTTAAATATTGGTATATTGTTCCCACTCCCACCCTGCTTTTGCACCAGTATACTTTACTGGGGAAGGGTGTGGGTCAGGAATAATTGGACTAGATAAATTAAGATGTTATGTCAAGTGAAATATTATTTTAGTTAAATCAAGGATGAGATTGCCTTACAAGATTTAGAGAGGATTTCCAATTTTTGCCTTTGATACAGCATATATTTCAGAGAATAATGTGAATAGGTCAGATATACAATGAGCTTTTGAAAAATTATCTTTTTTTCCCTTCCAAGATGAACAATTTTTAAAAAAATTTATTGATACAAATAGGCTGACAGTATCAGCATTTGTTTGTCATGTTGGTTTTAATTTGTTAATAACAAGCTGCAATACATCTGTCCCAGCACACAGGATGGGTAGAAACTTAAGTCTGAATTTGATTAGTGAAATTTCCAGCAAAATCTTATTAGTGTAACATCTGCCCTAATAAATGACATTAAAAGTGGGGAGGGTACAGAAGGCGACAGAGGCGTTCTGCCAATCTTCTGTAAAGTTAATTCTTCCTAAAGTTTTCTTTTTGTTTTGTTTTTAACTATTTGATGAGAAGATTACACTGCTACAGGCCAGCTAAAAGGGATGTATTATTTGAACCTCCACCATTGTTTTTAAAATCATTGTTTGTGTTGTAATCCTTTCAAAGAGCTAGCCAGTAGCTAGCTGCTTTCCTGTTTAAAGAGTGAGCTCTTTCCATTGGCGGATCACCTTCATTTAATCCGCTCAAAGAGCATACTTAATTCTTAGCAACAATGCATTTTTAGCATCAAGAATGTATTACAAAGAAAAACTGAATACGGTAAACAAGTAGGAAAATAAGCCTTAGTTGTCTAAGAAGGTAATTGGGTCTTGCTTTTGGAGCCTTATATATATATCCCACTTGGTACAATTAGCCTCTGTAAACATTTGAACTACTTTGTAGTTGAAACACTATATATTTCAGGAAGCAGATGAAGGAAGGTTTTTTTTTTTTTTTTTTTTTTTTTTCAGGTTGATTCCTAACATAGTTGGTTTACTTTTCATCGTGGGTGTTACTTGGGGGTTTTGTTGCAGTAAAATGTATCTGTGACTGTTAATATAAACCTTCAACCAATTTGCTTAAATATTGGAAACGAGCAGAGGATATGGAACAAGCATAGCATTGTGGAGAATATCACCCCGGCCCAAGTCAAGTGTAGAATGCTGCAGAAGCGTTGTGCTAATTTTAGCACACAAAGAGGATGAAGATAAACTGCCTACTGCTAGTTTGCCATATGCTATCCTGGTGATAATATTCAAGTGCAAAATATTCCATAGAGAGTCTCATTGTTTCAGTAAGAGAAGCCTGGATAAGAGTTAAGCAAATTTCTGCTCAGTAAGTTTATAAGAAATAATGAAGTAAAACAATTCTCCAATGCAGGTAGATGAAATCTGCTAAATTTATTTTGGCTTATTGACTTTCATGGGAGTTGACAGAATTAGTTTTGGTTTATATTTGATCCAATTTTATCTATTTTTCACATGTAAATCTTAAAAATCAATCTGAATAAATATTGATCTCTTTCAGAGAGACAAAAATATAGTTTGGATTGCATAAAACTGCTTAAAAGACAGTATGCCTTGAAGTTCAATAAAGGTATAAAGCAATCTGTTCAACTGGTTTTAAAATAACACTTTAAAAAGCCTTTTCAAAAAGGAAAAAGTCAAAATCCATTACATTTCCATATTTGGCAAATTCAGCTTCTACAGTTTCACCGAAGAGTGTTTGACCTATTTATTTGTCACTGAGACCACTTCACAGTGAAGGGATTGTTAGTTCCTGCAAAACTGAGAAAAATCCAATGTGCATAGCGCATTTGCAAATGGAAATAGACTGTGTAGCCAGATTTGGAGGGTGGGTTGGCTGGAAGCTTTGTGTTAACAACTGGTGAAAAGCTTGACCTTTGCATGACCTAGGTCAAACAAACCCCCAACTCAAGAGTTCTCTTTTGACATGGATACCTGTTTGGGGACAGGGGCAAAAAAAAAGGGGGATGAAGGTAAAATTATGTTATAGACTTCCAAACTTGCTTTTTTAAAAGTTCTAGTTTACTTGATGACTTGGGGGTATAATAATCATCATGGAGTGTTACAGAGGACCGCAGATTTAAGTGTCAAAGGGATAGGATGATAGGGACCCTTCCTTCCTTCCTTCCTTCCTTCCTTCCTTCCTTCCTTCCTTCCCTCCTTCCTTCCTTTTCTCCCTCCCTCCTTCCCTCCCTCCCTCCCTCTTCTCTCTCTCCTTGTCTCCTTCCCTTTCTCTCCCTCTCTCTCCCCTCCCTCCGTTCTTCCCTCTCCTTCCTTTCTTGACACAGGGGATGCATAGCTTTCTGCTCACCCCAACCCACCCCTGCCCCCATGCAATATGATCTGGGTTGTGATTCACAGAGTTGAATGAATGGGCTGAGCTCCACTGATGAAAACATTTGATAATGTGGAAAATAAAGGCCCTGGCAAGAAGGAGATGGCAAGGTTTCCATTGTTTGTCCTCACACTTTGTTTTTATAGGGGTTTTCACAGGAACAAATAAATTGGAGTAAATAAAAGCAAAATAGCACTGTCAGTCCCTATCGTGGCCTCACACATGCTCACAAGTCAACTTGGGCAGGAAACTAGCAAAGGTCTGTTCCCAACCATTTGCGTTGCATCTTTATCTTTCTGGTTCATTGTTTGCCACCGAGTGCTTAAACCTCAACTTCCCAAGTAAAAGCTTCCTGTTGCTTGCTTTTAAATATAGTTTTGTTACAGTAACAGAGAGAGAGAGAGAGAGAGAGAGAGAGAGAGAGAGAGAGAGAGAATGTATTAAAGAGAGAGAGAGAGAGAAATGCATTAAAGAAGCCAACTGATGGAAAAAGGATGAAGCAGTTCTACTCCAATGTACTTCTAAAACCTCAGGACTCAAATGCACATGGCTGGTTACTCTGGATGCAGTAATTGCCTCCTTCTAGGTACTCAGCTGCAGGGCCTATCAACAGGCCTCTGCATGAGGTCAAAAGTGAAGGAGAACAATGCAAATGCTCTGTGCTTCTCACATCTGCCCTTTGCTGTGTTTGGTTTCACTTAGATTCAACTTTGAGGCATTGTTTATGGCTGGGATTGTCTGCCTTTCCATTGCAGGTCAGAGGAGAACTCATCCTTTATTAATTGTGCCCCTGCTTAGAGACTCCTTAATGTCAGTGGATCTGAAAATTTGTCTCCATTCCCATGGCAAATATGGTTCTCATTCCACCTCCATGGATGGGGGTTACTCTGATACTTCCTGCAATTTTGGAGGAAAGTGCATCAGTTTTCTCAGGCCGTGGATATAAACAACATTGTTTATGCTGTTTCCACTCTCCTAGCCCTCTGTTTGTGCAGGCCCTAACACAAGTGGGTCTGTTTTGCATTTAAAAAATTAGTGTATGTTTTCAGAATCAATCTATCAAGTTAGGCCAAGAAATGCCTGAAGAACGCATGGTTGGGGGTTCCCAAATTCTGGCTTTCAAAACTTACTTGACAGCCATTGATAATCTAGCCCTATACTGAAGTGTAGGACTTGCACCCTCCTTTACTGTGATGAAAGCAATTGATTGGGATCCCTTTCCCCTCTCCATTGCACAATACACCAAAAACTGCACCAGAAAATTATCCATACCAGCTAAGTGAGCTTTTCTGAAGAGCTTTCCTATCATGCCAGAATGTGAACAACATTGCACAAGTTATAATTGCAAGGAGTCCAGTGAATTAAAATCTAAAGGAAAGTCATTTATTAAAACATGAAAAGAGGAAGCATTCATTCACTCACTCACGTATGTGGTTATTTAATGGAGGAAGGCTGAAGGAAGACAGCTGGAAAGGGGCACCCTATCCTCGGCAAGCTTTAGCAGGTCTTCACCAATATCCTCGCTGTCCTGTGGGATCAGAAGAGACAGCCTGAATCTTTCAGTGTGCGTGAACTCTTGCTGCCCTTGTAGACACAACTGCACTCACTCTGCAGGAGGGTCGGAAAATAGAATATGCCTGCAGGTTGTTTCTGCCGCCTGGCCCTGGAGTACAGGATGCAGATTTCTTGAGCAGTTTCCAAAAGTGACACTCAGAGTGCGTGCTGAGGTCTCAGTTTTTAATCCAGCTCTGTTTGCTACATTCAGCTCTACACACACATGGTTGATAACTCACTTGGTTGCCTCTGGATTCTGCCTTTGAGGGACTGCCTCCCGGGCACTAGGCTAAAGAAATTGCAGCTCTCATGTGGCTGGGTCCAGCAGGAGAGGATGTTAGGAGAATGCAAACGCGCATTTCTTTATGCACTCCAGTGGATTCTGAGCAGAGTGGTCCCAGAGTCCATCAGCTTATTCCTGGAGAGTCCCAGAGCAGAGGCCTGAGAGCTCCTTGGGTGATGGCGCTGTCCTGCCTGAGGGTCAGGGTTCCCAGTTGGTGCTAGTGAAAAGAGCAGTTTCAAGTTGACCTCTGTCCATTTGCAAAAATCAGTTTCTCTTTTTAAAAACATGACTTAGTTTTGGAGATAGGACTGAAGGGAGAAAGAAAAGGAGAGAAACATCGATGTGTAGAGAACCATTGATCAGTGACCTCTCATGTGCGCCGACCTGGGGACCTGCCACGCAGCATAGGCAAGTGACCTGACTGGGAATGGAACCTGGTGACCTTTGGGTTTGCAGATGAGCACTCAATCCACTGAGTCACACCAGTCAAGGCAGTTGGATTCTTCTTTATTTTTATTTTTTATTTTTTGGCTTACTCAACAGACTGGAAGTTTGCCTCATCATGGCTCTAAAGAGAGTTGCATCTTCTCAGTTATGTTGTTGAAAATATTTTGGGGCCTGTTAGTGCAGCCTCATTTTTGGATAAGTCATGTCACCCATTCCCATGTAGGTATACCTCATCCTTGTAAAGGGGAGTCAGAGGAAGCTGTTGCTCCACCAAGGTGGGCTTTGAACATTAGGGGTGGGCTTTGGGACCGTATTGCTTGGCAGGGAGGCCCATATAGCATAAACATGTAAGCATATGACTCATGGTATTAAAACACCTAAATACCTTTAAACTAGTTTGTCTAAGACATCGATGGCTATCCCTCAGTATCACAAGGCAACTGGAATTAGCGGGAATGCTCATACTTACTGTTTGGTAGTCTGATCTTGAAGTCATCAATTGGAGCTGAGTCTGGGGTTCAAGCCTCTTGTCATCTCCCCGACTCTTTCCAGTGACACAGTTGTTAACATTTGGACATGAAACCACACCTGATTCTGTCTATTGTAACTCATCCTCCCCCAGTTCAACATGGAGCTTTGCTGTCTTCCCAACTGTAATATTTGCACATTATTTTATTTTATTTTGTAAAGATTTTATTTATTATTTTTAGAGAGAGGGGTGTAGGGGAGAGAGAGAGAGAGAGAGAGAGAGTGAGAGAGAGAGAGAGAGATCAATGTATGGCTGCCTTTCGCCTGCCTCCAGCTACAGAGCTGGCTGGAGACCTAGCTTGCAACCTGGTTATGTGCCCTGGCTGGGGAATCAAACCAGCAACCTTTGGGTTCGCAGGCCAGCACCTTATCCACTGTGCCAGCAGCCAGGGCTTTGTACCTTATTTTATACTTATGTGTTGGACCCGAGTTGCCTTAAGAACTGAGGAATTTAAATCTAGTCAATGCTCTTATTATTGTGGTAGCTATTTCCTTACAAATGAATTCCCCTTTTCAACTGTGTCTTTAGAAAATGATCTTGGTTTCCTTCCACCATTGTATCAATACTAATCAAGTAAGCCAACAAGTTATAATTACTCTTTGCATAGCATCTGTGGTGAGGGTAAATAGAATATTCAGTTGCTATGATGTTAATTTCCATTCATTGCAAATGAACAAAATATTTCTGACTCTTTGACTCCACCATTCGCTGCATATTATGACTCTCCTAACAGTAAACCACACAGTCCACTGTCATACACTCTTTAATGTACTTTCTAATAAATAGAGCCAGCTAAAAATAGTGATGGTCTTCATTAAATATAAAACAATCGTTGCTACTGCTCCTAATCTGAGTGACCCATACATCACTTAATCAGAGCCATTTAAGGAGAGAGAATGAGAATATGAATGGATTATCTGTCTGTACTTCATTTAGTGGCAAAATGAAGAGAGTTAAGGCTAAGGATCATTCTTTGGCCATCCTATTGTTTCCTGTGAAAGTATTATTTTCTTTAGTACATACAGGTGGTGGTGGGATGGGCTAATATCTGTTTAATTAGACTAATAAATATCACACTTCATTAGTTTGCTTGTGATAAAAAAGAGTAGCACCTGGGACAAGAGAAAGTGGCTCTACATAGGAGGTGTGTTCAGCCTTTCATCTCCTTTCAGATTTTTGAATCATACATTGGTTCCTCTTCAGATCGTATAAATCTTTTGCCTTTTACAAACCCCTTGAATCAACCAATCAGTTGTTCCGTACGATATGTAACAGCTCTTCTAATGGAGAAAAGAGAATTTAGCAAAGTCCGAGAATGCATGACTGAATTCTTTGTTAAATTTTTCAGATAACAAATTCTGCATATTCTACATCTATTTGGAGAGAGTGGAACTAACTCAGAGCAAGGACTTTAAGGCTCTTCTGTACAGAAACGAAAGCTCTAAAGATAAAGGTGCTTTTCTACTGCCTCCCCTGCCCTATCCCCAGTAACTCTAAATGAAGCTGTATGAACTTACGATTTCATAGTTCAACAAACAAGGACAGCCTGCTCGTAGTGGGCCCTGGGGGTAGACAGTGGTGAACAAGACCCATTTTCTGTGCTCTAAGAGCTTATAAGTCCAGTGGGGATGGCTGTTGTGTAAACAAGCCATGGAAATACAGTGTAAAACCAGCTATAATCGTGTGCACATGGGAAAATGCACCTACCCCTGTCTTGGAGGATCCTAGAAGTTCTCCTAAAAAAGGGGCATTTTTACAGTATTTCACATTTCCCCAAAAGCTTCCACAGACAGGGTTGGGCAAAAGCAGGTTTACTATTGCTATACAAATATGTAATACAATAACTAATAAATACTAATACAAAAATAAACTCTTTCACATACTTGCAACTATAAACCTACTTTTGCCCCACCTCTCTACATAGTCCCACTTGTCCCTCACAACACCCCTTAAAATGAGCTAGTTCCTTATTTCTGCCTGCCTTCCGTGGGTGGAGAGATGGAGGCTCAGCAGAACTGAGCCATTTCATAGATCTGACACAGATAGATTAGTTAATGGCTGGCCTGGAACTACAGTCCCAGGCTCTGACTTGTAGGTCACTCATGAGTACATATGTTTGGGAAACTGAGAGAACTTGGAAAGATAAGAAATAGTGGCTTGATCTTGTGAAATCATTGTTTGACCATCTGGGAATTTGCCCCTGACTCACTACAAAGTTTAGGAAGACCTGCATTGATCATTCCACCTTCACATAGCCTAGGCATATCTTCACAACACCCGCTCCTAATTTAAAATAATAAAAGGAAATAAAAATAAGTAAGTACAGAAGAGAGACAATTAACATGATCATCCAAGGGCAGCTTTCCTAATTTAGTTTTTCATCCTTTCTTTTGTGAGAACAGGGCCCAGAATGGTCATATTTCATGCCTTGAATGTTTTTAGGCTTCTCTCTGACAGTGGTCACCTTCCTATACTGTGATTTTTTTTAATGTATTTTTTTTAAACCTGATGCAACTCACATTTTTTGACTATGAAGAAGATTGATTTCTAGCTTTGGGCCTACAGTGACCCACCACTTAACTTTCCAGTCTTTTTGCTCAGACCAGACTATGCCCTGTTCTTTCCTTCGGTTGTCCATATTACAGGGATGGAAACTTGTCCCCAAATATTCCAGAGATGCCTTACTTACAGAGAGGGTTCCGGAAGGAAAAATTCCTTGGGTATGAATGAGATGCAGAGAGGAAGGCCATGATTCTCATGCCCCTTTGCTCTCAGATGTGGAAATCACTCTCACAGACCATCTGGATTTGCATGGATGGGATTCGGGGTCATTGCCCAGTTTGGCAAGCCATCAGAGAAGGCAGGACAAGCTGAGGTGTAGGCGCTGTGCTAGAATCTCAGCCATACAGAGCCACTGGGCAGGAAGAGGAGGCTGGGGCAGGGCAGAAGCATCCCTGTTATTCAGAGGAGTGAGGATTGGAGCGCCTGACCTGGATACAGAAGCTGGTTTGTGTGCAGGTAGCTGGGTGGTCCAAGGTACGGCATCCAATGGGTGTAGCAAGTCCAGGCCTGGCATTTCAGGATACTCGGCCTGCTGGGTGGGACCAGCAACGAGGAATTCTAGGCCGCAGGCCAACTCAGGAGTCAGGCAGGGCTGGGATTGGCATCCTGACGTCTGTTTGTGAGGGAGAGGATCCCCTCCAGCTAGCAATTCTTGGGAAGGAAGACTGGGAGGGCCTGGAGAAGGGAGGAGTAAAGCGGTTCCCAGCGGGCCCATGATCGGGGACAGGATAGGTCCAGCAGAGGAGCAAGAGCAGAGCAGTGAGTGAAGATACAGTCCCTCACTGGAGGACTGGATCTGTGTGAAGAGGTGGGGTGACTTAAGATAAAGGTCAGCAGTTGCTGTTATGGATCTTGGCCTCGGGGAGTGTTACAGACAGAGGCCACCCTGTCTCTGTCTTGGTGAGATGATTGTCCAGAAAACCTGCATCCCAGAGGCAGCTGCAGGAGCTCAAGAGGAGGCAAGAAGGGGTAACCAGGGAAGAGGCCAGGTGCAGGGGCCATAAAATCAACCCCTTTTTCTGTGAAGGGGAAAGATTGCAACCTTCTGTGGGTGAGAATTATCCATGGATTCTGCTCCTTTCTTCTAGCCTCAGGTAGATTTCAGATTAACATGTAGGTGACATCATTGCAAACTTGGCAGACCTGGACCCTTGGGAGTGTCCTCTGCTCCAGGCTGGTGTTTCCTGAGGCAACCTTGTTTGTATTTCTGTATCCCTCCTAGAGGGGAGGCTTTCCTTTCTTTGATACATGAATGATGAGAGAAAATAAACTGTCCTATATACTTGTGAGCTTGTGTTAATGCAGCGGAGGGCCCTCTGGCCGCCTTGGTGGGCCCAGTGGCCCTTTCTGCCCAGGGTGAGCTTCCCGATTTCATAGAGAGCAGCGTGGTGCCCAGAAAGCCCAGTTTCCTCCCAACTTGCTGACTGTAGATTTCGGACAGAGAGACACTCGAAACTGTGCATGTTGCTAGAAAATGTGTGCTCTGTCGTGTTCTCTGTTCTCTCTGTCTCTGTTATTGATATTTCTGTCATTTCATAGGTGACCGCTCTGGGCCCTGAGAGCGGGAAGGGGCCTCTTGTGGGGCTGCACTCCAGCTGGCTCAGGACCATCTCTGTGTTCAGAGCTGGGTGCTCAACCTCCACCCCTCACACGGAGTCTTTCTATGATCTTCCCCTTTAATGTTTGGAGAGATATTCAGGAAATTGGCCTCACTTTCTTGCAATATGGCTACTTTTGACACCCTGCCATTCTTGTCCACTTGCTCTGCACCGTTAAACACTTGGTGTTAGTTTTCTGCCTTGTACATCTCAGAGGTGGTTTTCCTATTTCACCTTGTCCGTTCTCTTTGATTAAGGAACACTCCCATGCTGCTGTCATCGCAAGCTTGGTGTCTCTTTATTTTCTGACTTCGGTGGAAAGTCTGTGAGGGGCCTGGTATGGGTGATGCTTGGTGCCAGGTGTGGGCAGCATACAGCAATGAGAAAAGACATGGGTATCACTCTGGAAGATCTTTCTAGAGGTTAAAGACAAGCACCTAGATTGTTACTATCTAAATGGAGTGAAGTAGCTCTAGAGTGATTAGGAGTTTAGCCTTAAATCAGATCTGGCTTTGAATCCATGAGCCCTATTTCCTATGTCTGTGTTAGGGCTAGGATGCACTGAGGGCAGGAGACAGTTCAGAAAGGGTCTTAGTAGGTAAGTGCTCTCTCTGCAGCCAATTATTGTCGGGTGGTAAATAGGGGCTATTTCTGTTGGCTACTCAAATAGTCTTTGCAAGATCTATACCAAGGGCCCTGGCTGGAAGCACAGTGGATAAGGTGCCGGCCTGCAAACCCAAAGGTCGCAGGTTCAATTCCCCAGCCAGGGCACATAACCAGGTTGCAAACCAGGTCTCCAGTCAGGTCTGTGGCTGGAGGCAGGTGAAATGCAACCGTACATTGATGTCTCCCTCCCTCTCTGCCTCTCTCCCTTCCCCTCTTTCTAAAAAAATAACGAAATAAAATCTTAAAAAAAAAAAAAAAGATCTATACCAAGTAAAGGGGTTTTTAAATATGGAGAAATTAACTGTGTTTTGATTTTCCATGATAATAAATTTAACTTGAACTTCTACATTTTTTGGTGAGGATTAATTGCTTGCAAATACAGGCTCAACACTGTTTCAAGTATCTAGTAAACACTCAATAAATGTTAGTTTTTATTACTACTATTATTCTTACTATCTAGACAAGAGATGGGCCGTAATGGAAAATTAGCCCTGTCTTTGTATAGTGCATCTCACTTTTCCTACACCTTAAAGATATTTTCTTCAATGTTAGAACTTTTTTCTGTATGAGAAAAACAAGAACAAAAACCTTTACTATTTACCACTGCCACAGAAATGTTATTTAGAGCTCAGAGGACACATAATTATGAATGGACCTATTTTGGGAGGGAAATGAGAATTTGTATTTATATAAGTTGTTTCCAGTGGATCCAGCAGGAGGCTGGCAACTTTGTCTGACAGGACAATGTAGACAGGACTCCCCAACATTTTTACTCTGAAGCTCACTTACAAAATTCCGAGTCACTCCAGGGCTCTTTGGGAAAAAGAGAGCACAGGAAAAAGTAAAAAAGTATGTAATGCGTATCTTTTGGAGATGTTTGCCAGGAGAGATGAGGAGAGATGATGAGAGCAGCAATAATGGTTTTCCTGTTTTACATGAGGATAAATGTCCCCTTGTTCACAGATGGTACTCAACAGCAAGATAACCCCAAGGACTAACATTCACCAAGCTAAGCCATAGGTGCCAGGTGATGTGTTAAAATAAACATTTTACACAGCTTATTATATTTAATCTGCCCAATATCTGTAAGGTCTAAATACGCTTACTATGCTCATTTTTTCCCCAGAGGGGAGGAGCAGAGGCTTGGTGAGGTTAAATAACTTGCCCAGAGTCACACAGGTATTAAGTGGTGAAGATGGGATTTACATTGAACTCCGGAAGTTAAACTGTTCTCTTGTAACACTTTCAACCTACGAGACAGAAAGTGAGGTATTATACATGCTAAGGAGAAAAAGGGAGAGAGAGGGCTAGCACTAACAGAAAGAAGCACCATCAATGGAAGACATCCTGGCTTGTTCCGATACATCGGTCAGTTCTTGAGACATCAGTGAAGCTGCATTCTTAAAATGAGGACCTGAACAGCCTCTCCCCAACCCCTGTTCAGTGGGCACAGAGGCGGTCTTCAATGTGTGGAGTGAATGGGGGACTGGCCCGCCTGCTACTTTAGCTAGGTATCCGCATGCACCCGACACTTTCTAGCTTGATTTGCTCATACGGGAAGATCCTCTAGCTCCTTGCCATAAGATGCGTATTGTGGTCCTGGGTTCTGCAGTGCAGCAACCTGTCCCATGGGGGCTCATGAGAAATGCAAAATCTTAGGCTCCTCCTTTACCACATTCAAAACTGCATTTTGACAAGGTTCCTGGTGCTTCCTATGCATATTAAGGTTGGAGCCGCTCTGCTCTAGGAAGTTAGTTTACCTTTATGATGCCCACCAAGTGATGTCACCACTGTGCACAGCATGCTTATTTTGAACAGCAAGCCCCTGCCCCTAACGAGCTGAGTTGACTCTGTGTGCAGGACGAAACCACAAAGACCTGGAGCCGTGAAGCATCAGAGAGGAGAAAGGTGTAGTAAGAGGCACATGCCAGTGGCCTACAAACCTTTTCTCTATTTTCTCTATGAAGTCTTTGGATTTTTAAATGGCTTTACAATAACAAGATAAGAAGCCTTTTTTCTTTTTTTTTAATTTAAATCTCAACTTTTCTCTTGCCTATTTTTCTTTAAACTATAGTATCTTGTTTTTTTTTCCCAAACCTTTGCTAGTCTACCTTTTACAACCTGGTTCCATTTTCCTTTGTATACAAGGAAATATGTTTCTACAGAATACCTTTTTTTTTTCTTTTAAATATTTTATTTATTATTTTCAGAGAGAGGGGAAGGGATAGAGGCAGAGAGGGAGAGAGACATCAATGTATGGTTGCCTTTCACCTGCCTCCAGCTACGGACCTGGCTAGAGATCTGGCTTGCAACCTGGTTATGTGCCCTGACTGGGAATTGAACCAGCGACCTTTGGGTTTGTAGGTCAGCACCTATCCACTGTGCCACCAGCCAGGGCTCTACGGAATACCTTCTTGTTCTCCCCTTTGTCTCATGGCACTTGTCACACTCCAACTCCTTCCTACCTCAGGATGCTTTTCTCACCTGTTTCCCACTCTCTCATACACTTTGCTCCCCCATCAGCCGTCCTGTCCTCCTTCCTGCACACGTGTGACTCCCTCCTGCATCCTCCTGAACTGAGAGCAGAATAGAAAGGCATCAGTAGGGATAACGCAGTGCCGCCCACAAGTGCCTGCAGAGAAGATCCCCAGTCGGGATGAATGGGTGCCCCTTATTTGGCCAACTCACAGGGCTCAGGGTGAAGGCTCTGCTCCTCCAGCCACACGGACCAGCAAAGGGAGGCCAACCACATGAAGTTCCTACTGAATGTACACATTATCCTGGTTTATCTGGTGTCATTCAAGAATGATGTGGTCCAGAGGAGCAGAACCTTACTTGTTTAAATATCAAAATATTGAGGGCCTTTTTAAAAATACAAAAATGTGTCCAGATAACATATATACTCTTTTATATTTGACTATAATGAATAAAAAAAAAAAACATTTAAAATCAGTAGATATATAAGCTGTAGAACTGTTCTATATATATTTTTGCTGTTCCCCACCCCAAATGGCACTAGTGTGCTACACTTCTTAGGTTTTTATTTTTTGCCTCTTTATCATCTTGTATTTTCATAAAGACCTCAGCCTACAAACTATCAGGCAGGGAACCAGAGGGGCAAACTTAAGAAACTTACGTCTAAAATAAACACAACAATTTTATGATTAAGGGGCTTATGATCATTTCTCCATAGAAAATACAGGAGCTTTGCCACATATGATCTGTGACTCTAATCCAGGGGCTCTCAAACTTGGCTGTACATTTTCATCATCTAGGAGCTTTAAAAATACTTAATGCTGGGATCTCCCCGTCCAGAATACCAATTTAATTGGTCTCGGGTACAGGACAGGCATCAGGATTTGTAAAAGCTACCATGTGATTCCTCTCTGTGCAGTTCAAGCCAAGAACCATTGCTTCTAAGCTGCATGTCTGAAAAAATTTTTAATCCTACTTTTCAAGTGTATTCCATATAACTGAGTTGGTTGAACAAGTGACCTCCTTGATAAATAAATGTTATTTTGTCTGTGTAAAAGTATATGTATATGTACACATACATATCTCCTATATATGTGCACATGTAGAATATGTAGTTTGAAAATAAATTATATGACAAACTTTTGAAGATATCACAAAAATAAATGGTGTGTACGTGATTCTGAGAGTGTGTGTCTACCTGTCTAAATATCCATTTTTTTTATCCTTTTTTTTAAATCAACTAAAACATTTTTTTCATAGTTCTGTAAAACTTTGTGATAATTCATTAAAATATGATTTATATATTTTGGAAAGAATATCTCAAGTAATGCATTGCTAAAATAACTTAAAAAACAGGCAAAGTTCTGGTTTCTAAAATGCTTTCTGAGATGTTGATTCAAAAAAAAAGTTTCTGACTTTTGCACTGTTTTACCTTTATATGGGCAAGTGTATTTTCTTTCTTTGTTGTCTTAGAAAGAGGTTGGGGGATTTCCATGTTGTTTTACTGTTAGTGCAAATACATGCATTTCAGTCCTATCTTGCCGGGCACTCACATCCTGAAGTTTCTAAGGCTTCATTAAGAAGTAGTGCTGTTTTTGCAGGGATTTTCCATGGTGTTTAGTTGTAAAAAAATGCTGAATGGGTGAAAAATGAGTAAAATCTGTGTTTCTTTTTCTTTCCTATTCATCACTGCTGTTTGTCCTCTGTGTGGAGGCAACTAATTTGCTGTTGTTCCCCCAAGGGGAATTCAAGTCAAAAAGTCATATTGAGTTACTAGAAAAAAGGTATTCCTATCTCAAAAGAACAAAGTACAATGAGTCAGGAAAAAAAATACATGGAGAATTTATCTGATTTCTTGGTGTATGTGTTGTATCTGCCCACCATAGTCTACTTGTATGAGCTCTTACATAAAATAAATCAAATCTTAAGTTAACAGTAACTATGAATACTGACTGACTCTGAAGAATAATTCTTACTTTCCATGAATTTAGAAAGTTTAGTTTCTTCCTTTAATCCTATCAACTGCCCTCTAACATGTTGACAGCATTTTTTTTTTTTTTTTTTTGTATTCTATAAAAACCCAATAAATATTTTTATTCTGGGTCTCAGTTATTTCATTGGGTTCTTTTCCTATTTTTCATCTCGTTATAGTTTACATATTATTTGTGTTGACAGTGAAGAATTATGAAGTGGTAGAAGCATAATAGAATGTGTTATTTATAGGAAAGAAGTTATTCCAGATTTATTTCAACAGGCTGGCATTCCCTGATATAAACACCCAAATTGCATATACACACAAATAAATGTTCAACCTAGATCTCTTATTCCTGTGCTCACTCTTTTACACCCACAGGACCCACTTGCTGTCACTGTAATTTCTGTGAAGAAGTCTTGGAATGTTCAGAAACACCTGGCTTTCCAAACGTGGACAGGGCTAAACAGGGGTGACAGAGGACAGGCATGGCAGGTGTACCAAGAAGTTTGGAAACTGACATCAAGGTCTTCTGAAAGCTTGGCATCTGCTGATTAAAACAAACAAAAAACTTTCCTGGCGCAAGCTGTATTTTTAAACATACCTTTACTTGTTATCTCTACCTGAAATTTTGCCATTTAAAGATTCTTTTGCATTAACAAATTTTCCTTTAAAAATGTCAACACTCCTGGGAACATGAGGGGGCATCAGTTATTCATGCCTAGTCTGAATTAGTTTTTTTCAGATTGCTTTCTACTTAAAGCCTGACTCACACCTTTGAGACTGAAAGGCTGGATACTTTGATTATTGAGAGATAATGAGTATGAATTCAGAGCAGGAAAAGAATAGGTCTGGGTGAGGGCAGACCAAGTAAGGCAGTGGGTACTCAGAAACGCCAGGAGATGGAAGCTACGTAGTGGAAGAGAGACATAGAAAAGGAGGTACAAAAAGCAATGACAAATATTTTAATGTTTTCCTGGACTGACTCTATGCACTGAAATATGGACAGAAACTTATCTTCCTCCTTATTCTGATACCTTCTGACTTCCTGCTCCTTAGACTCAGATGTCAGTTGGCTTTGATGAGCAAGCCTTAGGACCTAACACCATTCATAACTTGCTTCTATGGGAAAGATATGTGCTAATGTCCAGGAAACCTACTTACAAATGAATTCAGGATGTAATCTGTACCTAAATAGGGTCCATCCCATTGCTTTTCCATTGTCTGTCATTCTCTGATCGGAGCTTGGAATTGGGGGATTTGTTGAGTTGAACTAGAAAGAGACATTGGGGGATGAGGCTTTATTTGGTAAACATTTATGTACTGTTAGGGCATGCAATGGAGAGGAGAGAGATAATGCCACAGAAACAGTCCCATTGGTCATGACTCTCAGAACCCTAGTGACAAACACCCAGATCCTGACTAGGGCCCAAAAAGCCCTGTATGGTCTTATTCTTTCCTCTTTCCAGCTCCATCTTGCTCTGCTTTCCCAGGTTCCAGCTCTCTGGCTGAGTCAAGAATCTTGCAGACACACAGAGCCTTTTGGCTGCTCTTCCTATAACCTGCCATGCTTCCTCTGCCCTCTGCCCTTTGGAGATGCCCACTGTACCTCATTGACTTTTCTTCCACCCTTTAGATTTCTGCTCCAGATCACTCCTGTCTGAGGCAACTTCTTTTGTTTCACACTCTCATAGATTTATATTTCTTTTTGATTGAGTGCAATTGTACATTTATTACTGCGATTATTTTGTTTAACATCTGTGCCCTCTAACTGGAAAGCTCCATAGAAAAAGGGGCTTTTTCCGATTTGTTCACCATTTGTGTCCCTAATGGTTGGTATAATGTTTGGGGCATAGTAGGAATTCAGTACATCTGCCTTAAAACAATGAATGCATGACAAGGGTGACTGCTTATGCAAAGATGGTTACATGTGTCGTCTTTTGGGGGCTCATTTTTAAATGCTTCATTTTACTCTTTAGAAAAGGGGGGCAGTAGGTTCATACTACTTCTTCCAGACTGTGATTCCTCATTTCTTCCCTAAGGCTTCTGTGTGTCAGGGGTCCACTAAAGGGCACACTAAGGCTGTGAGCTCATTCCACAGTGGTTAACTATTAACAAATATTTGTCGTTGGTTAACAAACTAAATTCAACCAGAAAGGAGGAGCTTCATGGAAAACCTCTGTGGAGCCAAACTTAGGAAACACATCTAGACATTAAAAAAAAATTAAGTGCCAATAATATGCCTATTTAATGTTAGTATATTCTCCTTTAAAAAAAAAAAAGATTTTATTCATTATTTTTAGAGAGCAGGGTGGGGAGGGAGGCAGAGAGGGAGAGAGACATCAATGTATGGTTGCCTTACACCTGTCTCCAGCTACGGACCTGGCTGGAGAGCTGGCTTGCAACCTAATGTTAGCATATTCTTAATCTTGCTCACTCTCCTTGTCCACCTTTTCAAGCAGTGCCATTATTATATCTGTAGCATGGGCACTTGCTAAGCCCCAACTAGAACTCAGCACTGCCATAGTATGTGCCAGCATCTAACTCTTTCTTTTGGTTTCCAGAGGAACCACCTCAACATTTGCAGTAAAGCCAAGGGTGGTACAATAAAATATATGAGAATATGCTTTACTTAAAAACAAAAAAATCAACAGAGAATCACCTTGAATTGAGAATAAGGAAACCTTAAACACTTAAGGATGAGAAGAGATACAAAAGGGAGGAGGCTAAGTTAATAGGACCCTAATTAAAGTTAAACTTAGAAGTTAGTCATTGGATGTAGACTAGTACATATTTCTATATTCGGTACAGTTTTGGAGCTACGTGAAGTCTGCTGTGTCTCTCTTGAAAATATGTAATAAGACTTAGGGATGGCATTGTTTTCCCTTGATCTTACAAAATCCTTCCTAATGTCTCCTAGGATCCTATGACATGTCAATCTGTACCATAGCATCAGATAGTCAAGTCCTCCTGTAACCCATTGCTGAAAAAATGTGGAGGCAGGTGTAGAGGGATGTTGTGGAAAAGACTGATGCATGACTCTGCAAAACTAAGGAAAAGCCAGAGTTCTAGACTTTTGTATTTAGCACCATATCTATAAAGTGCAAGCCTGGAGTCTGAGTTTGGGGTCAAATCATCTGCTTAGGGACAATTGGTTCTTCCCTTAGGTGAAACTGGGAGTCCTCTAAAGGTGGGGTGCAGGGGGTGTATAATTGATTCCTTGGGGAAAAAATGCAGAAAGAATCAGTAACTTTTGCTTTATATTTTAAAATGAAGCTCAGGGAAAATGACCAAATAGCAAGAAATTTTAGTTAGAGAACTAGTTTTAAGTTACAATTTCAGGCAGTAGGGTATATTTCTGAAGGGGCTATGACACACATGATAAGGAATACTAATAGCTGATCTCTTAGTTTATCTTTTGGCCAATTTTCCAAGGAAACTGACTAATTTTGGAGAAAAGCATTTTGTTTATTTCCTTATAGTTTATTGAATTACATTGGTAAATATTTTTCAAGAGTTAAACTTAGATATGCAGAAAAAAAATTTTTTTAGCAGCTGGAAATTGAAATTATGGTTTTCTCCATGCAATGGAAAATAAATGGATTTACTCCTTTATTTAATAAGCAAGTGACAAGTTTGTATTCTGCATGCTGGTTTAGAGCATCTTGGAGAAGAGTATGACCCAGTCTCTGCTTCCTCTAATCAAGTCGAGGAGATGCATACAGAGGTCAGCAGTCCTAGTATATGGTATGATGTGTGTTGATGGAGGGATATTGGGAGAAGAAGAATCACTCAGGACTGGGGAAGAAGGTTACTAAATAGCTAGAGTCCAGCAAATGCTTCTTATGGGAGATGGCTGTTGAGCTGAACCTGAAAAGTCACCGAGGAGTTTGCAGGGAAGGATGATGCTACAGGGAAAGGGACCAGCATAGGGAAATGCAGAGAGGTATGTGACAGGGGTCTGTGTGGTGACATGCCAGGATGGCTCAGGACTTGGCATGGGCAATGTGTGCCAGACACATGTGGACTCAACAGAAAACAGGCTGAAACACACCAGGAGAGAGAGATCATGAAAGGCCTTCCATGCCAGCTTAAAATGTGCGCTTTATCCATGTCAGGCGAAATGTCGCTACCAAAGGATTTTTAGGACCAGGGTTATATATGATCAGATACATATTCTAGAAAAAATAATTCTGGCAGCTATTATACTTTCTAAATGAGGGCAATACACCTCCTTAAAAAACTCTCAAGTATTATAGCTGGTTCCTAAGGAAGGGATGTCTATTCTCACCCTTCATTCCCTAACATAACACAGATGCATCATCCAATCTGACTTCTGGCTGAGTAGACACAGCCATGATCTGAAGAAGTTGGTTTGGGGTAGCTTTTTGTTTTCCCTAACAATGTGGTACACCCAGAAAGCTCCACGACAAAGGAAACCTGGCCTCTCTATGCTGATGAGATGTTTGCACCACTCGACATTGGAAAGGCAGGAATGTTCCGCACACAACTTAAGAGGTGATACACCGTTTTCTCTCATGTAGATATGGTATGGGAGAAACCAGATAAGAAAAAAAGAAACCTTTAATATTGGACAAAAATTTAGCCACCTGACAACACGAGCTATTCAGTCATGAGAGTGCTTTCAAAATGACTAGGTGTGGTCAGTATGGAAAAATACATTTATAAATGGCCTTGACTTTTCAGTCTAGGCACATTTTTCTGGACAAACACTGTGTATTTTTAAACACTCGAAGAAGAGAAAAGTAAAGGTTAAGAAGTGGACATGGCCTGAAACTACAGAGTCTCAATACAACATTGTGTTTAAATGAAACATTCCTGAAGCTGGGGTGGCTTCCAGTGGACTTCTAGCAAAACAAGGGGGTCCCCAGCCTTACATGGCAGTTGAAAGTTCATATCTGTCATCAGAGAAGTTTTGCCTCTGTAACATTAAGAACCAACCCTCTGACGGACACCACATTTCATTTCTACCTGCTGGCCCACTGAAGTGGGAAGTTCCGATTCATTGTGATGTCAACCTCAGGCACTTTTCTGGGCTTTGTTTTTTGGTCTCCCTCAGAATAGGTGTTGGGGATGGCAGTCTGGCTGAGGTGGGGGTGGAGTTAGAAGAGAGAGAAAAATGGGAGCAGGGCTTTGACCTGCAGGAGAGGAGCCCCTGCTGACACGGTCAGTCTGACCTATTGAATGGCCTGAATACGATAAATGCTGCTTTATCCTGCCTTGAAAGGCACGAGATCGCACAGTCTAAATGCCTGGGCATGCTTAAATACGCGATTCGGAATGTTTGAGTTGAGCGTGTTTGAAATCTGAGCTCTCTGACAGCCTGGGAGCTGCCACAGGTCACCTGCCTTGCTCCGCAGGGACAGGCCCAGGTCTTACAAGAAATTGTCCGTAGACGAATGGTAGTACAAATTCCTTTCTTTGTTGGTTGGCCTCTTTCACTAGACCATGGCCTATAAAATTTTGTAAAAACAATTCTTAAATATTATTTGAAAGGGCAAATGGCCCACGCTGAAAGGCTTGACAGTTTGACATATAGTGCATGGTTTTGATAACTCCGAAACTGGAAAGTGTGGCCAAGATTCTCCCTCTGCTTGTTAGAAGCCTGGTGTTTTTGAAAATAGTGTCTAGTTGCTGCACAGAGTTCCTCTGTTCCTAGCAATCTGACAGGCAAAGCGTCTGCTTCAGTGATCTTCAATCCTTTCAGACTCATTAGGGAGAGAGCTGAAAAAACAGCTAGCTAGCACCTTTGAATCCAGCGTCCAAAAAGCTCGGAACCAGGTATTGCCAATTAAAGGAGCCATTCAGAGAATCCTATCAAAGCAGATCACTTGAGAGCCTTCTGAGAACAGCCAGCGCTGGGCCTAGCGACAGAGGAGACCTGCGTTTCACTTCAGCAAGGGGAAGAAAGGGATTTAAGTGGACTGGTCTCATCAGATCTTGGAAGTCTCAGGGAAGTGGGTTTCTGCATTAGAATGTTGCATATGAACAGCCAGTCTGTGCTCAGTCCCGGCTGCCTCTGCATAGCCAAAGGCCATTTTCAGGAGCCTCCTGGCCCCTCTGTCACTGGCCAGCTAGTTAATTGCCACACGGACTTCATGACACATGGGTAGATAATATGACATTTTCGGTTTCTGTCACTAGCAAACGCCACAACGTTGCTTGCACTAGTTGCTAAGAAGCTGTCAGAAACCATTAGCAATTGGCTAAAGTCGCCCTATGGCATTTCCTCATAGCATCAGCAAAACGAGCATAAATCACCCACTGGAGCCTACTGCTATCCTAATGAGGCTGTAAGCTTGTTTATGGACTAGCATCATTTTTATGATTATTTCCACCTTTTCAGTTTGCCTTCATTTGGCGGCAGGAGAAGTCAGCTCCAAGGAATGAAGTCACTGCTGACATTTTACAAATGTGGTTCAGAGCTGCTGCCTGCTGCTGTGTGGTCGGCCGGCGGTTCTCCAAGTTTGTTTAGTGATCTTAAAAATAAAAAAAGGAAATAAATCCTCCAGAGACCGCAGAGAGGTGACTGTATCCAATTGCAGAGTGAATGGATATGCTGAAGGTACAATTGACCATTTAGACGGTCCTTGGAGGTGGAGATGTGGCGAGATCAATTTTCAATTTTAGAAAATGGAAGAGGTTAAACAATTTATTAAAATCTACGAACGTGTTTGCTTTTGGAATATTCTGTTTTATTATGATCTTCTCCGTCCCCATCTTCTCCATTTCCCTAACTTGTGTCGGGAAGGAACAGGGTTTATTGTTTTAGGCTTTTCTGAACATGCACCAGTATTTACACTGGATTGAAAGCATTTGCTTCCAATGAAAATCTTGTCTTAGATTACAACCCAGCAGTGTAATTTCCCTCCCAGATGGGAGTAAAGTAGCTGTATTTGCCGAAAAACAGTAGGAAGAACAAACTGTGCATTAAGCCAAGGCTGTTTTTGGCTTGAGCTAATGATGTAATAGAAACCTTTTATTCGGGAGAGGTCACTGCCAGGGACTGAAGGGGGTGATCTGGCTCCTGCTTGAAAGGTTTCTCCATTGTATCTACATAAGTCTTCACTTAAAAAATTCTGTTCCTAATGCTTCTGCTTTCATACAGCAGAAATAAACAGGAAAGGTTCTGGTGAGTGTTACACATGGAATGCAGAAAGCCTTCCTCTCCTAATGGAGTATATAATTCAGGTGCCCTCAAGGCACGCTTTCAGGAATTCTTTTGCCGGAGGTAATGGGAAGCTAAGGCTGCTTTAAGGCCTTGATTATCTATTGATGCACAAAGCTGAAAAAAAGTCATCTCTGCTGGATTATAGTAGATATTTCCATAAATTATCAATGAATTCTCTTCTAGGCAGGCACTAAGCATTGCCTGCTAAATTAATCTGAAGGGGTTTTGAGATGGATAGAAAGGTTATTTTTTTTAAAGGTGGAAAACAATCATGGTGGTGAAAAACTGTGTGGTTATGTGAGAAGCTTTTCATTTTTAATCAATGATCAAGTAATATGTTTCTTTTCCTTGGTTACCTTTTGCATATTGCAAGTGGATTAGCCCATTGAAATTTTAAAAGCTGTTGAGTTGTTTTCTTTGCTCATGTTTCTTTAATGAATTGTTATTTTATATGGTGAATTGCTTCTCTGAATAAAAAGGCTCTTTAAATACTGGACTTTCAAAGAATTTGTTAGGCAAATCCAAGGGGACATCTTATAAAACACTTGGTTATGCAAATAAAGAGTCAGGTGGGACAGAAGGAAGACTGATTTAGGGAGGGGAGTGTCTGGTCCAGCACAGACCTGTCAGCGCCATCCCAGGCTGGATGACCTTGGGCAAGTCACCCAAGCACTCTCCTCATTGATACACTGAGAGCTTTGGAACTGTGGGTCTTCATGATCCTTTCTGCTGAGAATACAGCAACGATTGTGTGGTAACTTTAACAAACATATATGGAGTTTGAGTACAACAAAGTTATGAATTTTTAAATCACTGAAAAGTAAACTCTGAAAAGTTCTGCAAGCATTTTGTACGTAAACCTATGCTGTAATCATAGCAGAAATCTTAAAATTAGTCTGCTCTTCACACAACAGAATTTTAAACTTTAACTCAGCACAAGTCAAGGCAATTTGGGGGCAATTTTCTTTTTTTTGGTGGGGAGAGGAGAGGGTCTCCCGAGGGAGCTGTTAAAAACAATAGATTTACGGTAACATAATTGCTATAGATTAGACTAAAGTTAAAATAGAAGATTATTTTTTTATATAATATATTTAGGCTAACAGCAGTAAGGAATGTGAGAATTCGTGAAGCAATGTACAGTCCCCAGGATATTTGTCTTAGCAAAGCACCCAGTTCTTTCAGCCATGCAGGCTGCTCTCCAGTGACTTACATAACCAGATGAATGTGCTCTCGAGGACATTTGTTGCCTCATCACTAAGCCTTGCTGCTAAGCTCCTCTTTCTGGGCTCCGATCAACTGGCCCCTTTCTAAAAGTTAGTAACTTCCACTAAGAGCTGGGGCTCCAGGTAGAAAAGCCTGTTGATAGAAGCGAAGTTACTTTTTAGCGCAGTGGGATTAGTTCGCTGTTGTTTTTTCCTTTGACTTTTACACCAAAACACAAAGTGCTTACTTTTCATCTGTACCTTATGACTTACTTTGGACAGTGTGATTTTATGGACTGATTTTTTTTTTTTTTTTCTTACTAGACATGGCATCGTTGTAAAAGGAATACATTTTAAAGTTTATTGTTCATTTAAAGTTTAAAGAGCCAGCGTATTTTCTAAAAGAAACAGCTTAAATGTTCTAATCACTGGAAAAATAGGATCCAATATACAGGCGTGTGTAAGCAGGTGACTTTTCAGTAGGAAAAATTTAAATGTAGAACAAGTTTTAGAAACTGCCCAGATTATTAGGGTACTACGATTCCAACTAACTATTAATTTAACATGACTTTATTTGATTTAAATAGTAATTGTTTTTCTTTTCACTAAAAATTTTTAATGAAAAAAATAACAATTTTGGAAATATTCCCCTTCCTAAACTTGATGCTCTCTTTCTATGACAAGAAAAATTATGTTCTATTTGAAGCATTCCTATGTCAAAACTGCTTATATGATGGATTACCTACATTTCCTTGGCCTAATTCAGTCTTGAGATAGATCACTTGTGGAAACAGTTGATACCTTAAATGCATCTTCTCACAAGTTGACATCAATGACTATATGTGGGATTTGAACACCCAGGCAGGGACTGCAATTCTACTAATAGCTTGTCACCATATTTAACTCCCCCAAAGAAGTTCCACTAACATGTCTCAGCAACACACATTTGAATAATTGCCATGGCAACAGAGCTACTAGAGAGATTGGATATTTCCCTCCATTCCCTTTGACCTTTTGCACTGCTCTTTGGAAGAAGTTCCTTAGAACTGATCACATTTTAGCCTAGGCCTTGTTCTTTCTCTTTGTCTTGGAAAAAAAAAAAAAGAAAAAGAAAGAAAAAAACAGTACCAAATAAACTATTAATCATTTATATTGCTCTTTTGGTTTTGTTTATATCCAAAGGCATTCTATTTGAATAAAGCATGTCAAGGTAGCATCAGTCAAAATTTGATTCACTATGTTTGCAGGTGATGGCTTGGACAACAGTGTAGCTTCCCCCAGCACAGGTGACGATGATGATCCAGATAAGGACAAAAAGCGTCACAAAAAGCGTGGCATCTTTCCCAAAGTAGCCACAAATATCATGAGGGCGTGGCTGTTCCAGCATCTAACAGTAAGTGGATTCTAAATGACATATGTAAACTAAATATGGACAAACAGTTTTGATAGAAAAAAATGGGGGAAAGTGATCCCTCTGGACCTGGAGTATTTCATAAATCACTGTGTTCCCACAGTTTTTGCAAAAGTGTCAGCACTTATTTCCTCAGTACGTACCCATAATGAGAGTTTGATTTGAAGCTGGCTATTGCAATGTTAACTTTCGTAAGTTCTAAGGTTTAGGAGTTCATGTGCACTTGTGATTTTAAGTATGTATGTTAATGATGTCGCCTTTCTCAGTGTGCCTCTTAAGTACTTAGAACCAGTTTTCACTAAGAAGTAAGAAAAACCCCAGAGAGAAGGACTGAATTTCTTCTAATGCTTTCATGGACCTTTATAATGAATGGTCCGCAAAAATTTCAATCTTGTTGCAATGGCAGGATGCTCACATAATTTGCTTTTAAGTGGTTTGAATGCTCTGGCTGCCATTCCAAAATGTTCATGAGTCAGAGCTGCACAGTGAAAGTTGTCCCTGCATTTAGAACTGTAAAGGAAAACAGCAATATAGAGTCAGCTCTTCCTGTGTAGTCCCTTGTGACTTTTCAAGCAGAGTAACAGTTTATATTGTCTGTGTGAGTATTGCTGTTTTCACTGCAGGAATTCTCCTGGAGATGTAAGAAACTGGATATTTGAGGCTTTCTGCCACAGAGGGATTTGTTTTGTTTGGTTATTGTTCTGAATGAATTTCATGTTCAAAATATTTATAATCATAATATTGTGGTAGATATTTTTGTAAGTGCATACTGATTTAATGACATCTAAGGAAGAAGATAAAATGAAAATTTATGGGTAAAATAATATTTTAAAAATCAGCAGAATTGTGGATCAAGGGATTTTCACTCTGAGGGCCAAGGGATGAATTTAGACAGGTGGTAGCCTAGCCTAGACTAAAAGGAATGAATAGTAAGAATCTTGGCTTTTAAATGTCAGGAGCAAACTTTTTATGCTACTGTTTTTACCATAGTTTATTTTTCTTAGTATCCAAGTTAATTCTGCATTGTTGTAAATGTGTCCTGACCTGTTGTCCCTTATACTTTGCCTACTTTCAAAGCCATGGTCCTTGGTGACTTATTCTGACAGGGGGATAAACAGTGGGTGTGGAAGGCCACGTTGGTTCTGCTCCTCTGGACAGGGGCCTGCCTATGCCTCCAATAACACTTGAGGGTGTATAAATTAATCCAGAATTTCCAGCATCCTGAGTAAAATCAAACCTCAGAGCAGCAATAATAACTAAAAAAATGTTTTCCACCCTTCACTTCTTCCCATGATTCCAGACAGTTACCAGATGATGCTGACAATTTTGGAATCAGCTTTAGGAGTTGGTTATGTTGGTCGTTTATTGAAGATTTAGATTGTTTAGCCAATTTTAACTTCGTATTAGGGTTACCTAAAACCTGATTCAGGTGCCATTACTTATCTGACACTTGTTGCCATATGTAGGTAGTTGGAGATCTGCCTTGTGCACTTTTGCTCCTGAGGAGTACAGAACAGTACTGAATGGGAGCTCAGGACTAGGGACTAGGGGCACTGAAAATCAGCAGGAGATAAGAAGTGTTAGCAGGTCTACAGAGCTGATGTAGCCCTACTGATATTTTATCACCAGTGCCAACCAGCTAGCCTGAACTGGAGGGTGAGTGCAGGAAGGGGACTAAATCAGGGCAACCCTGAAGTCACAAGCAAAATGTTTCTATTTCCTGTACTAACAGGGAAAAATGAATAGATCTCATCAACCTACATCTCACTCTGCAAAGGGGCTTTGGCTTTATTTGCAGCTGAGTTGCCCCTGAATAAAATATAATCAAATATTGGTTCAGATAAAATCAGGAGAGAGAATAGCAAATTCTTATGCATCCATTAGGTTTCCTGGTTTCCTAGGTTATATCCTTGCGAAGAACCTTGCAGATAGCTGTATCACCTTCTTCAAAAAACAAAGCAAAAATCTTTTTAACAGCCAGCATGATCTTACCTGCATTACAATGGTTTTAGTGGTTCTATGTTATTGGAGTGATTGTTATAGAAAGTATTCATGAACTGTGTGATTTCCTTCATTTTGGAGTCTGTGCTGGCTTCTGTCACTACCCTGGAAGGGGGAGCAGCCCATTTGTTCATGTCTATGAATGCTCATAGATGTCTCCTCATGGCTTGTTGGCTAGTTCCACACTCTCCTGTTTCATTCCACTGCCATCTGCTCAAAAAGATTGATATTGATAGTGATAATGGTCTCTGAAAATAAAATACTCTTATTATATCACCTAAAAAATGAAGTTAGGACATATATTTAAATTTTCTCCCTCTTCCTTTTCCCCAATGAGAAAGATTCCCTTTTCTTTTCTTTAATAGCAAGAGCAAAAAGACTTCCAGTTACAAGAAACATTCTTTGTGTCCTGTCATACTTTTTGAAGGAACGGACAGACTGCTTAGGTGATATTTATAATTAGGAGCGGATTATAATAAATTCTGTGGGAAAAGCCTATAAGGTTTTAAAGAGAGATTTGTTGTGATTTGTCCAAATGTAAGTAACTACTAATACCTCAGTACTAATCCTTCAGCAACTTTATTTCAAGTTCTGAGAGGTCTCCAGGGATGCCATGATTCATTTGGAAGATTGTGTACACATTTCAAATGTAACACGTTCTTGCTCTGTGATTAATTAACCTTATCTAGAAAATGCTTTCTAATTCTTGCTAGATAGAAAAGAGCAATGGAAACCCTGGCTAATTAAAACAATAGCAATAACAATTTATTAGCAAATTGTAAAAATGAATGTATTAAATGCCAACAACATATTATAAAACCTCGCACACCTCTTTAAAAGCAAATTGCTATTTTTTTCCCTAATAAATGGGGTCAATCTTTTAATTGGGTGTAGTCAGCTTTAAAAAGTCTGCTTTTGAAAAGGCTTTCAAGCATTTGTGTGTTAGACCAGTAGAATAGTTCCTGAATAAAAAAAAAAAGAAACAAGAAAAAGAAAAGAAAATACCTTTCAGGATTTTCATCCCAGCTGCATCAGAAAAATATGTCATTCTGTGGTTATCCACAGGTAGATTTAATCAATAGCACATTTTACTACTCCAATGAGAGAACTAAAGCTTCATTTTTGGTCTCACGGTCTCTAGTAAGCTCAACTGGACATATATGTGCATAATGAAAACAATAAAAGAAAATGGAAACACTGGTTCGATTCCCAGTCAGGGCACATAACCAGGTTGCAAGCTAGGTCTCCAGCCAGATCTGTAGCTGGAGGCAGGTGAAAGGCAACCACACATTGATGTTTCTCTCCCTCTCTGCCTCTCTCCCTTCCCCTCTCTCTAAAAATAACAAATAAAATCTTAAAAAAAAAAAAAAAGAAAGAAAGAAAGAAAACGGAAACAGATTTAAAACTTTGGTGATAGAGGGTAAAAAGGAAATTTCACTCATGAAATGTTCAGCTTAGACTACTTAGTTGAACATTTGCCAGTCTTGATAACTAGGGAAGGTCTCTTAAAAGAAACTATTCCATGGAATTGAAAAGAATGACTGGCATTTAGATAATAAGAGAGACTTAGAAAGAAAATAAAAGCATTTATTAATTGAAATGCTTGCATTTGCCTGAAGACAAATTATCGCAAACAATTAAAAAGTGCTTAGTACTGGCATATGAGTCACTATAGAGTGACAATCAGTGTGGGGGTAATATGTCACATCAAGGTTTCTTTCTCTTTCTTAAGGGCATTATTCCAACTGTAAATATAGCCTCCTGTGTCTTAATGTTTAAGCTAGATAGATGTGTTTTGCACATTAGCAGTTATTTTGCTACATGGTATTGCAAAGACATGCCTTAGTGAAAATGAGGAGAAGGAGTAAATGCAATGTGTTAAGGTAAACACCAAGGGTCTTTTTCCTTTTTTGTTTTCCTGCCCTAACATATTGCAATTTTAAATACACTCTAGATAGAAAAGCGGTTAATATGGTTCTTATTTAAAGTATGCAGTGACCTTTTCTTGTATGGAGCTGCTGTGTGTCCAAGGAATCCTGAAAATTAGGAGTGGAGGTTGTTAAAATGCATCCCTGCAGATTTAGGGGAAGAAGCCATTCAAGGGGTGGACACATCTGGTTGGCATTGACTGGTAGGGGAGGTGATCCTGAATGTGAATTGATTTTCATTCCCATTTTCTTGGGTTTCCTATCCTTTCACTAATCTTGAGGATCCCATTGGCTACTACAGAGACAAACTTTGTTTCTAAGTCAGATACACATATTTCGCTAGCTGGTTTTGTTTTGTTTTGTTTCTTGTGGTGAACTTCTAACCTGGAAAAAATTTCTTTTTGTCTGTGGCCAAATTTATGTCTCGATTTCTTATTTATAAGACTTTCCTCTCGATGTGGATAAAGCCAAAGTGAAGGGTTGTAGATCTTCCAGGTTGAGAATGGCGTTTCCATAGAAACACTATTAGATGAAAAGTGCCCTGCGGGGCTGCCACTCTAAGGATGGAGTAAATAGAATTGAATAGGGAATTGAACGCTCTAGAAAAGACAGATGCTGTTTCATTGGTTTTGCTTTCGGTAATAAGATCTGTTGGAGAAATCTTAGTGTCATATCTCTGCTTGCAGTTTTAGAAGAATTGCTCTCTAATTATTACAAGTTATTATTACAATGAAGGAGTTCTTCTAATTGGCACCCAGATAACCCGTTCTGCTGACTCAGGTTAGCAAAAGGTCAAAAGGTATTAGATGGTTAGGTATGTAGGTAGGTAGTGGAAAGAATTTGCTCCTCTCTTCCCATTTCTATTTCTGTCTGTTCCTCACCTTCATACTTTGCCAGTTTTAGCAATGGATCCTCTTATTGTGCCTTACCCACTAGTGTTCTTTAGCTGCCATTAGTCCTAGGAAGGCAGTGGACAGGAAGAGGACATTCTTGAACAAGAATGCAGTGGCAGTCAGGGTAGTACAACGTACTCCCTTTAGCCTCGTCCTTAACTATCTTCATGTTCATATATATGCATGAGCTACAGAAGGTGGTTGGTGGAGATAGCAGCTAATTTTGATTCCTTCTTCATTACGTGTTATCTATAGATATATTATTACATTAAGAAACTAGAAAATTAGTATGAGGGAGTGATTTTTTTCCTTCCAGATGTCCATGTACCATGTCAAAAATGAGCTCTTTTAAATCTATAAGAATAATATCTTGCCCTGGCTGGTAGCACAGTGGATAAGGCGCCAGCCTGCGAACCCAAAGGTCACAGGTTCGATTCCCCAGCCAGGGCACATAACCAGGTTGCAAACCAGGTCTCCAGTCAGGTCTGTGGCTGGAGGCAGGTTAAACACAACCATACATTAATGCCTCTCTCTCCCTCTCTGCCTCTCTCCCTTCCCCTCTTTCTAAAAATAATGAAATAAAAATCTTTAAAAAAAAAAAAAAAGAATATCTTTGTAGTTATTATTTTTCCCCTTGCATGGAGTTGCCATTGACCTTCACCGTCTTTAGTAATGATGATGGGTCAGAGCTAGGCTTTGCTGAAAGTAACCCAGGTGTGGATGAAAAATCCCTGTATTTGGATTTTAAAAGATCTTGGCTCCTGAGGAGATAACTTATTTCAACTTTGATTAGATAGGAACACTGGGTCCTCTCACCCCCACTACACACACAGTTGGAACTCATTTGTCTTAAGAGGAAAATAGATTACTTAATTACTTGGGGGTAATAATGGAATGCCCTAATTTTTCTGTGATATACATCATCTAAACTCTGCTTTAATAATGAAGCAGTGGTTTCTAGATTCTGGGGCAACTGCCTTTTTCTTTTTCTTAGCTAGTTATTGAAATCCTAATGGGATGGGTGATGAATTTTCTTAGGTCAGGTAAACTGAAAAGGCTACAGCTGGAATTCTTCACCCAGAAGAATCGGAGTTAATACTAATGATCATTGTGAATTAGAAGATCAAAGGCGAAGCATCAGCCTGTTCTCCAAGTTGCTGCCCCGGAGGCCATTAGTGACCTGGCAGAGCCCTCTCCCAGCCGTCCACACACCTCCTTCCCCTTGTCCCAGCCTTTCTTCCCCTTCCTAGTTCTGCACCTCTGACCTGGGGTAATTATAGTCAGTTGATGAGGAGGCATGGGGGAAAAGAAAACAATCACAAGTAAAAACAAATGTCCAACTTCAAACTTGCCCATTTATCCAGGTACATAGAACTCACAAGCAAATGAGTTCTGGGGATCTGTTATTTTTGGGGTGTGATTGAGATTTTTGCTCTCAGTCACATGGTCTGATTGTTTGGGTGATGATTGGGACCTTCTGTCAGGAACTTACGTAGAGTCTGGCTGGCAGTCTGTCAAATTATTTACAATTTTCCTTCTGGTTCCAAGGCTCAGTCAAAAATACACTCTAGTTTGGTTTTCTGATATCCTCTTAATTGGGCTAATTAAATGAAAGATTAGGTTCAAAACAAAAGTGCCGATATAAGCACAATTTATTAAGTTGCTGGTTGCTGATGCACATACCTCTTTGAACACTAGCCAGTCGTTTATACTTCAAAGCACATATCAATATCATGTCTTCCTCTGATTCCTCCTAGTGATGATCTAGTTTTGAAGATAAAATATCAAACTCGGTCAATGACTCTGAACTGCTCCTCCTTGATTTATCTTTCAGATTAAAACCGGAGCATCACATAGATGCGTGTGAATGTATTTCTTACACTAACTCGGTTCAACTGTTAGGAATTTGATATAACATAAGCTTGGCTTTTCACTTTCTCACTGTTTTAGATTTCCCGTGAAGGTACTTTGCTTTCAAGTATGAAGGTTTGATGGACCGAGAATCAGATGGTTTCATTTTAGAAAAGAGTCCAGTGTTTTGGTTTGGTTGGTTGTTGTTTTGCCAATAGAAGTAAATCTAGATGTCATAGTGTTTAGGAGACTTTGTTTGAGTTAACTGAAAACATCCTCATCACATCTCAGTCTTTCTTAAGGAAATGTGAGCCTGACTATGTGTGCATTTATGTCCCCACATACTTGGGAATTGGGACAACTCTCTCTGAACCCCTACCACCTATACTAATCCTAGTGGGGAAAATGGGTCCATTTTACTTCTATGTTTAGGGTTCTAATTTTCTGTTTCTACGGATGTATCCCATACCAGAAAGTAACCAAAGAGTGGAGACCACACTGCCATGGTATGTTGCTTGAGTCACAAAACCCTCTTGGTCACAGCCCATGCTTACCTGTGCTGTACTGAATGCCATGAGACAGCAAACATTATTTTAGAAAGGCTGCAAGGTAATAATGATAGTGATTGTGTGAATTCACATCAAATTGTTTCTACTCACAAGGGTGTGAGTGTTTTACTACTGCTTATCCCTACATTGCAGAGTCCTGGGCCCCATCAAGTTGACTTGCTTCAATGGGCTCAATACTCATCTCAGTGTATTGAGAGCAGGAGCAAGCCTTCAGGAGTCCAGATAAGGCACCTGAGCTCTGATAAGGGCCTATAAAGAACTTCCAAGAACAAAGGCATAGCTGAAAAAATTATGCCAGTCAATTTTCTACATTTTAAAGACCTCATAGGCCTCGTCTTTTCTTGCCATTGCAAAATGCCTTCACTCAGCAAATTCTAGCCCGATGAGCATGGGTCCCTGTACAAGTGTATTGCTCTATCTTTGAGCACTATAAAGGAAAGATAGACCTCAGCCAATTTAGTATTATAAATATAAACATCCTGTGTTAGTTAATATTTAAGTGAGACACACATTGCTTGGTTTTGAAATACGTTATTCAAAATATTCTAAAATGGAGATCTGACTTAACTACTTGTATTTGAATGTCCTGGTATTACCTCTTTACATGAACACAACAAAAGGTGGCCATATATATGACACCTCCTGGGTGTCTTTACCTTTCAGTATGTAATGTTCTGTGATTGTTTCTGTCCATTTTCACATCGACTTTGTTGCTAGCATCCCTGAAGAGCCCAGATGCTCTCCCATAACACGAGAGATCTCTGAGAATTCAGCGTCCTAGGAAGTTCTTAGGATGTCAAGAGGGCAGAAGGTATAATCTGTTAATAGGAACACTCATCTTAAGAAAGATTAATGAGTGGAGGTAATTGCTATTGTAATTTATAATGGAAGTTTAGGAGTCACTCCTGTCTAGTAAAGAAAAGTCAATTTCTAAACTTTTTGGGAGAAAAACTCTACAAAAAGGACTTAATTTGATTTTTAATAAATAATGGAATTGTCTCCTACCTACATAATGCTACTTTCATCCCATTAAAAAAAATTATCTATTAATTGCTTGGTTATTTTGACAGTGCGTTATTCTGTCCTCTTAACAGTTGAAGAAAAATTGATCCAAAGGCTAAATAAAATTATGTGTCTCTGTGGTGCTTTGTAGTTTCATATTTTCACATACCCTTGATTCTTAAGACCATCTTGTAAGGTAGGCAGGATGACAAGAATGAAGTTTAGATAAGTTAATGATTTTTTCTTTAAGGTCAAAAGCTAGAAACTGGCTGAGCGGGAACCAGGATCTCCTGACTGGAATTTCCATGCACTTTCCACCACATTGCCTCTCCAACACAGAGCAAATCAAATTGCACCGTGGGAGTTCAAACGTATAATTATAATCCCATTCCATGAGTTAGCTAATTTGTATTTTTTAAAAAAACAAATGTGAGCCAGAGGGTTTGGCAAAACACTTCATAAGTGTTGATGGTTATTGGCAACTAAGGGTCAAGAACAGTCCTTTCTTATCTAGGTTCTTTTTCTAGGCATATGTGCCCATAAAAAGGCAGAGCTACAGCTACTAATATTTTGTGCAATTGTCATAGTAAGGCATTGTTAGACTTTCAGATTTTCAACATTGACTGTTCCTCTTTCCTTACGAAAACATGTAAATCTCTACCCCCTGTCTGCTACTAACAATGTCTGATAGTAGTTTGGGGGAGAGGAATTCTTCCTTCTACAAATCCTACCTAAACCTTCTAACACAGCATTTAGCTCCTTGAAGGTTTTGTGCCTGTCACATGTCCAGGACGCCAAAGAGCTATGTCTTTAATTTGCTTTATGGAGATAGAAGAAACTGCTTATGCAGCCACGATTACTCTTGAAACTACAATCCAACTGTCGTTTCTCAGCAAAGAAAGCTGCTAAACTCAGGAGAATTAAGCCACTGCTCTGGGGTATGACACTGAGGTCTGATCATTTTAAAGCTAGTAATAACCAGAATCCTAAAATTCTTATGAATAAAATGTAATTTTAGTAATGTTTCCATAAACATTGGTAATGGTGGCATTTTAGTAGGCAGTGACATTAGTCACATCGAAATTGCACCACATTGGCTTTTAAATTACTCCACCTGTCTGTATGAATAGAATTTTCAGTGTAAAAGCAGAGAGACAGCTGCTGCTAATGTCTTCTTTTCCCTGTGCAGATAATGCTGGCAGATCTACATGCATAAAGGACTGGTTTGTGATGTAAAACGGTACCTGACCCCGCTGGCTCCTGAGCTACAAAGAAATACCTTTAATTATCAGTGGCAATGTTTAGCTGTTGATATAAAAATATCAGCTTCCAGGGCTGCAACCTCAGGTTCATGCCCTCTAGTAATGTCACCCACCCGACACCATTCCTTCCACCCACATCCGTAGTGGGATGGGCGAGCATTTATCTTGATGTATTTCAGAAACATGTAAGGCATTAATACTTAAAAAGGAAATCATCTAATACTGTATGAATGTGATTGATGATCTTTCCGTTTGAGAACTTTGAAAGATTAGTGGAACCTGGCTCCTTCTTCCCAGCCAGAATGGAAACATGGCCTACTGTTTATACCTTCAAAGGGCTTAGCATCATTCATCTCATACAAATCCTCATTCTCATGTGAGGATCATGGCCAAGCATTCATAGCACAGAAAGGGTAAAGATTTCAAGGGGTTGAAAGTTATCAGATGTTTTACTAGGTGCCCATGCTTCCTATTGATAAACGATGAAGCTTCCTTTTGGGAAAAGAAGCCCACTCGGTTGTGGCCTTTGGATTATGGTCTGTTGCAGCAGCTTCATGGAAATAGGGACGGGCCAGCCAAGGGGATCCTTCTGTTCGAGATGCCTATTGCCAACAACGTGTTTGGTGAAATGGTAAATAAGAGATATACTTGATCTGGCTCCTTTTGCAGGCATTCTTTTTGACTTCTTTCACACAACTGGTGTTTTCGTGTTTAATTTAACAAGGAATGAGTAGTAAATGAAAGCTGCTGCCTGAAATCCCACTGTGAGCGTGTTTTGCACTAGGCTCCCCAGTGACAAGGCAATTTGTGAAATTATGTGATGGAGTAATTAGATGAAGCCGGGGCTCCTGATTGTTGCCATGCATATGTGGCAAGGGTTTGTCAGGAAGAGGGAGGGGGAGAAAAAAATAGATTATTATCCTGGCAAGTTGGCTCAAAGCTTCTTCATTTATTTGTAAACAGAATATTTAGTGACCGCATAGGAAGTAGCTGTAATCACCAGCTCATAAAGAAACCACAGCAGAGCTTTTGGATTTTTGCAGAGCGCTCATGTAAAATTTAAGCTGGGAGGCAGAATCCCTGTTAATGTAATTAGGATCTAATTTACCACCCTTTGCACACAGATGTAATAATGTCTAGATATTTATTCTATCTTTAAGCACATTACATATACCTCAGTGCAGCAGTTACCGAACAGAAACAGGTGTGAGCACTTTCCTAATTCGTTTTTACACTGTAAACACGTAGCAATTTAAGGGAAATATTTACCAAAAATGAGGGAAAGGAACGTCTGCAAATGAGGCAGTAATGGACAGTTGTCCTTTATGTACTGATGGATTTCTCAATGGTTAAGTAAATTAAAGCAAATGTTAGAAAAATCAATAGGCCAGCAT
This sequence comes from Noctilio leporinus, assembly GCA_004026585.1. Taxonomy (NCBI): domain Eukaryota; kingdom Metazoa; phylum Chordata; class Mammalia; order Chiroptera; family Noctilionidae; genus Noctilio; species Noctilio leporinus. The sequence continues at coordinate 244,623 of PVIW01000148.1, forward strand.
AGTCTTGGTCTTGCCTCATAGACTTCAGGACAGAATGACAGATGTGGTGTCTGTGACCCATTTAAGTACCAATGCTTGAAAAACTGCTTCTGCATGCTAGGTTATGTAGGCTTAGAAACATTCGACTATATTAAATTACAGACTAATATTTTTAAAGCATATGTGGAATTTACATGTTTCAGTTAGGTTGTTCTTATGTGTTGGATTTATACTGGAAGATTAGCTGCTTAGTTGTTGCAATAGTGCCATAAATCAGTTTTGAATGTTCCCATACAGAAACATCTTCATAAGGCTGTAGTGGGAAGGTGAAGATGATGTATGTTGAACTTCCATGTATTGTGAAGTGAATATGCTCAGTAACACTTGATGTTGAAAACCAACATTTAATTTAATTAAGGGGAAGATGCTCAGAGCCTTTGGGGGAAAAAATCTGTAAACTACCAATCAAATGTGACATTATAATTCAGGTAATCTTCAGGGCTACAGATGCTCTATTTCACATTTGAACTGACTTGGATAACATGTCACATAAGTTTGCTGTCACAGCATGTGGTACTTTCGGGCTGTTCTCATGTCTAAGTGGTAGGTATGAACTTCTGAGAATGAGAAGGCTAGCCTTTGATAGTCCCTCAGTACTGTTTATTTTCCCATCTATTGCTCCCAATACCAACCTCAAGAGAAGTGATGTAAACATGATCATAGTATTGTTGTGTTGACTATTGGACACAGGAAGATGAAAAGAGAAACAAGGCAAAATGAACTTGAGTACTGGCTTCAGGGGCCCAGGCCAGTTGAAGTCATTATCCTGGTAATTGGGGAGAGGGTGCCTTTTGTCACAAAAAGAGTTAGGCTGGCTTGAAGTGTCCTGTTTACTTTTTTATGCCAAGTAAACTTAGACAGTAATTACATCCTTCTTTACTCATGGTAAAGTGGATGTGGCCCAGCCTGCTTCTGGGTTTTGAAAGTCAGAATGTAATGGGGATATTGAGATAAACCAAGTCACTGGGAACTTTGCTAGGTTGATATGCTTGAGAGAAGTGGGATGATTGTTTAGGTTCTAAACAGAAGATAATATTCTCTCTTTTTTTTTTTTTTAGATAAGTACATTTAAAAAAAAATATTTTATTCATTATTTTTAGAGGGAAGGGCAAGGAAAGAGGAAGAAAGGGAGAGAAACATCGATGTATGGTTGCCTTTCACCTGCCTCCAGCTATGGACCTGTCTGGAGACCAGGCCTACAACCTGGTTATGTGCCCTGACTGGGTAATTGAACCAGCGACTTTTGGGTTCGCAGGCTGGCACCAATCCACTGAGCTACACCAGCCAGGGCAGAAGATATATTCTTGATTTAATTTTTATGTAATATAGCATTAATAGTCACAATATTCCTCTGAATCTGTATTATGGGATTTAGCAAAGTGCCCACCTGGAGATTTAGCTGAGGTGTAAATACTAACTTTAAAAAAATGAAAGTATACCATCTAAAAATGAAAATTACTACAGAATTTAATTCTTTTGCTCCTTCCAAAGCAGTGCCTCTTAAACGTTAGTGCGCTCTCAGCTCTCAAAATATCTGGGGATTATTATTATTATTTATTTAAATTAAGGGTTGGGTTCAGAGGGGCAGGTCCTGAGATTCTGCATTTCAAACAAGCTCCCAGGTTGTGATAATGTTGCTGGCCCACTGACAGCACATTGTATAGCAAGAATCTAAGGCACATGCATAAGATGACAGAGTTTAACTGGGAAGATGATTGTTTCTCTCCATCTTTGATTTGTATATTTTTGTTTTTTCCTCTGATTTGGAAACTTAACCCATTATTTCTACCTTGTCCATTGGACTGTTTTTTCCCCCTCAGCCAACTTTCAGTTCTCTTTCAGTGTATAAGGACTTTCTTTTGAATATCAAAGAGTTTTTAAATGTTAGATATTATTTTTTTAGAGCAGCCCTAGGTTCATACAGAACTGAAGAGAAAGTACAGAGATGTCCCATATACCTCCTCCCCCCATATGCACACAGCCTCCCCCATTATCAATGTCCCCACCAGAATGGTACATTTCTTACAATTGATGAACCTACATTGACACATCATTCTCACCCAAAGCCTTGGTGGTGCACATTCTATGGGTTTGGACAAATGTATGACATTGATCCACCATTATAGAATGATGTGGTGTAAATGAACCTTAGAGAGTTTTCATCAGGTCTCTCAAATATCCAGAAAGCTTCTGACAGACCAAGAGCTCTGCAGATGTACAGACTTTTTCTTTGGGGCCTTGTTGACAATGCTTTTGCATGTTCAGAGTGGGAGAAAAGGTAGTTCTGCAGGTTGAGTGATACAGAATCTTTTCCTTCATCCTCATGTACCTTCAGAGCTCTGGTGGCGGAAGCTCCCAGGGAGTGGGGGCAACATGTGCAGTGGTGGTGCTGGGCCCTAAATTCTTGCTCCAGCCCTCCAGACCTGATAGCCTTTGTCAGTGAGAAAGTAACCGAACCACTAACTACAGAAATAATACATACATTTGAGGGAGAAATGCTTTTGTTCCTAGTACTGCCCGCCAACTTGAGGTCTGCTCCAGGAAATCCTTTTGTATTTCCGCTGCGTTGGTCACTTTATCTGCCATGGCACTCTCAGATTCCACAGTACCCTGGAAGATGAATTTGTTTTAAAGAGTGAGCATCTGAAAAGTATTTTCTTTCTAGTTTAGCTAAGATCTAAGGAATTATTGTAAGTTCTGTGTACCTATTAATCATTGCTTAGCAGGTAAATTCTCTCACTCATTAGAGTTCACATGCTGGATGTAGTTTCTTGAAATTAGATCATTTATTTTTGTCTAAGTCATCAAGGATCAAAGGTCATAAGGAATCCAAAAGCCATTAGTCAGGGTTCTTTTCTGGACCACTTAGATGTCATTGTGCGAGTCACCCATGGCAGCCTGGGCCTGGCCTGCTGTCAGGGAGCTGGCAGGGTGCCTACTTTATTTCCAGTTTGCATAGATAAAAAGCAGAGAAGCTACTCTCAGAATCATTTTAAAAGTAAGCTTACATAAAATCTCCATTTGAAATACAGTACGTGTGTGCCCCGACGTGCTTTCTCTTATGGAAGCCATGGGACCTAGAAATCAAAATTAGGAAGAGAGGCATACATCTGATGGCATTGTGGATTATTCTTTGTGTTGGTGCAGGCATTTTTTATTCATTGTGAACTGAGCAAAGACCAGATTTTCACAAAGAGTTGTCGCAACAAACCAAGTGTTGAATTTGCTAATGTAAAGTAAAAATAAAGGCATCACTTGAACAGTTTTCAGAAATACATATTGCCACCCCCTCTTGATAATATTGAAGTACATTTGGCAGGAATGAATTTATGTGGATCAGGAGCAGTGGGTAGAAGATGTAGTCAAGCCAATTCATTTACTCCCCACTTTGAGCCCTGTGGGTCTCAGGCCCACACCTTAAAGTGAAAACACCATCAATTACCAGATGACGGGTACTCTGGACTCACTTCCCAAAAGTGTCCGTATTGGACCAGAAACTGTGAGCACTCAGCAACATCCATCACTTCACTGTTCAGGAGAATGATTGAGTCTATGGTGGGCTGAATTTTCAAAGGTAAAAAGGCCAAGGACACTTGCATGAAATAACATAAATTTGGACTTTCAAAAATCAGGCTATAAGGAAATATCCCATTTCATGTTCAAAGCTTATTAATTATTAAGGAGTTAACTTGCTTGATCCAACAATTAATCACGCAATTAATTGTTGTGATCCAACAATTAATAACTGTCCCCCATTTAACAGATGGAACATTTTACAGAGCGGAGGTGGCATAGAAAAGGCTGAAGATCTACCAGAGATCTTAGTGTGCCAACAAAGTAGAGGCAGGGAAAAGTAGAGGCAGGGAAAAGAAAGTCAGAAACCTAATTTTCAATCTGCAATGTTTCCCCATCTCCATGCCTGGATGCTGACTATCATGGTTTGTTATTGCTCTGGGAGCTGCCTGGTGCACGCAGATGACAGGATCTGCTGAGAACTAAGGCCAAAGTCTGCACAGCTTCACCAGAGCCACGCCCTTCCCACGCTACCTCAAAGTGGTTGCAACTGCTCTATGGCAGCACCAGAGCTCTTGGTGCTATGCTGTCTCTAGAGCCCTCTGTGACTCTGACCTCAACCATTGCAGCAAGAGTGAGGGGGTTATGTGGCAGCAGGATGAATTCAAGGTCCCTATATAAAAATGCCTAAAGTGGTTTGGTTTTTGCCATGGTGGCTGGAAAGGTTTTTATGACGTGATGACCTAATCCCACCATGCAGCAGGTAAAAGCAACTATCTTAAATGTGCTTGTTACTTTTCCCCACTGACCATAATGGCTGACCTTTAGGGCACATCTACCTTTATCTTTGGATGATAGTATAGATTGGATGACAATATAGATTGGGCCAAAAAAAGTTTTTTTTTTCCAATGAAATTCAGTGTTTTTTGAGTGCCTACTATGTGAAAGGAATGCACATCTCAGAGCTTTCTAGGCATTGATCTAACTGATGGTGCAGTTTGTAGAGCAAACTAGAGTGAGGAGAATAGGTAGGTGACAATTAGTTCAGGTAAGAAGGTTGTGGTTGTGGGAGTGTAAGAAACAGATGGGTGGGAGATATTTGGTAGGTAGACCTGGCACCTCGCACAGAGAAACATTTAAAGCTGACACATGTGGTCACATACTAGGCTGAGAGCCAATGAATGGCAAGTGCAATGCATGTTGGGAATTTACAAGTAATAATAAACCCCACAGTTCTGAATAGTGTCAGTGCATGAAATACTCATCTTACCGGGGCAGACTGCTGCCATGCCATCTGTACTTGGGTAGGTCTTGGCTAAGCACTTCTGTGCTTTATCTCCCTGAATCCCCACAATAACCCTCTAAGGGAGGTCCTGTTCACCTCCTGTTTTACTGTTGAGAAAACCAAGTTTCACAGAGATTAAACAACTTGCCTGAGGGAGGGTGGTAAGAAGCAGGAGCTGGATTTGAACTCAAGCCTGTCTGACTCGGATGCCACTTTTGTACATACTCATGAGTGGACACATGGCAGAGAAGAGCATCAGAAGTGACTTTTCCATTTCATGTTGGGCAGTTAGGGAGGAATGGTATCAGCAGTCTCTTTGACAGAACATGGTGAGTCAGGAGGAGGAACCGGTGTTGAGAAAAGGTGAGGAGTTCCAGTTGGGCTATGCTGTGGTTCTGGTGCTGGTGGAACATCCACATGAGTCATATGGCCAATAGTTAGAAGGTATTGCTGGGGTGAAAGCACATGAATTTGGTATTACCTCCAGTGAAGCTAGAGATATGCGTGTGTGGAGTTGTGTATCCACAAAACACAATGGGGGCAGGGCCTATTCTTTTTCCCATTTCGAAAGGCTGTCTGGGGGTTGGGGATGGACCTAGAGAGTGATGCTGAGAAGCAGGTGTGAAGTCTGTCAGATGTGGAGGTATGCTGAATTGATCTCTAAGCTCCCTTCCAACTCCAATGATTTAATATTCTAAGAAAAAGAAGAAAGCTTCAGTGATAAGAAAGGCAGAGTTTATCCCCAGACATAACACATCATGGGCCTGAAATATGGTTCCTCTCTCTGTTATTCTTATCTCAGCTGAATGGCATCTGCAGGGACCTGGAAGCTCAGAGGATCAGGAGCCTAGAAGTCAGCACTGAAAGTACCCTCTCCTTCCCCTTCACAGAGAATTGCTCACTCCCTGAATCCCATCAGTTCTCTCTCTTACACACTTCTCCATTTTACTCCTTTCCAGTCTCACAGCCACTGCCTTGCTGTCTCCTGCTCACTCACTGCCCTCCCCGGCCTACCTGCCTCTAATATTGATCACTTATGAATAGTCATTTTGCCAGTAGGGTGGTTTTTCTAAAATAAAACTTGGCCAAGCCCAGCCCCTTACTTAAAATCTTGTGATATCTCCCTATTGCTTTAGAACATCATCCTTGGCACGACATTCAAGGCCCTTCTGAGGTCTGACGCTGGTCCACTGAGACACCAGGCTCCCTTCTATCCCTTTCATACACGTTCCCTCTAAGGGGCTGTAGTCAAACCTGAAGGCTTAAGTTCCCCACAGGTGTTGAATGGTCCTGCACTCTGTGCAGCTGCACATGCTGTTTCCTCATCTGGAATGCATTACCTCCTTGACCACTTCTCCACTTCATGCTTTCTTCTGCATCGCTCGTATCTTATCTCAACTGTCACTGCTTCAGGAAGCCTCCGCTGGTCCTCTCCAGGAGAGAGGAAATGGCCCCTGCATCCTGAGGGTCATCTGATATAAAGTACTAATCCTGGTTACTTCATTTACGAGCTGCCTCACTGTCTAGAGGTCAGGATTTCATCTCTCAGCTCTAGATCTTCACAGCCATATCATAGATGCTTAATGATATTTATTGGCCCAATGAATGAGCAAAGTTTCAAAATAATGGTGACCAAAGCCTGAGTTTTCTGAAGGAGAAGGACTAAGAAAGGTCCTGGCATGGGGATGAGAAAGTCCTCACTGACCTTTGAAAGAGGGAAGTTGTAGTATGGGGCATGAGAATGATGCTGCAATAGAGACAGATAACAAGGCTAGACCCTTTTGCACCTGCTTGAGGAAATATACTAAAGGATATAATTTGGGCAGGAACTTGAGGAAAGGTAACAAGAAAAGAAGGTTTTCCTCTCCTTTTGTTAATATTTAGGAGACTTGAGAGATTTGAACATACATACACATAGAATCAAATTAAGCTGTCTTTCATGAAACTATTGCCATGTTCCCTAAGTTGTTGATGCACAGTCCAATTGGTTACTTGGGAAATAGAGAATGTACCTTTGAAAATAAACACAAAAAAGGAAAGATTAATAGAGCAAGGATCAAGGACAAGTTGACAGTGGAGAGGATGAGTAGAGAGAATGATGGGATGGCATCTTAGAGTAAGAGCTTAGCAATAAGTGTGAACCAGGAGAAGATGAAGGTGAAGAGATTTAGAAGTAGAGAAGAGGGAGTCTTAGGTACTGTTCTCCCAGATCTTTTAGCAGAGCAGAAGGCAAAGTCAACTGCTGTTCATCCCAGAAGTAGAATCGGGAGATGGAAGAGAATGGAAGTCATATGGAAAAAAAAACATTTTGGGGAGCCCAGTAGGCAGACCGAGAGAGAGAGAGAGAGAGAGAGAGAGAGAGAGAGAGAGAGAGAGAGGGAGAACACCTTCATAGTGCAGTTGAGAATACATGCAGAAATAGTGCTAGACACTGCACTGTGACCCAGGACTGGCTAGATTTTCAACAGTTACATTTCATAATCAACCTTCTTTTAAAAGTTAAAATTAAGGCAAAATAATAAACTTGTAGTGGCTTGCCATAAGAAAACATAATTGCATTTCCTATTCCTGAAAACTTAGCATTATGGGTAGTCAAATTCTTTGAGCCCCAATCTGAGCCACTGAAGTTTGTGCTACCATATGTAGGTTGGTGAACTGGAGTTTTCACCTCAGTTATGGAGGAAGTTATCATGCAAATTACTGTACATTATATTCCAGTGCTGCTTGCATGAGAAGTTTGCAAATTTGTTATTGATAACCCTTGGATGTGAGTTCAGCAAAAACTATGTAAATGCAACTATCTGCTAAGATAAAAAAATTTTTTAAATCATGATATATGAGACAAAGGCAGGATTTAAAATTTAACTTTAACAAATCAGCACAATATTTTAAAATATTTGAGGTTAACAAGCAAAATGATCTTAGGTAGGTGTGCTTTTTAAATCACTCCTCTGCCAGAGGCCTCATTTTTAATGATGGGAAGGGGGGATGGCTGGCATGAACAAATTCCTTTAGATTCATGAATTGAAGTTGAATTGATCTTGACACTGCTCCAGAAGAGTCTACTCTTGTCATTTTGGTTTGATGGTAAATGATGTACACCTGGCTTCATGAAATGAAAAGGCACCCCACACATAATGAACAGCTCATTGTCATACATAAAGAGTAGTTGACTCAGTGTGATCGGCAAGTCAGAAGATGACTCATTTGAAGTCTTGGTATCTAAATACTAAGAGCTACTGACATGCACACATGCTGAAAGGAAGAGAAATAGATATAGATAGATATAGAGATATAGATATAGGTAGATAGATAGATGGCTCATTGGTCTTTCAAATATGTTTTAAGAAAGGAACTATCAATACATCTCCTATTTAGAACTGCAAGGGCAATGGCATGACAATGCTGGAAAGCCAACTCAGCCACTGGTTTATTGGGAGCATTTCTGCCCTTGTCTTTGGGATCACCAGAGTGCCATGTGTGCAGTTACACAATGCATAAAGGCGCAGGTCATTTCTAGGACAGATAATTGAACATTAATACTGGCTGACATTGTTGAAGGAATGATATGTCAACCTGACAGGGCCTGTGTGCTTACATCTGCTGATTGGCTGTGGACCGAGGCTCCGTGTGTCAGGATCAGACCCCAGGCCTGACTGCAGTCAGGCCGAGGAGGATGCAGTCATTAATCATGAGCTACCATCTTGGGCCAGACAATGTCTGTGAAATCACTGCATCCTGTGTGTGTGGCTAGCAAATTGCATCTGTTGTGTTATAGAGGATCAAGGTATGGCTCTCATTTAGAAAAAAAGAAAGAAAGAAAAACACCATTTCAGACTTTTGGTTTGTGTCATTTCACTAAAATTTTTGATGAGCAAATGTCTCTCTCCCCCTCTCTCTCTCTCTCTCTCTGTCCCTTCCTTCCTTCCTCCATCCTTCCTTCCATTTCTGAAACTAGCTATACATTCTGAATAAATGGGAAAGTTATAATGGCTGACAGGAAGGTCCTGAGGTCGTGTGTCTTTTGTTCCTATGGAAATTGATTTTGATGAGTTTCTGGTTTCCTGAGTCACCACTGATGTGTAGTATAATGAAGAAATCAAACAAGAATTAAACTGAAGTTCCTTGCTGTGATTTATTTATTTTTTTATTCTCAACAAAATATTAAACCCTGTAGGCAAATTTCTGAACAGAGGAAAAAGATGTCCGTGCAGTTATTTTCTTATCCCTGAAATCACATGAATGGCACTTTCTTGCCTCATTTATAATAAATCTTTAGTGAGTTAATCCCATTGCTCCAGTAATTCTACAGCCAGCACTTTCCTGAACATGTATCCATTCCGAGAAAAGAATCATGGGATAATCATGAGACCTCTGACACACACCCCAATTGTGCCTTCTTAAAATAGGGGTGCCCTGGTGGGGGTTACTCAGTATAAGTTTCCAGTGCATAAAATGTTACAAAATAGGGCTCCTGAGAGCAACCATTAGTACATACTAGTTAACATCACAGATTTTTAAAATCCCAGTTGCATTGGAGCCATGAAAAAAAAGCTTTCATCTGTAAAATCTAGTTTCCCTTTGTTATTAAAATAAATGAAGCCATTAAACAAAATAGATGCATCTAATAGTCGAGTCCATCATTTGGCGTCATCAAAATGATGGCATTTTGCATTTTTAAAATTCAGTAATGCCATCTCAGAAGGTTTGATGTGAGGTGCAGATACAAATGTGCTGGAGTTTCTAAAACTTTATGCCTCATTACAGATATTTTTCTTTTTAGTTCACTGATTTATGTATTTATCTGGACTCTCTTAAATGAAAAGTAAAATTCCGTTTAGGAAGGCTTAAAAAAAATCCTGCGGCCAAATGAATTAATAGATAACTATTGGTGAGCTCTTACAGTGAATGTGCTGGAATTGAAATAATTTCTCAATACTTTATTTCCAAAGGGTTGTTTTTAATTACAGTGGCATTTGGTTGGCATGCAAGGGCGAGCTCTCACTCTTGATCTCTCCTCGCTGGAGCCCAGGCCAAAAGATTCTCTGCTCCCTTTTCTCGAGAGCACACTTTTCTGCCAAATGTGCCACTCAGTCCCTGCCAAGGAAGGTGGGCGCATTGCCACTTCTGACTCCCAGCCACCAAAAGACAAAGGCTCTCAACATTCCTAGGTCCAGTGAGTCAGAATGGGCCTCACACCTTAAAGGTTCCGGATTATTGATTTCTTTCCCCCTAGAGACTTCATAATATGAAATATTTTCTCAGCGCCTCTGTTCGTCCCCTAGGGTGATTTAGGCACTTACAGGAGTGTGTGAACCCTTGAAGGCCACTGGAGGGTCATTTAAGTGTCCTTCCTCATCTGTCTGAGTCCTGAACACAGCTTGACTGTCAGTCTTGCCTCCTATATCTTGCTTTTTAGTGTTTCCTTTTTTACACTCTTTTAGTAAGAACATAGTAATTATTTATTTGCTTCTGTGAAGCTCAGATAAATTTAAGAGTGGTCGTAGCTGAGCATAAAGCATCTGATCGGGAAAACAATCTCCTTTTCCTTTAGTAGGACCAGCTCTATGATTTGTAGAGAACGTGTGCATTCTCCACATAAACTGTACGAATTGAAATGTGGGGCTTCTAAAAGAAAATGATGGCAACAGCAGTGCATTGAACCAGGCATGTACTCTGTGTGACTGCCTTTAAGCTGGCCCTGCCTTTAGATTCTTGAGGTGTGTCCAAATAAAGAGAACTGTAAGAAAACCATATAACCTGGAGTAGGGGTGGGATGGGGGTTGCAGGGGGTGGGGGTTGGTGGCTAATTTTTTTTTTTTTTTTAAGATTTTATTTATTATGTCCAGAGAGAGGAGAAGAGAGAGAGGCAGAGAGGGAGAGAGACATCAATGTATAGTTGCCTTTCACCTGCCTCCAGCTACGGACCTGGCTGGAGACCTGGCTTGCAACCTAGTTATGTGCCCTGGCTGGGAATCGAACCGGTGACCTTTGGGTTCGCAGGCTGGCGCCTTATCCACTGTACTACCAGCCAGCCAGGGCTAGTGGCTAATTTAACACTAGGAAAAAAAAAAAAAACAAAACTATAAGAAATACCTAGTCTGATATGATATTCTTCCCTTGAGTATCTTGTGATGTTTTTTTTTACATAGGTTAACACAACCTTGAGAGTCATCTTAAGTTCAGCTACTATTTACTAAACACTAGATACATGCCAGGTATGGCATTTTGACTATGTTGTCTCATTTGACTGAGGAAGCCGAGGCTCAGAGGCTTTGTTGTTGTTGTTGTTGATGATTTTAGGGAGACAGAGGAAGAGAGAGAAAGAGAGAGATTTGTTGTTCTACTTATTGATGCAATCATTGGTTGCTTTTCATATGCGCCCTGACAAGGGATCAAACCACAACCTTGGAGTATTAAGACAATGCTCTAAGCAGCCCAGCTACCCAGCCAAAGCTGAAAACAGTAACTCTTACAATGTTTTCCTTTAAACTTGTCATTTGTCAGTGTGTAATCCCATCACTGAATCAGAAATGGACTTAATGACTACCCTCCTGTCCTACACAGGTTGTGACTTTCCATATAGGCCTAAGTTCTCTTAGGAAGTGATTTAGAAAGGGAAAGATGAAGTCCCTTGTATATGTGATTAGCAACTTACATCATACTTGAAATGGCACAGAAAGACAGACTACATAAAACAAAATTAAATCGATTTGTTTTAAAGAGGAACAAACTACAGAGTCATGGGTAAGGATATTTCTTTCCCAAAACCCATTTCAAAGGGGCAAATGCCATCATGTAATACTTTTTAGCATTACCAAGCAAATTACAGCCAATTTGAAAGGTATACTGCTTAGTCTGAGTTCTTTGCTTGACCCTGGGTCTACAGCAATGCACATTTACACATTAAAACAGAGGCTGGGTCTTCCAACTCCCAGTAGGTTTCTGACATGAGGCTACAGCTTTTTATTTATCATCACCAAGATAAACTCTGAGCTTCAACAGTGTGTAAAGAGTATGAAATGGAGAAGTAGGAGGCCTGGACTCCATTTCTGAGACCCACAACTTCCTGGCCATAGAGCCTGCCATGTGTCCACTCTGAGCTTTAATTTTTCTCCTATACAATGGAGACAAAATTACCTATCCTTCCAACCTCGCTGAGTAATTGTAAGGCTCATGTTTGGTAAAATGTAATCAAAGTTCTTTTAAAATGTAAAGTGTCATACAAATATAAGGGGTCTAAGGGATCACCTAAACCCCAAAACAGAAAAAGGAAGATAAAACAAAACCAAAAACCCAAAGCCCCTCACTGACTTATAAGTTAACTTTGAGTCCCTTCATTCCTGCCAATTTTTTTAAAAAGATTTTTATTCATTACTTTTCAGAGAAAGAGGAAAGGAGAGAGGCAGAGAGGGAAAGAAACATCAATGTATGGTTGCCTTTTACCTGCCTCCAGCTATGGACCTGGCTGGAGACCTGGTTTGCAACCTGATTATGCACCCTGGCTGGGAACAGGTGGGCACCTTATCCACTGTGCCACCAGCCAGGGCCATTTCTGCCAATTTTATCTTGACATCTTGCCGGTGACAGGTTTGCTCTTTCTCCCACTCAGCTAGGTATGACATGAACCTCTGTAAGATCTGTGAGAACCATGCAGAAGTAAGTCCACAGTGGTGCTAGCATTTCCTTGACCAGTTAGACTGGACAGCTGAAAAAGCATAATTCAAACACTGGGAAATCAAACACTGGGGATCAGCCCAAATTCTAAGAAGACTCTTCCCTCTTCCATAATCCAGTCTGGAGACAGATAGTGAATTCACATCAATAAATGCTTTGGGAAGTTAAAAAGCTCTTGCTTAGGAAGGGTCATAAAGATAAAGGTAATCTTATTACTAAAACAATTTAAAGTTTCTAGGTCTTTTTATTTCCCCCCCCTTAAAAGGAAATTCTCTTCAGTTTGATTGCCGGATAAAGGCTTTGTTGTTAGCCAAGATAAAATATAGTGCTGAATAATCTCTTAAAAATTGAAGTGCATGTTACAGAGAATAGAGATAATTAAATAGCTTAGATGACAATGGGTAAAGGGAAAAGAGTTTTCATGAAAATTAGCTTAGTAAAGGTAAATTGCATTTGAATCTTAACTTCAAATCTGGGTGCTCTGCTATTTGGCATATGTTGAATTGATAATGCCTGTGTGTTAAAGAATTCTGATTGTTTTTTTTTTTTTTTGCCTCTCTCCCAGCTTATAAAAATGCAAGCAGACTCACCTAATGAATATTAATAGGAATGATGTCTAGATAACTCATAAACCCCCTGGATCTGTGGACTTTGGATGGAGTAGTCAGAGAGGATTTCTGTGGCTTTATTTAATACCAAATTTACATACTTTTAAAGAATAAACATCATCTTACTATTTTAATATCAATATTCCAAAGTGGAATAAAAAGCTTAATTTTCCTTCCCTGAACATTATATTCACCAAGATCTGCATTTTAAGAGACAGGAAACTGTTAGCTAAAAAAGAAATTAACTTAATCCCCCTTCATTAAGTTCCAGTCTTTTTTTTTGTTGTTACTTAGAGACAAGTAATAATTATACCCGCAGCAATGCAAAGCATTTTTTACAGTTTGTTACACAAAAGAACTGCAGTTGTTAAGGTGACAGCAAAAGAAAATGAGAGCATTGATAAATACTGATATATTTTGTTTTTGAATCTTTTTTGACTCTTGCAAATAAATTTCACTCAGGAGTCTAAGCGGCATTTTAATTCGTTAACAGCAAAAATCTACACGTGTGATTTTAGAAAATGCCAATCAACTAGCTAAACAATCTTTTCCCAGCTAAGGCTATAAACACAGCAGCTAAGTGGGTGGAAAAGATCGCCAAGTACTCCGCACCCAAGTTCTTTCAGAATGCATAGAAGGTGGGCATCGTATTTTCCAGTTGTTGCTTTCTGGATGGAACTTTTAGCAAGTACACAGTAAATCTCAAAACTGTGTTCTTTTAAGTATATGCGCGCTCTCTCTCTCTCTCTCTCTCTCTCTCTCTCTCTCTCTCTTTGGCATTGTGAAATGACTTTTTAAACTTTAGCTTTACAAAGGGGGGAATCATTAAAGTGTAGTTTGTACCATTACATTCCATTATTTGTCATCTTTATGGCCATTCTATGGTTTTCATTGCATCTTTAATGGTAGGCTTGGTCAGGAAAGGTGAGCGGGAAGCACACACCGGGCTGCGGGTGCCGCTGTCTGCTAGCTGGGCTTCCATCCACGTCCCTGTAGATTTTAATGTCCCCACAGACTGCTGGCAGCCTGCTTCCAGCTGTGGCAGGCATGATGCAGTGAATTGCTTTTGAATGTTCTTTACTCAAATAGGCAGTAATTACAAGCTTAAAGAGGTTTAGTGGTCCAGTAAACTACATAATCACCCCTGAATTAGCCCGGGCTCATCAGTTGCAGTCCAGCAAGCTCGCGTCTGCTGTTTGTATGCGGCCTTGATCACATAGCAACCTGATCAGCAGGTGTGGAACAGCCAGAGTCCCCCATAAACACAACTGTCTACTGGGGACAATGATCTCTAATGAGATGAGGCTACACCATCACTGTAATTTAAGTGGGAAAATTAGCACTAGGGAATGAGTACCAGTTCCAGGGGTCTTTAGTCATATTGGGAGCAGCACAAATTCTCTCTCTCTCTCTGTCTTTCTCTGTCTTTAGCTCTCTCTCTCTCTCAAAAAAAATTCTTCTCACCAAGTGTACTGTTTTGGCTTTTAACTTATGGATACTTTATTCTTTATATAGGGATTTCCCCTAAATATTTAATGCTGGACAGGGCGTCTGTAAAGGCAATAATGATGAATGTCAACAGACTCATTCCAAAATGGTATTGTTGTATTTCATCTTTCTTGTCTTTTTCTCTTAATGGTCTCAGAACGTTTCCGCTTTGATTTTTAAAGTGGGAAAGTGTTCTTTGGGTGGAGGCTAGGTCTCCTTTTAGCGGACATGCTCTCTGAAATAGTAGAGATGAGCTGTGTGCACTTTGGAAAAAACCCTTTTTTATTGGAGTTTATTGTATAAATCAGTCGTGAACTTTCTTTTCAGAAAAGTGCTCCAGTATGGTATGCTACTGTGTTGTTTTATTTGTTAAAATGAATCTTAGGAGAGGAACCTGTATGTCAGAGCACTCTCCTTTCTCCTTCCTTCAGTCCTGTGCTGGGTCCCGTAAGATGGAGAACTTGAATTTTACTACATTGCAGTTGGAAAAGTGAAGGGAACTTTTGCAACAAATAAACCCAACAAGAAAATAGAGTTGATTATGGGAAACTTTAGGGGGAAATTATGCACATGAAGGAAGATAACACCGTATTTAAGAGCATCCTGGGTGCCCCGGTAAGGTGACTCACTTGGTTGAAGCATCAGTCCATACACCAAAATGTTGTGGGTTTGATTCCTGCTCAGGGCACCTATGGGAGGCAGCCAATTGATGTTGGTGTCTTACATGTCTCCCGCTCCCTCTCTCCCACCTCTCTCTCTCTCTCAAAACAAAATAAAACAACAACAACAAAAATCAATAAACATATCCTTGGGTGAGGATTAAAAAAAAAAAAAAGGAGTATCATGGGCTGTGCAACTCCTTAGAGTCAAATCCCAGCTCCATCCTCCTTGTAAGTAACTTAGATTCTGCCTTGGTTTCCTCATCTGTAACTTAAAAGTATACACATTTCCCTCAAAGGCCTGCTATTAGGATTAAACAAGTGAATATTTATAAAGCACTGAGAGCACTTCTTGGCACAGGTAGGAATTCTGTAAATGTCAGTGAAATATAAAGTAAATAAAATCTGTACTGTTTTGGGATTTGTAGAACAGGGTGAGAAGGTCGAACAATTGTTGGAATGGGGCTGCTAATTTTCTGTTTATCTGAATTCATCTACTTGTAAATGCTGGTTGAGGCATTTGGGGTGTCTAACTTCAGTAGCGCTCATTCGTTTAGACAACAAATATTTATTGGGCACAGGACTGGGCTAGCTGCATTGTGAATGCGAATAGCTTTCCTGTGTTTTTGTATTAGTATTCTACTGAAAGGAAATGGTTCCAAGTGTAATTTAACTCATATTTGATTAAGAATCACATACAAAGTGAAAGTAATTGGCAAAAAAGAAAAAACAAAAAACCTACAACAATGTATTTCAAAGCAGACAATTTACGGCAAATTGT
Source organism: Noctilio leporinus (assembly GCA_004026585.1). Lineage (NCBI taxonomy): Eukaryota > Metazoa > Chordata > Mammalia > Chiroptera > Noctilionidae > Noctilio > Noctilio leporinus. The sequence continues at coordinate 260,673 of PVIW01000148.1, forward strand.
AGTGCAGTTGGATGCAATAGCGGGTATTTGTTTCTATGTCCCTTAAAACTGTCTTGTATATAACCCCCATCATTTCTGTGTTTATAAACAATGCTACAAACGCTAGTCAAATGATGGATGTATTAGTTTCCACTGAATTTTGAGTCTTGTAGCAAAATCTGCTATTGCATCTTTGAACAGAATTGAGTTATAAAAATAAAAGACATACAATTAAGATAGTACCTTTTCATAAAGAGAGTAGTAACTATTGTATGTATTGATAATTAACTCACCAAGAATGAGTGAGAATCCTCCTTTCATCATTTAAAAGACAAAATAGTTTGGAAGTGAGTTTTCCTAAGTTGTATGTTACTACCAAGTTTCAAATCCCAGCTCTACTATTTATCAGCTGTGTGAAGGTGAGAAATTTGTCCTTTATGTACACAAGTTTCCTCATCTATAAAATGGGTCTAATAGTTGTCTCATAAAGCTTGTGTGAGGATTAAATGAGTTATTAATACATGTGAAATATTTGGAAAAATGCCCGGTATATCCTCAGTTGTTAATACATGTTACCATTATGACTTCTACTGCTCTTACTAATACTACTAGGCTACAATTAATAGAATTCCTTTGGATGGATGCTAGAGGGAGAATTTGAGGTAAGGTTCTGGTGAACTGCCTTCACGCATCAGCTCAGTGCCTGCAGTTTGACGTTTGCCCCTGGGTGGTGGGTAGGAGCAGCAACTCCCCTGGATCAAAATTTTGGAATCACAGACAAACATCCAGTCACTACTCAACACAATTAATAACTTTGTTCATGTTCCACTGGAATATGTTTTTGCTTTTAAATTGTTTAGCTTGTAAAAGGGAATGGAGAAATGGGAAAGAAACATTGGTGAGAGTGTAGCCAAGCAGAGAGACTCAGGGGAGGGCAGACCTGGCCCAGAACTAAGTAGCTGTCAGCCCCTGGGCATGTTTTCTGACCTAGCCACGCCTCAGCTTCCTCATCTGTGAAATGGAGCTGAGCACAGTTCCTATTCTTGGGGGGTCACCAAAAGTATACAAGATAAGGCTTGTAATGCATTTGCCCTACTGACTAACATAAAGAGCTCAAATGAGCTATTATTTAACATGGATCAGAGATGATACAAAAGTGAAGCTTGAGTTTTCTCCTGCATTCCCCCTCCCATCCTCCTGCTCCTCCCACCCTGTTTTTCTTATTGGCCTTTTTGTGTTTCCTTTTATAGCTGCTATCTTCCACTAAGAGAATCATATTCAAGGAGCTCATTAATAATCATAACAGTTCAAAATAATTTTAGCACTCTTCATGAATTTTAATACTTTTAGGAGGAAGCTATAAGTAATTGCTAATGTAGAGTCAAAACTGTGTGCCTTTAATGCGTTCACTTAAAGATATTCCTGTAACATATATGAGTATATGGCTGATAAAGAATAGATCTAAAACATTGTTATTATTTTAGATTTGCAAACTACTTTAAAAGAAGCACCCAATAGAAAGTACTATGAAATCCATTAATGTAAGCAGTTGTCTTGTTTAAAAAAGGATTTTGCTTTATATGTAATTAATAGTTACAAGAAAGTTAAAGGTCAAATAGGTGAGACAGGCAAGGCATTGTAGTATGGGCATCATAATTGACTACAAAACAGTGTTTTTACTGCTGTGTGTTATAGAGATAGTCTCATTAGTGAAAAGTAAAAATTGCTATGAAATATTACCCAGTGTTCTACTTTTCCTTCCATGCAATAAGATCAAGTTTAGAGATTCCCACCCTACTTCCTTAGCTGCCTACCTCCACTAGCAACTTGAACCACTGCTGGAAATGCAAGAATTCAGAGGGATTGTCTGAAAAATGGCTTGACTAAGCTTCAAGAAAAGCAAGTGCTGAACAATCACTGAGGCACGCAGAGTCTGAGAGCTAGGCAATCTGGGAGCGTTGGTGGAAATTTAAGAAAGCAGGTAGAAATCCCAGAACTTTCCTGATGGCACTCCAAACATGCTTGGCTTCTTAGCCAGTACTGCCGCCACAGTTCTCCTTAGGATGCCAGCCTGTGTGCGAGGACGCAGGACTCCAACTACTATGCATTCAGGCTCTGTTCTTCCACTGCGCGGTGCACTGCTTTTGTAATGCAAATGAGAGGCACAAAGTGTCTCTTTGATAATGTGCAGTCAGAAGACAAAAAAGCATTCACTGAAACAGTAAAACTAATTCATAAAGCTGAAAGACAATGGGGAAGCATTATGGATTTTATAAAGGGAAAAAGTATCCTAGATCAATGTAATTGTCACAGTGTAAGCTATTCATAGTCCATGCATAAGGGAGACTTGGCGGCAAGTTTATTTAAAGTGGGTAAAGTTTTTATAGGCAAAAAAAATTGATGTTAAACAAATATAAATATATTTGGTTAGCAAGTTTCTGTTTATGCTCCTTGAAGTCACATATATAGCTGATTGTTTTAATTTATATCCACAATATTCCCTAGTGACAAAAACACAGTAGAAGTTTTAAAGGGACACAGAGAGCTAATGGTTAAAAGCCATAGATTTTTTTTTTTTTTTTTTTCCTTAAAGGGAGTATCTCTCCATCACATACCGGAGTTTAGCTCAAGGTCAACTTATATTAATGCATTAAACCTAGCTGTGGAGGAGGCAAAGGGCTGGAGGAAAAAGGATAAAAGAAGTTCCGAAATTGTTCCTCCAACATATTCAGCCAAGCCACAGAACATTGCCTTGATAAGGGTTATATTGGACAGTTGCCATAATTCCTCCTGTTAGATCAGCTCCCCCGGTACCTATTCCTATACCTTTTAAAGTATAGCATGTAACATTTTGCTTGAAAATTGCTTCCACCTCTATTGCTTTGTTATAGCTGTTTTGCAGTGTCGGTAGAGAGGCAGTTCTGTGTCACAAGAAATTACTAATCTGAGGCTTGAGAAGGGGCAGCATGGCCTTCCATTATCTCACCAGCAAGCTCTGTACAGGATTATTTTCAAATTTTCTACTGCCATTACAATGTGCTGTTGGAGTTGGGCAAGGCAGCAAGGGAGGGGAGGTTATTGAAACTTGGTTACCAGGGTAGATAAGATAAAGTTCATCACTGTCTTGGCATCCACATTTGCAGTCAGGGGTGGAAAATTTGATGAAAGGAGTACATTTGGTCAGGGTTATCGTTAAGATATAAGGCTGGACATTTTCCATCTGTGTGTACTGAAGTTTCTTTTTTTTCCATTGACGTTCATCCGAAAGAGTCTGCTTGATTACTTAAATAAATATGTTTTCCTCCAATGCATTACTGTAAACTTGTAAATACCAGACAACTGGCTTTGGAAACTGCCCTTCCCCCTACACCAGCCTTAAGAAATAAAATTGGAATCATGCAGAGATAACTTTCTTTAGAAAGTTGTCATTTTCTTTGTTACTTTCTAGTCTTTGAGGCTGATGAAATGACAGCTGAGACTTAACTTTTCCATAAAGCTATTTTTAGATCTCCCTTTTTTTTTAATCAGACAGTCTTGATTTCTGTTACACAGGACCTACGTTCCAGAAATCATTTTATTCTTTGACGAGGTTATTAAGCAATTGGTGTTATCCTGGGTCTTTCATAGAAGTCCCCCTGTAGATCCAGAAGCACATGAGAGGGCCAGACAATTTCTTTTTTTCAGCAAGAGACTTAACTGGAAAGGAGAAGTCAAGGTGTTGATTATGCAAATCAACAGGACCATTGTATGAGTTATTTCCTGTAGCTAAGGTTTCACTGCCCACAAGCCATTTCTTTTCCCTTTCAGTCAGGCATCTCTTCTTCTCTCCCCAGCGAAGCCGGCCTAATACACGTGTGCAGGTTTAATACTGGAAAGGAGGGTCAGCTTTACCCCTACATAATCACCGTTTTATGGCTTTCACTCATTCCTGAGGTGTTAATGCAGATCAAATGGGAAACACTCGAGAAAGAGCCCTTGCAGCTACCGCACTGCCTAGCTGCCCCCGCCCCCTTAATCGTTAATTCTTATTGTAAGATCTAAAGGTAATTTTGTTTGCTCTCTTAATGCATTGCAGTTCTCCCAGTGGCCCTTGCATATCCTTTCTCAAATTCCCATCTTGATCAATTGTTTGCAAATAATTAAGCTTTTAAGAGATAATGGCAGGAGGCTAATGTACACAACAAAGGCGAGGTCTCCCATCACAGTCCATGGGAGTGGTCAAATTTGCTTTGATATCCCAAAGTGATTAGGTTGATTGCTGTATCTGGCAAGTGCCAACTTTCTTTCCTAAGAACCTACGATCTCTCTTCAATTAGTGTTCCTGCGTTTAGGTGCCATAATAGCAAAGGTGTTCAGGAGAATGGTAAGGGGTGACCTAATCCCTTAGTTGCAAAGGTTTGGAATGAAATCTCCATTTTCTTCCCTTTATCGCTTTTGCAAAAATGATGTCTACCTTTGCCCAAGATGGGCCTCATTAGCCCTGGGCAGAATGCAATAGGGCTTTGAATGTTTTTACAGCAGCCTTGCCTGTGGCATGTTGAGTTTTTGTCAAGTCATTCTTCTTTCAAAGCCTACAAAGGAGTATCCTATACTGTCCACAAAAAGCTTATCTAGTAAAGATGCATAGGACTTAAGATATTTAAACATGTTGGATTTCAGTGAAAAAGCTGACTTCTTGGTGAATTTTTGTCTGCCTATGGATTAGGTACTTGAAGTCATGGCTTTCATATAATGCTGGTAATTATAATTTTTTTTTCAGGGAATTGAAGGTTTGTGGGACACCAAGGCCAAGAATTATGAGAAAGAAAAAAATCACGCACTTGAGCTGCCATAGAAAAGGGTGTAAGGAATTTTGTCGATACCTTTTTCCCCTCTCAACAAAGACTAGATTATAGTGGTATTTAACTTTGTCCAAGCTCATTCATTTCTGTTAAATACATATGTATATATATCCTGAACAACTCAAAATTGTTTAATGGAGACAGAGTGCTGGGTCTCCATTGCTTGAGGCTGCCTGGCAATTATGCTGCGTGAAATTAGACACAGTTTGTTCCAATTACTTAAAATCAGATCACATGAAAAGTGACAGAGGGGAAAAAGGGGTAGAACTTTCTCATTTTATGATAGTTACATTATGAAATCAGAAACTGCATGATGTGAAAAATAATCTAAATTTGCTGTGCAACTTTGAGGGCCATATGATTGCTCTTTGAAGCTGTAATGATTCAGGTAATTTTAATGATCCAAAGAGAATTTTTCTGACACCACTTGCATAAATAAAAGGTGAATTCCATTTGCTTTATGTAATACTGGATCTAAAGCTTGCTCACAAACAGGCATGCAGAAATACTCTTGAAAACACAGAACAAATAAATGACTGTGACAGTTCTCAATTTTTAAAGTAACTAAAGGTAAATGGCATAAATATTCATTTTTTAATACAGTTCTGGTCATGAAATTAAGACACAACTTACAAGATAGGGCAAAGGTACCGCCATCCAGCTATAGTGAAGAGAGACCATTGACATATTTATTACAATAATTCTATTTAAAATCACCAAAAGAGATTTCCATAGGACCTGCAAAACTGTATGCACATTATAGAAAATGTAATAGGTCGAAAATGACTTATATAGATTGGTCTACAACTTTATTTGGCAAATCATCACTTAATGTCGTCAGTAGGTTCTTAGCCTTTAGTCAAAACAAAATATATGGAAACTAGTTTTACCATAGGCTAATGATATAAACAAGATCAAGTTCTTACAGCATCTCATTAACGTTGTAATAAAATGACTTTAAACCGAACAGCTTTATTCAGGGACTTGACGAGAACTGGATGTTAAAACTTCCATAATTCAAAATTAGGCATATATTTTCTAAGAATTGCTAGCCCGGTAACCTTCAATTTGGATGGCTCTTAGAACTCCAGATTATAAAATTGAGGATTAGAAAAACTGTTCCTTGTTCAAAATCTTACAGTTGGTGAGTGGCAGCGTAACATACAATCTCACAGGGTCATGTATGCTCAAGTATAATTCTTCAAATAGTGTCAACATGGAACTACTATTACCCACCGTAATTCTATTCATAGGATAAAAGATTCATTTGTTTTGTATTGTGTTGCAAGCCTTCATGCAGTGGGAGTTACATTTTCAACCTTAGGGTTCTGGATTGCTCTTAGGTCAGTACCCAATCATGAGATTTTGACCGTGATGACTGGCATTATGTTGAGTAGGGAGAGTGTCACATGATCTTAGCCTATGATGAAGCTTCTATACGTTTATTTGAATCATGGGTCGGGTCAACATCACTTTTAGGAATGAAGTGAGGAAAGTAGTGTTGTAGATCTCAAATTGGATTGTTTATCCCTCTTGTGGGCTTTGAAAAATTTTTATTGTACATTTTGATGTTTACATCTGAGCAGCAATTCCTTTATTTCACAAATACTGACTTTCTGTCCAGCAACCTGGGATTTGAGAATGGTAAACAAAAAAGATACAGGCACTGGAGTTGCTAAATGAGTGGTAAGAGACACAGCAACAAGGAAACAAGTAGTCTCTGAAAATAGGGGTTTCAGAGAACAATGCTTGCTCTGAGGGAAAGAAGAAAAGACTGATACGAGAAGGATAGGGTGGACTTGTGGAGGGGTGTGGGGAAGGCTCAGCATTCGAGCTGAACCATGAAAGTGACATTGGAGCAGGAACCTGAATGGTAGGGACAAGCTTGGCATGTTGGAAGGACAGAAATGAGGACTGCGTGGCTAGGTGGAGGAGTGGGTGAGGCTGAGGGGAAGGCCAGAGGTTTGAGAGGCAGGTGAGGCTGGGCAGTGGCAGGCCTTACAAGCCCTGGTAAGCAGTCAGAAGTAGAGAGAGTAGAGACCGTGAAAGGTGTTGGCCACATCTCTCTTTCACAGCAAGGCTTAGACCCTGAAAGGGAAACAGGAAGTATCTTATAGTCAATGGGCGGCTGACCATTCCTTCTCCCAGCCAGTTTCTTCACCTGTAAAATAGGAAGGACAATCGATTCCATTTATGTCCCTCAAAGGAATATAACAAGGATTAATTACCATCCTGTCTGTAATACACTTGGAGGTCTTTAGAGAAAGGAACTATATTCCATGAAAGCAAAGCCTTATTCTAATTGTGTATTTATTGATTAAGTGACAATCAAAGACAATGCTTCTGGGAAAAATTGCTATGTCTCTGTTCTTCACAAACGAATCCCATGTGTATAGAGCTACAACATATTTAAACTTACATATAAGAGCATTAAAGTAGTCATTAATGGGCCTTCTTAGCATCTAATCAGACTTTATTAATGAGATTAAAAGCTATGTTAATTAACATTCAATAGCCCGGAATTCAGTTTACAGTGGCATAGGCAGTTAAATTGAGAGTTGGTGGTGCCCTTTCTCATTGACTATCAGAACAATTTTTATTTGGGGAGAATTTATTGGGACACAGTGTTTCAAAGTAGGCAGTGTCTCTATAAATGGAAACTGTCCTCAGCTCCTCTCCCAGGCTTTAGGAATGTATATTTCCTATTTAAATATAGTTGATTGTTGAATGTAAAGTATTTGTGCCAAAACTAATTTCAGTAGAATTCCAAACATTCTTTAAAAAAGGTATGGATTTCATTTTATTATCTAATCCTGTAATATGTCTTTATGCTAGTTTATGAGGAACATAGCTGGGTTTGTTCATAGCATGCAAAATATGCTCGTCTTTGACCTTATATTGGCCTATGTTCAGAATCCCAGCGTGTGTTGACATTCAGATATGGAAACAAACTTTGGTTGAATTTAATTTGTTTGTGTTTTTCAGAAGAGCTCAAATGAACAGTGGTTAAAGAAAAAAAAAGCACCCACTTTAATTTTGATATTTTCATCCAGCAATGTAATATTTGGAGGGAGAGTGTCATGCTAACAGAGTTCTTAGTGACTGGGGACCTCAGCTGAGACTGTTGGTCCAAATGATTCACCCTTAGAAGTTCATGGTTCTAATGAAAATATTACATCAAGGCAGTACACTTTTATATAGTTAAAAGGCTCATCCTTATTTTAATCCTGTAAAATACAGTAAAGACTAAACTAAAGTTTCCACGTTTGCAACAATTAAACCTGTTAAAGGATAAACTCAGTATCAAGGTTCTGCAAATATCCTAAGTAGCTATTTATACACTTCACTAATCTTTGTAATTGGCTGTCTTTTACTGCCATTAATTAGATGATGTAGTATTCTATTAATAAGAGTGACACACCTCAGCATTTTTACCTTTAATTACAGACTTCACTAGACACTTAGGTTATTGACAAATAGGCTAAATGTTGCCTGATGTATACATTTCTTTCTTTTGTTTTTTAAAGAGCATAATCTGTTTATTATTGAATCCCTAGCCATTGCACCTGGCCTGTGATATGCACTCCCTTCTCTGCAGAAGTATGTGTGCACCCACCCATCTTTTTTGCTCTCTTTCAGCACCCTTACCCTTCTGAAGAACAAAAAAAGCAGTTGGCACAAGATACGGGACTCACCATCCTTCAAGTGAACAATTGGTAAGTAATTTGGCTTTGTGTTTACCACAATCCACTCCCCCTCTGGCAATCTGAAGCTAAGGTTTTACATTAAGAAGACACACCCAGTGTTGCTGTTAACCCTGGTGACTTGTGGATCCAAAAGTTAAACTGTGGAGTAATAGGTGAGAGTCTTTGCTAGTGTGGAAAAGAAAACAGTGTATGGCTTTCCCCTTCTTCGTTAACTGACACATTTTGAGCATAGTCTAAATTAGTGTTTCATTCACATTCACTATGGCTCTGTAAGTATATCTTGCTCTATGGCTTTTTCCTCCTTCAGGATAATTGCTAGAAAGAGTGGGTCATCCTATTTTCTATGAAACAGGGAAACCCACCATCACACATCAGCCAGGTTTCAATTCATTGAATAACTTTTGTTAGATTTTGTTTGGGCTCTACATTCAAGGATAGTCCCCCCTTTGCTCTTAAGTCCTGCCTTTGGAAAAGGAGAAATTAGTTGTTTCTACTCTGAAGCTATTCAAAACCGAATGCATCTCTGAACTGTGCAGTACTGTTCCTAAATAAATGTGTAAATTCTCGGTTTGGGGAGAAACTGAGATTACATACCAAAAATCAGCCAACAATATTCTGATTAAATGCATGGTGGTATGGCAATGAGGCTCTGAGAAAAGATAATTTATTATCCTTTGTGAATGTACTGAAAACCAGATTCATATAATCACCTAGAGCTTGTGTCATATTTGATGGGTATTGAAACCCGATACCCTCTAAAACTAAGTGTATCTAATTAATTGTCCCAATATTTTTAGATTAGTGTTTATGATGGGGAAACCTTATCCTCTTTGAAGCAAAACCCAGAAAAGGCCCAAATCCTGGTTGGGGAAAGCGGAGAACTGGGAATGCCAGTTTGCAGACAGAAGTATTTCTTTCTGTTCAGTAAGTGTCAAAGATTAATATTACAGAATCTCTGATTACATGGCCTAATCCATTTTGGTGAATAAATTTGTTCTTCATGTCCATTGCACCTCTATTAACAGACCCTTCTCTCTGTTAAAGGGCCTGGGAGGCTTTGGGAGAGATTTCAGATATATTAAACTCCATTACAGAAAATGTAATTTCTGTCAATATAATTCCATGTATTCTTCAATTTAGTATTTTAGCGATAACAAGCTACTTACAATATATTTGCCTTTGGAGGATTAATTTACAAAGTGCACTATCTTCAAGCCACAGACAGACTCACATAAGCATCGCTTGTAAGGGTTATCAATTCCTATGACCTTACTGCAGCTTTGGGAGATCAGTTTTTGCAGCCCTTTTAGTCAAGTGGATAGGGAGCCAATGGAAGATACATTACAGTTAAATGTGTGACTTGGAGTTGTGTTGCTGCTGAGGTTTTTTGTTAGCTTATTTTTACCTGCTACTGTGTCTGAATTTTCAAGATTATTGGTGCTATGTATTTGAACTTAGTTTTTCAAATCATCTTGGATGTTATTAGGGGGTAGACCATCCATTTCACATGCATGCCTAAATTCACATATAGTTTCCAAGTTAAACTGATGGTGAGGCAATGTTAATACAACAGAGCCTGTATAAATGTCATATTTCCCTGGGAAATGTTCTCCTTTGAGGACCGAGGAGTGGCAGGGCGAATTCTAATTAAAGACAGCAAAGCCCTGCCATTCAACTGATCTATCGCACATGCCATCTCTCGCCCTTCTCGCTGTTGCTAGCAAACTTCACCTGTAAATATATGTTGTTGCCAGAGAACAAATTCCAATACAAGTTGCTCTCTACAGGTGGACAAACAACTTATAGGACAGTTCCTGTAGATGTGGTGGCAGGCAAATATCCCTGTGTCCCCAGGCAATAAATATGCAGTTGTTACTTTCTTAGATTCTATGTCCAGTCAGTGATCACAATCTGTCTGTCTCAGTTTTACGTTTGGTGGTGGGGCGGGGGGTACCCTCCAAAAACGTTAAGGTACATACCATATAGCAGCTTTTCAAAGTGTATGCAGATTTTACCCTAAACTCCATACTGGTATTTAATGCTGCACTGGTATATTACTTAAAAAATCACTGTTACTTAGTAATGTGGGATGTAGGCACAGTCCTGTTCTCAAGTGGCACCGTGTGATGTGCACATGTTTTCTCTACTGCTAGCAGCTTGCACTTCATGGCTTCAAATTTGGCAACTGTTTCAACTCTAACAACTTGGTTTATGGTAGAGAATTTCCCTCAAGTAACTCAAAGCTGTAAGAGATATTTCTTCTCTTGTGTTTGATGAATAATGACATTCCAGTGTTTGATTTGAGTTTTTAACGGTTTATTAATTTCCACCCCAACTTCCTTTTAAGGAGCTGATAATAGATTTCTTTTTTCTTTAGGCTTTGAGTAGGAAATGTGATGCGGACATAGGAAAACCCAGATGGTGCTTCCACTGTGGCATACTGGAAGACTAAAAAGTAGCAAAACCACTCCAATAAAGTGGTTTTCATTTTACTTTATGTAATAAAAATTATACAAAGCTTTTCTGAGGGCTTGTAAACATTTTTCCTGTATTGAGCATCAAGCTCAAGTTATTTCCTCTGGGAAATAAGAGTTTAAAAAATCTTCATTCCCTTTCTTCATTTAGCCATAACATTTAAAAATGTGTCTTCCTTCTTGGATTTCTTAAAACTTGTTAACACACATGTACATTTTGTATAAACGATGAGTCACTGCTGAAGAGATTTAATGAAATGCTGAAGGGCAGGTTGGGTGTAGATCAGTCATAATTATTGGCAGCAACATGATGTATGGAAACACAATCTGAAAGTGAAAAATATCAACTCATGTCTAGTTGTTAGCTTGTCATAGAAACCCTGGCCAACGCAGCTCTAAGTTAGGTTTTAACTGAAAAATGATATAAGTTTGGTACATTGTAACGTGTCTTTCATTCCCTTGCTGAACTGATTTTACATTTACTTCATGGACACAGGTGACCTGTATTGCTACCTGCCTTGGTTAACTGAGGTCACAGCAGATGGTATTTGTGGGAAGAGGAGACAACAGAGACAACTTAAACAACACTCTAAGTTTAAAGCAAGACAGATTTGATTAATTAAGAGAAAATTTGGATTAAAAGGAGTAGCTGTTATCATTTTTCTATTTGGTTTACCTGCCAGAGTGAAAACAGAGGGGAAGAATCTGAAAATGGCTGGTATTAGCATTTGTAGGAATTGGGACGTGGTAGGTATGGAATGTGAGATACATTAGTGAGACACCGTGGGACAAGTCTATGCCAATACATTTTTCTAAGAGTCGAGACAATAATGCAAAGAATTTGAGTAAAACTATTTTTATCTACATTATCTAAGTATTTGAGGTAACTGCATGGTTTTTTAAAAATCAAGCTCCATAGCTAATTGCCTAAATATTTCCATCTAGCATGCTGTGGTAGACGTACATGTGAAGCATAATACTTTTTGAAATATAATATATACTATAAATTTATGTGCTTTCGTCCTTTGCTCGCCCACTCCTAATTATGGTTTGATTCAAAAGTGATGATTAATAGCAGTCGGGTTTCAGCTCTTTGTTTTTCTATTGTCGTGGTTGTGACAAACACTTCTATTGTATCAGCCATGAAAATATGTTACTAATATGTTGAATGTTTTAATCACTTTAACTTCTTAAATATGGAGATTAGATGGTTGTTTAGATCTTCAAATATTTAGGTAGAACTTCAAAGAGTACACATACATACACATATGCACACACACATGTACACACTCACACAATACTTGTGTTTTCCCCCTCCAGATTAACTTTATTTATTAATTTTTTTACATTGAAAAATGCGAGTATAGAATGGCCAAATAAAAACTCCCTTATATGTTTTCACAGCAATGTTGCAGACCTGGGAATTCCATGTGATGAAAACTTGTGCCCGTGATTGTATCTTATTTGCCGGATGCCTCCGACACATCTGCCTCAGCAGAGCTCTAGCCTAGGGTGCACTGAATAAATTTTACAGTTTCTTTGTTTACTACTTCTCAGCCAAACACTTTCCCATTGAGGCTAAAGTTAAATGATTCTTCCTTTACGATCTAAGAAGGCAATATGGATTCTAGATGCAAATGATATCGTATATGTGAAATACAGTATGTACGTGGGGAGAAAAATCACTCTTCATCAATCGGGTGCATAAAATTCCAGGGAGCATCCTACCATCCAAGGTGACACTTTACAGAACTATCGTGGTGCTATAGTTCTCAGATTTAGTACACACACCAGATTTTCCTAGTTACTTCATTTATTGCCTTCAAAACTGCAAAGCATTCAGGCATCACCTCCCATTTATTACTAGTGGGAGGGGGTATGTTTTCCTTAGAGATTTATGCCACTGGCAGGTAAAAACGTAAACTTACTTTTTAAAAAATAGGATCTCCCTTAATATTATAAACAGATTCAACTGGTAAAGGTCAGGTTTCTTTCTGAGCTATGGTAATAACGTAGCAAATACTTTTATAAGTAATCAAAGATCCTATAAATACAGGTACCTGTGTAGATGTAAATGTTAAAACATTCACAAATTATCCTTTCCACTTCTGTGATCTAAAAATCAATAGAGGGTCATAGGGTTTCATAGAATTGCTCTGCTTTTTCTTCCAACATAATTTAATAATACATTTTACAGATGTTGTTTAAACATTAGGTACAGATTGTTTTGTCAATAAAGCTAAACAGAGGCATGACACAGAAGCAAGAAAAACATATGTAACAGAAACAGGGCACCATGCAAGAGGTACCCTGCAACTACAAAACGAGAGTGCAGGATGTATGGTGATTTTTCCTTACTTAGGAATTACCTAGGGATGAAACAACTTCACACACAAACGGTAATTTTATTAAGCAGGTAGCTTAACTTTTTCCCTTGAGAATTTAAGTGTAACCTACATTTAAGGTAGACTTCGTAACTGAGCAATGGAATAACAGGTGCAGTATCTTTAAAAGAAGGGGAAGAAGGAGATATAAATAGAAAAATTCTCCAGAACATCTCAGAATGGGTTGTTGTTCTCCAAGCCACAGTTAATTGCTATGCTTTTCACCAGGAGTGTCAATTCTAATAATATCACCTTTACAGGCTCTTACTCTGGGCTTAGATTATGGCAATCAGTAATACTCACTAGATAAAATACTGTCTCGTTGCTCATAAGAAAATATTGAAATCAGTCAAAAAAATGTTTAGCTTGCATATTGCCTGAGACAGAGCTGGCGAGGTGCCAGGCAGGCAGGGTGTTATTAGGAAAGCTGAGCAAATAGCTCGCAGGGAAAAGAGCTGTGAATGTAGAAACCTTCAGGTATTGTCATGTCAGAGAATCTTAGGAGTTCAACAGAGACACCACTTGTGTCTTCAGGTTTTAAAAATTTACAACAAACACCCCTCTTTGTAAATTACCCTGCAGACTGTTGAATACACGTTGTGTAAGTTTTATGCCACAAATTTACTCAGATCCCTGCCCCCACCCCCATCCCCCATTAAGTCACATCGGTCATACTGTGAAAGATGGAAACTCCCCCACCCTCTCCGAGGAAGGAGAGGTGCTGGTTCTCTGTGCTGGATGGGAAAAACATGCCCTTCTATTACCAGGGGACCTTGAGTTTAGGTGAGGAGAGTAATAGGAATGCAGGAAGTAGAAAGCTGGACTTGAAAGTCCATATACTGTTTTGGGTAACCCTGTCTCCTCCGGCCAGCATTCCATACAAAGACAGTTTGTGTGTGCATTTCAGGATGAGACAAGAGTGTTGATGCCTGAAGTTGAGAATTGGTACCACCTGAGGAAGTATTTCAGGATTAGTTAGGGCTGCAGTTCAAGTGAGGCCTGGAGTTGAGTGAGTTGGGAGATTGATTTATCCATCATAGGCCCCATGCTTCTGAATGCTTGTGATTCCTTTCAAGGCAGAGCAACCAGTGGCTTGCTGGTTGGCTTTGAAGAGGACTTATTGAAAGTCCTAATGAAGCCAAATTTGTTGTTTTCAGTGTCGAGACACAAGTATTTGGTCCTAGAAATGGAAAAGGACCCCTTACATGTGTCACGAAACCTGGCAGAGCTGGTCTGACTCCCCTCTACGTGCAGAGAACTTGGGAAAGGAGGGCTGAGAGGCATCAAGATCAAGGGAAGAGCCTGGTCCACAGGTGCCTAGGGCACAAACTCCCCTAGAACTCCCATGACAACATACCACTTACACAGGGTGAGCAAAGGGACGGATTATCTAGAGGAAAGAACACTTCAAAACATTTCATTTGTTGTACCCACTGCTCACCAATGAGCTGTGTGCCCTTGATGGAGTCACTTGATCTCCATGGCAACAACTCCCTCTGCCTTTGAGGACCAGGTAGAACTAATTATGGGAACTTTTTAAGTCTCTTTCAGCTTTAATGTTCTAGACTGTATGATAATGTGAACCGAAGAAAAGCACGTTTAATGTTCTGAAACAGACTCTGATTCCAACTTTACACTAGAAAAGGAGAGGGTTCTTTGATAAAGAGACAGACAGGATAGTTAAAAAGTTGTTATTTTTCTTCGTCTTAAGTGAATCAACTGCCGTAAAATAAAAACTAGATGAAATTAAACATTATCACAAGACATGGAAAACATGTATGCTGTCATTTTAAGGCTTATAATAGAGATAAATCAGTTGTTTTTAGCAGTGCGCTGTGAGTCTACGAAGGGCATGACAGATAATAGGCTCGAAATTTCTGAGATTATTGTACAGCAAAATTTGTTTTTTCCTCAGGCGTTCAATCTTTTCTCTAGTAATTTTGTACATGACAAACTTTTTAGTGGGTGCATTAATAATCTATAAGTAATGGGTTGTCAGGTGTCAGTTGGATAAGATGAAAAGACTGCTTAAGCATTATCCAGTTGTGTCTTTGCATGAGTTTTATAGGTGAGGAGAAATAACTTTTTGAATTGTGGTTGTATGTGCTTGTCGAGGGTCCCCCCCCCCCGCCCCCATCTCTCTCTCTCTCATTTGGCTCCTCTCCAGGCATACGTGGAAGACCTGTATTACATTACATAAATCCTGCATGTAAGAGCAGATTGGAAACTCACACTATGTGAATCAAGGAGACCCATATCTCAGCTGTCGTCTGTAAACTTCGTTTAGGTTTTCAAATGTGACTCTTTTTCTTCCGAAAGGAAGCTTGGGAAGGGGAAGAGGCCTCAGCTGGAAAGGACACGGAAGCTTTAGACATTAGGAGTTCTCTAGCAAGTCAGGTTTAGGTCTATTCTTGTCAAATCTGCCTTACGTGTGTTTACATATAGTTTGCCTTTCTGGTATTTTCTGCTTGCACAGACCTGATCTCCACCTATTTTGTGTCAACAGTTGCTGAGGCTGGTGTTGGGTGATTAAACTGCTGAGCACCGAGGCACTGAGCTGTGCCCACAGAGAGCCCTCTCACTTACATCATCATCTTGCTTCAGGCTGCGCCTACATAAAACAAACAGCATTTCTGAGTGGTTAAAAAGTCAGCCTGAAACATGAAAAAAAAAAATGGGGCAAATGTTGCCTCTTCGCTGAATAAAACAATTTTCTCAAAAATGGAGTGGAGCCAGGAGTGTGGGGGAAGGAGTGTTTCTGAGGGCAAACGTTGTCTTGGATCTGATCCGCATTGCTCCAGTGTGTAAATGCCTAGAGCTCTGTGTAAATGCTCAGTGTTTTGTTCTGTTCCTTTTTTAATTTTTAAGGGGAAAGAGAACATCTAAAAAAAAAAACAAAACTCTCTAACACCATGGATGCTTGTAACTGGCAAATACAGGGCTCTCCTGGTCAATGCCCTCATAGTTGTTGATGTTTTCCTCTTTGTTTTATTTCCATTCTTATGGGGCTTTTCAGCCTGATCCATTAATACAGGAAATAATGCACTCTATTGGGCTCCTGACACCTGAACAATAACAAATAAATGAAAAACTTTAATCGGTTCCCATCGTTGAGAGTTCCCTTTGCTTTTTAGCCTCTTAACCAATGTGACTGAAGGACCCAAAGCCTCACAAAATTAGATCCATCACCGAAGGAGGGGAAAAAAATTTCCTTTCGCAAACATATTACCTCTTTCAGGCCTGTGTGGGTTATTGGTCTTAGGTTCAAAATGTAACTTAGTTCAACAATGAATTTCCTGTCATTTGGGAGATCTGGCTGAATATGGATAAAGTCACTATTTTTCCAGAATAGTATATTGCCTAGGGTCAAAAGTTAAATGTGTCATGATTATACATATGTGTTTCTACTCTTTTCCACCCTAGGATGCGATTTAAATGTAAACCAGTACTTTTGAGGGTTGTTGTCTGATTGAAGAATTTTGTTGGCAGGTATCCCTGACTATCTGCTGAGATTGACTTTATTTAATCCTCAGTTTGGGCCAGAGTTCGTTTGTATGTATTTGGAAAGGGAAGGCAGCAATAGATAGTGAAAGGCTAATTGAAAGAATTATACATGTCCCTAGACGTGAGATGTCAGTCCCCATGGCTGGTCACCTGGCAGTACTGTTTACAGGAAGGAAAGGACTCCCCTCTTCAGGGCCCGGCTAGGATGGAAGGGAGTGTGGGGTGCAGGGCCAGAAGAGACATGTTAGAATCACTCTGAGTGAGTATAGTATATAACAGCCTATTGAGAAGTAACTTTGGATTTTAGTCCTGTTATTTTTTTTTTGAGATTACAAAAAGTCACAAAAGGATACGAGATCTTGAAATTTACCAAAGGGGAGCCTGGATTCAAATTTTAGAAACCCTGCGCTGTGGAACAACAGAAGCCAAGACCTCAATGGAATTTCATGCTTCGTTTGACAGCTGAGGCTCAGGGCTTTCCAAAGTTACTCCGTTAATTAGAGGCAAGGATGGTGCTGATTCCTAATCCAATGCCTCCTTCATTCCACCCGTCACATATTTATTTATTTATTTATTTTTATTTTTTATTCTTTAAAAAGATTTTATTTCATTATTTTTAGAAAGAGGGGAAGGGAGAGAGGCAGAGAGGGAGAGAGACATCAATGTATGGTTGCTTTTCACCTGCCTCCAGCCACAGACCTGACTGGAGACCTGGCTTGCAACCTGGTTATGTGCCCTGGCTGGAGAATTGAACCTGCAACCTTTGGGTTCGCAGGCCAGCACATATTTATTTTTAACAACTTTATTAAGATGTAATTCACATACCATTCAATTTACCCAGTGGTTTTTAGTAATGAAGCTATCCCCACAGTCAATTTTACAACACTGTCACCACCTCAGAAAAAAAATCTGTACCCTTTATTTATGTTTTAATTTTTTATTGCAATAACATCAGTTAATAACATTCTATTAATTCCAGGTGTACAACATTATAATTTGGTATCTGTATACTCTATTGTCTCTATTCTTTGCATATCACCCCACCCTGCACTTCTGTCCTTCATCCCACAAGCTCCTGGCAACCACTACTTTCTGTCTCTATAGATTTACCTATTCTGGACATTTCACCTGAATGTTATCATATGATATGTGGTCTTTTGTGACTGACTTCTTTCTCTTAGGATAATATTTTAAAATTTCATCCACATTGTAACGTGTTGTTAGTACTTCAGTCCTCTGTGTGGCAAAATAATATTCCATTTTGTGGATATACCACATTTTGTTTATCCAAGCATCATTTGGTGGGTAATTGAGTTGTTTCCACCTCTTATAAGCATTCATATACAAGCTTTTTGTGTTATTAGGTATTCTCAAGAATCATAATTACAGTATCTCAACAAACCCCTGTTAGGTTTTCCAATTGACAAAGCACTTGCCAGTGGTTTGACTGTGATAATTATGTGTAATGTTGTTTAAAGGAAAGGGTAGCCACTTGAAGTGAAATTCACATTCTCTAATCTTTCTTAGTGTGACACTGAGATGTTCATAGCATTTTTCAAAGATTTGATAATTTTAAGAGGAGGGCATTTTGTTAGTTTTAGTGTCTTCATTTGAAAAATTTTGTCATATATCTCATTTGAGAAAATTTTTTTGCCTTTTAGTATAAGTGATTCCATTTGTATTTAAGAGTCTACATAGTGTTACAATTTAGTATACATTACATGGAACTGGGGTTTAATGCTTTACTAATTGAAACAGAAATTACAGTGAACATTCTAAATAGAGACAGATGCCCATTCGAGTCAAGTCAGTCCGTAGCCTGATTTGGCAGGTAAAAGTAGAAGTCAAGCTATATTTTGAGATATACCCCCTTGGCATAAGTGGAGACTCCAGGCTTGGGAAATGTTGTGTTGATCAAAACTTGGGAACTAAGGCAAATGAAAGAGAGATTCTAGAGAAAGGAAAGCTCACAGATTCTCCAAGAAAGTGATGGTATTCCATAACATTGGATACATGCTGGAGCTGGTCACCATTCTAATACAATAGGGTTCCAGGGCCAGTCATTCAGGAAGAATGTTATTTAAGAAAATTGTGCATTTGATCATTACATTGGCCATGTGCCCCGACTGGTTATGATATTCATGGTTTGTGCCTATTGCCCAGGATAATTATTAATAGTGTCCCATTACTCTCAAAAGCATCCCAACTTAGATGGTAAATTATCTGGTCTATCTATTCATAATAGAGATTGGCAGAAAATGAAAATTTGTTTTAAATAAATAATACTCTGCAATGTTTATGGGGTGTTTAGTTAAACACAATGTTACTGACTTTTTGTGAATATGGGAAGATTAGAATTTATATGGAAAATGGTTCAGCTTAAGTCAAAATGAGACAGTTCTGTTTTTTGTTTTTTTTTTAAGATTTTATTTCATTATTTTTAGAAAGAGGGGAAGGGAGAGAGGCAGAGAGGGAGAGAGAGACATCAATGTATGGTTGCTTTTCACCTGCCTCCAGCCACAGACCTGATTGGAGACCTGGTTTGCAACCTTGTTATGTGCCCTGGCTGGGGAATCGAACCTGCGACCTTTGGGCACAGTTCTACTGTTTGATGATACTATTATACCTATTCTTACTTTATCATTGCTACAGGGGGTCTTGCTATATTATTCTAGATTTCCCTACTGCTTATTCATTGTGCTAATAATAATTTAAATTCTATATCTTTTCCCTATATTTATGTGGTTATAAAAACTCAAATTTGGCAAATTTTCTGTTACATTTAAGTTAATGTTTTATAAATGCCATTTTGTTAAGTATACTTTATATCAATAGATACTTAAGGTATTTTTAACTGTTGAGTATCTGTTATGCTAGGTCTGGTGAGGCATCCCTATAATCTTTTCCATTGAGTTTGTAGCCTAGTGCCTTAGTGATCTAAAAGGCAGCAGTTAGTGGCAAAAGAAATAGAGATCCCCATTTAGGGTACCACTCTTGCTTTGAACTCAAGTCAGATTAAAGGATCTAGCAAGCCTGTATATTTTAAAAAATATATACAATTTGCTTTCAAGAAAAACTGTGTTATATATATAACCTAATGATAAACTATTTGGAAGTTATTTCAACATTTAAAGTTCAAAAATAATACATGGCTTTTGTTTTTTGTATTAATTTTTAAAAACTAGTGATATTTGTCTTCACTAGTTGCTTTGAAGAAATTTTTGTATTTCTCTCTAGAGTAATGTGACAAATATACCCATCACTGGAAGAGAAAGGGGAGCCTTCTCAGACTGCTGATTGATGGGCTTATTGTGATTAGAGCAAATTCCAATATACTTCTAGCAGGGATGGGGAGCAGAACCTGTGTGTCCCCCTACCACCCGTCCATTCACCTCTTCCACCCTGAGACACACAGATGATGTATTGTAGTCCTGGAACTTTCAGATCCTGGAAGAGGTTGAGAAAGTAGGGAAAGGTACCAAAAATACTATTTCATAAGGTTTGACTTGAGATTGAGTCAACTTTCTTGAGCATCTTAAAATCATTTTTCATGCAATTTTATTTCCCAGAGAACGAGAGTGTTAAAGGCTTGGACCCTGAAGACTGCCAGTTATGGATCATTAAGTAAATGTAAATCTAAGATGAAGAGTTCCAACAAAAGATTTTGAGGTTGATTTCTTGTTTTAAAGAACAGAGATTTATTTTAGGGAGATAGCTAGAACTCTTTTCCTGAAAGGTTTATTTATAAAACAGACCTTCAAGTTAATAGGAAGTGCTGACTTAAAAAACAAAACAAAACAAAACATAGCATATATGGTTTTATTTAAATGACTGATAAACTTGAAAGATATGCTATGCCAAGGAAAATTCACAGACTAAAGAAAGGGCACAATTCTGGAATTCAGCAATTGACTTCCAATGTGACATTTTATATTTGAAGATTTTTTACAAGGTTTAATTCTGTAGAAATATTTATAGAAATTGCCTAAATGAATTATGTATCAATTATATATTGTATTATTTACTTATTTACTTATTTCAAGGATTTTATTCATTATTTTTATAGAGAAGGGCAGGGAGGGAGGAAGAAAGGGAGAGAAACATCAATGTATGGTTGCCTTTCACCTGCCTCCAGCTGGAGACCTAGCTGGAGACTTGGCTTGCAACCTGGGTATGTGCCCTGACTGGGTATTGAACCAGTGACCTTTGGGTTGTCAGGCCAGCACCTATCCATTGAGCCACCAGTCAGAGCCCAGCATGTTGTTTATTTTTAACTGAATTGAGAGTATGTAGAAATCACCAATACTTATACTCAGGAATGCATGGTATTAATCTGTATTATTACAACTTCTATGTAGGTATTTCTAACTATACCTAATATTAATCAAAGATGAGTATCATTTGTACTTTCTTTCATGGATGGTACAGGTATAGAAGGCATCTTTACTAATATATCCTGCTATTTAAGGAAATCTTTTCTTTAATATTAAGTTGACCATTTTAGATCTTTGGCATAAGGGAGGGTATTATAAAATGGTATTCCTCCATACTTAAATGGGTACCTACCTTCCTGCTGACTATTCACTTATGCCTCGTTGGCAAGAAGCACTATGGGGATGACTGACAGTCATGTCATTGTTTAGAAACAGCAGTATTTTGATTTTATGTGGTTCACTGAATTGGTAGTGACTTACTATAGTAACAAAATGTGGTCTTCTCTTCATCATCAGTGAACATAGAGGGTCATAAACATTGAGGAATACAATTAATTGAGCAAAGGTGAAAGGGCCGTTTCTGAAAGTGAACAAGTAATTTTTCTTTACTTTTGTTAGTATTACAGAGAACCATACAAGGAAGACAAAGGGTATACAAGGATAGAAAAAGGGCAAAGCTATGTGGAAAAAGCTGCCCGTGGAACTGGGAAAATGTACCTTGCGTTTTGGTTCAGATGGATGCCCACTATAATCTCTCCCTCTTCCGGTTCTCACCAAGAGGAAACTAAACTTAGCAATCCAGTTTTGTGGGAAGGAACCAAGGCAAGCAATGGAGGATAAACTAAAGGACAAAGGTCAACTTTTGAAAGCTGTTCTACCAGATCTTGCTCAGAAAACTATTCAGGTATTCAAAGACTGAGAATAAAAGGAGGTAGGTGGAATTAGCAGAATAATAAAAAAAATTTTAAGTCTCAAAAAAGACCTGGGGTGGGGGGGGGTGCAAATAGAAGAATAAAGCAAAACTTCCTGTATATCTTTTTAGCGTAATTCAGACTTCCTCTCTTCTTCTCTTTGTCTGATTACTATTTAAAAATGCAAAGACTGAAATGCAATTTTGAGATGATCCCATGTCGTTAGTTTTGAAGATTTTGCTCCTCTTTTAACCCTTCCATTCCCCTTTCATGTGTCCTAAACAAGTAACTAAAAAAAAAGAAATATGAGTACATCTCTGTTCATTTTGACATGTGATAAAGCTATAACATCAATCCATTAAATTCCTTTTCTTTTTAAAATTTGTTTTGAGAAAGAAGGTAGTTGGGTCATAGGAAGAAATTCTAATCCGTGATTCTGTGAACAAAAGGAAATATAAGAATTATTTCCCTTATTCAGTCTTTTACCACCTACAGGGTATTCAGTTCTTAAAGAGCATTTTACAAAAGAAGAAGATTGTGATTTCAAAGTAAAATGAAATTTAAAAAAAATATAGCTTGATATTCAGAATGTAAAGTGGAAAGGCAAATGGAATGCTTCCCAACCTGAAAGCATACTCGACTGAAAGTATACTTTTTAAATGCCCGTTTAATGGCAAATTTGAGCTACATTCTATTAAACCAAGGTGTGAAACTCCTTTAGTGAGTAAGAAAAACTATCCTGTTGTCATGTATTCCTGACATTACACATCTGAGTTCTAAGGCCTGAAATATTTGAACATCAGTTGTAAAAGTTTTCTCTCTTGTATCTTTAAACTAACAAACTTTTTACAAAGAATTTATCCATATGGAAAATGCTAAAGATTGTGTGTAATCCCTGGATATATTTTATCTTAAATCACTTTGTGGTTGTTGGAGAATGTATATTTTATTGTTTATTCAAGTTGGGATTATATCTTTTTTTTTTCTCTACAAGCACTGCTTCTTCTTATATTCAAACTCTAATATATATTTATGTAAATATGTAAATGTAGATATATATGTATATATATTTGAACACACACATGAGCTTGAAATAAGTATTTTACTGATTCTTCTTGAAATGACAGTGTTCTAAGAAGGGAATGTGTTCATATAGATTCACATACAATCTAAAGTTCTTTTTTTGGTTCAGTGTTTAGAAAGTTCTCAATAATTTAGAATCTTCCACAATGGAAAGTAAAGCATTCTGTCACAAAATCAGGGAGGATGAGACACAAGGTCAAAGGGCATTTTAGAAACAAACAGCTGGACCAGTTTATTTAAACAGATACAGGGATGGGAGAACTGACCTCTGTTTGACTTATAGTGGGAGGAGCAAGAATGTCATTTTATTACTTTGCCCAGAAGGAAAATGTTTTTGTATCTGAACTCACCCCAAAGCCATCTAAACACATAGCTTTGCTGTATATAGCATAATTCCAAAGAGAGCACATGTAAGATAATCTAGGATAATGATAAAATGCAACAAAGGGAATCAAATGTTGAGATGGTTTTAAGATCAAAGAGATGATGTTTTAAAAATAAAATATTTTGCTATTAGTTATTTTCTACTATGGCCCCAGATAATGATGTGTTTCCTATAAGTATAGAAATTGTAATTCAGTAACATTCTAAGAGTTTATGATGTTGTATATGAGTTGATAAAGTTTTCAGAAATGAGAAGTTCTGAGTATGTGGTCCAGAAGTTTAGACAAAGTGATTAGGTATTCTAGGTTTTCAAAGTTTGATTATTTTTCTTATATCTAGTGAAAGAATTCCCACCTTCATATCTGCTACATATCCTATCAATAGCCTACATTGGTGTCATCCATAACAGTGACTGGTGATTGCCACAAAAAGAAAAGCAAACAGCACCTAGTACCTGGGTGCCCTTTTAGCTGAGAGGCTGTGGTGAGGTCTAGGCTGGCTGCATGGGCTAGGATAGCGGCATTTGGTGGTATCCACTAAAGACCTTCAGAGATACATAGACAAACCGCAGCATAGGCAGCAAGAGAGTGGCCCAAATGGTGAGTGGACTTGATATCCTAAAAGGACTCACATTTTAGAATCAACTTGAGAGTCACAGATGTGTAACTCAGGGAGAAGAGGGGGGAGACCAATGGGGCATAATGGCTACAGTTGAAATATCTGAAAGGCTGGCCTAAAGAAGTGAGATTAAAATTATTTCAATTACCCCAAGGAGTTTTCCTGGTGAAAGCATTTTAGATTAAGTAAGGCAGAAACTGCTAACAGTTGCTTTGTCCATAGAATGAGTGGGCTGTCAGGTAAGGTGGCAAGTACTGTGATGGGAACAGTCCAGCAAAACTACCATTTACGAGGTGGGGCTGTCAAGAGAGGGGATTCAAATCAGTGACCAAGCGAGGTGACCATTAAAGCCCCTTCCAATCCCAAGGTGTACTATTTCTATGAGTCCCTTGGTTTAATGGATTCAAACCCAGTTTTTTGTTATGAAGTGGTCTTTGGAAATCTGAATGTTCAGTACAGGTGTGAAGGAGACAAGCTTTGGAATATAGATAACTCAAGTCACTGAATCTTCTGATGCATAGCTTTATCTTTGTATACACAAACAATATGGTTATCAAAATCCCCAATCTACAAAATGTTCAGTCATGTTTACTCTTGGAATCAACCATAGAGTTGCTAACCAGTGATGACTGGCTCAAAACCATCTTATTTTTAAATATCTATGTCATTTGGAATATTCTAGGTGGCTGGCACAGTAGTGGCCATGCTCTGGTTAGGACATTAGTGAGGAGCATACTTGCTACTGTTTGGTTCACCGGCTGTGTGTCATTCAGCGAATTATTAACATCTCTTGGTTAACAGGTGACCTCAAATAAGTGACTTAATTTTTCTGAGCTGTGGCTTCTCCTCTATTCAAAGTATGTTTTCTATTGTCAGATAAGTAGTGTAAGTCATATCCACAGAAGAACTTTATATTTTTAAAGGTCTTTTAAAAAAGTTATCAGAGTTCCTTCCCTCCAAGATCCTGCAGATTATGAACAGTACCATAGATAAAGAGTTGGGTTTTGCTCTCTTACCTATGTTAGTTACGATGAAAATTACTTTTGGTATATGCAGGATATTAATATTAAATAATTTTCTAATTGGTCATGCAGTGAAGGCAGCTAATGAAAAAGCAGATTTTTTTTTCATTTTAATTGGTTATTTCACATAGTGTTTGTGCTACACCTGTGCTTATAATGAGAATGGAGAATTAATCTAACCTTCTGCTCACATGATTCCAATTTTCATGGTTTATACAAGATAATGATAACCTGATTTGCAACACAATTTGTTTTAGATCTGTGTTTTAAATATTTTTATTAGCAGTTTGGGGACTTCGTATACAAGAACCGATATAATATATGTTGCCAATAAGAGCACCAACAGTGTCCTTTTAATTAGATTCCACTGTCATTACTTATTTTAATTACCTCTCTGATAATTAAAAAATAAAAATGTAAGACACTAAGAATCTTCAAATATCATGAAGTATTCATTTTTATTTTAAAAACCTGTCCCTGTCTATTTAATGGTTGGTGTTTTGGGAACTGTTTTTCCACCTGAACTGGGGAGACTTACCAACTAGAATTCATACTGGACTGTGAATCCTTTAATTATTAATAGTGCATTATTAAACTTTTAACTGTATTTTTATGTGCTGCTCATGTTCAATATATTCAACTTTGAGTTGAGAACTAAAAGGAATATACTATTTCAGAATCTAATAAGTCCTGTTCATTTTCTATATTTGAATGTACAGATTTTAAGTTAGAAATTTCATGCACGTGACTTGGAGAGTTTGTATTAATCACTTTTTCAGAGGTAACAAAAATTGTAAGGAAAATCTTATTAAGACACTTAAGTGCCTTAAATATCTTAAGAAAATGTTCATTATAAAATTTCAGATCTAGTTGGAGAAAGCAAGATATAAAGTTCAAATACTGTATAGCTATGACCTCGCCTTGACCTCAGACTTTGCATAAAGAAAAAAAAAAGCCACCCCAAGAAATCTCTGTAAGGAATGCATTTCTCTGAAGTCCCCAGCAGTGTGTTAGTGGTGATAAACTCCAGACATTCTCTCATTTGATGGTGTGCTGCCATCCCAGTTCATTATCTTAATAGTGGGCATTAAAATAGAATTAGGTTTGCAAGAGGTAGGGAAGGTTTTGATAACAATTGTAAAAAAGAAGTCAGAGAACATAAGATTGAAATGTCACTAATTAGGAGTGGTAACAGATGCCCTTCTGGACATCTCACTCTCTCCACCAAATTCCGTCCCCCTCCCTTGCCATTGAAAAGAGTGGTGGCGAGCTAGTATTGTTTCCTGAAAACTCCACTAATTCCCCCATGAAAAGATGAAATGGAAGTGTCCAACTGTGGTAAAACAGGCAAACATAAATCAACTCAGAAACCCCAAGCCTATGTGCTCAGAGGTCACTGGGGGTTACAGGTTTTGCAGCATGCGAAGCTGCACACAGAGCAGGGGAGAGAACCATCTTGCCAAGACCTAGCTTTGCTCTCGCTGTGATTCCTCTTCTTTTCCTCCACCTCCCCACCACAATTCTGTTTTGCTTTGTTTTAAGGAATAATGATTTACTGTACTTTCTTGGTTTCCAGGTTTATTAATGCCCGGAGAAGAATAGTGCAGCCCATGATAGACCAGTCCAACCGAGCAGGCAAGTCCCCCATAGTGACTGTATTCAAGTCACGCAAGCGAAAACCATCCTCAAGCCATTCACTGGGAGGTCCGATACCTGGTAAATAAACTGGGAGTGAGTGCTAGGAGCGCCTGGCAATTAAAATGAAACCAGTTTTGTTTCATAACAACACTAATCAATTTAACATCATTATAAAATGTTTGGAGAAGGTGGGAAAGAAGCCAACAGAGAAAAGTAACTCTTAAATCATATGCTCAGTTCCAATATTCTTTGTATCCATTCAATATATTAATGTTATTTTTTTTTCCCTGAGTTTGCCTTCCCAGCTCTTTCTGCTACTATGACCACTCCCTGGTGCATGGCTTGGTGTGGAATTGCTGTAAACTTTATTACCTGTCAAAAGGGCAAAGGGGTCAGGATCGCTTGTGGGACTCAGTAAAGTTCAAAGACATTCAATGAGGTAGAGCTTTTGTGTGCTTTAATAACCCAAAGCAGCTTACTTCTGAAGCAGCTTTTCATGTACAGTTAAAACGAGGGATTCAGGTAGTGGTATAAATACACAATTCCTATTTCTCAGGCCTTCTCTTATTCAACTTTTGTGTTTTAAACAACAGCTTTTTGTGTTTTAATCTGAGCTTAAAATGGCAACACTTCTCTGGGACTCCAGCTTGCAGGTCTAAAAAAAATCCAAGAAACATCTTTATAGGATTTGTTTTTGTGTTGTAATCTACCAGTAGGATCAACAACAGTATTTACTAGGGGTGATGTGGCTCTTTCCTTTCATTACGAAATGGTCTCTCATCTCAGAGAGAATGCTGTGAAAGACTATGTTAAGCACCATGTTGAGTCACTACATATTTAGTCATATTCCTGGAATTCTTTTCCTTTCAACAACCATTATGTGATCACTGGACAAAACCCAAACATGAAGTTTCTGTATGGTCACTATTCTTTGAATAGTATTTTAAAACTTGGTCACAGAGGTATGCAGAGTTGAAATTTAACTTCAAATGTTTTCAAGTTACATCTGCCTGGTATGTTCTCTCTGTCTGTCTGTCTGTCTGACTGTCTGTCTGTGTACTTGATTCTCTCTCAGAGACTGTTATTAAGAACCTGTGTTCTGCACTTTTATAGTAAGTCAAGGAACACCTTATAACCCCGATGGACAGCCAATGGGAGGTTTCGTAATGGATGGTCAGCAACACATGGGCATCAGGGCACCAGGTAAGACTGTTTTGTGGTTGCTTCTCATTTTTAACTCCAACAGTGCCACCCCCATCAGCACAGGTAAATCCACTTCCTCCTTTGCTGTTATCTCAAGCTGCCTGCCTTGCCTGCCATCTGTGCATCTAAGATACTGCAGAGGGGGTGCCAGGATCTTTATGCACTGAAGATCTGTTTCTCAACCCTCTGGAATCTATTTTTTTAAGGGTCTTTTGGCACTGTCTGTTGACTTTGCTCATTTTCTGGCCTCTTCTTGGATTTTTATCTCCCTTCTAGGACCTATGAGTGGAATGGGCATGAATATGGGCATGGAGGGGCAGTGGCACTACATGTAACCTTCATCTAGTTAACCAATCGCAAAGCCAGGGGGAAGTAAGTACAAATGGGGTCTTTGTTTTCACTTTGTCCTAGGAATATTTTTCCTCTTGCATTTTCTTACATTCTCCTTGCCCATAGCTTCATGCTTGTTCATTCCTTTCCATTAAACTCCTGGTTTCTCGCTTCTTTCATTTTCTCCTTGGTTGTGATCAAGCTTTTAAGCTTATAAATACTGTGTATGATGTACATTTATCCCGTGTGTTGCTATTATACAGTACTGACCACATGACAAAATAAGAAACAGTCAGGAGGTGGGGGAGTGGGTTGTCATAGCAACAGACTGATTTGCAAAATGTAAGCAGTCTGCAGCAGTGCAAGGAGAGGAAAGAGCATGTCCCCAAAGTGTCATAAATCTGTCTAACCGCAGTTGATGCATGAGTTACATTTCTACACTAACCTGCAAGACACTGAAAAGCCAAACAGAGACTTCTTTTAGGGAAAATAAACACTAGCTTTACTTAGGGTAAGTAAAGGCGTATTTTGAGCTTCAGTCAACTAAACTTTGATTTTTTTTTCTTAGTTTATTCCTTTGTCTGTTCATCATAATGGGATTACGTGTGGCAATGGGAAAAGGGAGAATACAAAATAGAGGTGTGCACAGCAGGCTGCAGGGCTTAGCCTAGGCTAATTGACTATATCCAAATTAAGTATGCCATCACTTGCAGTGTGACAAATGGATTTGACTTATTCAGTATACAAAAATAGAGATCATTAATGCAATCTTCAGTGGCAGGCCTACTAAAGTGGGCCTAGGAAAACTGTCCCAGATTCTCACCCTGGCATTTTCTCTCCAAAAGGGACACTCCAGCAATCCGTGTTCAAACAAGTAAGACTGTTTTGAACACCGAAGCTCTTTACTTCCTAAATTACCCCGAATAGCATTGCTGTACCTTTGTTTCTGAAATGAAAGTCATTTAGGTCCGAGTCTTGGTTGTGTCTCTGATGATATTAACACACTATTTAAAATCGCTGCTGATGCCAAGGGTAATTCACATTGGTCTTCTTCTCTGGTTGTGAGTCAACTCTAAGTTCAACAATTAACTCCTGAAAACATTCCGTTGAACTTGAGAATACAACAGCCTTATTACCTCATCATGGAATTCTCTAGCTAAGTTAATTTAAATATTGTTTCTTAGTTTCTGGGTCAATTAAATTTAAATGATGTATTTTATGCTTCGTGACCAATTAAATTAATAGGTTATTACAAAAAATATTATCATCTTTTTTGATTAAAGAGCTGTGGGTACAGTATATTTTATAAGCAATTTTCATTAGTTTAAAAATGTTCCTTTAGGCTAGATTAAGCAGCCATTCATTGCTAGAGCCTGGAGACCTTATTCGAAGGTGTTCATCGTATTCACAGTACACTATTACTTAGAACTAAAGCCAATTGAACCTACTTAGCAATAGCGTTATGCCTTTCACCCTTGATGATTATGGAGCATATAGCTCTCAGAAACAATACACCTGTCAGTTTCCATCAACTATAGCAATCCATGCAGAAGACAAGAGGCCTCTCAAAGCAGGAGGGGTATTGTTTTAGGTTCAATTTTTCTTATTGTTCTTAAAATCATTGAAAGGTGGACAGGGTTTTGTGAAGGCTTCTTTTCCCCAGCTCTCAGGAATCACAAGGAAGGAATTCATTGATAACAGTTATTGTTTTGTTTTGTTTTAATTTTCCAAAGTACAGGTTTAGCTAAGTTATCAGCCTCAGTGAGCCTGTTGAGTTAGTTTCACGTGAGATGTTTTGTGACCAGTGCAGGGTACTCTTGTACTCTTGGCAGAGAATATTTTAGGGAACAAAAGTGCTTTTTCAGACCAGACCTCAAATAACAGTTTTAGTTTTTAAATAAATAAGACCTCAGTAGGCTGACCCGATAACAGTGACAATGAAAAAAAAAAAAATATGGTTGCAAAATGTGAGTTTCCAGCATGGCATTTTTCATTTTATTTTCTTCTATATGAATTAAAAGAGTACTTTACAGCGCCATGTGCCCTTGATCATAATGTCCCCTGGCTTTCATAGGATTGCCGTAGCCAGAACCACACTATTGCTTTTTCATAATATTTTCTTTTTGTTTCTTTCTTTTGAATTTCTACAGGGCTGCAAAGTATGCCAGGGGAGTATGTAGCCCGGGGTGGTCCAATGGGTGTGAGTATGGGACAGCCAAGTTATACCCAACCCCAGATGCCCCCCCATCCTGCTCAGCTGCGCCATGGGCCCCCCATGCATACGTACATTCCTGGACACCCTCACCACCCAACAGTGATGATGCATGGAGGACCGCCCCACCCTGGAATGCCAATGTCAGCATCAAGCCCCACGGTTCTTAATACAGGAGACCCAACAATGAGTGGACAAGTCATGGACATTCATGCTCAGTAGCTTAAGGGAATATGCATTGTCTGCAATGGTGACTGATTTCAAATCATGTTTTTTCTGCAATGACTGTGGAGTTCCCATTCTTGGCATCTACTTTGGACCAAGGAGCATCCCTAATTCTTCATAGGGACTCTTAAAAAGCAGGAAATACCAACTGAAGTCAATTTGGGGGACATGCTAAATAACTATATAAGACATTAAGAGAACAAAGAGTGAAATATTGTAAATGCTATTATACTGTTATCCATATTACGTTGTTTCTTATAGATTTTTTAAGAAAAATGTGAAATTTTTCCACACTATGTGTGTTGTTTCCATAGCTCTTCACTTCCTCCAGAAGCCTCCTTACATTAAAAAGCCTTACAGTTATCCTGCAAGGGACAGGAAGGTCTGATTTGCAGGATTTTTAGAGCATTAAAATAACTATCAGGCAGAAGAATCTTTCTTCTTGCCTAGGATTTCAGCCATGTGCGCTGTCTCTCTCTCTCTCTCTCTCTCTCTCTCTCTCTCTCTCTCTCTCTCTCTGTCTCTCTCTCTCTCCCTTTTCCTCTCTCTCCCTCTTTCTAGCCTGGGGCTTGAATTTGCATGTCTAATTCATTTACTCACCATATTTGAATTGGCCTGAACAGATGTAAATCGGGAAGGATGGGAAAAACTGCAGTCATCAACAATGATTAATCAGCTGTTGCAGGCAGTGTCTTAAGGAGACTGGTAGGAGGAGGCATGGAAACCAAAAGGCCGTGTGTTTAGAAGCCTAATTGTCACATCAAGCATCATTGTCCCCATGCAACAACCACCACCTTATACATCACTTCCTGTTTTATGCAGCTCAAAAACATAGACTGAAGATTTATTTTTAATATGTTGACTTTATTTCTGAGCAAAGCATCGGTCATGTGTGTATTTTTCCATAGTCCCACCTTGGAGCATTTATGTAGACATTGTAAATAAATTTTGTGCAAAAAGGACTGGAAAAATGAACTGTATTATTGCAATTTTTTTTTGTAAAAGTAGCAGTTTGGTATGAGTTGGCATGCATACAAGATTTACTAAGTGGGATAAGCTAATTATACTTTTTGTTGTGGATAAACAAATGCTTGTTGATAGCCTTTTTCTATCAAGAAACCAAGGAGCTAATTATTAATAACAATCATTGCACACTGAGTCTTAGCGTTTCTGACGGAGACAGTTTGGATTGTATAATAACGCCAAGCCCAGTTGTAGTTGTTTGAGTGCAGTAATGAAATCTGAATCTAAAATAAAAACAAATTATTTTTGTCATGCTGACTCCACTGCTTGAAAAATTTGTTTACTGCCCCCAAATTTTTGATGATTAATGCAGTAAATATAAAAATTAATTTTGGCTCCCAAAGATATGTCCGTATTTGAAATTTTTAACCACAAAGTAAATTATTTAATAATAGTTACTGATTTCTTTACGCTGACTTAATGAACTCCTAATATCAGAAAATGTAAGGCCTAAGGGCACTAAACTAACTGTAGACTCAGATTACATCCAACAGAATTACTCATCTAATATCATTGAAATTATTCTTGCACGTAATGGCAAACCAAGTACAGAGTTAAGTATTTTACTGAGGATGTTACCTACGATGAGCAGTATATGTTTATAAGGAAATTAACTCCATGAATTGAAGAGACCAGACTTCAAAATCTAATTTTTACAAATATGCTGTATGTTCTCATTGGATAAAACTGGTTATTAACTAATTTTCCAGAACAG
Organism: Noctilio leporinus; assembly: GCA_004026585.1. NCBI lineage: Eukaryota > Metazoa > Chordata > Mammalia > Chiroptera > Noctilionidae > Noctilio > Noctilio leporinus. The sequence goes on from PVIW01000148.1 coordinate 293,140, forward strand.
CTGTACAGAATTTCTGCATGGCAGCCAGTTAAATGGTACAAAATAACGTGTTTAAGCTGGAATAGCTTATAATTTTATTTAAATCAAATTGCTGCTATAAAAGTGCTTCCCAAAGCTAAGGAAAATATACAAATATTTTAATTAAGGCAAATTCATTTTTAAAAATCAGCCTTTTAGTAGTGATTGCTTTGTAAACAAAGGATGGGGTCGGAGGAGAGCTCCTTAAACTCCAGTCTGACATTCAGACCCATGTCACTCTATAAACCTGCCCTGAACAATTCTATTTTCTATTTGTAAAGGGAAACCAGCTGTGGGTTGGGTTTACTAGGTGACGTGTGATTGACTGACTCACCTGCGGGAGCAGCAGAGCGCACTCTCACCTTTTGTTTATGGGGCCTTGTTTCTAAGCACTTGGATGCGCCGAAAGAGAGTGGGGCTCAGCCTTCTGCAGCCTCCCGGCTCAGTGCCCTCCACCCCACCCCACCCCCACCTCATATAAGGAATTGTTTAAATTTCCCTTTGGACCGGGTGGCAATTCTTCGTTTACATAAACAGTCCATATTAGTGAAATACTTCTCTTTTGATAGGTGGTTACTAGCCGTTAACAACCATTTATTTACTTTAAAAATTAATAATAAACTTTATAAACTAACCATCCATTTGCCCCTCCTCCCCAGTACATGCCTGGGTGAGTTGGTTATTTTCAGCCTTTATTCCTGAGGAAGCTCTTGCTGGGTGGGGGAGGGAAAGAAAGGGGAGGAGGGAGAGGGAGGGAAGGAGAGAGAGAGAGAGAGAGAGAGAGAGAGAGAGAGAGCGAAAGAGAGCGAGCGAGCGAGAGAGAGCTAAAGGACACGTGTGAAGAGGAATTAAGGAATATGGAGGCAGTGAATTAGAAAAGAATAAAACACACTGCGTTCTTTCCCTGCGTTCCCGTGTAGTGGTTTTGTGATAGCCTTACTCTCTGCAGGTCCTTTTTTTGACTTGCCTTGACACCCCTACCTCCACCTTAGTGCTATTTTAGCTCTTGGTGAATTTCAGAGTCAGTTCCCGGGTTATTGAGGATGCTTATCCGAAAGTGGGAAATAATAGAGGTGCTGAGAGTGTTTTTGATGTCTCTTAAAAGGCAAAAACAAAACGCCCTCTTCTAATCACAGGCACACAATTGTACCTGCTTTTTATTTTTATTTGGGGAGGCGAGCACAGGCGGAAGGGGACTGCCTTTTGGTATGATTTAAATATTTTTCAAAAAAATTTAAAAATATTTTACCCTATCATATTTAATCAGCTGTAATTATAACACATTCAAAATGAATAATATGCCTTGACAGTATTTTTATTGTTATTGTTCATTGCATGATGTTCTACTGCTTTAGAAGCACAGGAAAGAGAAGTAAACGCGCTACAAATGGGGAATTACCCTCGTTTAGCATTAAAATTCATTTAGATAAAATTGCCACAAACATTTAAATGGGAAGATTAGTTCCCCCTCACGCCTTATTGCACTCGCTCAATGGTTCCGTTAAGAACATTTTACACGTTGGAAATTCCGTCTTCTCAGACGGCTTGCTGTTTCCTAGTTACACACATTCAAAGCAACGGCAGCGGCGGCAGCAGCAGCAGCAGGAAAAAAAAAAAAAAAAAGTTTTGGCAACTGGTCTGCAATTCATCCGCTGCTGGCCCCAGCCCCCCTTGGCCCACACCAGTCCTCCTCCCCGCCCCCCATCACCTTTCTCCACCCCTACCTCTGCTCCCATTATGTAATTTGCAGAGTCCTGTTCTGGAACAAACAAGTTGCCTTGTTGTTTAGTGTTTGTATATAATGTTAAAATACAAAGAAATATAAAAAAGCCAGACTGTCTCTTTCCCAGTCTCCTCTCCCTCTTCTGCTCTGAATTGAGGGTTTACTTTCAAAGTGCTGAGTTTCTCACATCTACTCTGAGCCCACAGGCACGTTTTATGACTTTCTTTTCTGCCAGGACATTTCCAGGAAATTCACCACTGCTTCTTGCTCGTATTAGAAACGTGTGAAAGAATTAGTTTGAGAAGTCCCTGCAATGTCTAGGTTCTCCCCCTCCTCCTCTCGCTCGCTCCCTCCTTTTCCTCCTCTCTCTTATTCTGCCCCCTCCCTTTCCCCCCTCTCTACCCCTCCCCTTGCAGAGAAGCTGGAAAAGAAGATTGTCGGCTTCGACTGCCATCTTTTGGGGATTTGGAAAAACGACTCGGTAGGAAATGGAGGGAGGCCGAGGCGCGGAGGGTGGGGGGTTGGTGTGTGTGTGGGGGGGGACCCCTTATTATCCTGTGTCGGAACTGGCTCTCTTAATCTGATGCTTAAATATTTGATGTGGAAAAATTACCCATAAAATTAGTTACTAACAATTTCAAATTGAAATCACTTATCGAATTATAAACGCATTAAAGCTATATGGATGGTATTAGGAGTTCTCGGGAGGCAGCGGGTGTCTCCTTGCAGTGCGCCCGGTTGTCGAGTTTCGCCCCGGGGAGAGGCACCCCCGCGGAGCCCAGGCAGGGGGTGCCCTGGCCCGCGCGGCGCTCTGGACTCCGGGTTCCCGCTGGGGGTTCGAGTGCGCGGCCAGGTCCGGGAAGAGGCTTCGGCTCGCTGGGCTCGCGGGGGCGGTGCGAGGCTCGGACCCGGGCGCAGAGGTGCCTACCCGGCAACTTTGCAATGATGTTGATGTTGAGAAGTTCGGAAAAGGAAAACCACAGCCCTATCCGCCCCCGCCTCCCGCGTCTCCCACGAGGCGCGCAGAATTTGTGCTCGGTGTTGGTTGCTGTGTGCAGCGCCCCACGAGTCTGCTAGAGGGGAGCGGAAGGGGAGATGCCGGTAGCCCCAGGCTAGGCCCGGCTCCGGGCGCAGACAAAACCCGGTGGGCCGCGGCGACCCGGCTAGGAGGCCGCTGCCCTTGCCCCGCCCCCCGGGTACCTGGGCGCACCGGTCTTTGCTCTGAGGCCAGAGCGCGGGGGGTGGGGTGAGGGGTGGGGGTGCTGTTCCAGAACCTCCAGTAGCTTCCTATTTGCTCTCCATCACTAGAAGAAAGTCAAGTCTAAGGGGGCCGCTGTCTTTGTCTCTGGAGACGAAACGACCACGGGTCTGCGCAGAAGATTGTGGAGAGTCACCTCCTGAGGGACTTATGGACCCCTTTTCCTCGAAACCACTCGGGGGTGCTTTGCAGGGGACTAGAGGCTTCTTGATGAACTCTGTTCCCAAATCCCACGGTGGCCCTGGGGAGGAGACTCCGTGAGCTTGGGGTCCGAGGGAACTTGAGACCTGGGCGGAATCCGGCAGGAGGGCCACGGGTGTCTGAGAGCCACAGTAGAGGAGCCGTGTGCAGCACCTCGACGCCTTAGGAAGGAGCTCCTAGGAATCGCTTTAAAACCTCAGCAAACTTTCTCCTGCCTTTCGGATCCCAGCAGGCCGTTCGTTGGCCCCTGTGAAGGCAGTAAAAACAGAAGTTGGTGCAAAGCTCCCGCGTAGGTGCTTGGACGCCGGGTGAAGTGGACTGGAATTGGGTAGTGGGGCACCCTGCTTGGCCAGGTCTCACTCCCCTCTCCCGTGCTACTCCGCACCCACTTTGCTATTAGGTGGCCCGCGACACTCAGGGTGGCCAGGTGCAGAGTCCATGTGAAGCTGGCCATTCCAGAGCCCTGCAAAGAGCGGTGAGGGAGAGTAGGGGATCGCCCCTGGAAGGAGGCAGTTGGTAGCGGGGAGGGTGGGGGTGAGGGTGGGTTCCCTTTTTGGCCCAATCTGCCGGCCAACGCGCCAGTGAAGTTCTCTCCCGAAGGCGGAGCTGCAAGGAAAAAAAAAAAAAAAAAAAATACTGAGCAGTCAGTTCTCCAAATTTTGAGCTTTTAAGAGTCTTTGCCTTAAAAACGGCACCCCGGGGTCTCGGTGGGATAATAAAGGACATTTCAGGGTCTTGGTCCTGGCTGGCCGCGCTTAGGGTCGTCCCTCTGCGCGCTACCTCATGCCCGCCCGGCACGTTCAGCCCACCGCGGGGAAACTCGGTCGGTGAAGCCCGGGAGTGAAGGGATCTAGTTTTAAGCCAGTCTCCCATCGATCGGGTCGGTAATTCTTACCCCTGCCCACTCGCAGACACACTCACCTCTACCCTAAAGCATTAAGTTCATTACCCGAGCAATGATTTTAATCTCCAGGCGGAAAAGGAGTCCGGGGACCTCGCCGATTAGGGAAGCAGTGACTAAAATCACCTGCTCACGCACTCCCGCGGCCGGCTCCTCCAGGTGGGGGCCTTCAGTGGCAAGGCACACTGCACAGGGGTCTCTTGCTCCACGCCTGGGCGTGCCCGCAGGGGTCAGGAACTCTGTGTCTGCTTTCCTCGGGTTGGCGACCTTGTGGAAGGGTGGGATTGCGCCCGCTCGCCTTCCTCCTCCCCTCCTTTCTTCTTTTCTGACCACCCCCCGCATCTCCATGCTCTCGCCCTCCTCCCTTCCCCAAAAGTGGCCTCAGGCTCTCTCCCACTCCTCGCCGCAGCCGCAGGTTCCGCACTGCAGTCCCAGTAACCCTTCGCCTTTCGCGCCTGCCTCCTTCACCCACCATCCTGGACACGGGTGGGTGGGATCGCTCAGAGAGGCCCTTTTGAAGCCACTTGCTGAGGGCACCCTGGGTCTTTAAGCAGCCAGATTCCTGGATCTAGGGGAGATCCCCAAGTCCATTGATAATTTTATCTCAAAGAAACCAAGCAAAGTGGAAAGCACCCCTCTAAGCCGTCTGCTCCCCAACTCCACCCCCCCCCCTTGGCTTGGGCACCGTCTGGCACTGCGGGGAGATGGAGGCGAGCCACGCGCCCCAGTCCTTGCTGGCCGACCCACGAGGCGCCAGCCTGTTCTGGAGACTCAGTTTCCACTAGACAATCAAGAAAGCGGGGCGGAAGGTGGGGTGGGAAATACAAAGCAATGGCAGAGTAAATCCATGTTCCTGCAACCCCCACGCTACCCTAATCTGATTTTCAGGACATGAATTTTCAGGTAGTCCCAAACTGGGCTTTGTGTGTTATCTATGGGGGGTGGGGATAGAAGATGAGGGGACTCCCACCGCCCGCTCCAGTCTTTAATGTCTGAAATAACGAAATGCCTGTGTGGCAGCTGCTGCTGGAGCCAAAACTAACTCTTTGGAAGACGGAAAAGAGTGAGAGGCAAAGAAAGACTGTTCATTTTTTTTTTTCCTTTGGTGCCGTTTGGGATGTCATCTGTTTCCTTGGCGACTGTGTTCAGCCCCCGGAGCCCCTGGGCTCCTGGATTGTTAGGGGGGAAAAAGCAAGCTATTTCTGCACCGTCATTTATCACTGTCACCGCATAATGATTCCCCTTGCAGCCCCTTATTGATGTTTGTAATTGCATTATCTCATAAAGGAGGATGATCAATGAAACCGAGCCGTGCATTCTGGGGTCAGAGGAAGCCAAAGTACTGTTTGTTCCCTTTAATACAACAAGTACTCATTATCTTTAGGTCTGCATTCAAAAAATGATCTGATCTGGGACTGACCCTGTCGGACATCCCAACACTTTTAAAAACGCGGTTTGTGTAACCTTTTGCTTAAATGCTAAATCAAGTACCTGTCTTGCATTTCAACTAAATAAGATGCTAAATCGGAATGGGAAAAACATTTTTCTTTCTTCCTTTCTTTTTTTTCTGGGAGGGGTACAATCGTCTGAAGATGTACCCGATTTTACTCTGCAACTGTTTAGTGATACGCAAAGAAAGCAACTTCTAAGGCAAGAACCCAACTTATCTAATGGATGAAAAAACTGGGGTGAGGGGAAAAAGGTATCTGGGAGCATTTAACAAGGTCGGTACTAAAAGATCAGAATAAGATCACATCCGCTTTAATTAATAAGAGCTATAAACTGAAATAATTCCCCATGATTCTGCCCTTGCTTCTCCCTTTTACAGAGTCATATCTCTTAGGTTTAGATAAATGACTTTTGTGCCTGTTTGAGTCTCACAACAACAATAACTAAATCAGTTGCACACTGTATCTAAAACCGTCTACAAACTCCAGCAAATAAAAAGAAGTTCATTTGTCTATTAAAGGCAAGTATTTAGTTGAGCAGAAATGTCCCAGTAACATTGAATGGAGTTCATGTAATCCCATGAAAATCAAGTCATCTTGTTGCACTGGAGTAAATGAAAAAAAAAAAAAATACAAAGGAGGAAAGGTCCAAGTGTAATTTTAAACTAAATGCATTATTGGACTGTCAAAGTGAAACGTGATTGTGTGGCTGGGATGGGGGGAGTGAACACCAACTTGGTTCACATTTAATTTAAAGGTTTTAGAAAGGAAACAAGTATCCCAGGTTTGGTTATCATTTTTAATTTGTGGAAAGAGGAGGAATGGAGAAAAATGTTAATTAATAATTTTTTTAAATTAGGGTGAATAACTCTTTCAAGAACAAAATTGAGCAAAGAACTTATTTTGAACATTTCAAGGCTATATTACCAAAAGGAAGCTTCCAATATTTTGAAGATAAATTCTCCCATGTCAACAAGACTACCAAAAAAAAAAAAAAAAAAAAAGAATAGACTAATTCCAGCTGTTTATTTTAGAAAGTTCTAGAATAATTCCTAAATTAACAATATAAATCAATATTTTAAATAAAAATATCTCAATGAAAAGTCTTCACCATGTGAGAAAATGAATAGCTAATAAATTAGAGTGTGTTACGATATTTGACACCTTAACATTAAACCTTAAATCTAATGGTAACAAAACAAAGGACTAAAATACTCTTGTTTGGAAAAAGAATGTCAATGATAAAGCTAAGAAAAGTTGCAATTGTGTTGAACCATCATTTAATTTTTCTCTAGAAGACAGATTCTTCTAACGGGTGTTAGTTTTCTAGGAATTCTGTCAAATCACTCTGCAATATTTATTGTTTTGTATTATTTAACTACTCTGGCACTTTCATTCTTTGAAAATGCTCAAACTGAAATGGGTATACAGCCACGCATATGTTTAATATAAATGGTATCTTGTTAACATAAAATATTAAAGGGAAAATAAAACTTTGGGCTTTGGTAGTTGTGATAGAATTTTTTAAGCATGATACTCTGATTTTTCAAAACACAAATAAAAACCCTTGATTTTAACCAATCAACATGTCTTTCTCTTATTTGGTTGGGGATCTGGCATCCTGTACATTTTCTATTTTTAATATTTAGTGTTACAGCCCACGGTTAAAATAATGAAAAATTAGTCTCGTTTCAGAAATTATTTATTTATGGAACGAACATGATTAAAACATAAACACACAAGCAAACTGCAGCTGCAACAAAAAAAAAACTTGATTTACGGTTATTAAATCTTTGATCGCCATGTTAATGTTTCTTTTTCTACCTTTCATTTGCATTTTAATCTATCGAATCTTTACAATTTTGCTGCCTCCTATTTCAATGATTGATTACAGATCTGAAATAAGAAAAACCAAGCCTAGCTTCTCTTTTTCCTTTCTTTTCTTCGCTTTCTTTTTTCTCCCACCCTCCCCCCGCCCCATTCTCTTCCCCCTGGGTAGATTTCTGAAACTTTCTCTCAATGCTAATGTAGACAGGACAAATTAATTCTCCTCTTTTAAATGTCAAAGATATAAATAAAAAATGTTTTCGGTCCCAAACGTGAATATTTTCCCAGCCGCTTGTTTTCGAGTAGTAAAAGACCATCCCAGCAAAACGCAAATAACAACCACACACACACACACACACACACACACACACACACACACACACACGGCGTGGATTTTTTAAAGGACGTGTTGTGAGTTCAAGAAAGGTGAGAAGTTCATCGTCCCTTTAACCATCAGTAGCCTGGTCGGCTTCTTCCTCTCTCACACCCACTCTCAGATTTGGTCCGGAGTTCTATCTGGTGATCTAAGTCACACAAACAAACGAAAACAAGCCTGGTGGGGGCTTGTGCTTAAGTTGATTTCGTGAGACAAGCAGTGTAAAGACAAAAAAGGAAGCGACGCAGGTCTGTTTGTTTTCTTTCCCGGCTTACCACTGCTTCTTTGCCCCCTTCTTCCCCCAATCCTCTCCACACTCCCTCCCCCAATTTCTTCCGCTCCGCGGATAAGACGGTCATTTGCTGATCACTTTGCCCACACGCGTCACTTTTCGCGGTGGCTTACAAGCAAGTGTGGCGCTGGGTATGGAAGGCGCTGGCGGGACGGAAGCTGGGCTCATCCTTTCGGAGGGGCTGAGGGCCCCTGGGGCCCTGGAAGGCTCGCGCCATAACCAGATAGCGCCTCTCGCCTAGCGGGGTCCCGGCCGGGTTGAGAGCCGCGTACTGAACTGTATTGCGGAGGGGGTGAGCTCCAGGTGTGAGAGCAAAGGCCGGTGGGCGTGCGTGCAAGCTTTCCTGCCGGCCGGCGCGTGTGGGAACCTGCTGGGAGCTGCTTCACCCCCGCCCCCCTCGGCGTCTGCTCCCCCCACGGGGCGAGCTCCCTCGGAGGGCTTTTAATGCCCGAAGAAGCAGAGGAGTGAGCAGTTGAGCGAGGACAGACTTCTCAGGCGGGTCCAGGCTGCTCACACGAGTGCAGCGCGCATTGCCCGAGCGGAGGGTGAGCGGGAGAAGGCAGAGGCACGGGCATGGGATCCCACCCCCCGAAGTCCGTGCTGGATCAGGCACACCATCGAGAATAAGGGTGAGGGCCTGGGAAGGTAAATCTAGCCCAGGCAGGCTCTGCAACATGACCCTTGGACCTAAGGGCGTGCGGGCCACGGAAGCACAGCCCATCTTCCCCAGGCCGGCCCTGTCAGCCGCAGCCTGCGTTGCCCCCTTTCTCCTAGAGACCCGGTGGGTGGCATCCCCAGGGGGGCGATCTTCATTCATGTGGAGGGAGAAGGCGGTGAAAATAGGGAAAATGGGGGTGGGGGGAGACATTTGATCCTGGCCAACCCTTTGTTTTGGAGCAGATTAGGCAGCCTAGAAAGAGGAGGAAAAAACACAAAGTCTAGACAGGAAAACTTATTGTGTTCACCAAATATAAAAATGAACCAAGCGGTCTGGTACCTCAAGGGGTGAAGATAGATCCTTGTAGACAAGTGGGAAGACAAGACTAGGAAGATTTAAAGTGAAAGAAACGGCGGATTATTAAGAAAGTAATAGTATGGTGTCCCATGCACTACAGTTTTATTGTTGGGTAGTAACTACCCGATTTATTTATTGCCAGGGCTATATAATAGAGATAATGACCACAAACTCAAGATAAATTTTTAGGCGCCCAGCCGGACGATTCTTTTTTATTTAAGACAGCGAGTCTGAAAGGTGAGCCTCATCTCCTCCCCTCCTCAAAGATCCGTCTTGCTTTCTACCATATTATAAGCATGACATGCAAATAAATAAGTGCCGCCGGGTTTGTGTGGGTAGGCCGGCAGGATTTATTTCAGGTGAGAGAGGAACATATACGGAATATGAATTTCCATAGGAGCTGCGGAGTGATTCCTTTGCTCTCCTTCTCAGCCGCCCTCTCTTTCTGGTCTCCCTCCCCTTTTGTGGGAGCAGAGAGGGTCCCCTGATAAAAACAAAAAACAAAAACAAAAACATCAATGTGCCATGTCTCAACTCCCTGTTCTTTGACATATAGATCTGGAGAAGGCGGAGGGGCGATGAAAAAATGCAAAATGCATCCCCAAAGTAGGCTGACTTGCTGGGACTGCTTCGAGAGATTCCTTCCGACTAAGGGAAGGGTGAGCTGTAATTATGACTTCCAGTAGGGGGGCACTAGAGGAAGTATGTTCATATGTTGAAATTTGCTAAGTGGTGCAAGAAGTTTGCTGTCCGGGATCTGGTCTGGGCCTTCACCCGCTGGATAGATCCCAAGGGAAACTTCTGGCTCTTGGGACCTGCCTGCCTTTCTTGGCTCTCAGTTTCTCTCCCTGGAGCCCTGTAAATAATCTTATAGTCAGGTGATGGAATTACAGATGACCTTGCTTGTTGACCGCCAAGGTCAGAAGGAGCGGGCGGCCTCAGGTGTTGGCACCATCCGATGCAATGGCTGTAATAATAGTCACCCCGCTGGCCTTGAACACGGTGGCCACATAGGGCGTCACTCCTCCCACCTGCGTTCTGCTAGACTCGGGCGGATAGATCTGGAGCCTAGGAAGATGAAGGCAACTCCTCTTCCGATACTCTTTTTCTTCCTCATTTTGGGGTAATATTCAGACGTATAGTGTTTCAATCTCACAATAGCCACTTATGTTCAGAAGTTCCTTTGATCTGTGTTTAGCCAAGAAAAACAAAACAAAACACCTGACAGTGAACCGCGATTAAAAAGAAAAAAACAAACAAACAAACAAAAAAACTAATAAGAGAGGCGCAGAGGAAGTGTGAGGGGCCGTTCAGTGGGTGAGACAGAAAGGTGTGTCATGTGGAGGGGAGATAGAGACCTAAAGACAGCCAGAAGTAGAAGGGGCGGGGGAGGTAAGGAGGGAAAGCAGAGAGCCAGCTGCCAGATGGTAGAGAAGAGGCCGGTCCTGTAATTTGCTGGTTTGTGTAAGGGATGATATGAGGCCGAGAACCAGAACAGTCCTCGTCAATCTTTTACAATATTGGTGTCATTCAAGCACAACTTTATCTTTGAACCGGAATATCTGTTTCAATGATTTCCATAAGCACATAAATTATAATCTTCAGAGCCTTCAATATTTCTTTCGGTACTTTATTAAGTGTTATTGCGGAGACCATTTATGAAGTGAATGATTCAACTTTTAATCTTCTGAACATTAAAGTGTATTCCACTGAGTTTTCCTTTCCAAATAATCTAAAATAACAAAAAGAAACTAAGCTCATTACAAGAAAAAGTGACAAGCATTTTACTCTCAGCCTGGCAAGTTGCCTTACTCACTTCAAAGGATGATAAACTAATTGTTTCCAGAGTTTATAAGTAATTAAGCTATTATTTGGGGGAATTTATGTAACAGTTTTATTCATGATAAAACTTTCTAGTTAAAGTAGCCAGAGAGAAGTCTCCAAAAATACCAAGATTTTAACAATTTAAAATATCTGCCCTTATTGTTAATAATGAAAACTTTCATTTCTTTATTTTAAAAAGCATTGGAAAATGTAGACAAATATTGTTTTCTTCTGCTAGGTGGAGGTCATTATGTATAATTAATGCTGAAAGGAAAATGAACATATAATGGCTTCCAAAGAAGAAAACATCTGTAACTATCAAGTTTTAAAAAGTTAATTTTGAAAAAAAAGTCATTGAGCTTAAGTCCTCTAATGATGTCAGGTAGAAATGTATGTATATAGTGTCCTTTTAGAGTTCTACATGGAAGTTAAAAACTTAAATAATTTTAGCTTTTTAAATCAACTTTTGGTGAGACATTAAGAATTAATGCCAAGGAATGAAGGCTAAGTGCTTGAGTTTCTCCAGTTTTGCAACAGAGAAATGTACTCATTCACCCTTAGATTAAAATAAAGAGAATACTTTTGAAATCTTTTCAAATCCTATTAAATTTAAACAAACATCTCTATAGTTCAACTCGTGTTTGTGATTTCAAAATAATTAGGCTTGCTCTAACTGAAACAATATTCATTAAAGGAAAAAGGCTTTTAAAGAAAGTGATAAACTATTTTGTAAATTTCAGTAAATATTATGTCACTGTAGTTTAATAGACATTATTTATATATGTAACAATTTACTATTTTAATATATTTTTCCATCAAGATGGTATCAGCTGTTTTTGTTTTTAGAAAATCTTGTTTCATTGTCATATGAAGAATTTAAAAATAATTTTCATGTTAGAAGGAAACATCTTTTGAAGAATAATAGCAAGATGCAACTGTGAAAACCAAGTAAATATAAAATCTCATTTGAAATAAAGTAGATTTTCTGGAAGATGTTTGTAAAAAAATTGGAGTATGTGTTGGTTCAATATCCACTCCTCTCACCACAAAAAGTGGGACTCATTACAGGGGTGGAATCTCAGCATAGTAAAAATGATTTAAGTTATAGCTACTTATTTTAAGTAAAATTCCTCCAAAGCCAAAGTCTGGAGTTTTCTGGAAATTGTATATATAATGTTTTGTATGGTTAGTGTCATTGTCATTTTGTGGAATCTGTGTGAACTGTGGCAAAGTAGATCTGTCATTGTGTCACAATGTCTGATTCAATGTTTGCTGTACTATGTTTTCTTCATTCTAAAAGACTTTTATTAAAAACAAAAACTAAAGTCCCGTACTTAGCAATAATGCAATCTCAATTGTCTCACACGGTGTGATAATTGACCTTCTGGACACCGGGCACACTTGGATTCACTTTAGGACACTTAGCTGTTTAAACTGACTTCATTATAGAAAGACAATGGTGACTTTGTTACAACTGGCACCTGCAGTATTTCACACAACCCATGGATTATACCTTGCCAAGACAGTCACCATCATGAATCACACCAGAACAGGAAGTCAACTCTAGGTAAATTTTATAATACGAGATATGCTCTTTTCTGGTTTCCTTGCACTAAAAATATTGCTACATTAAGGGGTACTTTAGTAACTTTATGTCAAAATTTAATGGTTAAGGATTTTACACACATTGAATTCAAGATATCCATAAAAATACAGCCCAGATAGAGAAATACTGCGGTTCCTTATCTATACCCAAGTTGAAAAGGGTCCTCTAGCTAAAAGCTTAGTGGTGGTGGTGGTGGTGGTGGTGGTGTTGGTGTTGGTTGCGGGAGTTGCTAAGTCAGTGACCAGACTTCCAGGCACTCTGTTAAGTAAGCCTGATTCTATTGCTAGAACATGGTGTAATTTATCTTCCGTGAATCTTTGTTCTAATCTCTAAATGATAGTCATATATTTCTGTTTTGTGAATCACTTTGCATTGTAGGGAATTGCTATAGCTTTGATTGAATATAATAATAAACTCCCTCTCTCAAAGAGTTCCAGATTTTTCCAGAGAAGTCCTGACTCATAAGAGAATATTTCTCTGTTCTCAAAGTTCCCTTAGAATTCTGAGATACTATTTTTTGATTTTCACTGCCTGGCTGCCAGAAATAAAATGACAGTGCCTTATTGTTTCAAAGCTTTTTCTGAGAGTAATTAATACTTTTATTGATTAAGTTGTTTCACTGAAATGAAAGGTGACTTTTCCACCAATGACTGAACTGTGATCCAGCAACCTGAAAAACTACATGCCATACTCGAAGGAGAGGAGCAAAGCTCAACTGTTCCAGCACCTTTCTCACCTTTGCATGCATGAAAAAACACCCAGAGATTTACTAGTTTTCATTAAAATTCAGTGTTATTCTAGACTGGATTGTGCCTTAAATCTTCATGTATTTCTAGCATATTACATCAAATCATTTTTAAGGCTGGAAAAACTTTCATGTGTATATACACCCATGTGTATACTTTAAAATCATGATCAACTATTGTACCCTGAGCAGTGAACAGACCATAGAGGGTGGGGGATGGGGCATTCTGAGGTGAACAGGGTGCTGGTTCTACCCTCAAGAGCTCATTGGGTGGTGGAGCTCATAAGAAAAACCACAATCCCAAACCAAATCTGTATGTTCAGGTGCCCTGGGAACATGAAAGTTAAGTCAAAGACCTGGAGGAAGGCATCCCCCAAAAGCCTTTGTGATGGGCTGAGGTGAGGAGGAGTAGAGATTAGAAAGTAGTTTCACATCTGAGTTCAACCAAGAAAACAGAAACCATTCTGAATGTGTGCAAAGATAAGAATTTAATGCAGGGAGTTGGTTACACAGTGGACAAAAGAGGCTGTGAAGGCACCCAGGTGGCAGTGAGGCAACCCAGAGCTGAGCACTCACAGGAAGAAGCTATTGCCCCAGGTAGAAGGAGGAACTGAAGGAGAAGGTGAGTACCAGATTCCAGAGGACAGAGTCACCTGGTAGATGTGTAACTAGGGCAGGCGTGTCAAGTGGGAGCTGGAGCTATGGAGGATGTGGGAGGAAAACACAATTTTGGAGTCTTTCTTTCACTTTATAATCTGTCACCAGTACCTTCTTTTGGGTAAAATCAGCAGGAAACCAGCAGACACAGAACCTGGCAGCCACAAGATTAGCTCTTCTGAAATGTAGAGTGGAGCAGGGAATAGCTTTGAAGGCAAACAGTTCCAGGAACAACACAGCTTCTAGGCAGATGTTACCCTCTAACAGTCTTCCTATTTTATTTTTCCAAATGAAGAGTGTTATCATTAATTTCTGAATGTATTCACTTGCGAATGTTGAAGGAGGAGAAGAATGTTCCAGGCACAAGCACTAAAAGTAGCTTACTTAGTTTGCCAGTGTGGCCAGAATGAAGGGACGGGAGGAGGACATTATAGGACATGAATTGAAAATCATTGAATAACCAGTGACTTCCACAACAGTTCAACTTGTTAGCAATCATCAATCCCTAGGGTAACAAAGATTATAGGGGCTAACACTACAAAAAAGAGAGACATAGTCAGGTCTCCATACAGGTGCAGTGAGGCTATCAGCAGATGGCATTTCTGCAAAGAAACCTCCTTGATTACCTTCAGTTAACTTATACCATCATTTGAATCAGCCAGAAAGCCAGTGAGGACACTGATCCAGCCATTTTCATGAACAAGTTGGAAATTGTTCCTTAATCCCAAGGAGACATTCTTGTGGCCAGTTTGGTGGGCTACATCAAAAATTTTCTCTATTTCTGCATAATAAAAATAACTCAATCTATGACCTTACAGATGTCAACCTCATGAATGTGTAACCATTCATGAAGGTTGAAGGAAGTGGAACTAAAACTGGGGAGCTAAGAAACCAGTGAGGAGGCTGCTGTGATGACAGCGGGGACTAAAGGTCAGAGTGATGACTAAGAAAAGATATTTAGGAGACAGGAGGCTAGTATGGTTGTGGGAGATGAGGTAAAATAGATGAAAAAAAATGGCATGGTTTCTGATTTGGAAAATTGGGTAGATTGTATTTCCATTTGTTGGGAAAATAACTTGAGAAGAAGGGGCATACTAGAAAGAAAAGTGATAACTTTGTTTCAGACATTTTAAGCTTAGTATACTTATCATGATAAATGTGCTCATTAGGAAGATGAAGATACAGGGCTGCATTTTAGAAGAGACATCTGGGCTGGATATAAAAAATTTGAGTAGCCACTGGAGTAGATGAAATAATTCAGGATCTCTTTCAAGAAGTTGGTACTCACAATAAGTTATCACTTCACATCTGTTAGAATGGCTATTATATAAAAAAATACTATGTAAAAGTAACAAGCGTTGGTGAGAATGTGCAGAAAAGAGAACCCTTGTGCACTTTTGGTGGAAATGTAAATTGATACAGCCATTACAGAAAAGAGTATAGAGGTTCCTCAAAAAAGTTAAAAATAGAACTGCACTATGATTCAACAATTCCACCTCTAGGTATTCATCTGAGGATAACAGAAACACTAACTTAAAAAAGACATATGCCTTGAGCCCTGGCTGATGGCACAGTGGATAAGGTGCCGGCCTGCAAACCCAAAGGTTCAATTCCCAGTAAGGGCCATAACCAGGTTGCAAGCCAGGTCTCCAGCCAGACTCAGAGCTGGAGGCAGGTGAATGGCAACCATACATTGATGTTTCTCTCCCTCTCTGCCTCCCTCCTTTCCCCTCTCTCTGAAAAATAACAAAATATTTAAAAAAAGATCTATGCCTTGAAGATCCAAGATGGTGGAGGAGTAAGTGGAAGTTATGCTAACCTCTTCCCAGGACCAGCCTGAAATTACAACTAAATTGTAGAGAAATCATCCAAAATAACCAACTGAACAATAGCTGGAGAGAAGCTTTATAACCATGAACAGAGAGAAGAAACAGCTTACCACAAAATGACTGGTACAAAGTATGGAGGAGACATGAGAGGGCTGGCTGGGTTCCAACAGGTGGCCACTGAGGTGCTGGAGGGAAATTTCAGCAGCCAGGGGAATACCCCTGAGAAGGGTGGGGTCTAAACCCCAAGCTGAGCTCCCAGGCCTTCAGCACCAGATCCAGAAAGGAACCCAGATAACATCCAGCTGTTAAAAGCATCAGTGTTGATTGACTTTGGGGGGAATGGGTGGGTGGGGAGGGGGACAGAGGGGAGCAAAAAAGGGATGGATGTAATACAACAACAATAAAAAAAAAAAAAACAAAAAAAACAAAACATCAGTGTTTTTATCTTCCAAGGAAAGACGGTTGGAGACACAGAGAGGCTCTTAAAGGGTCAATGTATAAAATGGGCATAAAAAAAAAAAGCTGAACTGGCAATAGTTATATCAGACAAAATAGATTTCACATCAAAGACCACAAAAAGAGACAAAGAAGGACATTTCATAATACTTAAGGGAACAATCCATCAAGGGTTACATATAAATAACCCTTGTAAACATATATGCATTCAACATAGGAGCACCCAAATATATAAGGAAAATCTTGGAGGACTTCAAGAAAGATATCAATAGCAACACACTCATAGTATGGGATTTTAACACCCCATTGTCAACAATGGATACATTTTTTATGCAAAGAATCGACAAGGATATTGTGGAATTGAACAATACTCTAGATCAAATGGACTTAATTAATATATAAAGAACCTTTTGACCCAAAGAAGCAAAATACACATTCTTTTCAAATGCACATGAAATATTTTCAAAGAGAGATCACATGTTAGCACACAAAGCAAGCCTCAACTACTTCAAGAAATTGAATTCATATCAAGCATCTCAGATCACAATGGCTTGAAACTAGAAATCAACCTCAACGAAAAAACTCAATTCAAATTCATGGAGACTAAGTAACATGATATTAAATAATGAATGAGTTAACAATAAGATCAAGGAAGAAATCAAAAAGTTTCTGGAAACAAATGAAAATGAAGATATAACAGCCCAAAACCTAGGGGACACAGTGAAGGGAGTCCTGAGAGGGAAATTCATAGTAATACAGGCCTACCTAAAAAAGATTTTAAAAAGTTGCAGATAAACAAAACCTTACCCTACATCTACAAGAACTAGAGGAACAACAGCAAACAAAGCCCAGAGTGAGTAGAAGGAAGGAAATAATCAAGATCAGAGCAGAATTAAATGACATAGAGACTAAAAGAACAATTCAAAGTATCAATAAGTCCAGGAGCTGGTCTTCGAAAAGATAAACAAAATTGTCAAGCTTTTAACCAGGCTCATCGTGAAAAAAGAGAGAAGACCCAAATAAATAAAATTAGAAACAAAAGAGGAGAAATTACAACTGATACCACAGAAATACGAAGGATTGTAAGAAATCACTATGAACAACTATGTGTCAAGAAATTTGACAACCAGGGTGAAACGAACAAATTCCTGGAAATATATAATCTTAAAACTGAATCAAAAAGAAGCAGAAAGTGTGAATAGATTGATAACAATTAGTGAAACTGCATCAGTAATAAAAAAAAAAATCTGGCATATTGAAGTCCTGGACTGGATGAATTCACAACTGAATTTTACCAAATATTTAGGGAGGTGCTAACTCCTGTAGTTTTCCAACTATTCCAAAAAATTCAAGAAGAAAAATTTTCAAACTCTTTTTATGAGGCCACTATTATCCTAATTCCAAAACCAGGTAAAGACACAACAAAAAAGAAAACTACAGGCCAGTATGGCTGATGAATATAGATGTTAAAATCTGCAACAAAGTATTGGTAAACCGTGTCCAGCAACACATTAAAACAATCATACACCATAATCCAGTGGGATTCATCCCAGGGATGCAAGGATGGTTCAGTATTCACAAATCAATAAATGTAATACACCATGTAAACAAAATGAAAGACAAAAATCACATGACCATATCAATAGATGCTGAAAAAGCATTTGATAAAATACAGCACACTTTCATGATAAAAACACTCAGCAAAGTGGGAATAGAGGGAGCATACCTCAACATTATAAAGGCCGTATATGAGAAATCTGCAGCCAACATCACACTCAATGGGCAAAAACTAAAAGCTTTCCCCCTAAGATTAGGAACAAGATTAAGGTGTTGTTCTCATCACTTTTATGCAACATAGTATGGGAAGTTCTAGCCACAGTGATCAGAAAATAAAAAGAAACAAAAGGCATCCAAATTGGAGAGGAGGAAGTAAATTGTCATTATTTGCAGATGACATGAATAGAATACATAGAAAACTCCATAGGCTCGACCAAAATATTACTCAACCTAATAAGTGAATTTGGCAAAATAATGGGATAGGAAGTCAATATTCAGAAATCAAAGGCATTTTTGTACACCAACAATAAAATATCAGAGTGACAAACTAGGGAAAAATCATATTTACTATAGCAACAAGAAAATAAAGTACCTAGGAATAAACTTAACCAAAAAGGTAAAAGACCTATATTCAGAAAAGTATAGAACACTGAAGAAAGAAGTTAAGGAAGATACAAATAAATGAAAGCATGTACCTTATTTATGCATGGGAAGAATTACCATTATTAAAATGTCCACACTATCCAAAGCAATTTATTGATTCAATGCAATCCCTATTAAAATACCAATGACATTTCTCACTATTTAGGACAAATATTTCAAAAATTTATGTGGAACCATAAATGGCCCCAAATGCCCTCAGCAATCTTGAGAAAGAAAATCAAAGTAGGAGGGATAAAAATGCCTGATATCAAACTATACTACAAGGTCACTGTAATCAAAACATTATGGTACTGACATAACAGACATACAGATCAATGGAACAGATTAGCGACCCCAGAAATAAACCGATGTCTTTATGGTTAATTAATATTTGACAAAGGGGACAGGAGTGTACGGTGGTGTAAAAATAGTCTCTTCAAAAAATGGTGTTGGGAGGACTGGACTGGCACATGCAACAGCAACAACAACAAAATGAAACTAGATCACCAACCTAAACCATACACCAGATAAACTAAAAATGGGTGAAAGACATAAATAGAAGCCATGATACCATAAAAGTCCTAGAGGGAAACATAGACAGTAAAGTTTCAGATAATCCATGCAGCAATATTTTTGCCAATATATCCTCTAGTGCAAGGGAAGTAAAGGAAAGAATAAGCAAATGAGACTATATCAAGCTAAAAAGCTTCTGCACAGCTAAAGGAAACATTATCAAAATGAAAAGGGCACCAACCATATGGGAAAGCATATTTGACAATGATACCTCAGACAAGGGTTTGATCTCCAAAATATGAAAAGAACTTATACAACTCAATACCAGGAAGACAAACGATCCATTTAAAAATGGGCAAAGGACTTGAACAGACACTTCTCCAAGGAAGACTTACACAGGGCCCATAGAAATATGAAAGGATGCTCAACATTACTAGCCATCAAAGAGATGAAAATGAAAACCACAATGAGATACTATCTCACATCTGTCAGAACGAACGTCAATCAATAAATCAGCAAACAAATGCTGACAAGGATGTGGAGAAATGGGAACCCTAATGCACTGCTAGTGGGAATGCAGACTGGTGCAGCCACTGTGGAAAACAGTATGGAACTTCCTCAAAAAACTAAAAATGGAATTGCCTTTTGATCCAGCAATTTCCCTGCTGGGATTGTAGCCAAAGAATCCTGAAACACCAATTCAAAAGAATCTATGCACTCCTATGTTCATAGTAGCATTATTCACAATAACTAAGAGCTAGAGACAGCCTAAGTTCCCGTCAGTAAATGAGTGGATTCGAAAACTGTGGTACATTTACACAATGGAATATTACATAACAGAAAGGAA
Source organism: Noctilio leporinus (assembly GCA_004026585.1). Lineage (NCBI taxonomy): Eukaryota > Metazoa > Chordata > Mammalia > Chiroptera > Noctilionidae > Noctilio > Noctilio leporinus. Next base: position 312,875 of record PVIW01000148.1, read on the forward strand.
GAAGGAACTCCTATATTTTGCAACCGCATGGATGGAAACAGAGAGTTATTATACTAAGTGAAATAAACTAGGTAGCAAAAGGCAAATACCATATGATCTCACCTATAAGAGGAACCTAATGAACAAAATAAATAAATGAGCAAAATAGAACCAGAAACATAGAAAGAAGGAACAGACTGACAGTGACCAGAGGGGAGAGGGGAGGTAGATAAGGGGAGAATGAAGGGGAAGGGTCTATCCAAGGAACAGATATAAATGAGCCACGGATATGGACAACAGGGTGGGGATTGACTGTGGGAGAGGTGTTGTGGCAAGGGAGAGCAATGGGGTGAGGGTGGGAGAATAGGGACAACTGCAATAGAACAACAATAAAAATTTTTTGCCTTGTGTAACAAGAAGAAGGATATATGCACCTCTAATTTCATCACATTATTTACAGTAGCCAAATATGGAAACAATCTAAGTGTCCATTATTAAGCCAATGGATAAAGAAGATGCAGTACGTATGAGACTTATATACAATTAAATATTGGCCATAGAAAAGAATAAAATTTTGTCATTTGTGACAACAGGGATGGACCTAGAGGGGATTATGCTAAGTGAAATAAGTCAGACAGAGAAAGACAAATGCCATATGACCTTATACATGGAAACAAAAAAGAAAAAAAAAAAAAAAGAAAAGAAAACCCAGCAAACTAAGTTCATAGGTACAAAGAATAAATTACTGGTAGTTGCCAGAAGATTAGGGTGAGGGATGGGTTGAAATGGGTAGAGGGAGTCCAAAGGTACAAACTTCCAGTTATAAAATAAGTCATGAGAATGGAATGGCAACCTGCTGACTATAGTTATTAATACTGTATTGCATATTTGAAAGTTAAATCTTAAGACTTCTCATTCAAGAAATAGAATTTTGTGACTGTGTATATTGACAGATATTAGATTTATGGTGATAATTTTTTTGCAATATATACAAGTACCAAATTATTATGTTGCATACCTGTAACTACTATAATGTTTATCATTATAGCTTAATAAAAATTTGTGGTGAATGAAAGGCAAGGGGTAGGGCTGTCAGTAAATGGAAATGTGAGAGGAGGCAGGGCGTGTAATTTTGAAGATGGAAAAGACTTGCATGTACTTATATGAAGGGAAAAAGGGAGAAATGTTGAAATTGCAGGGAAGAGGTGTTAAATAATAGGGAGATGCATCATAAAGTTGGGGAATTGAGCTGTGAATCAGTAACGGGATACCCTAGCTTCTAAGACTGAATGCAAGGTAGGGGCACAGGTGTATATTCAGGTAGAGGAGAATGGAAGGAAAACTTGGGGCAGCTCACACCTAATAATCTTAATTTTCTTTATTGAGTTATGGGTCATGATATCACTTGATGATGAATGAGTGGGTAGAAGGATAACTAGGTATTGGGCTAAATGTCCCACATCTCATGTAAGAACCCCCTTTCATTCCTAGACAAATCAAGAAGTTTGGTCATGCTAAGGGTCTGGAGAAGCAAAAGGACTTGAGGGGAATATTAAATGTTGACATCACTATGGAAAATGGGAGAGGGAGCTGACTGGAAATGCAAAGCTTGCTGGCCAGCACCAAGGACTTAGATGGAATCGGAAGCCAAGGGGCAGCATTTCGTTCATGGCTGCGTGATTTTCTTTAACAGTGCTTATGTATTTTGAGTTCCCCCCTCACCCCTCAGGAGAGGGTGTATTAGTTCAACCAGATGTATGTTTGAAGGACTCTTTTTTTTGCGACCCAAAGTATATAGTATCAAATGTCTCAGGAGAACAGTGGAACTCAGTGACATGGTTGTCACAAATAGTCACCTGTTAGGTGGAAGATCTTGCTATCAATGGTGTTCAATATCACTCTTTCTTCATCTTTACATACTTGACAGATGGCATAGTTACAACATTACACAACATCTTGATGCACCTCTGAGATATGAGCATGTATCCATAATACATCTCTCTAAAAGAGTAACTTAAAATTTGTAGTCCTTAAACACTGTCTTGAGAAAATAAGTGAGCTAAATATCTTAACCCAGCATCAACTCTTGATTTCCAGTTTTAGACTTTATTCACATACTCTGCACAAGGCATACCAGGGAGAATATTGTGCTTCTTTCATGGACTAACTCATATGTATACTTCTAAACCTGGTGGTATTTTCACCTGTTGTTGTTTATAAAAACAAAGAAAAATATAAATATATGTTTTTTTAGCTGGTAATAAGGCAAATGAGGCAAAGAGCTCCAATAAGAAGATTCAAGTAAATATCTGAAGTATTTTCATTTCTTTTTGGGACAAATGAAATTGGATAGTTCCCAACAGATAAAGAGGTCTTTCCTCTAAATTTTGCTTTATAATTAGAACACGCCAGCACCTCTGAACTTACAGTATGGGACAGAAATAGGGTACAAGGGAATCTCAAAGTACAAGTTTGGTGAAACTGGGCTTGTGCTAGGAAAGGCACTCATATCTCATCTGAAGTTTGATACATCTTGGTTCAAAAGTTTCCATGAGTGGGCTGAGGTTCCAAGCAGCAGCACTTCAGGTAATAGGCCGAAGTGACGCCCCCCTCCTTAAATTTCTTTTGAAGGCTAAACTCCCACTCAGATCTCAGAATGTGACTACATTTGGAGATGATGCCCTTAAAGAAATAATTAAGGGCAAATGAGGTCACATAGGTGGGTTCTAATCCAATCTGACTGGTGTCCTTAAAAGAAGAGGAAATTTGGATACAAATGGGGAGTTGAGGCCAAGTGGCTCAGCTGATTGGAGAATACACCACAATGTTTCTGGTTCAATCCTCAGTCAGCCGCACATGCAGGAGGCATGTGGATCCCTCTTTCCCCATCCCTTCCTCTCTCTAAAATCAATAAACATATCCTTGGGGGAGGATTTAAAGAAGAAAAAAAAGGAGACCCAGGGATGCACACACAGAGAAGAAAGAACATGTGAGGGTACTGGGAGAAGCCAGCCACCTGAGAACTCAGGAGAGGAGCCTCAGAGGAAATCAAACTTATCAAAAGTTTGATTTTGGTCTTCAAAGCACTGGAACTGTGAGAAAATAAATTTCTGTTGTTTACCACCCTGAGTGTGGGGTAGCTTGTTACAGCAGTCCTAACAAATGAATACAGGAAGATTTAGAGTTTGGGTGCCTCAAGAATCTCAGAAATAGTAGCTGCATCCGTATTATTATTTTTCAAAATATAAAACCCAACCCAGGAGATGTCTGCTAAGAAAACCCACACTTACTTCCACTTTCTTTATTTATCATGTATTTATCAAACACCGTTGCAGTGCCTCCCATGGGAGGTGAGCTCATCACTCATCTCTACTCTTAGCTTTTTCTGAACCTCATTCATCTCCCAATGCACCCATATCTGCATGAACTCTATTGGAATCATTTTAAAAATACAGTATGTTTCAAATGACAATGCTACATTTTTTATGAAACTTGGTTACGGAGTCTATAGGCAGTGTTTTCATTATATTTAGAAGGAATTAAACCCGCATCTGAGCACAAAGGTTAAGTCAATGATTTCTCTCACTTCATTATTGTGAAATTTAGGCTAGTCGGGACCTAGCTGGTTAATTCTCTTTAGTATTTAGACTATCTCAGGTTGATTCTAATGTTTGGCACTTTTAATTAAAAATGATTTTCTAAAATCCTCCTAGGCACATGATGTTGACAGGAGAATCTCCATGGCATCAAGCTGTGTGTTTCTGTGAATAATATGTTGACATCAGAGTCTACTGAAAATGTTGGAGGAGACCAAAAGCAGATCTGACATTCTCTTGTGAACATAGTTGTAGTTGCTGACTTAGAGTAATATGCCCTGAGTTGCAAAGTCTGCTTTAGATAAACAATGGCAGGTAATGTTTGTCTCCTATGAATTTTCCTGCTCATTGTTCTTGGGAATAATATGGGAAATGAGAAGATGGGAAACTATACCAGTGGATCCTAGCCTTCTCATTTACTTATTGGTGTGACTTTGGTGACACCAATCAGAATGGGCCTCAGCTTATTCACCTGTAAAATAGGGATGAATTCTAGCTGCTAAGTCTACCTTACAAGTGTTTGTGAGAATGACATTAAGTAATGAATGTCTCCATGGTGCTTTTTAAAGCATGCTACACCAACTTAAATCTTATCATGATTATTGTAACCACCAGTAAATAGTTAACCTAATGACACTGTATTTTGCTTTCTCACATACTAAATGAAGTAGCACCTGGGCTCCCTTCAAGGATGACCGTCATAGTAAACATGAGAAGCTCATGTTTGTTAGAATTCCCAGAATGACTCCTTGTTACACCATATTTCAGGGAGTGTTTATTGAAGCTTGATGTTGACTTTTGTTTTCAATCTTACATTAAGCATTGCTTATTTTTCTACGGACTGCCCCCAGATTTCATTTTTTTAATAGCCAGTCAAGGATGCAAATGTTACCTCCGATGGAAATCTCCAGAATCTAATGTCAAATTAGATGTAATGTCAGGGAGTGTGTTATCTGAAAGTGTGAGGAGAAAAGCTCCTACTGTATGGCTACATGTTTCAAATCTCAAAGCTTGTTTAACTCCTAGGGTTATGGATTTCAGTAGTGCTGCATTAGCTCTCTGTATTAGCAACATGCATTCACCAGCAGGCAGCTCTTACGTCCTGTATTGGGATAAGAGTGGATGCCTACTAAATGTCAAATAATTCCTGTTAAGTATTGCTTTGGAACCCAAATTATATTCTGAAGAATAAACCCTCAGTTTTTTTGTTTTACCTTGACTACCAAGATTGTGGGCAAAGTAGAATGTGTATGTGTGTTGAGGGGAGAGATTAAATTTTTATTGTTGTCACTGCTGGAGTTGAAGGATGGACATCAATTCAGAGGGGACTTAAAAAATTGAAACCTCTATTATGGAAAATTCTCAAACATATAGAAAAGCAGAGAGACTGGCACAACTGATCCCCATGTAATTCTCACATCTGCTTGAAGAAGCAGAATTAACAACTTTTATCTATTTTTCTCTTTCTTTTATTTTTTATTTTTTGGAATATTGTAAATCAAACACCAAACACTGGATCTTCTCACTTAAATACTTCGGAGAGTATCTTTAATTAATAACTTTGCTTTGCTATACTTCTAAAGTTTTAATATTTCCTTAAAGTAAATTTTATTTTATATAATTTTAAATTTATAGACAGTGGTAAGAATAGCACAAGGAACTCCTATAATTCATTATGCCTTTACCCAGATATCACTAATTTTATACATTTGACTTTTGCTTTGTCATTTTTTCTCTTTCTTTCATATAACATATAATTTGCTTTGAACCCTTTGGAACTGAGTTGATGACAATGTCCCCCTTTACTACTAAATATTTCAATGTTTTTATTTTAAGAACAAGTCATTTGAACCATAAATACAGAGTAATTATTAAAATCAGGAAATTTAACATTGATACAATACTGTTATCTAATCTAGATAACAGTCTAGATTTAAATTTCATCAGTTGCCACAACGAAATGTTATTTTTTTCTGACCTAAAATAAAACCCAGAAGCATACCTTACATTTTACCTGTTATCTCTCTTTAGTCTTTGAATCTAGAACACAAAGTTCCTCAGCTTTTCTTTGTCTTTCTTGACCTTGACATTTTTGAAGAGTACAGACCAGCTATTTTGTGGAATGTCCCACAGTTGAGGTTTGTCTGATATTTCCTTATAATTGGATTCAGAAAGAGGCCCTGGCTGGTAGCACAGTGGTTAAGGTGCTGGCCTGCAAACCCAAAGGTCGCTGGTTCAATTCCCCAGCCAGGGCACATAACCAGGTTGCAAGCCAGATCTCCAGCCAGGTCTGTGGCTGGAGGCAGGTAAAAGGCAACCATACATTGACGTTTCTCTCTCTCTCTCTGCCTCTCTCTCTTCCTCTCTCTCTGGAAATAATAAAAAGAAAGAAAGAAAGAAAGAATCGAATTCATGCAGGTTATGCATTTTTGGCAGGAGTACCACAGAGAAGAGGAGGTGACCTCAGTTCATGGTATCAGCTGACACATAATGTCTCTTTGTTTCAGCATTGATTATGTTAACTTTGCTCACTTGATTTAGGTGCTGTCTGCCAAGTGGGAGATAGTTTGAGATTATTATGTAGACATCCTGTCCATCAAAACTTGATTCACTGGTTTTCACATCCATTGATGTTCTTCTCAATCATGTTTATATATTTATTAATTGGCATTCTATTGTAAGGAAGAGGTTTTCATTTTTCCTCCTTAATTTATTCATATCAATATGGCCTAAAGGATTTTAATTTTATTTAGCGAATTCTGCTTCGTGACTACATTATTGGTTATGATGCTACTATTTCTCATATTTGATCAGTGGGAGTCTTTCCCACTGTGGGTTCAATCATCCTGTTCACTTGTAAGAAACCACAAGAACATTGTTGGACTTTCCATCCAACTCTTCCAGGTTTCCAGCATATTCCTGGAATAAGTTCGTAGGGTCAGTTGAGGAACATAGTGAAGATTCAGTTTAGGGGAAAGCCTGTTGTTAGCCTTTTATGTTTGGCCCGATAGAGGCTTTTGCCGAAAGTGTTTCCAGCTAAAAAGTCAAGCAATGGGTTTCCTAATTTCTGGCTTCTGTCTAAAACAGGTTTCTTGAGCCAGTTAATTGAACATAAATTACAATTGACCTTGGAGGGATTAACTTGCGTTTTGGGGTCATCTCTGCTGTATAGCTATTTGGGTGCTTTCTGATTGCCTGAGCTTTTATATACTTTTCAGCTAAGTTAGAGGTGAAAATGCACCACTCAGGGACATTACAAGAATTGTTGACCTTCTCCGGTCAGTTTGAGGTCAAGGAATTAATGTAGAGAATTACCAGAAGATCTATAAATACACATGTTTTTTACATGAGAGGTACCATTAAAAAATAATGTTCATTGTACTTAACTGTTTCAGATCCATGTATAATATTTGAATGGTAGTCATATGAAGGAAATTTCAGTTTAGAGCACAATAAAAATTACATTTAGAGTAAAATCTCAAAGACTATACTAGCTATAGGTTTTCTAAAATTCCATTGTAAATGATCCATTTTGAATTAAAAAATATATTGGATGAGCCCTGGCTGGTGTGGCTCAGTGGACTGGCACTGGCCTGCAAACCAAAAGGTCACTGGTTCAATTCCCCAGTCAGGGCACATAACCAGGTTGCAAGCCAGTTCTCCAGCCAGGAGGTAGGTGAAAGGCAACCATACATTGATGCTTTTCTCCCTTTCTTCCTCCTTCCCTGCCCTTCTCTCTGCAAATAATGAATAAAACCTTTAAAAATAAATTAATTAAATATATGATAAACCCCATGTTTTAAAGATGACTTATTTATGTCATAGCCGCAAACATTCTTTTGAGGTCAGTTTAATGCTGAAAGCAATCATTGTAGCCTGTGTCCTAAATTTTGCTCTGCCTTTTTGGTGTATCAAGAGGTTGACTTAGAAATTGGTATACCAGATTCTTCTTGGTGAGTCAGTGGAAAGAACATGACCTTTTGAAACACAGACCTGGGACCAAGTAATGCCACTGTCAATAATTTGTTCTCTATCTTTTGCAAGTCCTTTTGTCATTCCAAGCATCAGCTTCTCTTTGGTAAAGAAAGGTTCACAACTTGGTAGGATCAGTGCAAGGAATAAAAGCTATATGAATCTTTAAATAAAGTACGTATAGTGCTGGGCATAGAGGAGGCCCTCAAAGAATGTGATTTCTCTTCCTCCCATGCTTTCTTCTAAGAGTATGACAATCACCACCATGTTTCATTTATTGCTTACATGTGTCAGACTCTGACCTCAGTCTTTACACGCACTACTTGTGAGAGAGAAATTATAATTTCCAACTTACTGATAAGAAACTAAGACCAAGAGGCTAAGGACCCTTGACCAAGTGCTGGCACTGGGGTTTCAAGTTTAATGCCTGAGTCCAAGCTCTTAATTATTATGCTCCTTATAAATATGACTTTCAGACAATGCACTTTTATTAATATTATGTAATGACTCATGGGTTTGCAAAATACTATTAAGTAGATACAGTCAAGAGCTTAAGTTGTAGTAAGGGAAAATTAAAAACCTGGGCTAGAAATAGAAATAATTAAGTGTGAAGAGAGCCCAGGCTGGGTGGGTCAGTTGATTGGAGCATCATCCCACACATCAAAAGGTTGTGGGTTCCATTCCTGGTTGAAATGTGTATAAGAGGCAACCAATCAACATTTCTCTTTCACATCAATGTCTTTCTTCTCTCTCTTCATCTTTCTCTCTAATCAATAAACTCAGGTGAGGATTTAAAGAAAGAGAATGTAGGAGAAAAGAACAGAAAGATGAGATAGACGTACTAGGCAAACGAGGTGAACCCTCACTATCTCTGGAGCATTTGGTCATCTTATTCCAAATCATAGGTTAAAGGCAGACATGATAGTAGTCCTAATAGCAATTATTTTTTGAGTATATGTGCTTAATGGAATTCCCACTTTAAAGTTACAGCAAACTCCTATTAAGTCCCTCGTTTTAGAGTAAAGAAACCAAGGATCAGGGAGGTTAAGGAGTAATGCAGACTCTCTGTTCCAAACCAGGTCTGTGTGATGCCAAAATCCCAAGTCTTATCATTCCTCTGTGATTCTTCCTGTGCTTAACAGAGGTGCCAATCATTCCTGGGCCCAGGGACCACCACACCCCAATCCTTACCCCTAAAATGTTTCCAATGAGCTAAAAATATTGGTAACAGGCATGCATTTTATTTCCCTACTTGGAAGCTGGTTTCTATAAGACTAAGGAAGTCCAGTCCCTAACACTTTTAACATTTCACCCATCACCATTCATTCCACAGTTTGACATTAAGGATAGTCTTTAATAGCAAACCTCCTCTTCCTTTGGTAGAGAAAAACAATGTGTTTTAGGCATAGTCCTTTAAAAATATTTTATACCTTAGTCATTGAAGCATTTCTATAGCAGAGGCTGCTTCTTACCTATCTCAATATCCACTTCCCCCTTCTTCCTTAAGAAGAGAACTTGAATTTTAGTCAGGCCCAAAGCCACCTGACATTAGAAGTGTTTCCCAGCCTCTCTTGCAGCTAATTGTGGCCCTGTGACTGAGCTTTGACCAAAGAGCAGAAGCACTCCATTGGAGTCTGGGAAAGCTGCTAAAAGGAGTTGACTCAGCTAGGAGGAAACCCTTTGCTCCTCCGTTATTCTTAGTTTGTTAGAGCAGCAACTGAGAAGTGAGAACTAAACTTCTAGTAACCATCTTGAACCTTGAGGTGACCTGGAGCTTACAAATCAACTGACAGGGTGCTAAAGCAAAAAGGTAGGAGCTGAGGTCACTGATGACACTTGGAATCACTTTGCTAGTTCCAGGTTACTACCTTTAATTTCACATGAGAAGGAAACAGCCTGCCTTCCTTCCTTCCTCCCCTCCTCCTTTCCTCCTTTCCTCTCTTCCTCCTTTCCTTCTTTCCTTTTATCTTTGTTGTTTGTCACAGTTATTTTGGGTTTTCTTTTATATGCAACCAAGTAACTTTAATTACAGTTTCCACAAATATGTCTAGATTCTATTACATACATTTTGATTTTTTGGGAAAGCTTGAAAAGCTCTAAGGCTATTGGCTCAGTATTGAGTTGAATATAATTTAAAAAAATAAGATAATTGATTTTAGAGAGATAGGATGGGGGAGGGAAGGAAGGGGGTGCGGGGGGAGGGAGAGAGAGAGAGAGAGAGAGAGAGAGAGAGAGAGAGAGAGAGTGATATGTGAGAGAGAAACATTGATTGGTTGCCTCCCATGCATGCCTTGACTGGGGATTGAACCCACAACCTTTTGGTGTATAACACTCCAATCTACTGAGCCACACCAGTAAGGGCTAGTTAAATATAATTTAAATTACACATTTTTAAGGTATTGTGGAAATACACACAGTTGAACATTTGGGGACTTTATATCCATTAACATCTTTTTGAGCTAAAACATTTTTAACAGTTAAAAACACATTAACTGCATATTCCCAGTGTTTTTCTTTTTCTGACTGTTTAATTCAAAGAAGGATGCATTTGGAAGAAATTAGGATCTTGCTTCTCTAAGCTCTTCCTATCAAGTCCATCAAAGACACGTAACATTTGTGATCATGCTACAAACAGATTTAGAATGGGTATGATGTTTTTTTGATAAAAAATTATTGCATCAAACAAAACTCAAAATTTGCTCCAGGTGTGATTCTTTCCCCTCATTCTTATTTTAACATCAAGCAGAAAACTGACAAAAGATAGTCCTGTTCTCCTGATATACTACTGAACTTTGGGCACAATTGGAAGGTTTGGTTTTATGCTTGAATACCTGGGTTGGTAGAAGTTAAGTTTTACATTTCATTGTGGCTTAAAGACAGCCAAATGTTATGGTCTCCTGGTTACTATGTTTATAATATTTTTTACCTTGGCAAAACAAACTATTTGGTAAAAATATTTTATGTATTTTCTTTGTTGATTGAAAGTGTTAAATAATTAGACCAAACAAAAGAAATAAAATAACAAACTTCACCCCAAAGCCATATAGAGGTAAATATGGAGAGGATATTTAGAAAGCCTAGCAAAATAAAGTGGAAATGGGAGTAATCATCTGAGCAATTCAGCTAAAAATGGTTGAGAATGTTTATTCTGTTTTATATCTTGATTGTCTGGTTCCATCATAGATTAGATTGACCAAATTTCCTAGACAAAGCCTTAAAATTTCCCTTAACTTAGTTTGTGGGAACATTTTCTTTAAGTACCAAGTAATCACTATTCATAACTATTTATAGAAAATATACTGTTTGAATGGCATTGCATTACTTTTGAAGTTATAAATGTGTTCTGTTATTTATTTATTTATAAAATATTTTTATTTATTATTCTTAGAGAGAGGGAAAGGGAGAAAGGCAGAGAGGGAGATAGACATCAGTGTATGGTTGCCTTTCACTTGCCTCCAGCTAAGGACCTGGCTGGAGACCTGGCTTGCAACCTGGTTACGTGCCCTGGTTGGGAATCGAACCAGCGACTGTTGGATTTGCAGGCCAGCGCCTTATCCACAGCCAGGCTGTTCTGTTATTTAAATGAGGATTGTTGATGGATTCATAAGGCCATTCAGTTTTAGTAGTAGCTAAACATTTAGAAATGGTCTATTTTGATCCTTTATTTTCTCCCCTAGCACCATTTTACAGATGAGGAAATTGAGACCAAGGGATTTCTCATGGTCTCACAAGTTGCACATGAGTTCCACTGTTAAAGCATATGTTTTACAGTTTTTACTTATTTTCTTAATCGGTCCAGTGAAGGGGAAAAGAAGCCTTTTCTGATCAGTTCAAATCTGATCTTACTTATACTTGGTATCATGATTTTCTTCCATAAAGATTTATCCAATAAAAGAATTGCAAAGTCATAACCTTCCAGGAGTGAGTTTACTTAACCTCCTTGAAAGTTACATATCCACAAGAGACATGGGCTAGGTGAAAAGACTTCCTCTATTTTAAGTGAAAGCTCACTAAGCCATGTAGAAGAGCAGAAATAGCAAAACTGCATATTGATTCCAGAGCAAATCAAGTTAAGTATCTTCCATGGACATACAGTCAGATAATAAAACTCAAGGAAATAATGTATGCTCTTCTCTATTTTCAGCAGAACTGAGGAATCTCCTTTAAACTTTGCAAGCAGCATGGAAATAAGGCTTCTGAAGTAACCATTACATCTTTTCATGAGTGTTTATTAAGAAACCCCAAACCATTCTTAGTAATAAATTGGTTGACATATCTATTGGTTTAAATCTTTTATTAGTCACTGATTAACTTAACGGTTCTGCCTGACAAAACTTCATAATAAATAAGCCAGCCAGTGATCACTTCACAATCAAACCAACTTTGTTTAAAGGACTATCACTAAAACGTGATTTACGCGCTAATGAATTTTGCAATCAGCATGTGGCGGTGCGCAAGCTTCAACATGAATCTAAAATGTACAAATCTGAAGTCACTGAAGTTATTAAAAATCACACCACAATGCAACTACTTTTAATTAAAAAGAAATATACTACATTCATATTTAGCAGCAGCATTACGGCATATGAAAAGGATAACTCAGGTTTGCTTTCTGATAACATCCTTACAAAACATGGCTCTTTTTGCTTTGAAGGTTAATGATTCCTTTTCAAGATTAAATTACTTGTTCAACTGACTCAAATCAAGGAAAAAAGTCAAAATAAGAAACTATATTTTATATATACACATAAAACATGTCAATAGACAAGGTGATTGATGATGGTGTGTCAGTAAGAAAAGTTTTTTGTGGATCTTTTCTTTTTCCCCCTAGTTTGACCTAATTCTTCTTAGCCTATATAAACCACTGGCTTTTCTGTCTCTGTTTCAATTAATTAAATTGTTGACAGCAAAATTGTAACAAAGTAGCTTTAGGATAAAAAATGATTCCCAGATCTTTTTAAATAAAACTTTAAAAAATCTCAAAGAACTTAAGTTTCAAACATCTGTCTGGACAGATGTCAAAATGCACAGTGTTATACCATTATGCTGTGTAAGTATCTGACACTATGTTATTACTCTTCAGTTAAATATTCACAGTGAGATTTTATGATCTTTTTAAAAGAAAACTTGCATGAGAGAATAACCTCATCTTGCACACCATAATAAGCACTTTAAATGAATGAATTCCAGGTTAAACAATGAAAAATAACTTCCTGTGCTAGTTTTTACATTTTATCTCAGTCACCTGGGATTCTTATACTGAGATTTAAAAAATCATTCAACAGCACATAATGGTTGTGATTTTATTAAAATTATATTACTAATTTTGAGTATTTCCTGGAAAGAGAATTCCAGTCAAAATCTTATATATAATTAAGGGAGAGAATTATATCTAGAAAGAAAATATGGCACTGCTGAATCCTAATTATTATAGAGTGTATTTTATAAACAGTATTTTGTGAAAAATGAAAGATGAAAACTTATCATAAATGCAACAGTAACTTAGCAGGACTTCATTGAAAATAATATTTAGAATCAGGCACTAAAATATTGATATGTTATTTCATTTTGTGTTCTCCCTCCCCCAAATCTTTTAGCTTAGATACTGTAAGTGTGCTTAATGAATGTTTTCACATTAGGATTATACCCACCAGGAAAAAGAAATGTTTTTAATGATTTTAATGTGATTAAACATTAAAATCAACATTTTTCTCCTCTTTCTATAATTTGCCTACCCCCTTTGCCCTAAATACATCATCCAAACAACCACAGTTTTCTTATATCACCAGGCAGACTTCTTCAACAAAACACTGTAATTTTATGTCAAAGAAACTAACAATAGCATGAGCTATTTTACTTAATGAGATGTGAATGGAAGTGTGAAGGTAGAAAAGCAGATTCTAGGTTAGAAGATGGCAAAGTGATTGCAACAACATGGATGGAACTGGAGAGTATTATGCTTAGTGAATTACACCAGTCAGTGAAAGACAAATACCATGTGATCTCACCCATTACAGGACAATAATGAACAAAACAAACAAATAAGCAAAACAGAACCAGATACATGAATACAATAAATAGACCTTCAGAGGGCAGAGGGGAAGGGGGAAGTGGGAGGGAGGAGAAGGAGGCAAAGAAGGGGAGCAGTTTAGTCAAGGAACTAGCATGGAAGAACCATGGACATGAACAAGTGGGATTGACTTTGGCAGGGAGTGGGTGGGTGAGGAAGGGGACAGAGGGGAGGGAAAAGGGGATGGATATATTACAACAACAATAAAATTAATGAAAAGAAAAGAAAAGAAAAGAAAAGACGGCAAAGTGAGACTGCTCCTTTAGCACAAGAGGAAAAATCCTTAGAAATGTCATGGCAGAATTCTACCACCTTCTACTCCCTTCCCTCCCCTTTTCTTCCTTTCTTCCCTTGGGGAAATCTTTCCTATTTGCCATAAAATTTCTCAGGTAGATTAATTTGTTCTCAAAACCATCAGGTTTGATGTCGATAAACTGAAGTGGTTTAGCTTTGGAAAACATCTGCTATGCTTCCATTTCTTTTGGAGCAAATGCTTAGTGATACCTTGTTCTGCACATGGAACTACATAGTCTACCTACCATAGATTTTGTCATTATTGCTTATTTTATTTTTTTAATTGTATTCATTTACTCGATTTTCATCACCGTTATGGCTTTAAATGAAATTAGATAAAGTTGGTGATGTGTTATCAAGAAATCTTACGAACACCAACATGTCCCATTCCTCCTTCCAAATCCTTTGTACCTTTCTATGAAGATCAAATGGGGGGCCGTGTATTAACCCATTATTAACTGTGCAGCACAAGCCTGAGAACACATGGTGCCAGGGGTAATCAGGATGTTGCTCGACAATGTTATTTACTTTTAGACCAGGAATCTAGTAGTAACCTTATATCTTCTGATTATGACATGGTTTAAGTAGTATCATGTACTGATATAAACTAGATTCAGCATTTTGCTGGGATTCTAAAGCATTCTCTTGTGATTCATCTTTCATTATTGCCTAGAATTATTTAGCTAATTCAAGAAAAAAAAAGACTTTTTTTGTGTATCTTCTAAGTTTTCCAACCTATACTTCCCAGATTGATTGAAAAATTGTCCCAGTCTCTTTTTCCTTTTTTCCCTTTCCTGGTATGTAGCATTTGCGGAGAGAAAATGCTAATTTTCTTGTACACACGAAATTCTCACTGATCAAAATGGAAGTGGGGCTGAGAAAAGGGGAAGGAGGAAGTTTGCAGATGGACTTTCTTCCTCTGTTTCATTTCAACCAGGTAAAATGGAGTTCGAAAGGCCCAAATTCTCAGCAGGTTTGCACAGCACAGTAATAGCCTTTATGCTTGGAAATTTATGGGCCATGGACAGTTTATAAGAAACGATGTAGTTCATCAGAGCACCAGACTGATGGAGCACATGGGAGCATTCTGCAAAGGAAGTTGGGTTTTGGAATAATACTTACTTTGATAGAGTTGTTTTGTTAGCTAAGTAAAACAGTAGGGAAGCCAATGGCCACTTAGGCTTCAAACATAAATATATATTTATAAGTCACCCAGCTGCCTAATTGAGAGCTGCAGTGTTTTCACTAAATATATCTTCACCAGAAAGCAGTAAAAACAACAATATCATCAACAAGACCATCTCAACATAGAGTCATTTAATCAGTCTTTGATAGTTTGGAAATAATTAAATGCTGTTTCAGTGCTTCTCTCTTAAAGTCAAAGGGCAAGGGGGTGGTTAAAAAAATGACTTTTTTTTGGTGGTGGTGGTAGTGGGGAACATTATTTTGTACTTATGGTGCAAAGATATATGTTAAACTTTATGCTATTGTCTGGGAAGTGGAGAGCTCTTCTCAGAGACTTGAAATTATGGTTCTATGGACTCCTGTTGGGGAGTGCTGCAGGGCTCAGAGGAACGAGGGTGGGACACACAATAGTCTGGTGCTTTCACATTTCACAGAAGAAGGTTAAGCAGGAGGTGGCTTGTTAAATTTGAGCAGAGAACTGGAAAATAAGATTTCACACTCCTGAGATGGGGAAAGCTAGTGAGTTTGGAGTTTGTTTGGGAGATTTGAAAAAGGTCAGATGTGCTGTAGATACTCAAATTGTATTTCAGGGCCTATGAAGAAAAAAAAGTAGGTGTTATGAGGAAAGCAAAGACTCTGTATACACATGTGGTCAAGTCAAACGTCTTAGATAAATGAGCATGTGCAAATAAAATGCACAGCTTCTTTTGCATGGCTGGACCTCCTCGGAATTCAGGCCGCACTAGTGATATTTTGCTACTTCCCTTCATGTCTCCTCTTTCTGTTCTCAAGCCCCATTCTCTTCTTTATGGCCACAGCTTTAATGATTTCTCTCTTTGGCTCTGAGACCCTGAGCTGGAATTGGATTGTGAATGGCAGCATGGGAGTCCAAGACTCAGGTTCCAGTGTGAGGTCTGTTTCTTTGTGTGATCTGAAGGCTGGACACTTGCCTTCTTTCCTCATGGGGAGCAAGGTGTCAGGTCCCTGAGGTCTCCCCTAGTTCTCACATTATATTATTTTATACTGTCTCTTGTTGCTTCAATTCCCTGCTTCTCTTCTGGGCCAGACTCGGGCCTTCTTATCAACTCCTTCTTATAAAAAGTATTAGTTTCTGCTATTTAACTTAATCTTTATACTTTATTCTCTTTATCCATTGTTTTTCTATTTTTTACTTCTCATTTTACTTGTATTCTCTTTGCTGTTTGCCTCTCTCTTTTGAGACTAATTTTATCATTATATTAATACATAATATAATGCTCTGCCTTTTTGAGTATGTTTTCCCTTTTCTCACATAACATAATACCAAACACATTTTAGGCAATTTATAAATCTTTCTTGATGTATAGGTTAAGTAAGATTCCCCATTTCAGGCCTTTTATCTCCTTCTTTTGGCTTTGGGTTCTGGGCCACCTTGCATGTTTTTAGTGTTAAAGTCATTCATCTACTATAATATGAACACTGGGCCAGGCCGATTGCACCTGTGCAATCTCTAGCCTTAAATCCTTTACTCTTAAGGGGCTGACTAAAAGGATGACTCAGTTTCATTTCTCCTGCTGCCATCCAAAATGAACAGGAAATATAAAAGACATTCAGTATACTGAATAGCAGTCAAACCTCTAACAAAGTGTGATTTTCAAAATTTTTTCATCTCGTGGAACACATAAACTAATTACTAAAATTCTGCTGCACACTCAAAAATATATATATTTTGCTGATCTGATAAAAACATATATCAGATATGTATAATTTTGTATAATTTTGATTCATTTGCACTGGATATCTATTGCTGTGTTGGCTGTTATAATTATTTTTTATTTGAGATCTAAGGGAAAAGAGGGTCAGTGCCCTGGCTAAGTTGGTATTGCATGTTAAAAAAAATTTTTTTTTAAAGATTTTATTCATTATTTTTAGAGAGAGAAGTAGGGAGAGAAACATCAGTGTATGGTTGCTTTTTACCTGCCTCCAGCTACGGACCTGGCTGGAGACCTGGCTTGCAACCTGGTTATGTTCCCTGGCTGGGGAATCAAACCAGAGACCTTTGGGTTCATGGGCTATTGCCTTATCCAATGTGCCATCAGCTAGGGCTGATATTGCATGTTCTAAGGATTCTTGTGGCACACTGGCTGCAAATCGCTGCTCTAATAGTTTGGTTGTGCTAGAAAAATTAAAGCTTTTAGTGTCAGAAATTCTCAAATACTTTATTTTGGTTCCAGCTTGCAAGAATATTAAATGAGAGGTTTCTCTACTAAGAGTTACAAATGTTCTGAAATAACAACTCACTGGAGAGATACAGATAAGAATCTTTAAAAGTATAACCTCAAATTAGATCCACATTTCCTTGTACTGTGGAACATTAAAAGAATTTAATAGCTTGGAGAAAATGTTACTCATGCCCATTATCTTGCCACTAGTCTATGTATTTGTATGAAAATGTGATAAATTTTGTACTATGCTAAGTACATTTTAGTATACACCTAAATGGACTATTTTTTTTTTAATCCAGGAAGGCAAATAACTGGTATTTGTTAATTAACTTTTTAGTAAATGGAATTCACAATTGAGCAATTGAGTAAAATAGAAAAATTGTGGGTTTTTTGGTAATTAATATTGTATTATTTAACTTACTCTAAGGTTCTCTGAGAGACTTCGTGTGTATTTTAGTCCTACCACACTTTGGTTCTCAGTCTTCCATTTTCAATTTTCTTCAAGGAGGCATTGGGTTTTACTTTGAAAGCCAGAGCTGGTTGTTACTATAAGCTATTGCAAAGTACTGTACTTCTTGTCTTAAGAGACCTAATAAACAACAATCAAAAATTCTTTTAATGATGTGGGAGTTTGTTAGTTAATTTAATAAAGGTTTATCATGCTATTTCTATAATGCATTTTCTATTAACATTAGCAATAAGATGTAGCTGATTTGCATAAAACTTCAGGAACACTTCCCTTGTTGGCAACACCAGGGGTACATTATAGTACCCATACCACAAGAAAAAATTATCTATTCAATATTCATCATGGTAGGTTAAATCCTGTTTAAAAGAAATACACATAATCAAAAAATTACAGACATTATAAAACTTGAAAATGATGGAGAGTGACAAATACAATTGCTTTAAAAAAACCAACAATATAATATTACTCTTTTAAATATAAAATTAAATAAAAATAATCGGGCAGAATCTTCCTTAAAAGTTTGCTGATGGATGTCAGTAGATGTCAATGTTATAAAGTGCAAAACAGAATTTCCCCTCAAATTCAGCAAGCTATTGTCCAGTTTTAAATAGTTCAATGCTTCTGATTTATGTATTCATTTAAGAAGAGCCATTACTTAGAACAGTGAACCTCAAGTGGCATGAAATCCATTTTTTTGAGGAAGGTCTACATCCTGACTCTCTCCTTTTAATCAAATTTGAAATATAGTAACATTTTAAGACTTTATCATAAATATATGTATTGTTTTAATGTAGCAGTCTATTTAACCTTGATGTTTATAAGCACTCTTTATGTGCAGTGTTTCAAAGGTATCCTTCCAGCCTTTGTTAATAATATATTCCCCAAAAGGCAGTGTTAATGTTAACCCTGGATGGAGCTAGAAGTCTTAAAAGGTGACTTGTCTACCAACAGTATAATTCACTGTTCCAGGGAAATGGAAATGATCTTGGCATACACCCAGGCTCTATGTGACAAAAGATGGAAGAACTTCCTGAAGGAAATCAAAACACTAGAACCAGGAGAGGGGTCTGAATAATCCTGTTCACATGGTATAAAGACTTTAAGTCAGTAAATTATCCTGAAACAGTCACAATAGAAGCAAAACCCTTAGGGCCCTGGCAGGAGCAAATGAAGATTGCTCTGTTAATACGAGTATACTTCTTCCACCCACAGATTCCTGTAGAGAATGACCTCACAATAGAAAGAGAGTAGCTTCCCTGAGGAAGAATCAGCAAACTTAACAGATAGGAATTTAACAGCCCTGAAACTGAACATTACAGACTAATCAAAATGAGACTATATATTCAGTATATTAATTGATTAGATATAAAGGAAGGAACAGAATCACAAAGAAACATTAGAAAGTTAATGGAAAATGAAAAGGTATATTTGAAAAAGAGCCAAATAGAAGTTCTAGAAATGAAAAAAATCATTGAAATTTTAAAATTCCAATTATATAATAAAGCTATGCTAATTTAAATGTTTGATAGAAGAGTAGGAAATAATAAAGAACCCAGGAACATACCCAAGCATGTGTGGAGATTTGGCTATCTGACAGAGGTGGCATTACAGGTTAGTGGGAAAAATACCACTGTGTCAAATGGTAGCCAAACAGAACAGAGAAAATTGGATCCCTGCTTTATATCAACCACAAAATCAAATTCATCTAAATTAAAAGCATAGAAGTAAAATAGTTGAAGATTTTAGGGAAAATTATAGGCAAATATTATGGGTGCAGAAAAATTTCTTCAAGTAGTCACAAAGTAAAACCTTCAAAAACAGGACAACTAGATATCCACTGTGGAAAATGAAGATGGATCTGTACCTCACACCATACACAAAAATTAACTAAAGATTCTTCAAAGGTCTAAATATAAGGGCTAAAATGATAAAACTCTCAGAAAAAAAACAAGTGTAAACCTTTACCACCTTGGATTAGGCAGTAGTTTCTTAGTTATGACATCAAAAGCATGAGTAGCAAAAGCAATAAATTGGACTCTATTAAAACTAAAAATATTTGTGCTTCAAAGGACACTATTAAGAAAGTGGAAGCATACAGGATGCAAGAAAATATATTTGAAAACATATATCTCATAAAATGCTAACATTAGAATATATGATGAATTTTTACAACCAAATAGTAAAAAGGCAACTCAATTTTAAAAATGGGCAAAAGATTTAACTAGACACTTATTCAAAGGATGTATACAAATGGTCAATAAGCACACAAAAAGATGCTCAACATTATTAGCTATCAGGGAAATGTAACTCAAAACCACAGTAAGATACCATATGTTTCACATTCACTAAGATGGCTATAATAAAAAAGATGGGCTGTTGGAGCATTGAGGAGTGTGTGAAAAAATTAAAACCTTTATACATGGCTAGTGGGAATGTAAAATGGTGCAACCACTTTGGAAAATAAGCTGGTGATTCCTTAAATCACAGAGATTTCATATGACCCAGCAATTATAATTGAAATCATATGTCTACCCAAAAACTTTTACATGAATGTCTGTGGAAGCATCACTCATAATAGTTCCAAAATGGAAACAACCCAAATTTCCATCAATTGATGAATGAATAAATAAAATGTGATATATCTATGTGATTGACTATTATTCAGCCATAAAAAGAAATAAAGTGCTGATACATGCTACAATATGCATGAAGCTTGAAACTATTATGCTTAGGAAAAGAAGCTCAGTCATAAAAGACCACATATTATATGATTCCACTTATATGAAACATCCAGAATAGGTAAATCCATAGAGACAGAGTAGATTAATGGTTGCCAAGGGCTGAAGTGGACAAAATAGAAAGTGATTGCTGAGGGGTGTGGGATTTCTTCTTGAAGTGATGAGAATGTTCTGGGATTAAATAGTGGTAATAGTCATATGTATTTAAATATACTAACCATGGAATTGTATACTTTAAAATGAAGTATTTTGTTATGCGAATTACATCTCAATTTCACAAAGAAGAAAAGAATTAAAAAAAGATTCATTAATCTGGCAATTAAAATTTAAAGCAATACCATAAAACTGCATAGATAAATAGCTAAGAATTATTATTCAGGATATATAAATAACTCTTACATAGACATAAGGCAAAGGCAAAAATCCCACTAAATACTATGCATAAGATAGGGAAAGCAAATTCATAGAAGAGGAAAACCAAATAACTAATAAACATGTAATAATCAGTGACATGAAAATTAAAACAATAGTAAGGCACTTTCCCATGTATATTATAAAGTATGTGGTAATAGAGAAAAATTAAAAAAAATATATGACCAACAAAGAATTGATGAATGATAATATATTTATGCAATGGAAGATAGTAGAATTATTAAAATGAATAAATTAGATACATCATTATGTATATGGAAAAATCTCAAAATTATACTAATGAGTTTAAATAGCAATTCATAAAAATACTATATGAATAGATCATAATTATATGAAAATTTAAAGTTTACTAATATGTAATTTGTTATAAAATATATCATTTTGCACATATATATGTATATGTATATCTATATCTCTATACACTAACATAATAAAAACATGTAATCTAGACAAGGAGGATTCAAAGTATGTTCAAGGTATTGGCTAAACCTAGGAAGGGAGGGAAGTGAATGGAGCAGAAAAAAGATAAGTGAAACTTTTATTGTATTTATTGAATTTTATTTCTTTGAAAAAGTCAGAAAAATCATGGCATAATAAAAAATAATTGTTGTATTTTAATTG
This sequence comes from Noctilio leporinus, assembly GCA_004026585.1. Taxonomy (NCBI): domain Eukaryota; kingdom Metazoa; phylum Chordata; class Mammalia; order Chiroptera; family Noctilionidae; genus Noctilio; species Noctilio leporinus. Next base: position 334,435 of record PVIW01000148.1, read on the forward strand.
TTAAATGGCATTTAAAATATTATTCTCTGTACTTAATCATCAACCTGACAGTTAAATACCATAACATGCTCATATTTATGTAATAACATAGTAAGTTATGTCGCAGACTGTTTTTGTTAAATTGCCTGTTTGAATCCTTTGCCTATATTTCTGCTAGTATGTGCCTAATATTGGCTGAGAATTGTTTTTGACTGCAAATGATACAAACCTGGAAACAGTGGCTTAAACAAATTGAAGGTTTTATTTATTTTTTTCTCACAGTGAAATGTCCAAATGTTGGAGATTCAAAATGGGTAGAGTGGCTCCATGATACCAGAGGAGAAATGAACTCTGCATCTTCCCACTGAGCCATCCTTACAATGTTCTTGTCACCCTTGGCTGATCACTGGATGTCTGGTTTTCTCACAGCATCAAGTCCAAGTTTCAGGCAGGAAGAAGCGGTAGAACAAAGGAGCACTGTGCACACCAGAATGTTGACCCTTCACACCCTTTCCAACATCCATGTGTCTTAAGGAGACTTTTTGGCAGTCTGTCAAAGGCTTCCTTTTCACTCCTCAGTGGCCAGGGCTAAGTCAAATGACAATTCCTATCAAGGACTTCAGCAGTCTTTGTTTAACTTTTCTCCCAAATTGGGGCTTTGTAGACAGGAATAAGAGAATGGATATTGAATAGAAACCCATAGGTCTTCACAGATGACAAACGATGATAATGATGGCGATAATCATAACAGGTTACCACTTATTGAACTTGTGCTGTATGCCAGATGTGTGAGCTTTGTATATTTTATCTTGTTTAAACTTCACTGCAATCCTAATAGTGAAGTACCCATGTTAGCACCCATTTGAAGAGGAGGAAATGGATACTCCTGAAGGTACAATAGCATATTGAAGGTTAGACAATAGTGGAGCATGAACTTGAGTCTAGTTCTGTTTGACTCCCAAGATTGCCTGGAACTGTCCTGGTTTTAGTTCTTCAACTCTTAGGTCCCAGGACACATGTCAATCCTGGAACAGTGGAGTCATCCAATTGAAGCCCAAACAGTATGGGCAGGAGTTCAATTAAAATTTGTTGAATGGTGAACTATTGTTTATTATTTTTTATAAGTACTGAAGACTTGTAATATATTAAGAATACAACCCTTTACATTATGTATATGTGTGTATATATGTGTATATATATATTATATATATATATTATATATATATATATAAAGTTTCTTTTTGTCTTGTATTTATGACTTTTTGACATACAGATATTTTAAAGTTTTATGTTTCAAATCTGTCTGGTTTCCTTTATGTTTCCTTCCTTTGTTTTTGGTTTAGATATTCTCCCCTACTTGACCAACCAAAAGTTGTATTTTCTTCTGGTTCTTTTATAGTTTATTTTGTAATTCAAAGTAAAATGGGGATATATAGGAACAGTCAAGACTCTTGTGCACGTGGTCCAGTTCCCAGGTTTGGGGGAGTGTTCCGGAACTGTAAGTTTCTATGTTTGAAATGTTCATCTCAGGAACTGATTTAAAATCCATAACTTAAGTGAATGAAAACTCTTTCCAATGCATTCCCAATGTGCAGTGCACATGTATCTGATCTGCAATCGGCAATCATGTCAAAATGTGTCAGCTCATTTCATATTCTTTTTAACTATCCTTTGATTAAGGGAGTGCTGTATCAACTTATGTAAGCCTGCAGTCAAATCTACCTTCAAATTATTAGCACCTGGTGAGAAATGTCCTTCCCATTCTATACACCAGTTCATCATGTCTTATTTGTAATTCACTTGATGATTTTGATATATCATTATAAAAACTATATGTGACTAAATCTTTTTGCTGAAGCTTTGTTCTTGAAAAAATGGTAGAAAATCTGAATTGCGCACTGTGTCCCTGATTCAGATGTGTGGCTCTAAACCAAGCAGGTGTGGTGTGAGGCTGAGATGATGAATCACCAGTTCCAACCATCTTTATGTTGGGAATATGATGTCATTAATGTTTACCTTGTACCTCTGGGTCTTACTTAGTTTTCTAGACAATGGAATGGGGAAATAGTTGTGAGTTCACCATTATGAGTGAATAATTATTTGAAATTAGCTTATTAGAAAATAAAAGTAATGATCTAGCCTAGACATCAGTAAGCTTTCTGTAAAGAGCCAGACGGTGAGGATTTTAGGTTTTGCTGGCCATACGATCTCTAATGCAACTATTCAACTCTGCCATTGTAGCTGCTGTAGAAACAAATGGGTGTGGCTGGGTTCCAGTCAAAAGCTGTTGGTCTGCAAGATTTGTCTCCTTGGCTGTAGTTTTCCAAATGTTATATAGTCAGAGAATTCATTTCTTTATAACTGAGTTTTTCTTATTTGAAAGTTGGGAATCCGTTGCTATCCTGAAAAGAACAAAATAAGTTCTCCTATTATTGGTACGTTAAGACTTTCACTTCCATGTCTTAGGGTTCAGTTGGAAAGCCCTTTGAACACCCTTTGAAAGGAAGAATCATGATGTAAACAGGGAACAGTTTGTAAGGAATAGATCACATCAATCACAAACAAAATGTTAATGTCTCAAAGCTTTGATATTAGTGGCTCATACTTTCTTCCTAAAAAAATCTATCTTCTATCTAGAGCTAGTTATAGCTCTTAATTCCAAAGGGTCCAGTCTTAGAGGCAGGGAAGTATATGCGTACCATACATTTGTTAGAGTTTGTAACTATGTGATCACAAATATTGAATACTCTGGTGCTCTAAAAGAAATTTGGAGGGTCTACTTTTTGCACAGTTTCCATATCAGAAAAGCAGCAAGTGTAAGATTTGTCCTCAGAGTGATCACTTTAGGCTTTAGTGAATCAGGATTACTGACTGAAGCTTGCTGCTGTTTTCATGCATTCTCTCCTAACACAGACTGTCATCTGTGTATCAATCTCTGATTGGATGTTATTAATCACTTTTTAAAGCTCAATAAAATTTAGGGGGTTGGTGTTTACACATCTATATAAATACATATATTTGTATATTTTGAGGGGATAGGTTATATGTTAGCAAGGACAAGGGTCTCAAGGTCTGGGCTGTTCTTCCTAAATGTTATCTTGCTAAATGTTAAAAATGCAGCACAGTATTTTACAGAGGCAGCTGTGGACAGGATGAGCTTGTGAGGAACTCACCCAGATAAACATAGGCAATTACAAAGAAGAAGTCAACATGAAATTGAGCAAGTAGCGTATATAAGCAATGGCTATGCCTCCCTTCCCTTATGTCCTTTACTGACTGCAAGAAAACCACCTTGCCACAGCCATGTCTGGTTCTCAAATGTAATACCCCAAGCCTTAAACCCTTTGAATTCAGTATAAATGTCTATATATTTATAGTTTATAATTATAAGTACACAACTATATATAAATATGTATTAATATATAGTTTTTACAAATTGGCTTCTCACAAACCCCCAATGGCCCATAAATATTTATACCTGAAAAATTTCAATATTAACAGTGTTTCAATGAGGTTGGATTTCATACTTTGAAACTTCCCATCTATGATAAAGATTTTGTTGTGCTTGTATTTTTTTTCATTTTTGAAGAATATTTATTGACGTGGGGAAATGCTCGTAATGTGCTTGTATTTTGTTTCAATTCTTTTTGCAGATACTTTATTATTGCTTGGTGGTTGGCTTATTTGTGGAGACATCGCCCCCCATCAAGCATGGTATATACTTATTCAGGTGGATATTGAAGCTGGGAATGATATCTTTTGTTGAAATATAAAGTGTAATGGTAAAGTAACAGGACTGATTTTTTTTTTTTTTTTATGTTGTATAATGTGGCTTTAAAGGATTTTTCAAATGTTTTAAGCAGTGGAAGCATCATTGAAGTTTGTATTGCCTCCTAAGATTCATTTTTTGAAGGACAACTTTTATTTAGTTATAGAAGCTAAGATCTGTTTTAGAAGTCTTATTACTCTATATTTATATCTTGAAAAATGCAGCTCTTATTCTTGTATAAAGATAATTTGGATGAATATATGAAACTGTCAACAGGTTTGTAATTTGTGTCTCTTTCAAGAAATTTTTGAATGCTCTGTTGTTAATCCCCCTCTTTTCCTCAGCCCCACATGATGAAATTTGATTTGGGGAGATTTCCTCCTGAATACCTATAATTTATACTGTCCTTGTGGGTAATATTCTGAAGGATCAGATGAAGAGGCAAGAAAGATAATTTTTAATTTCTCTCATGGTGTAGCCAAGTGGTGAAAGGGAGCAAGGTGGGGGTCCTGGAAGGTAGGGGTAGGGGAGAATAGAGGCATAGACAGAAACGAAAGAGGACCTGTTCAAAGGAACAGTACATGGGATATGTTATTTAAAATAGATTTAACTTGGGGAAGATCAAGTCTGTATTAACAAAGAAGTAGAAATGACCATGAAGAAGTTTGAATTAAGGCATGTCTTTCTTTGGTATATTTCTATTTCTCTCAAAATACATCTGGCTGGTGGCACAGTGGATAGGTGCCAGCCTGCAAACCCAAAGGTCAGTGGTTCAACTCCCAGCCAGGGCATATGACCAGATTGCAAGCCAGATCTCCAGCCAGATTCTTAGCTGGAAGCAAGTGAAAGGCAACCATGCATTGATGTTTCTCTCCTTCTCAGCCTCTCTCCCTTCCCATTTCTCTAAAAATAATAAATAAAAGATATATATATATATGTGTGTGTGTCCCCAGACCTCTTCAAATGCTAACATTTACTGTCCATTTTATAATTGCCAAAGAAACACATATTTATGAAGAACACTTGTTAAAACAAAGAAAGAAAATGATAAATTATTACCCATCAGGGATCATACAGAGATACTAAGGATAAAACTTGATTATGTGTGTTTTCCTTTCCCTCTTCCTTTTTTCCTCCTCTTCTCTTTTTTCATTTTGTTTTAAAATTCCTTTTCTTTCTTTTCTCTCTCTCTCTCTCTCTCTCTCTCTCTCTCTCTCTCTTTCTTTCTTTCTCTCTCTCTCTCTTTCTTTCTTCCTTCCTTCTTTCCTTCCTTCCTTCCTTCCATGTTTCTTTCTTTCTTTCCTTCTTTCCTTCTTTCTCTCTTTTTTTTCTTTTTTCTGTCTTTCTTTTTACAAAAAGAGACTATCCTATTAAATATGTTGTTTCACAGGTTGCCTTACTATTTAGCAATATATCTAAATATCTCTGACTATATACCTCTGTCAGTGCATTTTCACCAACATAATAAAAAAACACAATTTAACTAGTGCTATTTTGTAATTATAAAAGCAATACATATTTATTAAAAAACAGTTTAGGAAATACACAAAAACAAAGGTAAAACCTATATTTAATACTCCTTTCAAAAGTTGCTGACATTTGTTCTACAGGGCCCTTGAAAAAAGGCATTTATGCTAAAATAAGATTGGGAAATTTTGGATTAAATGCATTTAAACAGGTTTTCTTTCATTTCAGGATGTCTCAAGGTCTTTAATATGCTGAAGTGTATTATGGTGTTCACAAAAGGGAGATAAAATATAAAGTTTTCAAAGTTATTTGACCAGAAAATAATTTATTCCAATAGTTTTTCTTCAGAAAAAAGCTTTGGTAAACAATGTTCTTTACACACACACACACACACGCAGAATCTTTATGTACTTATTTCTAGGTAACTTTAAATATTGGATAATTAATTTAATATATCATGAATTCACATAAATAAATGGAACCCTAATGTTTTAAACAATCCCATATTGGTGGACATTTTGGTTATTTTCATTTGTAAATTATGTTGAAATCAACACCCTGTACATCTCTTTCTGTAAAATTGCCTAATTATTTCCTTAGGATAAACTCCTTAAAAAAGATATTATAGGCCTTTTAATTTATCTGTATTCCATGATTAGTTTCTTTGCCAGGGAACACAGTTTTTCATAAAAAATAATTAGGATGAAGATTAGTTCAAATGTGTCTTACAGATAAACTAGCAGAAGCAGAATGGGCTATCAGTAATAAGGCTTGCTAAATACTTGCAATTATTCACAAGGCTAATATGAATTTATAAAGAAGTAGTTGTCAAGATGCTTTTTTTAGTTAAAAAAATAAAGTAAAAAAGCAAATTCAAAATATGTCATCTCCTTCACCCATTGTAGAGTGTCAGTATTTTAGAAGGAACAATAGCTTCTGACTTTTAAATAAAAAGACATTTCAAATTTGAGTTAAGGTATAGCAATAGATCCCTACTCTTTCTATAAGTGAGTTGCCTCTTCTCATTCATGAAAGCTTAGCATACTCTAGTGTTTTATTAGGATTACAATTTCATTCTACCCAAGGTCCCATAAGATATTTCACTGGATTTTATACAGACTGGAGTCTCATCCTGCTTAGAATAAATAGTAAGAAAGCAAATCTGTTTGATCAGATTTTCTGTGTCTGAATTTAAGAGTTAGCCTTGAAGCTTTTGAACCATTATATACAGGACTGAGCAAAGGCTATTGTTTGCTTATGTGATAGATTGAGATCAAGAATGTTAATGTTATCTCCAAGAACACTTTTTAATTTATATCAAAATTGTATAAACAAGGTCACCAGGGCTAAATGGGATGTCAATGACCTATGAAGATCAGAAAGTAAACATAAGATCTTAAAATAAGCATGTAACCTGAACACCTTGAGGATTGTTGTGTATCAAAATGCAATTGTTTACACGAAGAAAGGGAAAATTACTTAGTGCTAATTCTGTTTGTGACAAGCTCCTTCTTCCTCAATCCATCAGCAGAATGGTGATTTCACTCACCCAGTTTTGAAGCGCTGCGAAGAAAACCAACGTGAACTGGCCTTTATGATCATGATGGCCCTCAGAAGCCTCCCATTTCCTTTATGGCACTGGTTAGCTTCAGGCTAAGTTCTTTCTTCAAGATAGGTGTTGTTGAGGTAGGGGGTAGCCAGGGGACCTGAGTAAGATTAAAGGAGTAAAATATGGTTGACAGGAAGAGATGGGTAGATTCACTAAGGTACGTGTTCAAGGATTTCTTTGAAGCCCAAACTTCTAAGGGAATCCCAGCCAGATGGAGAACAAATGGGAACATGTCTTTGGGTGGGTAACCCACAGAGTTTAGGTTCAATGAAGGGGAAGTGCTAAGTCCCAAAAATTTCATGAAAAAGGACAATGAATAAAGAAAAAGAAAGCAGAATTTTGTCATGGGTTAATAGACATATATAACTATGGATCAGAAACTGAGGCAAATTAAAGATTTACTGCCGTAGTTTTCCCATGAGAAACAGATGTACTATTAGCTTTCCATGCTGGCAAGGGTGTGATTCAAGGGGCAGTGTGGTCTAGAAATTATGTATGTTACCTGGAATTGGCTCCAGGTTCTCCTAGTTACACTGTGTGAGCCAGAGGAAGTCACCTTTAAAACCGGAGTGCAATAGTGTCTACCTGCTAGGTTAGTTGTAAAAATTAAATGAGTTACTACGTGCAAAATGTTCAGAACAGTGCTTGACATGTAAACACCAGTAAACATTGGTTTTAACATTTGAATACTCACTAAGATGAATACTGTGCTAAATGATAACTCTTCCTCTGCCTGTGATTCCACCTGATAGCTTAATTTACTTGGTTCTTAATGACCTTTTTGACCTTTAAGAGTCACCTTTTAAAATGTAAATCATCCACAGGGCTCTACACAAAGCTGTTAGCAATTAATAAATAGCACAGTAGGGATTAATTGCCATCTATATCACCTGGATGAGACAATACTTCAGGAACAGGAAGAGGTGCTAAGGCAGTGGGAAAGCTCCTAGGACAAGCTTAACCCACCTTTATACTTTACACCAAAATTAACCCACCAATTACAATTTCTCTGATTGCAAGGGAATTCTCAAGCCTACAATGCTTTAGTGCAAAGCTCTGGAGAGAGAATGTGCCCATATCATTCCATGAGACAAACAGATGGCAGTGACACATTTTTCTGGCTTCTTGCCTGAACCATAAGAAGCAAAAAAAAAAAAAAAAAGGCCCATTCCAAGGAAGACATGAAATGAGACAGGACTTATGAAAAGTTGTGTGGGCTGATTGTGAAAAGACCATGTGAAGGAATTCAGGAGTCTTTGCTTTGGATGGGGGCTGTGAAAAGATGTTAGCACATGGCTAAAGCGGTAGGTCAGCCAAACACATGCTTGAGGAATTAAGACAGGAAATGCAGGAAGGGAAGGACAGGCAGATACACACACATAATCAAAAGAAAGGTATTTTATAAATATATATCCAATTGAAATACCTTATGGTTTTACTATTTTTGTTCTTGAATTACATATGGCAGAGTAGGGTATTATAATCTTCTCAATGTTTGGTTTTTCAGATGGTGTTAATCTGATCCTAACTCCAAGATTTGTTCAGTAGACAATCATCTTTATAATCAAAGACAACCAAATGGTTGTTGTGTTAGAATAGTGATTCTTAAAAAAAGTATTGATACCAGTGTCCCTAATACATTCTTAGAAATCACTAAGGGCTCTTGTTTCATCATTCTATTCATCGACATTTACCATATTAGAAATTAAAACTAAGACAAAATTTGACTATTAATTCATCTAAATAAAATGATAAAAACCCATGCTATAATTTCATGAATAATATTGTTTTTAATAAGATATAACATTTGAAAGACAAAAAATAGTGAAGAGTTCCAAATTTTCAGCTTAATAGATGACAGATTCTCATATCTGTTTCTGTATTCAATTTGTTTTGGTATTGCACATCATATAGCCTCTGGAAAACTCCATTGCACTCTAATGACAGAATGAGAGTGAACACATAGAAAACATTTTAGTATAATTGTTGTGATAGTTGTGAACTCACAGACTTTCTGAAAAGGTCTCAGGTAACCCCAGGAATCTCCACTTCAAGAACTACTATTGAAGGTAAGGGTTTAGGTTTGGTCAAGATGGGATGACCTAGTTTTAGTGTTGTTTCATGTTGTAGTTTATTGACTCTTAAGAGAACCATTTTTTCACACTGAATTTGCAGTATGTCTTACATTGACAGTGCCTTACAGTAGCTGTTGTGACATAGCTGCCATTGCCTGTGCAGGTATAAACCTGGTCATGGTTATTCATTTTGTCACCATTTTGGTGGGATTATATGCATTGTTGCTGTTTTATGTGTTGAGCTTAATTGATGTTTAAATACTCTTCCTTTCAGAACTTACAGTATAATTTGGTGTTGAAAAATTATTGTGTATGCAGAAAGACAAAGACAAAGCAGTGGGGCATACTGCTTTGATATTAGTGAAATAATCTTGGAAGAAAGAAGCAAGTTCTATATTTTCTTGCACAAGAGTACAAGTGAGTGCTTTATGGTACATAAGAAGAGAATAAACCCACAAGTAGCTGTCCTGTATTATGTGTTGTTACTAAGAAACATGCAAAATGATTGCCTATCACATGCCAATCAATATACTTGAAGCCACAAGAGATTGCCAAAAATTCTGGTATAGAGGTAAAATGTTGCATAGCATTGAGAGAATGGTATGAATATTTTCTCATTTGTAGATATGCATCACATAGGAATATCATTAAGGTGGGTGTCATAGTTTAATTGGCAGAAATTTTTCTTTCTACGATGTCCATGAAATCATTCATGTCTTACTACTGATTTCATCTTAGATTGAGTGAAAAATTTGTAGCAATAATCTTGTCCTGGCTTCCTAAATCTGCTGTAACAAGATAACATGAACTATGTAGCTTAGAATAACAGAAACATTTTCTTTCATAATTCTGGAGGCTAGAAGCCTAAAATCAAAGGTGTCTGCAGGTTGTTGTGCCCTCTGAGGTGGTGGTAGAATTCCTCTGTGTCTCTCTCTAGTTTCTGGGGGTGGTCACCAACCCTTGGAATTTTCTGGCTTGTAGTTGCATCATTCCAGCCTTTCCATCTACGATCATGTGTTCTTGTGTGTTTGCATTCATGTGGCATTTTCTTCTTCTTATAAGGACACTGGTCATATTGAATCAAGGGCCCATCCTACTCCACTATGACCTCACTTTAACTAATTATATCTACAATGATCCTATTTCCAAATAAGGTCAGCTTCTGAAGTTCTGAGGGTTAGGACTTCAACCTATCTTTCATGATTGGGGGCTAAGGGGGGCACAATTCAATCCACAACAAGAGGCACAGAACATGCAAGTCTTTGGCAGAGAAAATGTTACGTATTCCCAGATTCTTTTTCATATTCTTCCTTCCTGGGCACAATACAATTTGTATTTTCTAGTCCTTCTTTAGTGAAGCAAGACTATGTGAATAATTAGGAACAATGAAACCTGGTTTCTGGACAGAGGAAGTACAAAGCCCCTGTGTGACTGTTCAGTTTCCTGATATTTTTTAGATAGTGAGAGTAAGAGCAGTATGATGAGATCACAGCCATCTGGATCCGTGAGTCCCCATGCAGATGGTAGATAAAGCACTGCACTATGAAGAGCTGCCTGAGCTACAGCAATATTTATATCAGTGTCTATGTTAAAACACAGATATTTTGTAGTCATTTGTCATAGCAGCATAATTGAGCCTACCCTGATTAATGCAAGAGGTAGAAGATAAAATGTCACTGAATTTTCTATCACTTTCTGTAAATAAATCATATGTGTTTTTTCTAAGGATAAAACATTCTTTTAAACTTTCATATATTAATTATCAATATAATAAACTACATGATCATTTCAACAGATGTAGAGAAAGAATTAGAAAAAAATCCAACACTTTTATTATAAAAACACTCAACAAGCTTGGGGAAGTAACCCTCTTCAATCTGATAAAGTATATCTATGAAAAACTCATAATAAATTCAAAATGTGATTCATGTCCTAAAAAGCAAGTTATTCCTTCTCTTACTCTGTTGTTTCCATGACCCAGAACAGTGCCAGGCTCACACATGTTACTCTTCAGAAGAGCAACATCTTTATTTTAAAGATGAAATTAATACTTGCTTACTTGTACTAGTCAGCATAGATATTATTATTCTTCATCAAAAAAAAGAATTCCCCCTGGCTGGTGGCACAGTGGATAAGGTGCTGGCCTACAAACCCAAAGATTGCTGGTTTGATTCCCAGCCAGGGCACATAACCAGGTTGCAAGCCAAGTGCTCCAGATCTGTAGCTGGAGGCAGGTGAAAGGCAACCATACATTGATGTTTCTCTCCCTCTCTGCCTCTCTCCCTTCCCCTTTCTCTAAAAATAATAAATTAAAAAATTTTTTTTAATTCTAAAATTATAAGGTTTTATGATAATGAATTTACTTTTTACTTTTATGACATGGCCATTGTAGGTTGGCTGGCTTCCACTGCCCCACAGCTTCTCATTGCAGGGTCATAATGATGGAGCAGCCACTATCTCAAATGTTGCTGGATTCCACTGTGGAAGGAAAGTGCTCCAGGGAATCATGCACCAGCAACAAACTGTTTCAGCCTGAAGTGACACATGCCAGTTTTGCTTACAATTTATTAGACAGAAGCAGTCATATGGTGCCACCAAACCTCAAAGGATCCTGGTGTATGTAATTCTTCCAGGGGCTCCCAAGTCAAGGAGCTTCAACAATTTGATAAAGGGATTTATGGATTACCTTATTGTAAAAATTCAAGTAGTAGAAAAGTATGTCACTCAGAAATACCCCAGAGATAACCATTATGTTTAAGTTGGTGTATATTTTCTACTCTTAGGGAAATACACATGTGTACATACACATACAATTTATTTTTATAGTATCTCACTAGAAATGCCTTTTATAATCTGTTTCCTTTTCCCTAAACCGTATAGCAAGGTCATATTCGTTCATGTCAAGACATGTAAATCTACCTTACATCTTTTAACTGGTGCATATGATTCAACTTTATGGATGAGCTATGGCTTATTTTTAACTCCCTGCAGGTGAACAGTTAGGTTCTTTCTAGTTTTTGATATTATGAAACATTTTGAAATCAATACTCTTTTAAAAAATATCTTATTTATTTATTTTTAGAGAGAGAGGAATGGAGAGAGAGAAACATAATGTGCCAGAGAAACGTCACTTGGTTGCCTCTCCTACACCCCCAACCAGGAATGGGGGTCTGGCCACAAATCCAGGCACATGCTCTGACCTAAAGGGAACCCACAGTCTTTCTTTTTGCAGGATGACGCCTAACCCACTGAGCTACAACAGTCAGAGATCAATCAATACTCTTGAATGTAGATTTTAGCCAGTCATGAATGTTTGTGACTGACTAAATAAAGATGACAAAAACTGATTGAATGAGAATAACAAATCACCAATGATTTGAGATTCGAAACTCGTGGTGAGAAAAGAAAAAAATATTATTCAAACCCTTTTCTCACAGTTCAGTATATTACAGAATGGCAATAAAGGCCTAGAAATTCTTAACTATCTTAAAGTAGCAGGCCATTTACATGAGCACTTCTAGCGCTCCTCTAGACTCTCAAAATTTTTCTAAAAGACTTATTATTATTATTATTATTTTTAGAGAGAGGGGAAGGAAGAGAGGCAGAGAGGGAGAGAGACATCAATGTTGCCTTTCACCTGCCTCCAGCTAAAGACCTGGCTGGAGACCCGGCTTGCCCTGGCTGGGAATCGAACCAGTGACCTTTGGGTTCACAGGTGGGCACCTTATCCACTGTGCCACCAGCCAGGGCCTTCAAATTTTTTAAATATGAGATTTAACATCCCTCCTTCCCAGCCTGTAGAAATAAGGCACATTGTAATAGCATTGCCCTATCCGAAAAGTATGAAGCTCCTGAGAAATGAACACAATAGTAATGCTACTCCTCCTTTATTTTATCTTCAGTTCCAATTCCCTACCAAATATAGATGAGAACAACTATTGAAGTGAGAAGTCTAATTCTAAAGCTATGGTTTTGGCAGCTTAAGTTAATCAGGAGTAGGTCAGCTTGAACAGTTTGTGACTCAGACTATGAAGGTGTTCATAATCCAGGGTGGAGACTGGCTTTGGCAGCTCTCAGTTTTGATGGGTGTAGTATACAGTTGGTTTGGCGGGGAGCGTGAGTGGAGGTTACTGTGGATGATAAATGAGTTCCTCCACATATGAACTCACTCTCCAGGCTACTCAACTTGGCTTAGCTTTGCAGACAGTTGCTCGCTGGATTCTCACTGTGAGACAGTCAACACCATGCTCAGAGCCCTGCAGGAAAAAGAAACCCCACTGAACCAGCCAATACAATGGGGAGGGCTTGAGTAGTTTCAGTAAATTCCCAATCAGGGGAAAAACAGTGGATAGGGGGAAGTGCTAAATATAGACTGGTGACTATATTGTTCATCCTTATTTACATGACCTTTAGAAGGACTCATCACAAAGGCAATTAAAATTACAAAAAAAAATTTCTTTAGGTTGCTCTATTTTCTGTTTAATTCAAGTTGTATATGGTATGATAGCATATTTTTAAACTATGTACTATTTCAGCAATTATTTACTTATTTTCTTAGCTTCTCTGAGAGAGAGAGAGAGAGAGAGAGAGAGAGAGAGAGAGAAATTCTGGTGTCACTTCTTAACTTCTCATAAGGCTATTAACCCAGTCATGAAGGCCCCAACCTCATGACTCTAGCTAACCCTAATTACCTCCCAAAGGTCCCATCTCCAAATGTCATTCCATTGGGGAGTAGGATCAATGTATGAACTTGGGAGGGATACAGGCATTCAGTCCATATTAAGGGGTGTTAAATTCTTTGCTTCCTATTCATTCCTGCAGGAGAGTCCTACAAAATGGAAGTTTAAATTTTTTCTATTTGGATAAATTCTAACTTAAAAACCTCTACTTTAAAAATGATGCATGTGCAAACATCATTGTCCTCTTCATCTTGCACTGGGCAGAACTCTACTTTTATTCTCACCCTCATCTGTTACATCAAATCCCTGCAGATTAAAAAAAAAATGATGGACTCAGACAAAGATTAAAGGAAGAAGCAATAAAAAATAGTGAAAAGTACATTTGAGATGCTGATCCCAGGAGGCCAGCCCATAGATAAGCTCCTGTTTGCCAATTTCCCTACAACCTCTACTATCCAAATCTGTAATTTGACTTTATTTTATTATCTACCTGAAGCTCCACAACTAAAGGACCACTTTGACTAATAAGCATCAGTTTTTCAAATGCAGATATCTGTGTATATATGTGTGTGTTGAGGGGGAAGGAGAATACCATGTTAGCAAACTACTAATTACATTGACAGTCAGGGATATTGGTTAATCCAAGTTCTTTCCTTGCTGGCAGGTGAGACCACAGAAGTTGTTTGAAGGGGATGAGTTGGAGTGTGGAGTAGAGGATGTGGGAAGGGGTCAGGCTGTGGCACCAATGTATTCACACCAGTACCATTCAGCACCTTGAGAAGTGCTTTGTCCCATAATGAACACTGAATATTTGTTGGATGAGTGAAATGAAAAAGTACTATTGAAGGATCTTTGTAGACCAGGGTTCTAGAAGGTGGGCCTCAAGTCCTGTAAAAGGAAACCAACATAACATAACATAACATAACATAATATTACAACTTCCTCTCACCTTTGCCAACACCTCCTGAGTATGAGTGACTCCCTCCTTATTTTTCTTCCTTTTCTTCTTTGTCAGTTCTTGCTGACAAAGGCCTTGGTCCTGGAGGCAGTCTAATCTGCTGCTATCAGTGTAGATAATCTATTCATTCCCTGTAATTTGCACTTGAAACAAGGGAAGTCTCTTGCCGGAAAAGGGTACAATTTTAGGAATACAGGGAAAGCAGTTACTGATTGATGTCTGAAATCTTACATAGAGCTTCATTCCTTAGCTCAAGTTTTCATCATATTTGGTCATATAGCAGAAGAGCACTAAATACTTGGGTTCTAGCATTTTCTTTGTCCTAAATAACTGAGTGCTGTAGCCCCAGCACTTCTTATACCTTGCTTTTCTTAGAATACTCCCTCAGTCTTTCTTGAATCTATCAACAGTGTTTCCTGTACTAAGCAGACATTCAAAACCTAGTACTGTTTTTATGTAGACAGGTTTCAAGCAATGGCATTCCAGACTAGATTTACTATGATCATTAGTTATCTTTTTATATTACTTATTTTGGAAGTAAGAGAGTCAAGGCAGATATGAGTAGCCTGCTTATTTTGTATTTCATGCTTTAAGTTTGATGAACCATTATATCAGAATAATTATGCATGGAAGGGAAGTTAAGATGAAGGAAGACCTAATAATTTTGGCCGAACAAGGAGTTTTGTGTGCTCTTACTCAGGAGAGAGAAGCAGAATTTGGGGAGTGGTCCATTTTTACCCACAATGTTGCCACACTTTGATTCTGTGATCAAGAAATTAATTCAACCTCTCAGGGTTTCAGTGTCCTTATCTGTCAAATGGCAGCTTTGAACTGGATGATCTCTGAAGCCTTTTTTTCTTTTCTCCTCCAATTTATTTATTCAAAAACAATTACTGAGGGCATTCCATGGACCATGCATTTTTCTAACCTTTGGGGATACAACAGTCAGTAAAACAGACAAAAATGCCTGCTCTTTTGGTGTTAATTTTCTAGATGGAGAAGGATACATGAGAATTAAATACATAGTTAAAAAACAAAAATGCATACATACATAGGGGTGGGCAAAAGTAGGTTTATAGTTGTTGAGAGTACATGAAGCACAGAGTTTATGCTTATCTTATTATTTGCTAACTATTGTGTTGCTTTCCATACAAACAACTGTAAACCTACTTTTGCCCACCCCTGCATGTATATTCAGGGGGTGTATCAATCAGCATGATACTTTTGAGGTTCATCCATAATGCTTTGTGAAACAGCATTTTGTACCTTTTTATTGTTGATCAGTATTTTAAATAGGGATCTTTCATAAATGAGAGCCCTTTTCGGCTCGAAATATGCATCAGAATGTTGATACTAAATGGAAGTGTAGAAATAAATAATGAAACCATGTGCCTGGTGACCTCAGTGCTGCTGGATTATCTATCACTTTCCTCCTGTTTTAGGGACCTTTTATTAGTGTCTGTGAGCTTCTTTCTCCCTCTGAGTTGCAGTAAGGGGCTTCATGCTTGAAAGTGCCTTGGCCTTGCCCTGTAGCCACTTAGCGTCAATTCCAGAATCCCAGTCTCTAGGGCGAGAGACCCACCTAGCCTTTCCTATCACCGATAACCTAGTTTCTTAGCCATCCATCAGCTGGCCATTTCCTTTGCCCAATCTCTAAGAAGTGCAGGATGGAGCAGCAGTCCCAAGTCCTTGGCTGCAGAGATTGGGCACACAGGTGTTAGCTCTTATACTAAACCAGGTGAAAAGATTCCACTGGAGTTGGTGAGGTTCCCAGGCTCCTCCTTTGGCTCACTGCTCTTTTCTTGTCCTCCCACTTGTTGGTCTAAATGCCGAGGCAGGCAGAGCGGGCTATCTGAGGCTGGGGAAACTGCTCACTTTGGGCTCATCTTTGAGAAGCAGCTGATCTTCCTTTTGATCAATTACTAAGCAGAGCCAGATTGGATAATCTAGAGAGGTGATTAGGACATGAAAAAAGTATATCTTAAAGGTGTTTTGGGAACGTATAACTCTAAGTATACAGTTTTAATGACACAATAAAAGAAATGATTTTCCTAGAGAAACAGAAATTGCATTTTGACAGGTGAGTTGGCATGGTGTCCAGTTAGCTGATTTCTGGCTTTTTGCAGGCATTCCTTTGCATCTGTGGGGCAGCAAAGAGGGCCATTACCACCGGGAGAAGCGTGGGATTAGTCGGTGGTACTCTTTAA
Organism: Noctilio leporinus; assembly: GCA_004026585.1. Taxonomy (NCBI): domain Eukaryota; kingdom Metazoa; phylum Chordata; class Mammalia; order Chiroptera; family Noctilionidae; genus Noctilio; species Noctilio leporinus. The sequence goes on from PVIW01000148.1 coordinate 351,178, forward strand.
AAACTCTGCTTTAGCCATTTGCTCAGTCTTCCTGAGCAGCAAGAGAAAAGCAGCAGGGCAACCATGGTGTATGTAATTGGAGGGTCAATTTTATCTGGCTGTTCTTTTCTCCCTCGAATACAAAAATTCATCTCCCCTTTTAAAAATCCAGGTTTCCAATGGATGACTGCACTGTAAGATACTCATATAGTACGTAGAATAATATGTGCAATCAAAATGAATAAATCAGAGCAACATGTGTCAAAGTGGATATACCTTTAAAAGTATGGAGCAGCCCTGACCTGGTTGCTCAGTTGGTTGGAGCGTTGTCCCACACATTGAAGGTTTGTGGGTTCAATTTCTGTCCAGGGCACAGGACAGGATGTGGTTCAGTCCCGGTTGGGGTGTATATAGGAGGCAACCAATAGATGTAAAAAGACCAAATTACGTATGTACAATATGATACCATTTATATAATTTATGTAACATTTAAAAATATACAAAATGATTCTGTGTGCTTTCTAGGGAAAATTATGTGTGTGTAAAAGTATAAATATATGCTTTAGAATGATAGCCTCCAAGTTCAGAATTAGGGTTCCCTCTGTTGAGGGATGGAGAGGAATGCATTTGGGAGGGGTTACAACTATGCTTGTAGTATTTAAATTTGTAACCTGGAGGCCCTGGGCTGGTGGCACAGTGGATGAGACGCTGGCCTGCGAACCCAAAGGTCATTGGTTTGATTCCCCAGCCAGGGCACATAACCAGGTTGCAAGCCAGGTCTCCAGCCAGCTCTGTATCTGGAGGCAGGTGAAAGGCAACCATACATTGATGTTTCTCTCTTTCTCTGCCTCTCTCCCTTCCCCTCTCTCTAAAAATAATAAATAAATCTTAAAAAAAATATTGTAACCTGGGTGGGAGTCCCAAAGGTGTTCTATATTGCTATTCATGTATTTTTGTATATTCAAAAGCATTGCCTTTAAAAATAAATTTAAAATTATTAGAATGGGGGTATTATTGATTTTTGTTCTCTAAATCATTATATTTCTAAATGTTTATTTAATATTTATTCATTTCCACCTGTTGCCTAATTTCAGATATTTGTAAAGAAATGAAGTTTAGGAGGAATGTCCGTTGACTTCAAAAGTTCTAGATGTCAATGAACTGTTTGTTCTGAGAAGGCAGTTTTATCCTCTGAAACAAATGCATGATATTCTGTCAGCCTAATTAATGATATAGAACACAGAATTTTATAGAAATGCTGCTATATCCCTTTTCTCAAAGAATTCTGTAATTTATGTATTCATTGATGAAGTGTTTATTGAGACTGATATGTCTACTGTAGCATAGAAGGTATCATGGTGGGATGGGGGTGGAAAAAATGTTCACTTTACAACATGTGGACTGTAAAATGAAAAGCAGAAAGAACCACAATGAATTCCAACCAGTTTACAAAGAGGAAATTCAGCAAAATACAAAGGACAAGAATCCACTGGGAGCAGTTGCACCAGAATGAATGAGCAGGGTGTGCTGAGTCACGCCAGCCTCATCCCAGGCTGGAATGGAGACGCAAGAGGTGGGTTTGGGTCAGGAGCTTTTGTGGCCAAGCTCTCACCTCTGAAACTGTCAAGGACCATCTATCTGTACCTCTTTCTCTGATTTCCAAGGTCCGGTGGCTCACATTCCTCTAGAAGAGCCCTTTGTCCCATGAAAATCTGCAAAAGCTACTCTGAATTGGGGGCCCCACTGGCCTGGTCCAGAGGGTGGGCAATGCTGACAGCAGTGTGCTTTAGGATGCAGGTGGCACCTGATGAGAATGGAGATGGAAAGGCACAGGAAGAGAAATGATGCAATTTCTTTTCCAGCTAAGGAGAAGGATAGCAGAAATGAACACGATCTGTGAGGAAATTTATATTAGGGGATAAACAAATGAGTTTTGTGCCCGCCTCTTTAAGTCTCTTCAATGCCATGTTCATTTCTCTTTTTTGATTACCAGGTAGTGCTGTCCTCAGTCTCCTGGGGCATACTTCTTTCCCGATCTGGCACAAACTACCCCTCAGGGCTTCCAGACAAGCAGATGACAGATGATCAAGGTTTGCATCTCTTAATCAAGCTGCCTCATTCGCCCATCTAAAGAGCTGTTTAAAAAACACATCGAGCAGATCTCAGCCTCCAATGCTCCCTGCTTATTTACTCCAACTTTCACTTTTGAAAAATCTAAAGAAATTCTCATGCAGGCCATGACCAAAGAAGAGGGCAAGTTAAACATTTTCCATGCAAGGGAAGAATACTTCTCTCTTTTTAATGCACTTGCTGATTTCTACTATCTGTTATCTTGACCTTCCAAGCCAACTTAAAGATTTGTGTAGGTTAATGCTTAAAATATATACTGGTGTGGCCAGAGTGCTTTTTCTATATGATGCTCTTTAGGTAGATCTTCGTTTGTTGCATGATAATGACTATTATTTCTTTTGACTTTAAGCTGAAGGAAAGTACTGAAGCACATTCCTCTTTGCTGTTTACCCACTGAGCCCCTACTTTGTGTCCAGCCTTGGGCTGGGTCCTTTCTACTCAATACCACCCCTCTGTTAATGTAATGACTTCCTTTATAATGCTTTATTTTCTCTAGCTTGCTTTATTGTAAGAATACAGTGTATAATACATATAACATACAAAATATATGTTAATCAATTGTTTATATTACCCATAATACTTCCAGTCAATGGTGGGTTAAGTTTTTTTGAGGGGGGGCGGGGGTTCAAAAAATTATACATAAATTTTTAACTGTTCAGGGCATCAGAGCCCCTAACCTCAGCATTGTTCAAGGGTCAACTGTACTTTCCAGTATTTACCCTTTGCAGGAGGATTTTGCTTGTTTCTCTTTTCATTACATAGGATAGTAACCTGCAGGGTTTGCTATCTTAGATAATGAACCTTTGGACACAGTGAAGTTTTTGGCTTTGATCTCACCAGAGAGGAAAGTGTGGCAATAAGACATATAAACATTATACCTCCCTCACCCTTGCAGGCCTTTCTGGGCAGAAAAACTGCTTCTCTGTGGTACAAAGGTGACTTTCTATCTGCTACTTGGAGAAACTGTATAAAATAAGGCCCTATTTGGGGTTGTTTTTGGAGGGCAAAGGGTGATGCTGTCTATCTTATTGCACTTAGTGATACATTTTCATCTATGATTTATGCAACCTGACACTGGTGTTCATTTAGCTCAGATTACAAGCAAAGTAATTCACACCTTAATGAAGTGTACCCCACATGACATACTGACCATGTGAGCTGACAATCATGGCTTTACAACAGGCCTACATTACATTTTCTTTCGTCATTGAAGGAAGGTTGTTGGTTAATAAACTTAAAACAAGGGCTGCTGACCTGCCATTCTTCAACAAGTACTTTATTGGTATATCAAGAAGCACATATTAAATCAACTACTGTTATTGAGGGAAAAAGTAAAAAAAAAAATCCATGTATTCAGTGTTACTCAGATGAGGGGCTTTTCCATTTATATCAGCTCCCTTCAACTTTTTATTTTGAAAATGTCAAACCTATAGAAAAATCGAATATATTATACCATGAATATCTGTGTACCCTTCACCTAGATTCACTGGTTATTAACGTTTTATCACATTTGTGTGCTCTTTCTCGCTCTCTTTTTTGCGTATGTGTGCTTGGATTATTTTAATGTGCATTACAGACATCATGACACTTCATTCCTAAATATTTCAGCATGTATTCACTAAGATTTAGAACCTGCTCTCATATGACTAGAGTGCCATTATCACACAGTGAGAAAATTAACAATTTGATAATAAAATCTAACATGTAATGCATATTCCTGTTTCCTCAATTATCCCTAAAATGTGTTTTAAAGTTGCCTTCTTAAAACCCAGAATTCAATAAAAATTTATACCTTGCATTTGGTTGTAAAGCATTTATCTAGAATGTTATGAGTAAAAAATGGAAGGGCAGGAACTTTGATCCACAATGACCTGAATAGTTTAGCGATAAAGTACTAGTGATATTTGTACTAGTACTAGCGATAAATCCCATTTGTAAAGGATATAAAACCTATATTAGTAGTTATTTTTTCCTAAAGTATGCCAGTCTATTCCTATTTTACTATATGTAAGTTGGTGAGCATGTGGAAATATTATTACCTATTTATAATTTAAAAAACTTCAAAATAGTTGTAGGGTTAAACTCCAAATTAAGGAGCCACCCCAGCTCTATTCTAAAGGGGAAAAGAACCTTGCACTTTCTTGCCTAAAGGAAAGTTTTTCAGAGGTATGTTTAGAATGAATTATAAGTTCCAGATAATTGAATTTTCTTTTAATTTAGACTTCTACTTATTCTCTTGAAAGCAAAACGTGTTATAATTAAAATGGGAAAGAATCATTAATTTCAGAGACTCTTCACTGGGGCAAATGATGGTTCTATTACTGCTGTAGACATTCAGAGATCAAGTTTAAGAGAATGTGTTGAAGTCAGTGTTGCAAATGCGCTTATGTAATTACATGTGTCTAAGGTATTGTTAACTGAAGATTTAATCACTTTAGATTTGTTCTTAAAGGAAGTATTGAGAAGCTTCATTTCATGAGTTACAGTTTATGTGGATCTTAACTTGTCATTTTTCTTTAAAAAATTTTTTTTAACAAATTCTTTTTTCTTTTTTAAAAGATTTTATTCATTATTTCCAGAGAGAAGGGCAGGGAGGGAAAAATAAAGGGAGAGAAACATCAATTTTTGGTTGCCTTTCACCTGCCTCCAGCTACAGGCCTGGCTGGAGACCTGGCTTGCAGCCTGTTTACGTGCCCTGACTGGGAATTGAACCAGCAACCTTTGAGTTCACAGCCCAGAGCCTATCCACTGAGCCACCAGCCAGGGCCACTTTGTCATTTTTCATTAGCAAGCAAAGACTATCGCAGAAAATAGGAGATGGAAACTGTGACCTTTTTGGTTTACTTTGTAGAACACAGTGACTTTGTTTTTAAAGATGCAAAACAATAGTATCCTCTTTCATATTAAAACATAAAAAGGTTCATGATCAATGCAGTATATTTAAACACAAAAGAAAACAAAAACCCTTGTCAGTGATTGTTACTGTATTTTAAAGTTAACTAGAAGGTTTTTCCACATTATTATTATTATTATTTTTAAAGATTTTATTTATTATTCCCAGAGAGAGGAAGGGAGAGAGGTAGAGAGGGAGAGAATCAATGTATGGTTGTGTTTCACCTGCCTCCAGCCACAGACCTGGTTTGCAACCTGGTTATGTGCCCTGGCTGGGAATCGAACCTGCGACCTTTGGGTTCGCAGGCTGGCGCCTTAACCACTGTGCTACCAGCCAGGGCCTCCACATTATTTTTTAGAGTGGGGGAAAACACATTTCCTCACATTTAGGACATGTTTTTCACCTTTTAATATCTAAAATAAGACTATCTTAAAAGAGGTGTCACAAAAAATTAAAAATTAGTAGTATTTTTCCATTTCTTACTGATATTATGTGGAATAATTATTCCTCAGTAAGCTAAGTGAGATTAATCAGACAAGAGAAAAAGACATACTATATGATATCACCTATATGTTAAATCTAAACAAGTCAAAACTGTAAAAAACAGTGGTTGCCAAGACATAGTTTGGGGGGCAGATAAGATTGATGGTATTTAGGGGCACAAACTTGTAATGAGTAGTAAATAAGCAATGAAGCTCTAATGCACAGTAATGACAAAAATATTGTACTATAATTATATATTAATAATATAATAAATATTGCTACAATGGCAGTCATATTACAATATATAAATGTATCAAAATAATATGCTATACACCTTAAACTTATACCATGTTACATGTCAAATTTATTCAATAAAAAATAATTGTGCTCCTTATGGTTGACAGCTTCTTAGTTTCAATAAAATATAATACTCCACAATACAATGTTATACCTACTATGAGTTATTTTTAACAAAAGAGACATGGTTTTTATGAGGGTTCTAGAACTATTTGTATCTTTGAGAAATTAAATGTGTGGTCCCCAAAACCTTGTATCACAGAAGATGGTATAATGTTTGATAAATCAATAAAATTAAACTAGGTTTACTTAACAATATCAGCAGCTGATATATCAAGTGCCTTTTTGAGGAATATAATTTAATGGTTTTAATCTAGTCAGCTTCTGCATTTCCATTTCTGGTTTTGTTGGATTTATTAGAGTATCAGCTTTCCATTCAGAGTGTCAACCAGCTCTCTAATCAGAAATTATGCTTTCAAAGTCCAGGCAAGGTAGAAACCAGCCTGAGAGGATTGTTTCTGTGGACGCAACCTGTTGCTACTGAGAACAATCTTAACCCTGGAAGAAATAATGCACAGATTATTCTGAAGATACAGAATTAGTAGATATAGCATTTCTTTGTATTTAAGAGTGTTAAAACTAACTGAATTCTCCTATTGGAAAATAGATCGTGGCCCAAGGAAAACAACTGTTTCAACATTAATGATTGAGTCTGGGAACCCAGGATAATTTCTTATTGTTACAGAAAATGGGTGGGTATTGTCATGAGGCCCATGGGGCCCCACAGATACATGCACAAGTTCCAGTAACTACATACACTTTTTATGTGGTTTAGGGTTATGTTATTCTGATATCTCAAATAAAAATCCTGTGATTAAGATGCAGTTTTAAAGGCATTGTTGTCACTAACAGACAAACAAAATTCACGTACAGCCCAAGTCAGCCTCGCTGAATCGGGCTGAAACCCTAGAATACTAATTCAACATGAGCAAGAAGACATTAATCATTTCATGAAAAACTGGACCCTTCCACACAATTTTCTATAATGAATCCAAGATTCTTTTAGAGAAACATTTTATCTCAGGTTCTTAGACACGAAGGCCTATATGTCAGGGGTCTCACTTGGTAAGAGAATTAGAATTTTTATTTTTAAGAACCTTTTTAAAAAAAGACATCTATATACAAAAATACATAAACATGTAAGACCAGAGAATGTTCACAAACTGAATATCTGTGCATAACCAATATCCATCTAAAAAATCAGAACATTTCTAACAGTCTGGTAACCTTCCTCATGTCCCTTCATTTAGTCACCCAAGAGACCTTAAGTACCTTACTGATTTGAATCCCCATGCATAAGCTAAGCTTGCTCTACATTTTGCCCAGCTGCATTACTTAAATGGCCACAAACTCGTCTTCACTTTTAGTAACATGCTCAATGTGGAAGGCACTGTCTATTCCCTCCTGTATTTCTTAAAGCTGTCTTCAAGGAGTTGGTAGATATGATGGGAAAGTGATGCCTCATTTTTTTTTTTTTTTTCACAGAAAATTCAAGTAGTGCAGATGTGGTTTATTCACTTTCATGTTTGCAGAGTAATGGCTACTTTATACTCTGGTTTCAAAGAGGGACTGTGGGGAAGAAATAAAATAGAGTGTTTGGGGCATGTCCCATCAGAGTTATAACAGAGACAGAAGGAATTGTCCTGGAGTAAGTACACAGACATATTGATATAGGATCTCAAATATGGCAGAGGGAAAACTGGGGTTTTCTGAGTCCAAGAAACAGAATATTTAAATGCAGTAAATTCTGGCAAAATCTATAACCAGGAGATTTTGGATAAGCAATTCTTTAAATGTACAAAGGTAACATGGACCACTTTCTGTATCCATCATCTTTTGTCTAGCTGAACTCCCAAATATGATGAATGCTTGAAGAATCATCCTGCGAATTAGTTTGGGTTCCCTTCTTCCAATGGGACAGCAAGAAAGGTGGCGAGGTCATTGAGTCTCAGCTCTCCCTGCTAAAGGATTGGCATGGAAGGAAATGGACTGGAACCATCAACTCTTTTCCACAGGGCTGTCAATACGAACTTTAGAAAAATAATTCTAGACATGTTAATATTTGACTCCAAGGCTTTGATTGTGTATGGTACAGGGATGGGGGCAGGGTCGAGCTTGTCACTGAAATCTGCAGTTGATGCATGTCCACCCTTCTGAGAACTATATCCCCTGCCTGTATGATTTAGCATGACAACCAGATTACATTTATACAATTAATTAATGTTTGCTTGACCACTTTTATCCAATTTCTTTCCATAGCACATAAAAGAGAACCTGACATAAATTTCTCTTTCAAAACAATTGACTTAGCAACTGCTGACCTTCTGTTCTGTCATTCTAAGGATTGATTGGATATTGTTGAATTGTTTCATTCTACAGTAATTAAACATAAAATTAATTATGCTAGTAACCCATTATTTCTCTGAACCAAGGACTAAGTCATTTGCTTTCGCTTGGTTACCCTGAGAATCAGCCATCAGATGTACAGGAGAAAAAAATCATGTGTGGCAAACAGAAACTAAATATTTTAAGGCCCATGTTAATAGCTAAAATATAATCTGAAAGCTTCTCATTTCCATATGCACAGCATATTGAATTTGTTTAATGTAATTTAGGCCATAAATCTTTTACCTTATGATATGGTCATTTAAATATCTTCTCAGATGGCTAATCATTTGAAAAACATGTCAAAGAAGAATACATGTTAAGAAAGAGAGACAGATGGATAAAGCTATGTGTGTCAGTGAAGTCATCACAAATCTCTAATTCTTGATTTGGTTTACTGCTCAACCAAAATGAAATTTAGTCCACAAGTCATTTTCTTTGTAAGTTTTGGGTAGAAAATGCTTAAAATTACCCTGATATTATGAGCCCTGAATGTGGTTCTGAGGGGCGGCACACAAGTCTGACAAGATTAAATTATCAAAATGTATGTGCTGATAGAAACCAAAATAGGTTTTTGCAGTTTTCATTAGTGCAGGTCATATTAATTTAATTAACATGATTGAAGATGATATCACTGGGTGAGGCAGCAGATACCTAGCCTTGACCTATCACTCACCCGTAGGCTATAAAATGATGCACCTGACAAATGGGTATGCAATTACATATATTTCATATTTGGAATTGGCCTCTTGCTACAGGGTTTTCCTGTGGCTTTGGGACATATTCTAAACTTCATCAGAGGAAATTCTTGGTGCTCTTCACAATGCATGGCTATAATCTATATTTTAAATCTTGCACGGATTCTTGTATGTAGTTACACCTAGTACAATTTGGACTGTCATGTATCTATGACTTCCCCTGCTAAACACCCTGCCCTGGCAATCGTACCTCCTCCCCTTATGCTGAGAATTTTCTGCTAACCTGCCTGGAGTTCTAGTTGGGACTGAGTCATGATATCCCACTATTCTGGCCACAAGAGTGGATTTGGGGCCCAACAGAGCCAATTAACAGCCCCTTTCAGGACTTGTCTCGTCAGAATTAAGAGAGGAGTGAATGTCCCATGGCAAACAAGTTGCCTACCCAATATTCATTCTCCCCTTTTCTCTTATGAACAAAATCCCATTTTTGAAAGAGTGGGAATATTCCCAGTTGAAAATATTATTCTATTCATACTCTCCTGGAGTCAAAGTTGACCTTGTTCTTCATTCTGGTCAGTGTGATATAAATGGAAGTCCACTGCATGGGTCTTCTGTGAAGTTATTGTTCTGATAAAAGGTGACACACTCAGCCAACAAGTGATTTTTGCCCTTACTCCTATCCCTTTTTTTTTGCTTGAAACTTGCACACAATGACATGTCCTAAGCCTGCTAAGAACAATGGAGTAAGAATTGGAAGGATCTTGTATCACTGAGACCGTCACAAATAGCTGCATCAGCGACAGCCTGCTCACCTTTATAATTCTTGCTTTGAGAATAAAACCTTGACTCAGTTATGTTACTGGGTGCAGGCTGCTGTTATATTCAAAAGGACGCAATCCTAATGGCTATAGTCCTTTCCTTGTGTTAGGAAAACTTTATAGAGAAAGTCAAGCTAAGGAAATGAGTCAAGAGGCCAATAACAAATCCAGGTCTTTTTTTGTCCAGAATTTCTCTGCAGCCTTGAGCTGTATTATATGAACCAATGAAACTCTGTTCTGCTGAAGTTTCTTCAAGTTTGGGTTCTATCACTTGCAAATAAAAGCATTCCTGATGATATGAAATAAAAACAAATACGCTCTCCATGCAACTAATATCCAAAACCTACTTGTGCTTCCTTTAACTTCCTGTATGCTGGGATGGAAGGAGGAAACTTGGGTTCTTGATCTGATAGAGCTGGTTTGGAATGCCACTTAACATTTTTCCGACCTCAGTTCCCTTATCTTCAAGACAATAAGAGTAGATTGGATGACCCCTAGGTCTCCTCAGTTCCAAATGATTATGGTTCCCTGCTTATTTTGGCAACAGAGGCTGGTAGAGCAAGTATGCAAAATAGAAACCAATTATAAAGGAAACACATTTAGAAATTTTTAATAAATGCCCATCCCTACAAATTAACCAAAAAAATAAAAAATAAAAAAATGAAGTTATGGCGCAAGTAGGAGTTTGCTGTGGCCATGGTCACACTAGTTGTGAGTGCTCTGTGTCTGTGAAGGTGGTATGTACGAGGTGAAAGAAACACAGGCTTTCCTGAGGATTAAATTACTTCTAAGCATCAAATTTTAGATCTGAGGAGGTCTCTCATCATCACATACTCAACATCATCATCATAATAACAATAATTATATATAACTATGTACTATGAACTCTGCTATATATTTTGCGTGCATTATTCCATTTTCCTTCATAATAATGTTTTGAGAGATAGATCATATTGTTTCCATTTTATAGCTATTAAAAAAATAGTTTATTCATTATCTTCAGAGAGAAGGGAGGGAGAAAGAAAAGGAGAGAAACATCAATGTATGGTTGCCTTTCACCTACCTCCAGCTACGGACCTGGCTGGAAACCTGGCTGGAAACCTGGCTTGCAAACTGGTTATGTGCCCTGGCTGGGAAATTAATTGAACCAGTGACCTTTGGGTTCACAGGCTGGTGCTTATCCACTGAGCCACCAGCAGGGCTTATAGCTACTTGTTTTTTAAAGTTATAACCTAAATAAGTCCCCATTTGAAAATAGTTGGGGCTTAGTATTTGCTTTTTAAAAAAATAATAAAGTGGATAAATCTGAATACCAAAGCTATTTCTCTATTTTTTTTTTCACTGAATACTTAAATAATGGGTCCCAAAGGAGAAGTTGGTTGAGAGTTAATTTTATAATTGCATCCAAAACAGTTTAGTTTATTAATATACCAGTGTAAGAGGGGCTTTTTCTACTACATGGGTCTGTGGAAATTCAGAAGTACTCATTGAAGCAAAGTTGTCTTCACCTGAGAGGAGATTTGAGTTGAACAAAATCTAGGTTCAAAATGGTCTTTGTAACAGATACTGAATTACACTTAGGGCTGTCACATGGGTTCTATCCAGACCCTTTTTTTTTTTTTTTTTAAACCTTGTGGACTGGGTTTTGAAGGGAGACAAAATTAGCATTTGTTGAGTCCTTTCTGTGAGGCAGGCACTGGGCTAGGTTCCCTCTACAATGCATTTCATTTCATCTCCAAGGAAGTCCAGGGAAATATTGATTCAATTTTACAGAAAGGGACCCGGTACATTGAGTAACTTGCTCAAGGTCACACAAGCAGGGAGTGATGGATGGGGCTGTGAATCCAGGTCTGCCACCTACCAAAGTCCAAACTCACACAGTGAGAGAGTGCGATGTGTCAGTTTTCCAAGTTCTTAGTTGTCTAGTGAGTGAAGGCAAAAGCCAGCTGTAGATTCTGACCAGTTTTGTACTCTGAGATGACAACAAGCTAAGAATGAAGTGTTTAACCTGAAGAAAATGAGTTGATTAGGCTATATAACTAAATCTGTTGTTCTTCAGTGGTTTTCTCTGGGAACTCTGGACCCATGTTGAAAGCAACCTTTTGTTAAGTTTCATTGAGCTGATGTTTGGGCTTTTTCTTCAAAGGAAGTAGATGTAACCCTCTTGATTTGGTGCTTTCCTAGCAGAAGGAGCAGAAGATCAGAAAAATGAGATGCCTTGTTCGATACATTCTTTTGTCTCAAAGAAAGACAAATTTATACTCAAAGAGTATAAATTAAACCATTTCAATGCCCTGTGAGTCTGAAACACTCTCCTGAAAGTGAGAGAAAACAGAGAACAATTACATATCACTCTGATGGGAAACAAAGGAACAAAAGATTTCCTAATCCAGTACACCAAAATGTAGTGCAATGGGTTTTGGGTCTACCTTAAAATAATTGGAGCCTCTTATGTCATCTGTTTTTCCTTCCCCTTCATTTAAGTAAGGTTTGTAACTTCTTACCCCCCACCCTCACCTGCCCCAGGGAAACAGATAACAAAAATTTTCTGTTAGTAACCCTCGAAACCCACCTCAGTGCTTATTAATCCTATGGCAAGACGTTTTCTCTCTAGAGCAAAAACTAAATCATTACGATTTGGGTTAATTTTCTCTCTTCTCTCTAGCGAGGAGAAAGGACAGCTGTTTACCATCTTACTGAGAGTAGAACTGAACACACCTGAACAGACAAGCATCGAATCACTGTGGGACTTTCATCATTCAGGCGAAATAGCAGTGATACGTCAGCAGTTCTCAAAGTGGTTCTCTAGTGGCATCTGCATCTGCTGGGAACTGCTAGATATGTACATTCTCAGGCCACTCCCCAGATTTGCATAATCAGAAACTCTGAGCATGGGGCTAGCATGGGGTTTGAATAAGCTTCCTGGGGATTTTCAGGCTTCCTAATGTTTTGAGAGCTACTGGTGTGGTAGGTATTCTGATCAGATATGGGCAATTATTATACTAATAATTCAGTAATTAATAATTGTTTTTCAAGTTTGTGTATATGTATATAACCATGCATATATATATATGTATTTACATGAGACTTGTTGGCCAGCAGTTGTACACAGATTTCTATGTAATTGAAATTAGCAGATGTCAATGAAGGTACCCTCTGTCTAGGCATAAACATTTTGAACTGACAGTTTGATTGTGCCTACCTGAGTTTATGTAATATGTGTTCAACTTATAAAAATAAGGGAAAATATAGATGAGAAAATAGAAAATAGCGAGAAACAAAAACCCTTCAAATAGATACTATTATTAACTTTTTTACGTTATCTCTCAGGAATGTATTTTGTTCCCTATGCAAAACAGATAGATATAAATACCCAAACGAAATTATTCTATGCATATGATCTTCTAACTGGAAATTTAATTTAAGACAATGAAATGAATGCCAATAAGACCACACAAACACATGCATATACATACAGACTCATTTTTTAATACTTTGATGGCAAATACCTATTGATAGACCATCTGGCTATTTTCAATTTCCTTTTTAAAAAACTATTATTATAGAAAACTGAAATTCCATTAAGCAGTGGATAAAATGGTGGGATCAACCTCAATATCTTCAGGCTTGTGTGGGTTGGGACCTCACTGCTCTGCACCAGCTTTGTGAAAATTAGAAAACCAAGTGTTAGCTGGGCTCCCATCTCATTATAGGGCCCTCCATTGTGGGGTTGGGCAGGGGAATTCTCTTAGGTATTTTTTTGGCTTATATTTAAATATGATGGGAGAGATTTTTCTTAAGGAATACTAATGTGTGGTGCATTCCACTCACTGGCAGTCTTCCTAATTTTAAGGAATGCATTTTGAAATCTTGAGCAATTTATATTTAAGTTGATTCATTGATATTTTCCCCCTGATTGGTTGTGACTGCAAACATATACTTTTAGAAAGACTGCTCAGATTTAGGACCAGTTTATACTCATGAGATACAGTAGAACTAATTAGAGAACATGAAAATTGCACCCTTGGCTTTGGCTCCATAACTACACAGTTCAAGGAGGTCTAAGGATTTCAGATGTAATAAGATCTATACAGAGGAGTGATGGCCTGAGGAAAAAATTGAGTTCCTCTCAAACATTTAAAATACTGTGCTATAGTACTTGTGCAGTTTGTAGCATCCTCATTTTGAACTTTATCCTTTACAGAAATTTCCATGGCACCACGATCAACAAATGATAAACTGCTGTGTAACATGGACATACTCTATCTTTAACTCTTACTGAAGTTGAGCTATAGTAAAAAACTCTCTTTGTTTTTGTATTTAAGTTTAGCTTTGGGGAGCTTGGCAATTTTAAAGTGGGATGAATGTCTTGAAATGTTACCCAAATCCCTTAACTAGAGCCTTGATTATTTAGATTGTATTGCTCAATCCATGTAACCTCCATTCTTAGAGAAGCTGAGAAAACACATTCAGATTGGAAGACTGGGGACAAAAATGGTTTCCAGCATTTTCACATTGGTGTTCATTAGCCATCATGGAAACTTCAACAGAGTTTGTGTCTGCCTAGTCATTGCTGTGTAACAGTACCTGGCCCACGTAAAGATTTGGTAAATACTTGCTGAAAGAGTGAATGACTCAATGTGGCCACCAGGAATGCTAGTTTAAACATCAGCTGGAAGGGTATGGAAGAAAGCTTGCAAAAAAACTTTACAAAAATGTTCATCCAGGCACATGTTCCTATTTTTTGAAAAAAGGACTAAAAATATTTGTTTTGGGATCTCAATTCAGGTTGTTAAGACATCCCAAAAATATGGCATTTATTTGATGAAGTCCAACTTTCAGTAACAAATATTTGCCAAGGTACATCTAGCCTAAATATCCAACAGCTTATTTAACAAAATAACTTGCCTAAAGTAATCAGAGGTTCTCAAAGAACTATTGGTTATGACTAAGGTAGGCGATTAAGACCTGAAACACATTATATTACAAATCCTTTGAACCCTTAAAGATATATTTTTATATATTATGCTTTGCATATTTTCTCTATTTTAAGTAGAAAAAACCCTCTCACCATTTTATTTTTTCCCCATGCTGTCACCTTAAGATGTAATGTGGTTTTTCTTTGAATAGAGTAGAAGAAAGATCTTATTTTCAAACCAACTTGGAAAGGTGTAAATTTTAAAAAATCAAACATTTCTGTAGCAGATGGTGCTGAATTGCAGATGTATTAACTCAATATTCAGATGAGTTGGATCTGACCATTAGTCTAATTTTGCAGGAAACATTGAGGCACAGAGAGGTTATATAACTTTCCTAGGGTCATACAGCTAGAGAACAGAAGAAATGGGGTTCAAACATTGATAGTTAGTCTATAGTTCATGCTCTTACTCATGAACTGTACTATAAAGCTTTTCTGGGATTATTGCTTTATTAGCTCATTCAAGGTTATTGCCTCCAGCCTTGGGATTGGGTTTTGAGGTTCATGTTTGCAAATTTATGGATTAGAAGCTGCAGCAACTACCCCAATTTTCTTTTTACTCATGTTAAAAGTTATGAGCTTAAAAACCTGACATATATAAAGAACAATCAATTCTGAAGTGGGTTTTTTCTACTATTAAAATGGGAATTTTATAAGAGTAAATTAATTTATTCCTATAAAAATGTGATATTCTGTATCTGAATTACAATCACTTAATTTTTTTCCAATTTGAGGTTAGCACCTCTAAGGGACAGTTGGGAATGAAAGCTTGACCTGAAATTAAGGTATTTGCATGCATCTCCCTCCCTCTTCTCATTCTGCTCTTTTCCTTCGCCCAACCATGTAGAAAGTGAAACTGCCAGGAAGAAAAATGGGGAAAGTGATACTATTAAATATATAGCACAGGTGCTATTTTCATGGGTACTCATGTTGTTGGGAAGTGTTTGCTTTCCTATTTTTTATTCTCTATGAAGCTTTATTACCATTTTTTCCCAAGATACACATACTGCAACAGAGTCCAAGATTACTAGGGAAAGAGGTTTTATTCACTTCTCTTGTCTTAGGGAGGACATTGTGATAGAAGGGATAGAGAGTTGGAGCCTACTAGATAAGGGTGGATCTTAACTGGGTACTCAATTGAATGAAATTTTTGGTTGAAGGAGTACAGCTTTCTGATGCTATTTATTTTTTATGGTGAATCTTGTTCAATTTTCTTATAGAAAAATAGAAATAAGAAAAAAGAAAGAAAAATAAATGGCCCTGGTTTCAGCTTCCCTCAGAACAAAACTGATTTTGGCAGCTGCCCAAAAATACCTCCCCAAGAAAAATCTACTGATTCTATTTTTTTGTTAAAATCAGAAAGGAAAGATATCAAAAAGTGTTGAAATTGTAAGAAATTTTTTTCAGAGAAAGTAAGGTTTTATGTAATTCAACTTGTAGACTTCAACACTTTGCAAATTAAGAAAGCAAAAATTTGGAGCCTTTCAACTTGAGTCAATGGATCAAGTCTTGATCCTTAGTATGTAATGAACATATGCAAATAATAAAAAAATATTTTCCAACTGCTGATTCTTTTGCCACATGTTAACAAAGATTTTTTCAGGTTTCAAACCAGTCATTGAAGTTAGTTTTGCTTTCTTCTTCTACCTTAGTAAAAATATTCTAAATTTGTGTGTAAAAGCCCCATATCCTTCTGGCTCTGACAGAGAGTAGACAAATATTGCAAACAAGCAGTTAAATTCTGTCCTCTTATAGGTGGCAGATACTTATATACTTATAAGAGGTATATGCACATATACCTCTTATATGTGCATCCGATACTATTCGGATGCACATAACCTATAAGGTTATGGGAAGATGATTATTTCCTCTGTCATTATATTTTTTTCCCTTTACTCTTTTTTTCCCCCTGTACTTTTAAAAATCAAGTTGATAAGGAATAAAAATGACTGGACACAGCATGATCTAGGACCAAGTCACCTGGGTTTTCTTTCTACTTGGTAACATTTGATTGAAGAGTTGTTTAAGGGAGAGCTGATTGCTCATGTTAATGGTAGTGTGGAGGAGTAGCTGGTCAGGAATGAGGAGATGGGGTGGGTGGAGTGGAGAGCAGTACAAAAAGAGACCACAATGTTCTACCATGCACTGCTGGTGTTTTCAGATTAAGATGGGGGATTAAGGAATTTTACTCAGCAATTTGAGATGCTTTGTTAGGGACTGAGGAGATTTGAGCTGCTTTGTTCTCAAACCACATGTTAGTAAAAAAGCAAACAGGCACTTAATCCTGACAGACAGCAGAACTTGACATCAATTTGCCCCTTGGGAGGTGACCAGGAGTTCTCTGTGACGGGCTAAACTGGCCAGCCCTTGTTTTCCTGGAGCCTAATGCCAACATTCCAATCCATCCTAACCTGTATTTCTCAGCAATGTGGCCATAACTTAGACAGTTGGACTGACCAAGAGTTTCTAGATATTAGAGACCTGTACATTTTTTTTCTAAAACCAGAACAACAACAACAAAAATCTCCTAAATGCCAACAATTTACAAAATGCCAAATATTTAAATGCATTTCAAATAGGGCTAATATTTTGGCCACTCAGTTTTTAAGTGAAATATAGAAAGGTTAAGATTCTTTCTTTGAAAATAATGGATGTTTCTCCAAACAATAAAATCACAGAGTAATATCCATTTTTAAGCCTATACATGGATGTGAAATAAACATTGATTCTTATGTAGATCTTTGAAGAAAGAATACTGAATAACCTGTTATATTTTAAGGTCATATCCTTTAAAGTCACTGAAGTAGGACAAAAGCAAATAAAATAAATAGAAAAGAAATTAATGGCTTTTTGAATGGGATTTAATATGTTAGTAAATTTCAGTGTACACAGTATATAGTCTAGCATATAATCTCAAATTGTGGTGTAGAGGCTAATTTTTCATCTGGAGTTTGTGCCACCCTTAATCCATTGATTTAAAATGCACTTTGGTTTACTAAACTTTGGCATGCATAGGGAACTGTTTTAAAATCAGAAATGAAGCAGAATCCTTATAAAGCATACAAGGTTTGTCCTGAAAGTATCAGCCATGCAAACTGTTTTATTTTTATTGATATTGGCTTGATACTTTTGGGACAGACCTCATATTTTAAAGCAAACCTTATGACATTAAAGAGATTTTTCTAGTTGAATATTCTGGTTCCTATGCTCTGGCAGGAAGTAAGAATCTGCTCCATGTTAATAATTAAAAACCAAGCTTTGCCACCAGTGCAGGTTTTGCACTATTTACACACACAACTTTGAGCCCAACCACACCTCTACCCTCACGGCTTCTGTCCCTACTTATAAAAAAATCAGGAAAGCTTACCTCCTCATTAGCTAACTACTAAAACTACCTCTACACTAACATAGGTGATTTTCTCAACGTGCTGTGAATTCAAAATTTTCTTCTTAAGTAACCATTGAGTTATAATTCAAATAAGTATTGTCTCAGGATTGGTGATGCTCTCTTTATGTTTAAATAGCAGCAAACTCATTTTCAAATGACCATGAACCCATGATGATAGAACATCTTGTATAAGAAAATTAATATTGCTTTAGATTACTAAAGAGAGATGGTTGTCTTCAGTTTTAAAGCTGTAATTCAATGAAAACATACCTTTGCTTTAGCCCATGAAATAAACACATGAAGGTGTTTGTATGCTTGGCTGCAAGTCTGAAGACTAGAGACCATTTCTCGTATTTTGTATGTCCTTAATTATTACAAACACCAGTAGGACAGAAATCTGATATGTAAAATACTTTAAAGAAACACATTCATTACATTTAATACTGCCTATGCTAGTGTGTACATGGTCTTTGAGTGGTCTTGCTGCTCTCTGTTTTTAGGAAGGTTTATCAAGCATATTGTAAGGATCCAATACAGGGTGAACTGAAATCAGAAACACAGTATTCATTCATTTAACTCTGGTACAGTAGAGCAAATTCAGGGTGACTCAAGGGACACAATGTCTTGTAAAACATATGTACTTAATATAAGGGTCATAAAACTTATTAAATTAAAAGCCAGGTTAAAAATAAGAAGAAAATTTATGCTGCTGTCTAAAATAGCAATAATTTCCCTTTGGCCTTTCCCTTTCGAAGTAATATGGATTCTGGTCAGGAGGAACAAAAAAAAAAAAAAAAAGCCAACTTATGAAATCTTCATTTTGTAGGACAAAATTGCAAATCTTTTTTAACTGCATCGTGCATTTTAATGGGCAAGTGATATGGCTGAAAAATAGAGGAGGAGGAAGATACAATGTTAAGCTCTCAAAAGTGTACTAGTGCCTAGGTTTCAAAGAGGCCTTGTTTCTAAGTCTGAACAACAAACCCCATTAGGGGTAGCTGGCATGCAGGAAAAATAGTTTAAGGAATATGAGACAATAGAGATAGTATTTTAAAACAGTTGATCTGACTATGGAACAAGTGCAAAGAGGGCATAGAATACAAACAATCTCCTTTTGAGCTGCCTGGCAGTGATTCTGTTTTCCTGACTGCATCCTGAACAAAACATTCTACCTTCATTTAAGCAAATTCTGGGTTGTACAAAATTTATGGAAACGAGAAAATTAAACTCAAGGTTGACTCCCTATTTGTGCCTCACTCTACTGTCTTTGGACCACACTGAAGGTAGAAAATGATAAGCAACTTCAAGGCTTTGGGACTGAGGGTAGCCTCAGTGTTTGAGGTGCTTATATCTCATTTTAATCCACACCACTAAACTATATTGCTTAATGTTTATCCTCAACAGAATTACCATTTTCCTAGTTGGTGCTCCTAGGGGTAGCCCCTGGGGAATTCGAAACCAAAATAAATATTTGTTTCTTTCTACTGTATTCACAAAGGAATTTATTTGGAATTTTATCTTCACATAAAAATCTTAAGGCTGTTTGTTGAGAAGGAGGCTTGTTTGGTTATTTATCTGTTTATTCTTACACTCATTCCTGTCCTTTTTTGTGTGTATCCTCTTTCATATTCTAGGGGCCTAACCCTGTGAAGTACATTACCATCTGGGTTCCACAGATGTTCTGCAAAGGGAGACACTGTGGAGAGGAGGGGATAGTCTGCTTCCACAACCCTCAAACTGCTTTGAAGTTGGTTGGGGTCATGGCTGCATCTCCTCTAAGGTTTCAGAACATGCTCTTCCCTTTGTTCCTTAGATCTAGGGATGGCAGTGGATTTCTGCTCTTGCCTAATTCTTGGTTAGTCTTCACTTGGACTTTCAGTTCTTCTAACACCTTCATATCTAGTTCCCTAGTTTATATCCCTCTGTCAAACTTCCTGGTGGTGATTTCATTTTTATGACAGGGGCCTGACTAATATATGTAGAAACCAGCTACTTTTTCCACATACAGGTTATTGTCTCAAAAGGTAAGAGATTCTGTTTGAAGTCTTTGGGGGCGGGAGTCGTCTTTATTGTCTGTTGGCAGTGGGTAAATGATTAGGTCATAGTGGTCACTTTGGCAACTGGTACTCACTCTCTTTAGTAGAAGTAGAACAAATACATTGGAAGGCAAAATAAGGAAGTAAAAAGCATCCAAGGGCCTTTCTGAGTGGATATTTTAGAGGTGTAAGAGAAAGCACATTAACAGGGCCATATGAATATGGCTGTTGACCTTGGCAACTCCGCTGAGCTAGATAGCACTAAAAATGGAGGCTTTCTATGGACCTTGGGAACACTTTCCTAAAATTCCATAATCCACTTTTTTTCTGTCTTTGAAATCTTTTTTTTTTTTTTTTCATTTCTGCCAGTAACTATCCTACTAGTGTACACATAGCCCTATCTGAAATAAGATGGACAAGTGGTTCCTAGTCTAGCGCAATGGATTGAACTAAGACGGCAGCACACACAAGCACATTTAGGTGTCCTGCTGACTTCTTTCAATAGAGAAATGTACAAAATCATAAAGCAAGCTACCTTCCTCTCCCCTCCCTTTCTTTCTGTATTTGGTTGCATTCCCTAACAAATCTAAAAAGTTGGTTTCCATGATAAAACTTCATAGGCTGCTGTCTGGAATGAGTTTGCCTGAAGGAGTTCTAAATGCTAGGGAAGAAAAATACCCAAACTCTAAACTAAACCCTTTGCCTTTCAAAATACCATCTTGAAGGCTGACATTTGCAAGGACCTTGGGAATATAACATGTGGGGACTTTCATCCTGTTTTTCAGTGACAGCTGGGCCTGGTCCAAATAGCTCTGCCACTAACATTGTCATTGGGTGGCATGAGTGGAACCGGAGGGGAACATTATATTTGCTTTCAGCCTCAGGGCCTTTGGGCATCCATTCACCATTCAAGGAGCTCAAACTGATCTGAGCCACATTTTCATTAGGCTCTTTGGTAAGGCTTGAAAAGCTCAAAAATGGAATGCTCATTTTTTTTGAAGTCTTTCTTTTAAACCCATGAATTTTATGAAATTTAAGCACATTGTTCATTGTGTAATTATAGATGAAATATTAGAGAAGTGGACTAATTATACACAATGCACTCAAGCCCAATTAAACTAAGCATCTGTGGTGAATGTAAGAATATTCTCTTTCACTAATAAGAAATACTTTCTGAACAACAGAGAATAAAATCATTAAATTGGATATGCTGTAGAGATTATAAATATCCCATTAGCATATAAAATGAGGATTAACCTTACTTAATCACTGTATGCCAGATCATCAAAAGTCATATTTAACCCCTATAATGTTGCTGGATCTATTCTGAAAGGTAATAATAAAAAACCCACTCTTAATAAATAAACATTGCTGACTAGATGCTATTCCTAATGTACTAAATTAATCTATTGGAGAAACTCAAGTGTATCCTTAACCACTTAACAAAATAGCAAAAATACTTTTACCTGTTCATTGTGATATTATGGCAGATTCAGATTTATGTCATCCTATGTCATGTCATTATGTTAGAAAGGTGCGCCTCCCTGGCTGGGCAAACTAACCTACTTCAAAATGAGTCAAACATATTAATCCATTCCAGCCAACACCACAAGTGACCTTTTGAAAATGTAAATTATGTGATTGCACACACCTGGGGTGTGTTCCCAATGAAAATGTATGTGCTTGAGACTTAGTGTCACCATTGCTTTGGGTATTAATGGACAGACTATGAATCCAGGGATATTTGTTTTAAATCTGGATCACAGGATTCTTCATTTGAAGATACCCATGACCTTGGTTTTTGTGATAAATACTCAGGTCTGGGCAGAGCAAGCTCTGCAGTTCAGCAAGAACAAGGGGTTATCCAAATATAAGTTAGAGCTGATTAAACATATTGGTTATGTGCAGTAACACGAACTCAATGACAGCAAAGCTGAAGGCAGCAAGTTTATGTATCACTTTCATGGGTTGTGGTCTTTCACAGCTGAAGGACAGAAGGCAGTGAACAGGGATGGGACCCTCAAGAGCAGCTTCGTTAGGATAGAGGCAAAGAGCTGAAATTGCTAAAATCAGTCTTGTTTCCTCCTTCTTCCCTTCTGTTTCCTTTCTTCTTTCCTCCTTCCCCTCCCCTCCCCTTCCTTTCTTCCAAAGAGTTAGTGTTTATATTTCTTCCAAGATTTGAAGGCTGTTTTACTTTCATTCATGTGAAAATCTCTATGAATCTGGAATACAAACATATTTATAAATATTGAGAATGGTTGTGGTTATTACAACTTCATGTTCCAAATAGGTGCATTTATCTTTTAAAAAGTCAATTTGCATACTTTTTCTCTTTTTTTTAAAATGCAGTCCTTCCTCTTCACCTAGTTATTTTAACCTGAGAAAACAGGTTCAGCCCAAAGTTCTGTGAAAACTCAGATGGAATTTGAAAGAAACTGAGAATGAACTAGAGTAAGTGGGTCTGAAAGAGGCAAGACAGTACACACTGTCTCAGCCTGAGGGCAAGGACTAAACCCAGGGATGAAGAAAAGTCCACGTGGGAAGTTGAAACTTGAAAAAACACATTGAACATGTGAAATAATGCAAAGAAAACAAACAAGGTGTATGTGCAAGAGAAACTGTAGAACTCCTTTTGCATTTTCAAACCAACACTTGCTAAGCCAATGGGCTTCCCTTTTGGTTCAGTGACCTTCACCCAGTTGTGTTTTTTTCCAGGTTCTTTGGCTTTTAAAGTCACTTGCACAGTTAAATATATATATATATATATATATATATATATATATATATATATATATGTATAAAAAATCTTCTGCAACCTCTTTGTGCTATAGAGAAGGCAATACGAAGTAAATACAATGTTAATAATAATACCATCTTTGTTTTTTTCAAACAAACCAGCAATTAAGAGTTTTAGCTTTTATTTTTGTTCTCCTTAAGCCCCATTGAAAGGTACTCGGCTTTTCCAGAGCTATTTTACAATTCATTTGAAGGGCCAAGTTAAAGAAAATTCTATGCCTTCAAATTCTTGATAAGATTATGGATTTGCCATGACAATATCACTTTAAGTAGACCTTAGACCCTTTTCTCCTCCTCAGGTCTAGCTTGCATAGCAATTTAGCCTGGCCTCAGAATCATTACATTATGGGTAAATGGTATGGTTGTGACACAGGATCATTTTGACTTCCAAAAAGCAATAGCCAGTGTCTAGAAGAAAAAGAAAAAGTCTTTATTGAGACGATCAAAAGGGATATAAAGGCAAAAACTGACTTTCACTGAAGCAGGACTGGGGACCAATCCTCCAGTGTCCTGATTGTAATTCATGGCTTGTTTCTAGGCCCCATGATAGAATTCTTCCATAACAGACAGAGGACTTTGTGAAATTGTAAATGAGTATGACTTCAAGCACTCTGTGGAAATATATTCTCCCCCGATAGCCCATACATTATTTCTGCTTAGTTATGGTGGCTCACATTTCCCGTAACTATCAGAGAGAACTTAATTCAACTCACACCACATCACTTTAAAATTGTTCAGCTCTCTTAATCAACCTTTGTATCAGGCACAAATGTGCACTATGACCTAATTCGAAAATGTCTCAAAGTGCTGACTCAAACTGTTAGTGAATAAAGGCTAGTCATTACCATTATGACACTAATGTGATGCAAAATAAAATTGAGTTGCATCAGCTGAACATTAGTTTGCAAAAATATTAGTGATTGAAGCCATTTTCTCTTCATATTTTATTTATACTATGTATCTATACATAGGCATATATTTTTTATTATTTTTATTTTTTTATTTTTGAAACAGCCTCACAACCAATTTCTAAGTGCAGAGGAAGGAAGTTGCATTTTTAATGCTGACAAAATTGCCAGATTAAAAGTAGATCATATGTATACTATCTATGATTTCTTTCTGTAAGGTGAAGACATATTTTTATTGGATTCTTATTAGAATTTTTATTCACAGAAAAATAGTAACATATGAAAATTATCATCTTCACCTGTACTTTGTTGTCAGATTCCAAGGTTTCCAATAGCCCCAGTCCTATTTACTTCTTACTACTTTGTATTGCTCACAATTTCTCTGTGTTTTGGTATAATAAGGATTTGAAACTTGCTTCTCTTATGGATCCCCTTTTCCATCCTTTCCCTTGATCAAAACTTTGTTTTTTGAGATTGAAATAGTCTTTAGTAAACATTGGTCATTAATTACTTTTGATCAAAAGAAAGTAGGACATAGGACTAGAAATTATTTAGACTCACCCTCAGTGATATTTTATGAAATGTAACATAAGTTATCTTTTTCTTATATAGTTTAGATGGTTTAAAGAAAAAAAAATGTATGATCTATTTAATATGTATACCTCCTAGAGCTACTATTGGCTTCCACCTATAAACTGATAATTAATAATTGAAAATAAATCAGTACAAATCTTTCCTAATTTAGAGAAATTGTCCCAATAGTCAGTCAGAAATTTTGCCCAACATCTCATTTTGTGTCTCTTAAATTCTGAAAACTCTGAACATTAAAGTTTTGCATTAGTGATCAAATACTTATAATTTTATTTATTTAACAGTGAGAACAAGCCAAGCACATAAATACAAAGGGCATAAGTTGTTTTTTAAAATTGTTGAGAACAAAAAGTTTTGGCTATCAAGAAATTATTTAACCTGCTTCAGGTTGAAATAACACACACACACACACACACACACAGACATACACATATTCTTCATAATATATCATCACAAATGACTGGTTGAAAATGCAGCAAAATTAAAATGCTGGCAAGCTTATAAGCTTAGTTCATACACTTTTTAGAAAAACAAATAAAAACCCTAAAGCAAGATGTGTAGAAATTTGCTACCATGTGATGACTTTAGTATGTTAGTCTATTTCACATTATGTAATATGTGGCTTGGACTGGTTTTGTGACCTATGTTTTATTTCCACATTAAGATAATCCAGATTTGAAATCAGTACATTTGAAAAATTTCAAAGCAGACTTGCCAAAACCAACATTCGGAAGCACGTGTGCTTTTGAGCACATGCACGCAGGCACACTTTCACTTTACCTAGGAAAGAGGATTGCCTTATTATTATTATTAATTAATTTGCCCTAAAATACAATTGCCTTTATTTTTAAGTTACAGGGGAGAAAGCTATGTGGGTGCGATTGCTGCACAGGGATTGCCAACTTCTTAACAGTTCATCATTCTTAAATGGTAGAAGGGTTGCAGCACCCTTCTGAGAAAAATTTTTCCGTGGATTTTACTTTGTCTGTGCTGGGACAAATTGTGTGCTAAGTTGGAATCATTCTGAGACGTTAAGACACCTCCATGCCTGTCCTTGGAATACTGAGGAGCTGACATTCCTCTTTGGAAGATGAGGGGAGAGTGCCCCCTGCCCTCTTAATGGATGATTTACTATCCTCTCCCCTGAGGCCACAACTGATGATCTGTAAGCTTGTTGAATTTTGAAGCAAATACTAAATATAATCAATATATAAAAATTAAAAAAAAAAGGGAGAAAAAAATGCAATGAAAATTTATGACCTTAACATTCCTTCAGGGTCAAGCAATTTATCAAATTCTCTCACTTTCTGGTTTCAATTACACAGCCATTGTGGAAGGAACTTATTTTAGCAGGTTCATTTGCCTCAGTGGGGA
Organism: Noctilio leporinus; assembly: GCA_004026585.1. Taxonomy (NCBI): domain Eukaryota; kingdom Metazoa; phylum Chordata; class Mammalia; order Chiroptera; family Noctilionidae; genus Noctilio; species Noctilio leporinus. The sequence continues at coordinate 376,992 of PVIW01000148.1, forward strand.
ATACAGGACTTTGGCCTAATGCTTCACCTTTAGTGCAGGCCATTTGAGCCTTAGAACAAATACCAATCATCACTCTTTGGGAAAAAAGAATCTGCATCGGCGTGGCCTATTGGAATGGGGTTTCTGTCAAGGTAAACGGTTGTCGGCAATGACTGTGGTAGAGTGGCGATAAATCCCATTTTATTGCTGAAAAATTCCAGCTTCTCTCCATGCCTGACAGCTCCCCACATTCTCATACCCATTTGGGCAATTTCTGCGCTATGTCCATCTGGTTCTCATTACCTCTCAACCTGCCTGCGTCTGATCCAGAAAAAGTGCAGGTCAGAAACAGGGGAAAAGAACTGAGGTGATGGACAAAACAGAAAGTGGGGTGGAGTGGGGTGGCCCTTGGGGGTCGGGGTAGAGGTGAGAGGACAACAGGAAAATGGGAATCTCAGCTTAGGCTTGGCCGGTTGCTGGAAGGGGCCATTCAGTTACGTTTACAGAACGATAGTGACAAAGCCAGGGCCAGGAGACCAAAGGAACCTGTATGTTTTAATTCAGTCCTTTAAAAGGCACCTGCCTTAAGGTGGAGGAGAGAAAGGGGATGTTGGGGAGATGAGTGGGTGGGGGCAGATGAGGGGAAGCAGAGAAGGGACAGTCCAGTTCATCCGCTCTATTTAGGGTACAGGGGAACTAGGTAGATAGAAGGTCTGGTCTAGAGAACATCAAGTTAAGCATCAACATCATGGAGCTTAGTGTCCCATGTACATTGTTGATGTGCTTCTAAATATGGGGCTAAGCTCTGCTGGAGATACAATTTTTGTTCAAGAGTGTAATTTTTGTAGAAAAAGCCTTGAGCCCCGGCTGGTGGCACAGTGGATAAGGCATCGGCCTTTGAACCCAAAGGTCCCTGGTTTGATTCCCCAGCCAGGGCACATAACCAGGTTACAAGCCAGGTCTCCAGCCAGGAGGCAGGTGAAAGGCAACCATATATTGATGTCTCTATTTTCTCTGCCTCTCTCCCTTCCCCTCTCTCTGAAAATAATAAATAAAATCTTTAAAAAGAAAAAGACTTGAAGGCCTCCAAAGCAGCCTGCATTCTTTTCTCTAAGAGGATAAACATTTAAAGGTGAACTTGTCTTAATTGGCCCATTTAGAACAGGTTCATTCATGGAGTGAGAGGACTAGCACCTGAATGTTCATAACCCTATATATGATTATTTTTAGAATCGCTGTGAATCTATGCCTTCGGAAAGTTGGCCTCATTCTCTGAGGCTGGAAACCTTTTGATCATAATTGCTTCCGGCCTAAAATTACTCCTAGTCACCCTAAGATGCCTCTCAGGGACAAAAAATTAAATAAATATAGTAAACATCTGATCATAGATATAAACAATAAGTCCACTGAAATACTAACCTAAATTAGACTAGGATGGAACTGTTTAACTATATATGTACAGATATAAAGTTTTCTTATGACTATTATTATTGTGATGTGGTTATAGTTCATATTAAAATGATAGTGAGTATATTAAGTATAAATGATGAAGATCTGGGACCTTTTAATCAAAAAATTAGAGTCAGATGAATAGTTAGATGGATGGCAGTAATTTCACCACTTGTTTTGAGGGCAGATATTGGGTGCAAATGTCTTACAACCAAGTAGATCATGTCCTCTTAAATCTGTTGGAGAGCTGTGCCATTGCTATGATTTGCGGACAGAATCTTTTATGCTAGATGTGTTTGGACAGATAATATGTTTCAGAGCCTTTTTGGAGCCCAGGGATGCAGGCTCCATTTCAGGTCTTCAAAATTCACTTTTTGACAGACCTCTAAGTGCTCCCATAGCTTTCTGCTTTTTTATTAGTTGAATTCTAATATAAAAACTGTGTTAAATTTTAATTGCTGAGCTAGACCTTGTAGACGAGAGAGAGTGGCTTCCGATATTTAAGGTTTAATTTCTAAGAGTTCAACTCATGTCTATACTCAAAATAATATTCTATAAAATGCACCTGACATTGTGTGTGAATTCTACCTGGGCCATTTACATGGAGAAAGAGATTGTTTATAAAAGATTTTACGATTTGGAGTGACATAAATTACAGAGGATCAGAAAAATGGAAGTTTGTTACCTGGCAACTTAAAAATGAATAATTTGGGTTAGTAAATACAGTTTTGAAATAGAAATTTCACATGTACACCTTAAAAGGCATAAACCTTTGGCTGGTATCACATATCCATTAAAATGGCCATAATATGACATCTTTAATTTGGAAGGTGATTTCAGATGCTTAGCCAAGAAAGAGTCCCTCTTGAACTTTACTTTTCTGGGCCGAACATATATCAGAGATATGTGATTATTGAAACTCTAAAGGATATTTGTTTTTTTAATAGCATAGCAGGAAATTAATGGCATGGGGGAGGGGGAGGTGACAACTTAACTTGATGCTTGATAGCTGTTTACTTATGCATGTGTGCCCAGATTTCAGTGTCCTGTAAAAAAGAGGGAAAATAAAGAAACCAAAGCATTCATATGGCTTTTAGGGAACTTAAGACACATGGAAGAAAGTGCTTACTTAGAAGGCTATTGAAATATTTACAAAACAAATCATTTACATTTAACTTTTGTATATGTAAAACCTAGAGAGCCCACAAAAAGACAGAATCAACTTTAACTATAAGAAATATTTTGGCATCAAAATGGTTAATAGTATTATAGCTTCAAAAGAGCCCATTGGCTCACCCTCAAGGATGCCCGGCAGTTGTTGTTAAAGTCATCAGATGAAGCTAGCCTTCTCAGCTAGCCTTTAGATTTGTCTGCTAACAGTAAAAATACTATAATAAATCGGTAACACATGTTGCCAGACAAGGAAAAGTGATATAAATAAAAAGACTTAAGAGACCCAAACCAAGTACAATGTGAAAAGATTTTAACTTTCAACCTATTTGTTGGCTAATTACCATTTGAAACGTAATTTGAAAGTTACTGTTATTTGCTTATATTCTTCCTCATCTTTCTTTTTTTTTTTTCTCTTCAGATTGCATTCTTACCCAAATACTCTTCGAGATTGCCTGTTTTGCGGCTTTGGGGTAAGTCCCAGTTTTCCACAACCTTAAGGGAAAAAAAAAAAAAAATGCGTAACATAAAAGATGCCAAAAAGACTTATGTGTCCTGATGTGCGGGTTTTGTGAAATACAGGGGTTTGCTGGGGGGTGGGGCCGCTGGGTAATGAAATAAAGAGAAGGGGTTTGTTTCTGCAAGGACCACGAGTGTGGGAATGCGTGCATTGCAAACGAGGCTCCCATCAGGACAGCCACCTCTGGAATGGAAATGACAAAGCTCAGAACACACACAATCAATTATTTTCACTAGCATTTAAAATACAGAAAACAAAATCTGCTTTGGAAATTGACTGAATATTTTATTTAGCTTTTTTATTGAGACATCTTTTGAAAAATGGCATAATATAAATAGTTTCACAAAGCAACAATATAATCAATCTCTAACCTAGAATATAAATCAAGGATTTCATTAACTGCTGGTAGCCAATTTAAATTGTAGTCTTGTCCATAATGTCTATCTATCTATGTATGTCCAAGTTATATTAAAAACCTTTAAATGGCTTTGTAATATCAGCTACATCTAGCTATTATAATAATTAATGGTACTGTTTTATAAATCAATACATGCATTCTTGATAAATTCATATCCAGTTAATGGTGTAATTTAAATAAAAAATTAATGCAATAAAAGACATACAGAAACGGGAGGGAAATCTTAAAAGGTTAAGGGACAAATTTGTCTAAATTCATTCTTAACCTGTTTTGAAAAGTTTATATTTCAAATCAGCTGAGATTTACCTTGTTTCTGTAGAATAAATCTTGCTATGTCCACTGGTATCTAGTATTGAATTTGTAAGAATTTTACTTTTTAACTGCTAAGTTTTAATTACATGCTTATGTTACTGTAGGATATTTTACTACCATTATACCCTTGCAATTACTGAATATTCTTTAGAAAAATAGAACAGAACAAACTAAAACCCTCAAACCAGTAATTTATTTTTAATACATGAATGAAACATAAATGCTTTATTTTTTATATCTGTAAATGAACTTTTGAAAAAAAATATATATATATACAAAAATTTTATTTAAGGAGAAAAAGGACTGATTAGTTCAATGAATTTGCATATGTAAGAGCCCAGCATTTTTACTGCTTTCACTGAATGAACACCCTAGAAATTTTAGAAAGAAAATAAAAATGCATTCAAGAGTCCAAAATGTATTTTAATGCTGCACACAGGTGGAGAAACTTTCTACAGAGACATGTGTATCATTGTTCTCATTTTAAAAATACATACCAAAGGCATATTAAGGAATAACAAGATTTAGAAAAACAATCAATTGTTATACGTTATCAAAGGCAATCTTCAATCTTTCCAAATAAAATTTCATTGGGTTTATAGAATAAGCATTTTATGAAAAATATCTTTCAGACTTATGCAAACCAGCCTGCCTTGCCCTTCTCAGTGACATGGTGCAGAAATGTTACTTTAATCCACTGAGCTTTTTCTGACATTTTTCTTAACATTGCTGAGCCTTATTTAGAGCAGCAAAGGAGACGTGTACAGTTTCCTCTGACACTGATGGGTGGTTCAAAATGTTACAGGAGAGAGAGAGAGAGAGAGAGAGAGAGAGAGAGAGAGAGAGAGAGAGAAAGAAAATATTTGCTGCCAGTCACTTCAGCAGTAGAGCTAGCTACATGAGCAATTATTATTTGTTAAAAGCTTACATTTCCAATGCAGCTAAATTTTAACGAAGGCTCATCCTTCTCGAGGAGCTGCTGCTTTTGGAAGAGGAAGGAAGAGAATGAACACTCCTGATTGCATGTTAAAGTGCACTGAAGTACTGAAACCATTGAAAATGTATTATGTTTTTAGATGAAACCTACAGCAAAACCACTCCTAAGAGGCTTAATTTAGGTTTTATAGGAGGAACATAAAAAAGACCAGGTTACAGCAACACACTGAAATATGGGGTGCATTTTAAATATCTTCATTTAAAAAACGCATGTTTATTTTCCCTCCTGGGATCACTAACGTGTGCCTGTTGCCTGGACAGGGAGAATGAGGACATGCTGCATTCTTAAAAATTATCTGTGAAAAGGATCACATTCCAGGACAGGTTTGAGAATTTTTATTACTCCGATAACCTCTTCATTATATCACTACCTTCCACTTGTTAATCAGGGACTTTCAACATGGCGAGAACCAGACTGTGGTCGCCTTAAGAAGACTTCGTTATCATTAAGAATTAGAAACCCATTTTATTCTCATCATCATATTGTAGCAGGCATGGTTTTAACACTGCTGAAAATTTATTCACTGGCTTTCCATACAAAACACCTAAGAAAAGGTCTGGATGCTTATAGCGCTGTTAATTACTTCAAACTGTGCAGCTCATGAAAAGCTTTAAGAGACAGATCATTTTACTTTTCCTGTCTCTCTCCCCTTCTGCTTCCCCTACACAGTTCCTCTTTGAACCAATTTTAGGTTTGTTTCTTCCGCAGCCACCAGCATCGAAGATACTCAGGGACTCTTTCAGAGAGCAAGGTGTAAGTGGAGTAAATAAAATCATGTTTTACTGTTGCTTTATCAACCTTCCTAGGTAGTTTTCCTGCCAGCCACCCTGCGCTGTTGAGACCCATAAAATTATGCAATAGTGACTTCTTTGGAGGTTCTCTAATCAGATAATGGCTAGTGTTAGGAGGGAAGGGCCCGAGGCAATGTTGCTGGCACTTAACACTGGGGTTGGTCATTACTTGTCTGGTAGAGACCAATAAACAGCTGATTACTATCCTATAAGGAGCCAATATTTTACATTTATCCTAGTTATTTTTTTCTTGTCTTTTCAACTTCTTATAACAGCAAATATTTGTCAAGAAGATCTATGAGGAATAGCCTCACAGGTCCCTTAAAACTAAGAATCTTCCTAGCATGAAATGATGCCTTTTGTGGAATGGTGAGAATGATTTTAGTTTTTCTAAGAGCAAAGGTTTGATTACTTTCAAGTCCTTTTTTTTTTTGCCCCCAGATGTGGACACTCCCACACACAACCCCTCTCTCCGGTCCCCTTCTCTCCTCTATGACAGGTTCACAGGCTGCAACCAAGGGGTTTTAAAATGCAAATATTTATATTTGAGCTCTGGCACTAACAGAGTCATTTTGCTTCCTCTGTTTGCCTGTGATAATTGATGCTTCATACCTGGAACTATGTTTCATTTATCTCTTTACACATGAATATACTACATAAATAAAAGATAATTTATGGAAAGGAACGGGCCATTTGAAATAATAATCCCAAATTTGACCATGTATATACATATACAAACTTTCTAACGCTTAAAGAGTCAGAGAAGCAGGTTTCTACTTTTAAAGAGAACTTGATTGCAACCTGGGAAATTTGTACATTTTGAAAGGCGTATTGAATCTGAATGCCTGCTTGGGTGAAAAAAAAAAAAGTGAAAAAAGGGATAAAAAGAAGGCAGGAGCTTAAAAGGTGTGAATTTTACACGTGCTTTCATCTAATGTATCCAGCCACGTGTTTCGACTTCTCATTACAATTTTATTGACTTTCTCTTTATATCTGAATATAACTTTTAACAGCTACTAGCAGATCGAAAAACCGTGAGTTGTCTAAGGTGTGTTTCCTTCCCTGGAATCCTCATCTTGGAATGAGCACAGGCACACCAGAGGAACTGGCCCCTAGTTTCACAACCTCATACAAAGCCAGGCAATTCTTGAGCCAAACAAACAAAGGGGGTGTAAGCGATTTCATTTATTTTGATAATCCTCCTCCTACACAGGAGCATTTTGCTGTCTTTGTCAAAGTGAATGACAACAATTTGGCCAACTCTCTCTGAGCTGCACTCAACAGTGACAGGCAAATTATCAGAGGCCCTGCACTTCTTATTATCAGAGGAGAAGCCATCAGGGGGACGCACGGAGGATACCTCTCCCTTGTCACTATTTGTCAGTGGGACAAGGGCCACTGCTATGGGTAGCTGACAGGTAATTTCAACAATAACAATTACTCCTATTACTGGTGTCATAAACAATTCACCGAAGGCATGACAATAGCAAAGCTTTATAATTCAATGCCATATAAATAAATGCTAGCAGGTAACAAGTAATTTAGCTCCAATCAAGTTTTCGCCCCAGAATTAATATTGTTATTGCAAGAAAATGGAAAATTGAAAAAATTCTCTATGTTAATGAATTAAGAGAGGTCCAAGGGTTAGACAAGAGGGGTTGAAAGAGGGGAATCAAAATTATTATGGGGTCATATCTGGTGCTATCCTGGGGGCCAAGCGGCAGTATAATCTCTTTAAGCGAAGCAGGGAGACCAGGAGAGCGGCTGCCTGAGACGTCAGAGCTGGGAAAAATGTGACATGGCCTTTCAAAAGCCACCTCTCTCCAATTTCTGAAGAATATAAGTAGAAATATGAGAATGTGTATGTAATGTAGCATTTCACTGGCTTTTTTTTTCCACCTGAAATATTTCATAGGAAACAGAGACATGAGTATCAAAGGAACAGTTCCAGCTGTTTAAGAAAAACGCATCGGCACCTGCTTCCTTTACATTAAGTCTCATCATAAAACTATTTTAATACACCTATTTTTTATCTGCGGTGAAGGTAAAGCCAAAAATCCCCCTTTGCTCTCCAGCTGCCCACCTTTTAGACGTGGACGAGGGATACCACGCAGTCCCCCTCTGAAAAACCTCCTGATCCAACAGATTTGCAATTTCAGTATTTGCCCAGTGAGACAATGTGCCATTGCAGTGACAACAGTAAAAGAATTTGAAACTCTCTAATTAGGAGAACTGCAGAGCAATTAACACACGTCAAATTTCACTTCGTCAAGTGCCACTCTAATTTTCCCTCTAAAAATTAATGGATTTTTTCCCCTTTTGGTATGTGTGTGTGTGTCCCCTTAAGGCAATGTTGATTCAAATCTGCTCAAGATGCAGTGTTGCACAGCTAAGCATCTCCTTGATTACAATCCGCCACACTTCTAACTGCGCTCATTCTCACTGCCACGGATACTTTGTCAACAGTCAAATTACACCACGCTGATAACAATGCAGAATGGTGCTTCTTCTCCGAGGCCCCTGGCAGAGAATGGGGTTCATAATAGGTGATGTTTTCTTCTCAACTGTTTCTGAAGGAAGTTGGTATGACCAGGTCACTGGTCAGGCATTAATTTTTTGAGGTTAATTTATTCATTCAAGAAAAGGAATGAAAGAATAGCATATGAAAATGCCTCCTTGGAGGGGGGGTGCGGAATCACACAGGAGGAATGAGGAATTGAGAATATCTGCGGCCAAAGTTTTGCTTAAATACTTTGTTCAGAGACATTTTCAAGAGCACTATTCTTGGTTAAATACCAGACTTTTTTTTCCTTCTTTACTTATGGCTTATAAACATTGGAGGCCTCTCTTGAACAGACAGTATTTAGATTGTGAGAGAAGTTTGTTTAACTGCCATATTTGTCAGAATCCTCAAAACATCACAGAACACAGAAGATAAATGACTTTTTTTTTTTTTTTTTTTTTTTTTTTTTAAGGTCAGGATTGTATAATCCAGATAAATGTTGATTCATTTTAACTATTTTTTATCCTAGCTGCTTGCTGAAGATGAGTGAGCCTGAGTTATCAGTACATGTGGGGACCATTTCTCACTGAAAAATGAAAGAAATGCAGTGATTAGACAAATGATTTTACATTCCGTGTTTTTAGGTTATTTAGATTTTATATTACTAAAACCTGATCAGATCGGGAACAAACATGGGGAAATTGAACACAATGCTAAATGTATTTCTTTGCAGATCCTTCAGGGAGTGGAGAGCATTCCTACGGATTGACATCCCAGGTTTCTCATCATGTAAGTATTTTTGGTTATACGTTTTCTTTAATTGGATTTATTCCATAAACAACCTAAATTCACGGAATATACCCTTCATTTTTTAAATTCACAGGTTGAACCCAGCTTTTCATTCACTGACAACAAACTCAAAAATCTAACATGACTATCTTGAGGTTTGTATTTTCGAGTATTAAAAATCCCTTCCTTCTTGGATGGCCCCACCCTGGTTCTTAAGTGGTCTGTATCAGACAAAAGAAAATGACATCCCTTTTTCAACTAGCAAATGTTAGATTCTCCCCAGGCTGATGGGGGGGGGGGGGGTTGTCACTGGATGTTTTGCAATTAGATTCATACAAATTGAATTATTTTCATTCTTCCAAACATCATTCTTTGAACTCTATAAGTATAACAATACTGGGTTTAGAGTTTCATGTGGCTTGTTTACAAATAAAGGTATTGTGATAAAAACCAAGCCCCACATACTTTGGAAAAACAAAACCCTGGAACAATCTCATATTAAAACATTACCAAAGGATTGTAAAGGGAAATTTAAAGGGAGAAAACTTGATTATATAATGCAATCCAGCAGTAATCAATTTTACCTTCAATATCTTGCTTTTGTTTTCAAAATGCTAAATAAACAATACATAATGCATCCCTCATCAGCCAAACCATGGAGGCTCTGTGCTCAAATAACAGGAAACATATTCAATTTTCCTAACAGAAGACAGTTCATTAAGCTGTGCCACATCAAATAAAACTTTAATTTCTCTAGCATCAGAGTCGCAATGAAAGCAATTGAAGAAGATGAGCCATATGGTACTTCTATCAGCAAACACATATTGCTCATTCCCCCAAAGTTTTCTAATTCTGCTCCCCAGACCTGTGTAATATAGATAATGTGCTCCGAGAGCAGCAACCATGAGCTATCTAGTGTACACTTCTAATACTGTATTTAATGGGAAATAATGAATCATAAAAGCCTAGAGAAGACGGCTTTTGCTAACCTAAATCTCAGCTGTAATTTCATTGTTCTGTGCCTAAGATGCTGTTTGCCCTTTTCAAACAACAGCCGTTGAACATAATTATGCTGCTTCAAACCTAGGCTTGAAAAAACATCCCTAATATAACCAAGTTTCTATTAACTCCTGAAATTCTGAATGTAATGACGTACCCAGGCAGACACCAAGATAACCGAGCATGTGTCATTTTAAAACCCAAATAAGTATTTTCTCCTTCTTCTCTTTGGCCGGGCTGCTCAATGCATTTATGTTCCCTCCTCCACCCCCTCTGCACCCCCACCCCGTCATGCAACAGGAGTGGCATCATTAAAAATGAGGAGATTTTCTTGTTATTAGCAAATTTGACACTTGCCTGATGAAATGCACATAAAATGTGAAAGCTACACAGTATTCAGAAGAAATGTCTCCACTCCAATCCAAGCTAGCAAGATGAAATAATTTAGGTAAAGGAAATGCAGAGATCCCCGTACATCTCTCCTGGAAAATGCTAGGATGGTATTATTGATGAAAGAACCAACTATTGCTGAGCTTTTAGAGCAATAGCATTTTGACACATGTGTATAGTGTTTCTTCTCTCACCTTAACTGCTTTGATTATTAATCTAAACATAATACATATTTTCATATGCAGCAATTTTTGTGTCATTGGTCTAGCCTCTTTCTGGAAAGATCTTGGGGGCTGGGGTTTAATAATTCCCATCTAGGAATTATTTAAAATTTTTAAAAAAGTGTTCTTTCCCCCATCCCTGCCCAAACAGGTTGATGACTTTAGCTTTTCCATTTTTAAAGCTCATCGAATCAATTATTTTACCAACACAACGCTAATTTTAAGACACCGTCAAAATCACTGCAGATACATATTGAAAACATATTTTAATGGTTTTGTTTGCTTTGGCATCATATGAACCAAGGGCGATTAAATTAAAAAGAGACTTTTAAAAGTTAGAGATTGACTTTTTAAAGCTTATTAAAATCAGCATGTTACATGTCTGTCTCTGAATTAGCTCTCTGCACACTTGATTGCCATCATTAAAACTAGTTGTTTGGGTGCTGTTCTCTGTAATGGTTCAGACCCTTTCTCAGAACCAATTTTTACTAGTTATTAACTTGAAACCTTGTTTCATTGAAATTAAAACAAACAAACAAAAAAATTATTCTAGCCCCTGGAAGAAACAGTCACCAAAACGTGAAATAACACAGTGAGACAGCAACATTCAATCACGAAAAGACCAACAGGTAAAATAACCCCAGTAACATCTAAAACACATTCGGGGGGGGGGGGGGGGGATCACAACAACAACACAGAAGCAGTCCATTGATTATATTTCATGAATGCCTTAAAACAAATGTTTAAACAGTTTTCTGAAACAGTGCAGAAAACCTGGGCATGCTCCACTGGGCTGCGATGACAATGGTCTATTGCAATGTAAAACACGCTGGAGGATAAAAAGGTGCTTTTTGTTACCATTTTATCAAAGCTGTTCATCTTCAAGCTGCAGGCAGCATTTTGCTGGAATTGCAGATATTTCTCTGTCCAGGCTCCTTTGTTTGTGCATCTCATTTGCATATATTTATCTCCAGCTGAGGGTGCTTTCTGCTCATTAAGGCCTCCCTTCACATTATTTCATAAACCAGCTGCTAAGAGGGATTTCACCTGTGGTGACTGAGAAAAGAGGGGTGAAAAACTAAATTCTTCATAAAAAAGGAAATCTTCTGAGTCTCTTCCCCTATAAATGGGCACCATTTGTGTTAAACAGCCTCTTGTCATGATATATGCCTCCAGAGGTCAGGGGTTAAAGTTGATTTGAAGGTCAGCAGTAAAACAACAGACAAACCAGACGCCAAACTGGTTCCTTAGCTGTCGGTGGGAGCCGTGGTACAAACAGGTCTTGAACCTTTTTCAACCTCTAATAAAACAGAGGATGAATCTGAAGTGGATCAACCAGGCCCCTGAGGCAGCAGCACGAAAAAACACAAATAATATCAATATCAGGCAGCCACAGGAAACAATGGGGCAGTTCTCCGTGCTACATGCATGCTGCTATTGTTTCAAGGGCTAGGGAATTAATTCCACTTATTTATTTAAGGCGTGTCAACTCACTGCCTAAACCTGTTTCAGTGTCAAGATGAATAAAACTTTTATGGCTCATAAAATAGAGCCATTCATCTCAATGTTCTTTGTGGTGCGTGTTTTTTTTTTTTTTTCTGGCATACTGAACTAGGTCTCTGCTCCTAAATGGTTACATCTGAACCCACTGTGGCTATGATCCACACCATATTAGAGAAAAAAATTATTTCACTGGCAAGTGGATCGCAACAGAAATGACATAGGAAAGCATTTTAGCTGTGATGTAATAGTCCCAAAATTCCTCCTAAATACTCCTCATGCAGTTGCATCTGTTTTGAGCATGCATTATTTACAAAGCAGAAGTTTCGTTATTTTAGAGAAAAGTTCAGACTGACAGCAATAAAAAAGTTAGTTTTCAAGAATGTTATCTATTTCATATTATGTTAGTAATGCAACCTTGTTAGGATAGCCCTTTCCCACCCATCATTTTGGCCCAAGTTTTTACTGTTGCATAGTCAGCTAGTCAATTTGTACCCATGTAATAACAGAATGCTTTCTTTAGCTCTACTGATCTGAATTTTATGTTTAATTTGAAACACAGAATGCCAAACATGGATGAAAAAGAAAATGCATTTAAATGCATTTTATATTATAAAAATTTTCAACCATACATTCATGTTTCTCTCCCTCTCTGCCTCTTTCCCTTCCCCTCTCTCTGGAGATAATAAATAAAAAATCTTCAAATAAATAAATACAACAGAAAATTTTATTTCAAAGTTCAGTTGCAGAATTAATTTTACTTTTGATTTCCAGCTAATGATTTTAATAACACTATAATACTAATAAACAATGCTTATGAAGTGCCACACACAGTGCTCAGCACATACTTTTTCTTATGCAATTATTAGTGATACTTCGACCCAAGTCACACAAACCCATGCAGAATAGAATGTAATAATAACACCATTATTTAGGACATAGTTAAAACAAAAAGTTCCAGGCCAGCAAACATGGTTATAGCAGATGGTTTAACAGGTAACTTCATGGGCACATGATTGCCTTATATTAAGCTAAAAGAAACAAGTTGATGATATTTCAGAAATCCTCCAATCACAGCTTACATCCTGTACATTGTAGGATTTTGCTCTATTAGTAATATAAGTTGCTTTGTGAACGATTCGCTTACTATGGTGTCTCAGGTGCTTTGCTTTCGAGGTCTACAATGGATAGTGTAGATTTTGCTCATAATGCTAGATTATTTCTAATTTAGTCTTGGTAGGTCAGAGTTTTTCCCACAAACTCAAATAGATGAGAAGTTGTGCTTTGGAGTTTGGCTCATGCACAGATGCAGCCCTGAGGAGAGGAGTTCAGCTCAAGGGTGCTGAGCCCTGCTCAAGACTGAATTACTCTTTACTTTCCATTTGAATTGCAGGATGTAAGCATCTCTTTGCCTAGGGGTGGCCCATTTACCAACCAGTCCTGTTTGGAAATGGGATTGCTTTCAAGTGGGCCAGTAGGCCCTGAGAAACATCTTTCAACTCAGAATTGATTGGGATTTAGTAATCTGTGGCAACGTGTTCTCATTTAAGCATGGAGCAGATTTTTTTCTTCTATAACCAATTACAATTTTAAAAAGGCAAATAGTCTTGCATCACACAAGGAGCTCGACTTCAGTTTGGAGACATTTTCCACCTTATTAAATGTTGTTTATATCCTCATCTTTGCACACCCTCTGCCTTCCCAAAGCATTTTATAGCTCCCTCTGTATCTGATTTATCAATTTTCTTTTGGACCTTCCACATTAAATTTAACCTCACTCTCACCCCCAAACCTAGAACCTCCAAGTAACTAGACAAAAGCAAAAAAACAGTTTGCTCCCTGCCAAGTCTGCACCCATGTCTCTCATTTTTCTTTACTCTAATCTAATCGCTAATTCTTAAGCTTGGCCAAATAGTTAAAAATGTTAAGTGCTAGCAAAGCCTTTTACCTCCCCCTCATATCTGTCTCTGTTTATGGAATGGGCCCGGTTTCCTCCTCTTCTCCTTCAGCCCGGGGTCTTCAGGTCAGAACACTGTAAATACACACAGCCCTGGCAGATCCATAAATCTGAGCAAAGGGCAGGCTTATATATTCAGATAAGCGTGGTGGGGGTGGGGGCAGGGAACAGTGGAGGACCAGCAGAGTCTGACACTCCACAGCCGTGTTCAGAGAAGAGAACAAAAAAGGCCAAGAACCTTCACTGCGGAAGGAAAAAAGATTTTTTGTCTTGAAACATCCCTCCTATTTTCTAATGGATGAGGAGGTTGGCACTGGTTCTTCTCTCTCTTTTTCTTTTTTATTTGTTCCACATTTCTTATACTCTCATCTTTACTGAACATATTGTCTTGGAGGCAATCAGATTAAACACTAAATTTCATTTATTTGCAATGTCTTTTTTTTTTACACTTAAGTGTATTTGTGTTTTGAACTTGGTTCATGTGGTGTGTGTGTGTGATGTGAAGTGGAGTCATTTTACCAGAAATTCTTCTGTACTGTAATTTTTCAAACCCAAGGTCTTTGACTAAATAACCATGTTATTAGTCACCACATTGAATCCAAGAAAAATATGTCTGAAGGAGTTAGGAATGACAAAGTGATAAATAAAGGGTTACATATCCTTCAGCGTTCAAGGCTTCTACAGTATTCCCTAGTCTAAGTCTCTACTGTAAGATTCTTAGAAATCAAAATTGCCTGCAACTTCTCAAAGACCGTCCCCCTTTGGGGATGTGCCCCTTGTGAACACAGGTATTGTCACAATGAAAGGTCCTGAGCGAGGTGGGTGTGGCTGAGGACATACTTCCTATCTAGCTCCTTTGCTCAATTATCCTTTATTTGCAATGAGTTACTCTTCAAATTTGCCTTAGCCATTGAAGATGCTAGAAAAATGTGGCACTGGACTCATTTTCAACCATAATTTTAGATTTTATTACATACACATACACACAATTTTTCTCTGATTTATCTGTTTTTATTTTGGTTAATAGAAAATGGATTTTAAAAAATGCTAATTCATGTTCCTCAGAAGAGCTTCTTTTCTTGGGTTGAGAAATTAGTAAAAATTCCTTGTAGGTAAGAGAATTTTATGAGAAAATTGACAAAAGGGTGACTGGGTTGGTAGCCCAGAACATTTTCTACAGTGTAACTTCTCTTTGTACAAATTCTTTAAGCAATAAAGTAATGTACTAGGTGCTTCAGATATATAGTAATTCAAATCCTCACAATCCCATGTGGCAAATGAAATAGCATGGTCTCCATTTATAAATGAAAAACTCGGTTGAAAAGTGAAAAAACTTAGCCCACGACATACATCTAAGTCCAGAATTAGAATGCAAGTCTGGCCCCCTGAGTTGCCTCTCATGGCCTCAAGTTCTGTGTCTTCAGAATGAAGATCTTGGATGGAATGGTGTCTATGTCTATTTATTGGTGGTATGTCTGGGTTAATTTCTTCCAGCCCACACCATCTTTCCTGAAGACTACCTCATTTTGGCATTATTAATTGCTCCCTGGTTTTTGGCCTGACTCTCACAGACCTTTGGACCATGTGCTTGAGACCAAACTGGTGGATTCCTCACCTGATTTACTTTTCCTCTGTGGTCCACATAGTGTTTCCTGGGAACCCTCTCCACTCCACTCTGTAGGTCAAGTTAAAGGCTTTCTAGCTGCTTCAGCCCTCTCCTGTCTCACTTACCATAAGCCAGCCTGGCAGTTTCATGACATGTGCAGGCAGCATTATAGTCCCATAGCCTGGGCTTGAATTTTGGCTCCCCTGTTTACGAGCCCTCTGATGGTGGACAAATTACCCCTCTGTGCCTTGATTTTCTTGCCTGTACAATGGGCTTTAAAATACCACTTATTTTATAAAGTAGCCTAGTTCAGTTTTTTGGTATTGCTTGACTGAACTATTGAAATAGTCTTCAAGCTGACTTCCTTGTAGCTGGGCTCTTCCTTCCCTAACCCAGCCTTCCTAATTTTACTAGAGTTATAATGAAACAACAATAAACATGATACTCTCCTGCTTAAAAATCTTTAAGACTCCCAATTGACCTCAAGTCAGGTAAAGTCTTCATAATCTCCTCCAAGCTGGCCTTTCCATGATCATTTTCCTCCAGGTCCCCCTAAACAAGTTTTGGCAGCAAAACAAATTACACATGTGATATTCTTTTACACCTCCAAACTTTTGTCCATATGGTGCCCTGTACTAAGAATGCCCTTTCTTTCTATTTCCATTTATGAAGTACACTTATCTTGCAGGTTCAGTTTAAAAGTAACCTATTTTTTTAGGGTAACATAAATGGAATCAGTCACCTCTGGTGTGTACCCCTCTGTTTTAGAGCCTAACATATTGTATGGTCCGTATGCACTATAATTATTTGTCTGCTGTGGACTGCCTTGGGCAGAGAATATGTAGGTTTCAACCTGATATCTTTTGTTCTAGAGCTTTGCATTAGTGGTAGCCCCCTAAATTTAATGTATAAAATATTATTATTGCCATGGCTGTGTGGCTTAGTGGATTGAGCACTGGCTGGCAAACCAAAGGGTTGCCAGTTCAATTCCCAGTCAGAGCACATGCCTGGGTTGCGGGGCAGGTCCCCAATTGGGGGCGTGTAAGAGGCAACCACACATTGATGTTTCTCTCCTTCTCTTTCTCCCTCCCTGCCCCTCTCTTTAAAGATAAATAAGTAAAATCTTAATTAATATTATCATCACTCCTAATCAAATGTTTATGATGCTGTTAATTAGTTGAATTAACTCTTGTTAGCTTAAAATGATCAAAGACAGTGAACCTGTAACAAAATTAAATTAAAAAGTCAAAATTAAGCCATCATGTTTTTTCCTAGTCTTCAATACATGTTACACGTTACATTTTTCTGACACTTTAAGAAAATCTGCTAATGGAATTCTTTAGATCATTAGTGAGGTTTCTATATTTAATACAATGTTTCATTAGAAAAAGAACCCGTTTCTTCCTTATATTCCCTTACTCTAAGCATGACATTTCATGAGAGGTAGTATATTAGTGATTCCAAGTATAGGCTCTGCAGCCAGGGTACCTGGGCTTAAATCCTGGTGCTGCCACATACAAGCTGTGTAACTGTTGGAAACAGTTTTCTTAGGAGTTGTTCTGCAAGTATCATAGTAACCTGTATGACAGAGAGTAGTTGTGAGGATCCAATGAGCACTCACTTAGATGAGTGCCTGACTTAGAGCAGTTGCCCAAAGAATGTGCTGTATTATTCTGGTGGTGTTCACAAGAGAGGACCTGCAATCCTGGTACAAAGGTGAGAGGTGTTTCGTCATCAGAGAACAGGAGAGAGGATGGAAGAACCTTGAGAGGTGTGAGGGTTGGCCCAGGCACCTGCACAGGGGCTAGTTATCCATTCAACACTGAAGCGATTTAGCATTTCATTTCATCATTTTACACATGAAACTAAATCTAGGAACAAACCCTAGTTTTACCCTAGCAGTTAGGATGGTGGGCTCCAGAATCATCCTGCCTGGGTCCAAATTTCAGCTGCATGGTGCACTGGTTGTATGACCTTGGGAAATGCTTTCATTTCTGTAAGTTTAAATTCTCTCATCTGGCAAAAAAGAAAAAAATGATTTGTACCTTCTTCCTGTTGTGAGAATTAAATGAAAACAAAATCACTAGACATGTTTATCACAGTGCCTGTCACATAGTGAGTACTTAGGTGTTAATGCGGTTTTCTTATTGAAAATATTGAAATACTTACAATATCTTTTCTCATTTACTTTATTGTGAAATACAATACATAATATCTATAGAGTATAAAGACATTTATGTAGATTTAAAAAAACAAGGTGAACACCTGTATAGTCACCACTGCCGATTATAAAAATAAAATGTTGCCATCCCTTCTGAGTTCTCTATAAGCCTT
Organism: Noctilio leporinus; assembly: GCA_004026585.1. NCBI lineage: Eukaryota > Metazoa > Chordata > Mammalia > Chiroptera > Noctilionidae > Noctilio > Noctilio leporinus. The sequence goes on from PVIW01000148.1 coordinate 394,927, forward strand.
CCTGAGCACATCTGTCTCTCCCTCAGGAAGTTACTGCTCTCTTGAACTGCGCATCATTAAATGCTTCTTTTAAACATCATCATTTTAGTTCATGTAAATGTACCATTTAACAATAGGTTATTTGGCTTTATCTTTTAGGAGTTTCATATGAACGGAAACACTATCTATCTACCTATCTATGCTGTGCCTTGCTTTTTGCTTTTAACAGTTGCAACTGAATTGATGTGCATAGCTCTAGTTCATTCATTTTCTCTGTTATATAGCATTTTATTATATCAATGCAACAAAATGTATTTTGTTATTTTTTCTGTTGGTCATCTGGACCATTACTGGTTGGTTGCTATAACAAATACCACTACATAGCACATGCATGTACATGTGCCCTGGTGTACACATGAAAAGACTAGGTTTTTTAGGAAGTGATGGATGGTAAATTCTTTCCCAAGTAGCAGCACATAAAAGGGTGTTTGACAGATTATTATGTACATATTTTGGGTCCTTATAAAAATTACTCAGGAGAGTTGTCAGTCCCTTAGGTTTCATCATTTCTATATAAAATTCCAATGATCTACCCTCTTCTCACATTTACAATGTGGTCTTTTCCCACATTGTACTAAGGTAGGGCTGGGGGATGACTAGAATATGATAAAGGTGTGGGAATGATTAAGTTACAAAGGTCCTTAAGATCTATTTGGGGCAACCTCTCTCGTTCTGTCTCTTTTGGATCTCTTGCTCTGGAGGAAGCAGCTGCCCTGTTGCAAAAAATAACATAGAGACCCACAAGGTGAGGAGGAGAGGCCTCCAGCCAATGGCCAGCAAGGGCCTGTGGCTTGCCAACAACCATTTAAGTGATCTTGGAAGGGAGTTTTCCAGCCCTTCAGGCCTCGAGTTACTGTAGTGTGATAGCTTGACTACAGAACCTCATGGGAGACCTTAAGTCAGAATTGGCCAGCTAAGCCACATCTAGATATCTGACCCGCAGAGCTGTGTGAGATGGTAAAATGATTGTCTTAAGCTAAATTTGGGTATAATGTGTTATGAAGCAGAGATAAATAATACATATTCCATTGAAGAGACAAAACTCCCAAGTTACTTTAAGAACTTTTTAAATAAAGCAGAAAATCTGAAAATTAGATTTGAAAACTGGTGACATAAAAGGTGGATGCACTAGCAAATCTAGGTGTTTAGTTGGTCATGTAAAAAACCACCATAAAGCTGAGAAACCCATGATAACTTGTGATTCATAACCTATAGAAACATGTGCCCAGTGTCTTCAACATTTTTATTAGAGTCCTTTAGATGTTTAAGTTATTTTTAATGTAAAACATTGATTATAACATAATAGCAAAATAACAGAAACCATTTAAATATATGTAAATGAAAGGATAGTTAAATAAATGATATATCCACTCAATAGACTATTACAAAGTGATGACATATATTTTTTGAGAAAACCAATGGCATACTCCCAACATAATGTTAAGTGAAAAGAGCAAGATACATACTGTACAACCAGTGAAAAACCAAACATCAACTCTAAGGTTGGATTACCTGAGATTTTGCTTTTCTTCATTAACTATTTTCTGGACTTTGTAAGTTCTCTCCAATAAGCATGTGCCATTACTTTCATTGTTTTTAGAAAGTGTTTTTAATGGCTAAAGAAATTATTCTTGATATAGTTTTAGTACTACAAAGGGATAAGGACCACAAACGTCTACCTTCAAATTGAAAAAAAAAAAAATTCTACTGAATGGACAACAACAACAGAGCATCTGTAAAGGTTCTGGCTGCTGTTTCAGGTTGGCTTCTTTCTAAATCATCTTTCTAATTTTGTTAATTTCATTTATACAAATAATGTAATCCATTCATTGTTTTGTTAACATCAGAAATTCTGGAGAGAGAATCAGAGGATAAATTCATAGAATATCAGAAGTTTCACATGAATGTAGTTTATATATTTTAGTTTCTACTCATTGAAAGGAGGAAGGATGAGGTAGATGAGCTCTCATGGGTGGGCGATGTGGAGGTGAGGATTGCCTAAGATCTTCTTAGATTGGGAGGGGGTGTTTCTGAGGCAGCAAATCATGGCATAATTGAAAAAAGAGATTAACTAGACTAAATGGAGTCTACAATTGTTGCCTAAATATTGGTGCTTTATAACAGAATAAGCATAAATACTTATTTTTGGTATCAGTAAAAAAATCTTAAAGCTTAGTAGTTGACTAGGCTATAAATATATTTGGTTATCAAAATTCTCTTTATAAAAATATTTTGCTCATTAAATGAAACTTGGGAAAGACCTTAAAGTAGGCTATTGTATTTGAAAGAACCAAAGTCTTATCACACAAGGAGAACTGATTCCACATTTTGGTGTCTATCTTCTGAGATTTATAATCTTTTTATGCATTTCCATTGCATTTTGTGCTTTTCCTTTTTATGCTTTATTGTACTGTGACTTTTCTGCTAGCTTGTTGGCTTTGTGAGTACAGTGGTTATGTCTTTGTGAGTACAGAAGAAAGAGATCCTTTCCTCTGTCCTCTAGAACATGGTGAGTATTTAAACATTTGGTGAATGACTAAATTGTTTGGAAAATACAAGGGTGGGGGGAAGAAAGATCTGTGAGAAGTAATTGAAGCTTCAGGAATAGGAAGAAAATATCATGACTTCTAGGTTTATTTGAACCATTGAATATTGAATCACATTTTCTTTGCAAAACAAGTAACTATTTTAGTTTTATCATGCACAAAACACTGGCCAAACATATTTCAGGCAACATGAAAAAATGTTACCAATTATGGCAAGCACTGGAAATTTATAATTTGGTGACTTCATAAAGATCTAATCATTCCAACATCACGTTTCCAAGCATTATTTTATTAAGCACTCCATTTATAGGGAATCTTGTAGCCAGAATTTATTGTTTGTTTAGATGTTTCCAGTGCCCTCATCACTGAGGTCCCTGGTTGCATGTGTAGAAGATTAAGAGATACAATAAACTAAAAAGAATAGACCAAGCAACACATACTAAATCCAGGCCAAACTAAATAAATATGTCTATTTCTAAGTGCTGAAGTTCAACAAGAACAAAAACAAATTCTTACATATAAAATAAGTGCAATTTCCATAAGAAAGATACTTCAGCTTTAATTTGTTCTGAGTTTCTCCAAGTTAAGCAGTTAATTCATAAGCCAGTAGTCATAATTATTTTTTATCTTCCAATTATATTTTGAAAATACTATAGACCACAAGTAAGCACAACTAAGTTAAAAGTAAAATTTCCCAAGGTGTGAATTAAGGACAAGACATGTGTTTCCAATGCAGAACAAATGATTCTAAAATCCCGTTTGAATCTGCTATTAATAAAATCAACAAGAATGAAACACAGTTAAATGCAATTCTTCCTAGTGTCAGGTTAAAAACCAAATTCCCTGGATTCGACTTCTAGTTGTGTGATGGTGGATGAATTGCTCAATCTCTTTGTACCTCATTTTTCTCACACATAAAGTGAGGATAGTGACGGTGTCTGCCTCATTGGGTTACTGTGAGAATCCCTTGAGTTAATGAGTGTTAAGTTGAGAACAATGATTGGCACAAAGGTGCAATATAGGTGTTATTTGTAATTATTAAACAGTAAAACAAAACACCTGCCTGTTTTTAAACATGGCCTCATCTCTTTCTGGACAAGAGAACACCTTCGTCATCTCTACAGTTTGTCTTTCACACTCATTCTTATCTTATCTTTCAAACAAGAATGCTTCCCTTGCTTGCCTGTTGGCAAAACTTAATCTCTATTTAGTTAGAATGTTATAATATGTTGGTGGCAAAAATGGCTCAAGGCTCATTCCTTTGAATATTAGTGTCTTTGTATTTCCTGACATTCTAGAATTAGCCATGGCGCTTGAAAAGACCTTTAGACATCTATAGGAAAATACAAGCAAACTCTTAAAATGCTTCTCTTAAAATAAACCTCTTTAACATTTTTTCCCAGAGTACAGAGGATTGAGTATCTCATATTGCTATTATTTTAAAATGGAAAATAACAGAAAAATTTTCTGTATCAAGATCAGTGTTGACAGGACTGTGCATAAGGAAACTGAATATAATTTTTTTCCTGGGAGAGCTAAAGTGAGAAACCAGTTGTGCGATTTGCTGCCCGTTCATTTGCCATCTCTTCCATGGCAAAGGTCCATAGTGGCCAGAGGTCTCCAGGCACAACAAAGGCCAACACTCTGGCATTCTACCCATGATTGAAGGCTCTATTACATGGGACAGTTGCTTCATTTCCCGAGCCTCATCTGTTATGTTGCATCAGCTGTATAACCACGTCTGCGTCAAAGCAGGGACCTGGTCTAGGTGGCAGTGTGAGGCCCACCCCAACTCTTAGGGCCATGTCTCAGCTTACTTGTTTCACCGTGAGGGCACTGCCAATCTCATACCCATGATAACATCTTTAGATTCCAGCGTTCCAACGAAGAAATCCCCTGCCGTGGAGTTTCTTCTGGATGTATTTGCCTTCATAGATGGGTCTGGAAAGCTTCTTGAAAAAGAACAGTTCTGTCCTCCTATCAAGGCCATAGTAATCTTTCTAAATATCATTTGGATCATGATACTTCCCTAAATAACAATCTTTCAATTGCTCACCTTGTAAATAGGGTAACACACCAGTATTTGCATGGTACTCATGACCTTTCATGGCGGGCCCCTGAGGTCCACTACTCCACAGGTACCTGGAGCTCTGGTCCTAATAAGCTGAGCACTTCCCCTTGGTTGCTGTCATCTCTCTTTCCCATGACTTGCTTTTGGGAGGATTCCTTTCTCTTTCTTTCTTTGCTTGGTAAATCCCTGTCTTCCTATACTTTTAACATGTCTGTTGAGAAGGCTGTCCTGAACCTCTAAGAGGAACTAGATGGCCCTCCTCTGTACCCACCCATCTGACCCTCATAGTTTCTCATTGCAGCACTGGCTGTGCCACGTTTTACTTGCCTTTTCATATTCATGTTGCCCACTGGTCTGGAAGCTTCTGAGGATAGGTACTGGAGCTCTCATTTTGGCAATTTCTACACCCATACACAGAGTCTGTAGTACATGGGTCAGTAAGCATTTACTGAATAACTAAATAAAGTGTAAATTTGATAAGATTTCCCACATGGTAATTAGGGATGACATAAACCTAGAGATTATAATTAGGTTTATAGCTGGTAGGAAATTGTTCCCAGAGAATTCGGAGAGGACAGGCCTGAACCAGAGAAAAATGTGTGATGGTTTCTGAGAACTAGAAAGAGTATGAGTTGAGGTGCAGAGGCTACTGAACCAGAAAAGAACTTCTTCAACAGATAACACACTCAAATGATTCAGCCTTGAAACTGATGAGGTGTAAAATTCTACTTTTTGGGATAAGAAGTTCATTAAACTAATAAAGGTTGTAAGAGAAGAACTTGTTTCAAAGGGACTCAAAATGAACCATGAGTGTGATGGAAAGTGCTTGAAAATTTTTAATTATTATTATTAATTGCTATTTATTTAACACCTACTATCTACTGAGCATTTTCATTGTATGCTTTAAATTCATAAACTCCTTTAACTGAAGCCCTACAACATCTCTGTGGAGTAGGTAACATCAGCCCTGTTTTGTAATTGAGGAGACTGAGGCTCAGTGAGATTCAACGACCTGCCTGAAGTCACACAGCCTGGAGGAGACAGCACTGAGGGGGACATTTCAAAGGCCACAGATCACTGTTACTTCTTGAGGAAAGTTGGGGTCCATTCTGAGTGCCCATTTTAAGATGGTCATGGACAAAATAGAGCACATGCTGAGAGGGGAGGTAGATGATGTCGAGGTGACATCTAATTGCATCCTCATTTCTCAGGTTGCTGAATCAACTGAAGAACAGACATAGAAGTCAGATCCATAGACATACAAGTGTCAGCTTTTTCAGAGGAAACTTGCGCTGAGGTGAAGCAGATGTGCAAATCCCACACCCCCATTGAAGCACCATGCATAGCTGCCAGAATTGCAGGGTTCACCTGGAAGGGGCTGAGTGCCCCCAATAAGCTCACTGCAGAGAGAAATTGCTCTCCGAAGGCAAGCGGCTCAGAAGGAGAGGGTCCTGTGTGAACTTATCCATTCCTGTTCAGTGATGTTCTCCGAAACCATCAATCAGGCAAAGCCAGTGTGACTCTAAACCTCCCCAGAGAAACACAGAGTCAGGTACTGAAGCTCTGGTTCTTAACACTGGCAAGGTGTTACCTGATATATCAATGGAGCCAGACTGGCTTGATGGTTCATTTTATGTGCCAAGTTGGCTATGCTACAGTCTCCAGTTGCTTACTTAGTCAAACACCAGTGTGGATGCTGCTGAGGAGGTATTTTTTTAGGGGTGATTAACACTGAGATCAGAAGACTCTGAGTAAAGCAGATTATCCTTCATACTGTAGGTAGGCCTCATCCAATCATTTAAGGCCTTAAGAGCACAGACTGAGGTTTTTTTGAAGAAATTCTCCTCAAGATTGTAGCATGAACTCTTAGCTAACTTTCTAGACTGCCAGCCTGCCTTATAGATTTCAGACTTGCTAGTCTCTACAATTGTGCAAAATGGTAGATCTCCCCCCACCAAAAAATCTTCTATTGGTTCTGTTTCTCTGCAAAACTCTACTATTACAACCGGGAATGTTGAATCTGCAACTGAGGTGTAAAGGAGGTGGCCAAGACTTTGCCATGTTTCTTATCAGTTCTCATAGGGTAACATTCACTATGTTGCATAAGTGTGAACTATTTTCAGGTGCTTTGAACATCTAAAATAATTTAAATATAGTAGACAGACCTTGTCAATGGCAGTATAGAAAATACGCTTCGATGGTTGGCTGCTAGGGGTACTTCCAACTATTTTGAGGACAGTGACATTGTCTTAAGCTTCTGTTAAATAATTGTTATAATGTGATTTCTTTTCTTTCTTTTTTCTTCTTCTTCTTCTTCTTTTTTTTTTTTTACATTTTAACATTTGCGACATTCTTTCATGTCTATTAACTTATTGGTTTTCTCATCCTGCCTAGCACACAACAAGACAATTGTGGATTTGAGTTAAAAGTGTAATGATGTCAAATAAAGAGCTAAATTTCAACTGTAAATTAACCTATATTTCTCTATTTTCTTCAAAATGCTTTGTCCCTATGCATTTCTTTTTAAAGTATTCATTTTGTATGGCCAGCATATTTGCAGTGTCCTATTATTACTTGGTTATTTAATTATAAAATTAAAATGCATGGCTCACAGGATTTTTGACCAGAACTAAGCAAGAAATTATAATACAAATGAGAATATAACCTAATTTGTAAATAACATTTCTCCAAAGTCAATTTTCTTATTTTCATAAGAAACACAATTGAAAGGAGAAATCTGTTAAATTCATCCAAAGGAATAAAAGAGTTATTAAAACGTAAAAAGTGCCGCTTCTTTAAGTGTTAATGAACACCAGCTTTATCATTTCTAAAGAAGGGGATTTTGTTTTTAGTTTTTCTCTTCCAGGAAAATTTTTTACGGCCCCCCCTCCCCCACTTGGCAAAGGGACATGGGCTTGAATTTGAGATTTAAGGCCACATAATAGCTGATTTGGAAATTTTGAGACAATTCTATCCCTTCTCCCTGGAGCACTCCCTCTGCTTCTCCTTGAGTTATCCTGTCAACATCCTTGGTTTTACCACCATGTCATGCCCAGCTGCTTAACTCTGCCTTCTGTGAGGAGCCAAGGAGACTTCTTCTTTTTTTTTTTTTAATTAATTTTATTATTGTTGTTGTATTATAATTGTTTCAGTTATTTCCCCCATTGAGACTTCTTGAAGCTCCGACGCCAGTCCAGTGTTCAGATCATCTTGTGGGACAGAGAGTAAGAGCCTGAGCCAAAAGTATCACTGGAAAGTAGAGGTTGAGGGTGGTAACAAGCTTTGTTCTTGATAGTTCATGTTGCAGGTGATGCTAGCAAACTCCAGGGAAGCACAGAGGTGGCAGATTTCACCTCATAGGAAGAAGGGCGTTCAGCTCTGCAGCATTTCCAAGTGTGGTATTGCGGTACAGAGCCAGGATGCCCCCAGACCCAGCTTACAGCAAAGGGTTATCCAAGTGTGGTTCCTGGATGCTCATCGAAGAGAATTTGTCAGAAATGCACATTCTCAGGCCTCACCCAAGGTCAGCTGGGTGACCTAGAATCTCTAGGAATAGGGCCCCACAGTCCATTTGACAAGTCTTCAGGGGATTCTGACACACACTCCACTTTGACAACTGCCAGTTTATAGCACTTCGGCTCCTCAGAAATCTAGATGCATGAACATTTGGGGTTTTCAAAATAAGATGAACATCATATTTTCATGGAGTGTTTCCTCAGTAAAGAAGGCTCTGGCCATATCAAAACACAAAGCGTGTGTGCACGTGTGTGTGCACGTGTGGTGTTGGGGATAGAAATGATAAGCTGATGGCCCAGTTCAGATCTCTGTGGGCTTCTAACTGTAGTGACATAGGAAATAGGCAGAGGCAAGTTCTAAGAACTGTCTCTCTTCATCAGATTTTAGAGCTGCATTCTTGGAAGTCTTCACTCTGGATCCTCAGGGCTTTATGGGGGCAAGGATGGGCCTGCCTGGGCCTTGGCACAGTATGGCCTCTGGGTATCCAGGCTGAGATCAAGATGGACAGCCTGACCCTGGTTGGCTGGGACTGGAGCACTGCTCCTCTCAGGAAAAACTGGGCTGGGTCGGGAGGCTTGAGCAGGGGTCTCAGTCCCACCTCCACTGAGTTCTGTGACCTGGGACAAGTCCCATCCTCTCTAGGCCATCTGGGAAAGTTGGTCAGACAGATGGCCATTTGAGGGAGGGGAACCATGATGGTGCTGACATTATAGGCCTCCTCACTCCTCCCACTTCCCGTTGTGCACCAAGAACTTCAGCAGGAGGCACCTTTCCACCAAGGAATCTGCTCTCCCAGAGAAAAGTAGTTTATAAAATAAGGGATTTCTAGGTACACTTCCAGCTCCAACAATCAATGGGCAGGCCTTGGCTCAGTGTCCTAACTTTGAAGCCCTGTGGTGATAGGTTTTATATATTGTTTCAAAGGGCTGGAGTCTGCTTCTGAAGATTTGTTTTCTGGTGGTGGGCTTAACAACTCTTTTTCTTTTTCTTTTTTTTTCCTTCCTAATCTATTTTCTTTTACAAAGAACAAATGCCCCCAAGAACAATTTGCTCTGAGATTACTAGACTCTCAACTTAAACATTACCAAAAGCTATAATTTAGAAATTCTTTTATCTATCCCAAGCTAATAGTTTTGCATGTCCTTATATTGTTTTCATCTGTTTCCTCAAGTCCCCTCCCCTTCGGTTATTGTTTCTGGAATATGTACGGGCTTGTTTAATTTTAGTGCTGAATTTGGGGTATGGAAAGGATTACTCTTAATTATATTACTTAGTTATTGAAATGTAATATTTTTATGTGGACCTTCTGTGCTACAGTAGCAGTGTGCTCTTTTGTGAAGGTAGTAAAGATGAGGACCCTGAGGTAAATTGGGTCGGTATCTACAGCAATCCAGGAACACTCTAACCTTCAACATCTCCAGACCAACTTCTCAAATACTTTTTTCAATGTGAAACATTCACTTAGGCCAAGTAGCCAACCAGGTCAGTGGTGTTTTTCTCCAACTCAGTGGAACCCCTTAGGCATCTTGTAAAATAAATGCCACAAGGCCTAACAAAGATTTTCCTCCTAGGGAGGTTATGCATATTGAGTTGGGTTGAGTTGATGGGGCATTTTCCCTCTCATTGGCCTGGTGATTACAATTCTGTCTCTTAAACTCCACCAGGTCAAACCACAGCCCAAATGACTTTTTAAAAAGATATAATGCTCGCAAAGAATAGAAAAATAAATTCATGGTCAAAAACAAGAAGAAAAGCATTCTATCTCAATGAATTTCTCCTTTTGTCAAGAAAATAATCAACCTCAACTTTCTCCATATTTGTTTGTGTCATCTGGCAAGTTAGGAGTTGGAAGTTCATAGCTTTGTTATAGGGTCCAGACACCAAACGCTGCACTGTCAGGAGAGCAGGACTGGTTACATGATCTGTGGGGCTCAGAGCCATATGAAAATGTGAGGACCTATGTTAAAAAATTATTAAGGATTTCAAGATGGTGACAGCAGAGCATTAGGTCAAGCATGGGCTCTGCAGGGCTTGGTGTCCGAAACTACACAGTCACACATTGTCAGTGTGGTCCTGCCTCAAGGAGAGACCCAGTTCAGGTGGAAAAAGCATCAATTTTCTTCTTTCCTTTTCTTCAGCTCAAGTCATTTAGGTTTGTCCCAGCTTAAATAACTGCCTCTCTCCTTTCCACATTTGCTCCACATTTGCGACTATCTCTAAGCAACATGTAGATTGTAGTGTCAAGATTGCATCAGCAATGAGTCCTCAAAGGCTTGATGAAAGCTGTCAGAGGGGAAACTTGGAAAGGCGGCCTCTGAGCTCCTCATTGGAGCTGCTCTGCTCCCCCAGCACAGTTGATTTGCAGATCCTCAGCTCCTGCTTCAACTATGGAGTTATAGCTCCCTTTAGTCTGACAAAATCCTTTATAATTCTCTTAAATGTTCCAGGCCTTTTTAGCTTTTTCAAATAATTGTTATCAATGCCTGCCAAATGCCTTAGATCTTTTCTTTCTTGTCTTTACTATAAATACTACCCTTATTCTTTAGCAGCAATATTATGGCTATTCATAGCTGCAAAATCTCTACAGCTATCTGGTTTTCTTTATCCTCATGTTCTCAAAGAATTCTAAGTCTCACTCCATTGGTGTTTATGTGATTGTTGTAATAAAATGAATTTCTTTTATAAAGGAAGTCTCATACCTACTCATAATTTCTTCTATAAAAGGTTAATCTGCCATCTCCAGTCCCTATGGTATTACTGGTTTCTGATTGTACGGGGGGTGAGGGGGAGATATATTTTGTGACATTTTAAATTGGAACTCACAGTTGGCTTAGAGGTAGCTTTGCCCAAAATGGGAGTAATTGGAAATTGCTGCCTCTAAACAAAAGTACTATATATCCTGTGAACTGGGGGTCGTCAGAGGGGAGGGGAGAGGAAAGAGGCACTTCTACAGACTATTGCTGCCAAAGATAGTCACCACCAGGCAGTGAAGTTGAATTCATCAATCAAGTTCAGGACTTCCAAATCACATCACCACAGAAAAATTGACTGATGCATTAAATATGTAAATAAAATGCCAGGTTTGTGTGTGTAACCAGTTCTCTGTATTCTGTCCAGTGCTACCATTTGTCTGGGGGATGCACTTGACACTTCCATTTCTACAACTGGGGTCCATCTGTCTTTGGGCCTTAATTTTTCTTTCAGATAGGTAGTGGTGGTGGCTGCAGTCCCAGGCAGGAGAATCACAAGACATGGGACACGTTCTTCAATGCTTTCTTTGCGCATGAACTACCATGTGACTTTGGCTGACTTCTATATTTTAAAACTGATTGTTATATCTGTCAAAATAGGTCATTTCTTTCTTTTTAGGGAGGTGAGTTACATGGTTAGAGGAAATATCTGTGAGAGCATTTACAAATACTTGAAAGAAAAATCCTCTTCCTTTCTGACTTTACCCCCTCTAGATCTTCTTATTGCATTTTTCACTACTTCTTTGTTCTTTTGAAGAATGGGAAAGTAGGAGTCAGAGCTTTGAGTGTTTGTACATGCATTTTGTATGAATATTTCAATGCATAAACAAACGTGGACTTAGATTTTGGATTCACAACTTCTTGAAAAAAAAAGAAAAGAAAAAGTCCCCTCGAAGCCCCAGAGGGTGAGTTCTTTGTCAATTTATCCACCCATTGTGTGTTGCCATTCTGGTATACAAATGTCTAGCTAGCACCTTGATTTATTTTTCTTGGTAAGTATGGTTCTTTGCTTTCTTAAGGTGTTATAGGGGTGGGCCTATGTGCCTAAGTAAAAAGGTAAACTGATGGAGTTGAGGCCACCAGCCTTTTATTTAATTGTTTTCTCATGCTGAACAATTGTAATGCAACTTCTGTTCTGATAACAATATTCCTCTTCATGAAATGAGATTGGAAGGAATAGCCCTCTCTGCTTGCTATAAGTCAACCAGCAGCCTCCCACCCTTCTCTGGGTTCCCCAGAACATCAATGCTCTTCAGAACTCTGCACAGCAGACTTCCTTCTGCCAGACTTCCCGTCACTCCATCCTGCCACCAAATACATTTTGCTAATGTGGGGCAGTTTCAGTTTGTCTCGCCAGAAAATAAGTCTTTATTTCAAAGCTTTTCATCCTTCCCATGTTACTCTAAACACATGTTCACTGGATTTCCATAGGCTCATCAAGTAATTTCTTACAGACTCTTTTCGCTTTGTAAAAATGTTCCCTCCTGTCTTCCTTGACATCTCTTTCATTAGCTCTTTTCTATCTTATCAAAATCTTTACTTCCTGGGAGAAAGGACTGTCCCTTGAAAAGAGCATGGGGTTTGGAGTTTTTAATGTGAGCATTACCTTTTAGAAGAACTCACTGTGGAAACTGAAGCCATCTCTCAGCCCCTGTCTCCATAACTGCAAATGCAAATATAAAGGGCACTTTTCTCATAGTGGTATTGGGAGGGTTACTTGAGATAATACATGTTAAAGTCATTTATGGATATTTTAAAATGTGTGTTTACTATTCTGTATGTTGTTTTTATTCTCATTTTTACTCTGATAGATTTTCCCGATTTATGCAAGTGATATGTAGGCTATTTTAGTGTAAATTTAATTTTTGACTCACAAAACATGTATTTACTTTCTTCTGACATTAATTGTTGGTACCAACCCAGATTTTGACCTTTTATTTATTTTTTAAACCAAGGAATTTAAAGTTAGAAATAAAAGGAAAAATTATAAGGGAGTTCAAGTCCTAAAGTATGCTAATTAACACAGCTGTTTGCATTTGGAACATCTGGGGAAACAACTACATACTAATTCTCTTAAAATGATTTATTTAAACATTTGTCGAAGATTCAGGTGTGTGATTTTAATTGCACAATTAATTAATTATCAGTGAGGTCCTTTTATTTCTTCCTAGTAATCAACATAATAAAACACTGTAGTGAAAATTACGCAGAAAAAAATTAATAAATGTAAGTGCAGGTTTCGTTTTAATTCTAAAAGTCTGTTTAAACAATTTATCTTTGATGTTAACTAGATTTTTTCCCCTTCCTTCCTTCCTTCCTTCCTTCCTTCCTTTCTTCCTTTGATTTATGTAAACAAAACACAATGAGAACAATGTTATATGAAAAAGTTTAATCAAAAAGTATGTAGCCCTGGCTGGTGGCACAGTGGATATCTAATTCTGTCTCTGTCTCTGTCTCTGTCTCTCTCTCTCTCTCTTTTTTTTTTTTTTTTTTAAGATTTTATTTATTATTTCCAGGGAGAGGGGAAGGGAGAGGCAGAGAGGGAGAGAAATATCCTGCCTCCAGCTACAGACCTGGCTGGCAACCTGGCTTGCAACCTGGTTATGTGCCTTGGCTGGGAATCAAACCAGTGGTCTTTGGGTTCACAAACTGGCGCCTTATCCAGTGTGCTACCATCCAGGGCTGTGTCTCTTAATATGTCTTCAATTGCATGTTACAGAAAAATCTAATTCAAACTTAACCATGAGAACTTAAACCATGAAGGGACTTAGTGGTTCATATAAATAGAAAAGGAAAGTGAGGCAGGCCTTGGGGTTGGTTTGTTGCAGTGGTTTAGTAATATCACCAAGGCTCACATAAACTTCCTTCTCTCATCCTTTCTTCCTGGTGTTAACTTTATCCCAAGACAGGCACCTCTTTGTGGTTGGGAGAAGGCCACAAACACTTCCTGAGTCTATGTGTTTTCCGCTCTGGAAAGCTTTTCAAAAGAGTGAGAAATCTCCTTTTCCAGAGCTTGCTCTGTCATTGTTATCCAATGTGGTCTATACTCATCCCAGACCCCAAAACTGTGACCAGACCAAGGGATTACATTAAAGAAGTAGGCCTGAATCACAAACTCTAACACGTTGCTAGCTTCCTCCAAAACACAAACATTGTAAAGGGGAGATGCAGATATCCAGGAAAGGGGACACACATGATGAGGCAGCAACCTGGTGTCAAATGCAGTGTTAATTACATTGAAAGCATTGCCAGCAAAGCTAATGATTGGAGAAAGTTATTTCCCCTGTGGACTATTTTGGAGGAGGTAGGGGATCTCAGAGATTATTTAGACTGTGAGAGGCTTCATCACAGCCTTGTACACTGGACCTCTTCCTACCACACCATGAACCCTTGTTCTTTTTCTCTCTCTTCTCTCTCTCTCTCTCTCTCTCGCTCTGTCTGTCTCTCTCTCTCCTCTCTCTCTCTGTTTCTCTCCAACTTCCCGCAATGTCACCTTCTAATTTTACATCTGGGAAAGCTGAGCATCAGAGAGGGCAAGAGATTCCTCCAAAGTCACACAACTGGTAAAGTGGAACTCTTTCCTCAGCCTACATCATAGGCCCTATGGCATTTGTCATCATTTAAAGCACCAGTGGACAACTCAGTCATTAGAAATTTTGTAAGAAAATTAATGATTGTTGTCATGTTTATGAATATTCATTTCAAAATTGTTTACAATGACAAATTCCTAGAAGCAGTTGAAATATCCACCAAAGGGGAAATGCCAAAATACATTATATTTGTAAAATCAAAAAGAATGATGTAGATTTATATGTAGTGAGGACTTACTTATTCATTATTCACGTAAGTGTTCACCAAGGTACAGGTTATGAGAAGAAAACTATTTTTAGAAGAACATTGTATGTTCACTAGTATGTGTGTGTGTGTGTGTGTGTGTGTGTGTGTGTGTGTAGACAATAGTTACCTTGGGTCAGGGAATTAGGAATCTTCTCCAGATAAATATATTTTCATTAATTGATTTTTAAAAACTGTCATATATACCACATTTTCATTTAACTTACGTGTTAATCAGGGTGTATTCTCTCTTAGCATTGTGCTCTTCGTTTCTCTGAACCTCAGTTTCCTCTTCTGTAAAATGAAGATAATAGTGCTTATTATGCCATTAGCAGATTAACTGAAAAAAAGATCTGTGAAAGTGCTTCTAAGCTCTCAAGGACCATCCAGTTGCCAGTGATTAGCATGTCAAATTTTTCTTGATGATCATTTTCCTCTGCCCCCACCTCCACTCTCACCCCATTGCATTTGGAATTGAGTGGTAAATAATCTCTGAGGCAAGGAGTGATGACTGAGAAAAAGAGATTGAAGAATTCAGGGAGGTCTGTTTTGGGAGTCTAACAGCCTTTTTTTCCCCAAAAACTGATGAACATTTTAACTATGGGCTTGGTTTTCTTCTATCCTACTGTAGTAATAATGGAGTTGGGATTCAAAAACTCTCACTCTACCTTTGCCTGTCTAGAGAAGATGATAGAGCCTAACTCCATGTCATTCACTTGTTTGACTGAACACTAATTGTGTGCTAGGCATGGGGCTGGGTGATTAGGACAATTCTCCTGCCCCTGGGAGTGGATAGTCAAGCAGGCTCAGCAAATATATATTAACTAACTAATGTGAACAGCAACAGCACTTATTTTCAAGGAAGGATAAACAGAACACTTAAGTCAAGTAATTCCTATCCTTGCAGTTATAATAATGCCCATGATGCCAGTTTCTCGTTCTTCATTGGTAATATAAAAACAAAGTACATACCTGCCTAGAGTTTTTAGATATTCATACACACATCCTGGACATATTTTTCAAAACGTGACAATGGTCAGATGTCCAGTAGGAGCCAGAAATGTGAGTTTCCTAAGGGTTTCATCATGTCTTCTAACCCAGGTCTGTAAGTTTTATCCTTTGCATCTTTAGGCATGAGCAGAGGGCTCTGCAAGTTAATGGGAGAAGCAGAGCAAAGTGGAGTTCTTAGGGCAAGAAAGACATCATCGTTATTGATGAGAAGTTGGGAGGAGCAATAGATCATGAACCAACTTGGGATCTTCTTTTATAAAAAGACCATGATTCATGTGCAGCAATATTTTCCCTTTATCCCCTCCCCAACCCCTCTTCCACAAACTTTCCTACTCACAACAGAACTTCACTATTAGAGAGTTGAAGTCTAGTAATTCAGATCTGAAAAAAGAAACCCGCTGTTAGAACACAGACATCATTGACAATTAGCCAGGATTCCAAGGAGAAAGAAATGGGAGGCCCAGGCAAGGTAAACACATTTGTGTTTATATAGTGTGAGATGTGTTTTGAAGTTTCCTCGGGGGAGAAAGGCCCTCTCTCCTACTTCAAAAGCCATTTTCATGTTTTTGAAATTACCAGAAATTATGGGCTAAACCCCCTTCACACGTAATTTATTTCACCCAGTATCTCATATTTTGTGATAACATGCAAATACCATATGTTGCACTTTCTCTTTATGGATGAAGGAGGGAAGGAGGGAGAACTGGCAGAATTATCACTAGGCACTGCAAAACCCTTCCAGTGAAATCCACATTTACCATGGTGACGTTTACTAGCTATGGCAGAGCTGATCAAGTGCAGATTTTCCTGCTGCTGAGACTAAATTGCAAACTGCTCATAATGCCATCAGATGCTGCTGGGGTTTCAGCCAATGGGAACTTCGGGACTGCTTCTTTTCCTCTCCATTTTCTACTACAGCTCAGCCCCCATGCCACCGCTGGCCCACCCTCTATGGGGTTTGAACTTGACTGACCTCACACAGTACTTTCCTGGCATAAATGTATCTCCACCGTCTCATCGGTTCCAAATACTCAAATCAGAAATCCTAATGTGTTCCCAGGGCTTTCATTTTTATTTCTCCTAACAGGTATTTATTTTCTTAAATAATATGGTCAATATTTAGAAGCATATATTATTCATAACACCAAAAGAGAGAGAGATAGAGAGAGAGAGAGAGAGAGAGAGAGAGAGAGAACGAGAACACATCTTGTATTCTGCTATTTTATTTCATCTGAAGCAAAATGCTTTATGCCAGGCCAAGTGAGTCAAAAACACAAAGCTATTATTCAACTCATAGCTGCTTCAATCAGTTCTCTACCAACAATGGTGAAAAGATGTGATTTTACAAGCAAACAGGAAGAAAAAGCTTGAACACACCCTGGGAGCATGTTTAAGGGGTTGATTTATGTTTCATGCTGAGTCCTACACCTGCAGTTCAAGCAAAACCAACTTGGCCGCCCCAAAGAGTCTGGTTTATTAGGTATCAAGGAGTCGCAAGAAGCCATGTAATTAAAACCATAATTAACTGGAAAAGGAAAGTGCCACCTGAGTTTTGAGAGGCTGTCAATTTTATTTCCATTACAGCTCTCCTGGTTCTCCTCTTGGACTTTTTTTCCCTTTAGCTCAATAAGAAAACAATATATACACACACTACATACACATATATTTTGAATGTATTAAAATATGTATGAAGGGCTGCTTCTTATGGAAAAGGTCAAAAGAGTTATTACCTGTTTCAGGGATTCTAGATCAACTTCTCCAAGGGAGGAACCTGGTAGAGGTGTGCTACACAATACTGTTGCTACCAGCTGCATGTGGCTGTTGAGCACTTGAACTGTGGCTAGTCTCAATTAAGATACGCATCAGATTTCGAAGTAGTGCAAAAGTTGTAAAATATCTCAAGGATACTTTTAATATCAATGATTTATCAAATGGTGCTATTCTGGATATACTGGGTTATATAAAAATATATTCTTGTTTAATTTCACCTGTTTCTTTTCACTTTTTTGAGAGTAGCTACCAGAAAATGCAGAATTTCCTATGTGGCTCACACGATATTTCTTTGGGCAGTGCTGTTCTAGATGTTGGGTACTGAATTGTGAAAGGATGTGTTGCAAATATCTCTTCTTGTGCTTTCTGCCACCGCTAGGGCTGTGAGGGCTGGCTGGCAGGGCTGGCTGGCACCAAGAAATGGGAGCAGTTGGTAGCAAAGTGCAAGGAACAAGCTTTTAAGGCACGTGTTTGTGATTGCTTGGTTGTTCAACTCAATTGCTCAATAAAAGCCTCAAAGGGAGATGTGTGAGCAGCACAAATGGAACTTTAAGGGCCCTTTCCTCTCTAACTGCCCCTTGGCCAACAGAGAGATTTAAGCGCACCATGAAATATGTTAGCACCAGAACATGGAGTGTGAGAAACTTCAAATTAAGTTACTGAAAGCGAGTTCAAAACCAACATGTGTGCCTTAATTTGTGAATTCAAGTGCTGATACAACAATCTTTTGAGAAAGGTCAATCTATTTCCATTAGATTCTGTAAACATCCATTTCACTTTATTATACCATCTTTCTGAACCACATCCTTGGAGAGTAATAAAGAGGATTTGTAATAAAGACACAATTATGTAATAGTTTTGAAGGAGGCGAGGGATGGAAGCTTTTAAGCGCTGTCTATCAGAAAAAGGCAAAATTAAAAAATACCTTAGCCTTCCTCTTCCTTTTTAATGCTTTTTTGGGGTAGAGGCAGGTAGCAGAAATAGAATTTGAACGCATTTAAAAAGGGGTATACAACATCTCATTTTCTTGTTACCAATACAACAGTGACAAATCTATTGACGAAAATTACCCAAGCAAGTTAAGAGATGAAAACTGCCTGTGTTTGGGCAGAGGGGGAAAAAATCATGTCTCTTTCTAGTCTAAATCTTCCCCTGCTTCTGCCACAATGGCACATTAAAGTTGCATTTGTTACACGGTAAGGGTCTCTGTAATCTTCCAGTTCGGAACAAAATCAAGCGTAATTTTGGGAAGTGAGCCTGAGGTACCCAGAGCAGATGACACAGGGGCTTAGGTCCTGACTCAGCTACAAGTCAGTGGGGCACCCCAGGACCATCTGTGTTCTATAAATTACAGTAAGGCCGGCACATGCGGCTTGTAAATCACTAGCGAACAGGCTTCACCTTGTGACACACGACATGAACCCTGTTGTATATTCCAATAAACTCCCATAAACCATCTGATATAAACTCCGGATTATGTTTCTTTAGGGGTTGGAATACTTAGGCTTTTCTTTGCTGGTCTGATTTCCCTTCAACATGTGAATTGAATATACACTGCGTGTTCCTTCTCTTTCCCATACATGAAGCATTTTGCTATTTTTCAAGTCCAGAATTTTACTTAGTGGCTGACATGTGCAATTTGGTGAACTTTAAAGGGCCAGTCTTTTTTTTTCCTTTCACCTTCTTTAATAAACTTGTTTCTTTCAACACAACTATGAATGTCAAAGTCTTGTGGTTACTCCGTGAGGAAAATACGATTTATAAACAGCAAATTAATGGCCAAATTGTCAGTAACCTACTTCACTGAATATAAATAAATGCGAATCGTAGAGGGTTATATTGTTAATATGGCTTTGCTGGGTTTCTGGTAACCTACACGGCTGCCTTCTACAATCGTCTGTTTCTGTGCAGCAGGAACATAAAGAGGAGGAAAACTTAGAGTGGTGAGAGCATTCAACTCCACTGATAGATTCTCCATAAGGGTTCTGAGCAACTGTGTTTGCTTGGTCCACCAAGACCCCCCAAAAATTGGGGAAGAATCACCCCAATTCATGTGATTCTTCCTCTGGCTTTAAGGAAATCCTCTCTAAAGAGTCACTTCCAAGGGCCAGAGATAGCTTACTGGCTGGCCCACAAGTCACAGAAAATGATAGAGAAATATCCAAACTTGCATTCTTCACAAAACACCACGCTTTGCTTCAATTAAGAAAGACAGTAAAAGAAAATTTTCCTTCTTCCTCTGTCTACTTTCTAAAATAAGTAACAGCAACAACAATGAAGTCTAAATTTTCATTTTCATGATGAAAGTACTTTGTTAGGAAAGATTTTCCAGTGCATTGTTTTTGATGCAACATTAAGTTATTCCCTTTGTGTGACCTTTTATACATGTACACATGTAAATAAAAAGGATAGATCATTACTATTTTGTTTGGAATTTAGATTGAACATATAATAATTTTTAAAAATTTTAATAGCTTCTTAAGAATCTAAAGAGTGAGATGTTTCACAATTAATTTTACTGGTCTGATGTAATCTACTCACAGTTAGCCAAAAGTTATGTTACATTTCCATGTTCGTTGCCTAAAAACTTCATTAGCTATCATTTTCTAGGGTAACTCTCAAACCTACACAAAGCGAATGTGATGCTGTTTTTATTTGTTTGATTCAACATTTATAGAGGATTCAGGTACTCAACTGAAATTAGATAAATTCCTTCAGAGTTGTAGGAGATCCTTGAGGTATAGACAACTAAATGTATATAAAGTTTAAATGTTCAGGTTCTGCTGAGAAAATGCCCCTAGAGTGGACTGTAATTTCCTTAGTGGAAAAGAGGTAAAATTAAATTTTGCTGAGACACACAGCAGCACTACTGTGAATTCAAGAATATAACTTCCAGGAACTTCTAAATACATAGTACCATTCTTTAATTAATGCAGTTTATCCTGTAATTTTAGGGATTTGTTGATACTGGCAGAAACATTTGCAAATAACTTAGAAAATTTCATGACATATTATGCATCTCAAAGGATTTCATTCAGTTTTTCTTTTTCAACTGCAATCAATAATTTCTTTCAAAACTCTTAATATGCTGGGATAGAGTATAGTTAAAAGATTGTTGGAAATTCTCAAAAGAAGGATTTAAGGAAACATATGAACAAAGATGAACTTTGTAGCATTACATTTTCTTTCATTCATATAATTTTTGAACAAGTTGTGCCTCTGTTTTCTATTACACCTAAGTAATTCTCATTTTTATTCAATATCAAGAGGTATTAATGTGGGTGCATCAAATCAGAGTTTGGGTTCTTTGAACATATCAAACTCCTTTTTCCCCAAATAGTTGGGGTTTGATAAAACCCAAAATGCACGCAAGAAGCACTTTTTCCATTAATTATTAAACCCATGTGCATTTTGAGGAAAATTTGATCCATATGGGTTCTGGTTCATTTATCCTTTACTCATCAAAATACTTTTTTCTTGAAGTCCATGTCCAAAAAATCTTTTGAGCCCTATTAAGTTTTCTGAGCTTTGCCAAGAACAAACAGAGTTGAACACCAAAAGATTCAAGTTGGTTTGTAACTCTATACCTATGGAGCATTAATGGGTTCTAAACTTGGATTAAACACATGTTCTCATCCCTAATGGTTGATGTACCTCCCAAGGGATGCTTAAGGCCTTGTACGGAAAGCCAAAGTCAGACGAATGTCAGCAAAGGCACCAGAAATTCCCAAATGCATCACAAGTCATTAAAATATTACATTGATTATATATATTTGGATACATATAGAGTATGCAGAGATGTTCCATCGAATTTGAGTTGCAAGTTTAAGAGACCTTCAAAATAGGTAATAAAAATTTATTATTATTTAAAATATGAAATGTTAGTTCTTGGATGATAATCCCTAAATATTGGGACTCAGTTTGAAAAAATTTGGGGCAGCATGCAATATTTCATCTACATGACATGGTTGCTGGGATTTCCTACTTCAATAATAAATGAGAATTAAGGATATAAGGGCATATAGATAAAGCAAGATAATTGTCAATGCTGGATGCTGGACTTATTGGTGTTTACTGTATCATTTTGTTTCCTTTAGTTGATGCATTGGACATGTGCTATACTTACCACACATGCTTTGGGTCCACCCTAGCCATTATGGTGGCAAACTCTGGAGCAGTACCTGGCCTCAGCTATATCACACTTCTCTCCTGCAAGAACCTCTGATGTAATTGTGATGCATGAACAAACTTGAAAGTATGAGGAAGTTGACACTCTCTGGGACTCCCTTTATTAATGCCAGGCAATTCTGAGGTACATCTTACATAGTAATTCAGAGGGCTCTTAGTGAAACCCCCAGTGTAATTAATTGATAACATACCCTTAGGTGGGTCTTTCCTCCTTCCCTGTTACACTCTGTTTGGTCTCTCTCTCCTGTCCCTTAGCAGTACTTTCTAAAAGAAATTGCCTTCATCAGCTTCTTATGATAATTTAAAAACATACATAATATTTAACAATATATGGTAATTTCTAAACAACATAAGCCCTTGTCTCAGACTAATTAGACTATTTATGTTCGAAGTTTTTTATAATAAAAAGGTTTTTATTTTAAGTTTTTACATCTATATAGGTATAACGAAATATAACTTTGATTTTAAAATACATGAAGAAGCTCTTCTTTAATAGCTGAAAAATATTTTTACTATTTTATGATATAAAGCCTTTTATTGATTATTCAATCATAATTCTCTGTCACAAAAATATGCCTCACAGAATGAGTTAGAAGTATTCCTATCTCTCTCTTTTTTTTTTTTTTTTTTTTGAAGAGTATAAAGAACTTGTTCAGTTCTTTCTTAGGCAGATCAGTTTTACAGAAGTGGAGGAAAAGTCTGAACAATGCAATTATGTGGTACTTATTACTTATGCCAGGTTTTTAGATATTTGTACATACATTCTTATTTTTCCTACTATATTATAAAGTCATTCATCTATTAAACACACTTGTTGAACATCTACTATGTGCTAGGGATTGTGGAAGGGTGGCAGGTACCACACAATTCACGCCCTATTGCAGTTTACACTGCAGTGATGATGAAGGACAAGAAACAAGTAAACAACAAGCAAAAACATACTTATTGTTGGCTGGGATAATGCCTTATACATCTCCGTAACACCATCTTCTTAATATCTGGTATAATGCCTTAAATTTATTCAGCATACAGTAAAAGTGGAATCATTTATTTTGGTATGATTGTAGATCTCTAAATTGGTGAGGAAGATTAAATTATGCACACAAAGTAATGTGAGAATTATACAAGACAAAAAAAAAAAATGGTAGGAGAAAGGCGTATATAAAGTTTGAAAACCCAGTTCTCAACGCCTGATATGTAAAGATAGAAAAACCCTCAAACAATGCATCTTATCCACAGAACTGCCCATTGTACATATTCATATCTCTTACACCAGCATTTCTTAAACTGTCATGTGCAGCAAAATCACCTGGGGATGTTTTTTAAGTGCATATTTTGATTCCACAGGTGTGAGGGACCATAAAGTCCTCCACTTCCAGTAAACTTCCAGGTGATGTCAATGCTGCTGGTCTGCAGATCATACTTTGAGTGGTGAGACTCTGCACCTCCTCCTTTTTGTCCAAAATTGAAGAACCCACGTATAGCTGATGAATGAATGGGGAAAATTTCCTTCGGAGTTTCAGTTGCTGTCAACTGTTAATGAGAAAGCCTAGAAAAATCATCAGTCTGCATACAACCCACAGCATCCTATGAGAAAACCAGCAGAGAGGGAATAAGGGAACTCTTATCTTCCTGAATGATGTCATTTATGCTGAAACTTAATTATGAGTGAACATCCATCTTTCCTGTCAAACAATGCAGTGTACACAGGCCAAATCATTTTTAATGTAAATATAAATGGCTCTTGTGTGTAGCCACTGGGGAGATGGTTCATATAGGGAGGGAGGAAAGGATGGAAAGAAAGCTAATTCTACTTTGTAAACGGAGAATTGCCTCAGTGCTTTGAGATTCTGTACCTATAAGGAAAAAAATAAAACAAAGCAAAACATAAATGTCAGTGATAGAAAATTGGCTTTCTAGTGTCCAAAATTCAGAAATTTTTACTGAAAAACATTATTTTATTTGTGTTTTTGAGTCAGATATTCAACCTAGAAATATGTGCTTTTCCCTATCAGCATGATGGCTCTCTCTCTCTCTCTCTCTCTCTCTTTTTTTTTTTTTCATATATATGGCTGGGTTTCCAAGCACTTCTTCCCTAAAACACTTCTCTAGAGTTTTATATGTAAAGAAACCTTAAGTAAAAGACCAATTTATTAAAAATAAAAAATTATTAATTGAAACCAATAGGCTATGTTGTGAAATCAGAAAATATAGAAACCATAAGTTCCTCTTATTGGTACATAAACTCATGTACTTGGGACTATTGCACAACAGAAATTGTCCAATTTCCAATGCTTGTAAAGCACCTTGTAAATCTTGATGGGAAAAAATATATACAACCAGAGTCACACGGTGTATTAGGCATGGGGAGGTGATTCCAGGGAAATAAGAGTGTGCATGCTAACCAACCAGTGCAACTGGGATGAAAAGTACCTGTTGTCGTCTATGGATGCATGTACAGGGCACAATCGTTACACATTTTAGGCAAAGACGTATGAGTACTAGACAATTTTGGGACAGAGCTCTAAAGCCAACATTCATTTACATGTATTTTTATGTCCACTAATGTGCTTGGGACTGAAAGGCTATAAGAAGGTACAGGGGATTGTTCCTACATTCAGGAAACTATGAGTTAGCCCTAAAAAAAATCACTAATCTTATAAGGGAGTGTTATGTCAAAGGAGGTTGGGAAAGAAAAAGAGGGGATTCACTTCTTTCTGTGATCCTTGGACACTTTCTGGAGAATATGTGTTTAGGAAATTAGGGTTGGATTGTCCTGCTTAAACCAAGGCAGGACAGGCTCTGCCCAGGCCCTAGGCTTTAGACAGCATCACTCTCACTGTCTTCTGTTGTTTTCTCCCTAGGGGACAAGGATACCTGGGTCCAAGTGTACATGCCACATACATCCCACAACCCCTCTTTTCCCCATGATCAGGGTACTTAAAACTCTGGAATTTCCCTCTTCCATGACTCTGGGCTTGTTCCCAGGGTTGTGAGGGTGTGGACACCTAGCTGCTGCAGTGCACATTTAGACCCCCTCACTGCCCTGTGAGGCCACTTTCGGCTAATCACTCCCAGGATAATTTCTGATGAGTGTTGCGAGGCCTCATCAAGGAAGCTGTATGCTCATGACAAGATGGGAGTTTTGTGTTGCTCAGGGCATACCTAGGCTTTTAAAAAATATCAACCTACTTCCAAGTTCTGATGGAACACTGTAATTGAAACTCAACCTTGGGACCCTCTTAGCTCAGTATCTTTTCCTGACTCACATTTTCTTCACTGTATATTTTCATTCCTCCACCCCCCAATTCAATTTTTAGATTTTTCCTAGAATAAGCACTAAAGTAGGAAAAGGAACTAGAATAACTGACTTTCCATCAAGCGTCCCCATTCCTCTCAAACTCTTCACACCATTTCTGCCTCCCCTCTTTTGGTTTGGAGACAGTCAGAGAGGGGAGAAAAATGGGGATAAGGAGCTGGGAGAAAGAGGAGCAAAGAGAAGTGTTTCCTCTGAAACTAGTGGTATTTGCCAAGCTGTAGAGTAGAACTGCTTGATGAAGCAGGAAGAGAGATATGCTTCTATCTATTATTTATACCTATATGTTTATCTATCTGTATGTATGATAAACCTATATGTTTATCCATCCATCCATTCATCCATCCATCCATCCATTTGGCTCTTCATCCTTGCTTCCTCTAACCTCCACAGCTGGCCTAGAATGAAGACAATCTCCTTTTTAATGCAGTGCCTGGAGCAGAAACCAGTGGCAATAGTCCATTCTTTATGCTGGGTGCATGTTGTCTAACACAGTTTTGTGGTTTGGAAAAATATTTCTTCTTCAATGATGTTATGAGAGAAAAAGCTTCAATTGTTCCCACAGTGGCCCTGCAGCTCACACCGGCCAGTGCCACCGCCAATGAGCTTGGTGAATAGGTGAGGAAGTGGTGGAGGTCAGCTTCCTTTGTGTTCTATTGGTTATGTTTTTATAATTGTGGGTTGTGTGCCAGAAGCTACTGTTTGGTTTTTATTAACCTATTTTTGTATCTTTTGGGTTTCCAGTTAAAAATGTCTTTCTTTTCTTGTTATGAATCTGCAAAATTCAAAGTTAATATTCTCTTCATAGGGATGGGCTTTCTCTAGCATCATCACCCTGGTCTTGTGATAAGAGACGTATTTTTGGATCAAATGACCCAGGTATCACTCAAAAATTCTCTAGCCCAGGTCTCTTAGACTTCAGAGTACATAACATTAATAGAAATTTCTGAAAGAAGGAAGATAAAGTCTACATTTTCAATACATCCTTTTTAAGGGAAATCTCAACAGTAAATAAATTGCACCAGCTAGCAAAAGTTGACCATCGTTAAAAGGCTACTTGAGACAAATTTACTTAGTTAATTAATTAATTTTAATTCAAAAAAATTTTTTCAATGCCTTTCACCTGCCTCCAGCTAAGGACCTGGCTGGGGACCTGGCTTGCAGCCTGGTTATGTGCCCTGACTGGGAACCTGAATAGTGACCTTTGGGTTCGAAGGTCGGCACCAATCCACTAAGCCACCAGCTATGGCCTGAGCCACCAGTCAGGGCCTACTTGAGAAGAATTTAAAAGATGCATTGGATGTGGCCACCGCCCACAAAGGAGCAGGAGATGCAGTAAGAGCTGCCATAGACAAACAACTAAAAATGACAGTGTGTTTTTCTGCGTGGAGAAATGAAATGCCTCTGTTCTAGAAGAGTTCTGGGAGATTTTGAAAGGAAATGTGTGCTCTGGATCTTTATTTAAATATAACATTTTCTTAGCTGGTGTTGTACAGAACATAGTTCTGAGAGCCAATAATATGAATGCTATGGAAAAAAATATTGGTGATTGAATGAATGGGAAGGAAAGCATGCTGTTGTATTTCACAGAATCTAAAAACCCTTTGATTGTAAGACACACCATTATTTTATATACCACTAAAGAAGAAAAAGCACTGCTAATTAAATTATGCCATACCATTAACCAGAGGATATAGCCCAATTTCACTGATATTAAATTTTAAAAAACAAATATGGACCTCAGACTTGATGACATTTGATTTAAAAAATTTATAGAACATTTAAATAGCTTTGAAATATTCCACAAAAATTTGTTTAAGTTAGCTTTCCCTCAATTTCATAACATGAAATGATCTTATTGGGCAAATATATTTATAAACTCATGCATGAAGACATATGTGACAGATTTTAATTCATTGCCATTCTAATATTATTGAACCTCAACTTGTTGCATCTTTGGCAATAACAGCCTCTTCCATTTGTGTCCATCACCCTACTAATCTTTGAGAACATTTTTGCTTTATGGTATATTAAGAATTCCTGATCTCATTTTATATGTCTCTGTCCCATTCCTGGAATCAGCTATTTTAACTATTCTTTATTCTGCATGACTAAAAAAAAACTCTAGTTTTTTAATGAGTTTTATTGTCTCATTTCTGAGTTTTTATTTTGATTTGTGTTGTTTCTTTCATGGTGTGTATCATTTTCTTAATGTCTTTTAGCTCATTTTGGAATAAAATGCTAAGTTCTGATCTATATTTTGAATATGTCTTTCTGGCATGATTTTATTTTCTGCAGTAAAAATATTCTTATTCTCTTCTCTATACCAACTTTGTTTAGAATTCTTTTTTTGTGTATCATTTTAATGTGAAATTTATTTCCTTGACCTTTTAGAAGGAAGCTGGATTCAGATAGTTTTGCTAGCCTCACAAACCTCCATCTTCTGTTGCTTTTGGGTAGTGCCAAAAAACTATGGTGGCTTATTTTCAGAGATTTCTTGACTTGGTTCCCCTCCCCCAATTTTATCTGTACCTTCTTTTCTTCTTTTTCTTTTTTGGTCACTCCTGACCCACTCAAATTTAATTCCAGGACCCTGGCTGGTGGCTCAGTGGATAGGTGCTGGCCTGCGAACACAAAGGTCGCTGGTTTGATTTCCCAGCCAGGGCACATAACGAGGTTACAAAGCCAGGTCTCTAGCCAGGTCCTAGCTGGAGGCAGGTGAAAGACAACCATACATTGAAGTTTCTCTCCCTTTCTTCTTTCCTCCCTGCCCTTCTCTCTGGAAATAATTAATAAACTCTTAACAAATATTTTTAATTCCACTCCTCGTAGTTTGTCTTCAGTGTGGGGTTCTGTATGAGAAGGAAGTTATGAGGAATTAGATTGAAGGGTTCATAGTGTCCAGACCTACCTAGCCTGTTTAAGTGGGCAAAAGCTCTCCCCTATTTAGTTTGATGAGCTTTCCAGTGAATATCTATTAATTAGATTTTGGGTTTCTCTTTTCCTCATTGATCCCTTGGCTTTTACCTTCCTAGAAGTAATAGCAT
Organism: Noctilio leporinus; assembly: GCA_004026585.1. NCBI lineage: Eukaryota > Metazoa > Chordata > Mammalia > Chiroptera > Noctilionidae > Noctilio > Noctilio leporinus. Next base: position 423,015 of record PVIW01000148.1, read on the forward strand.
GCTTCTTGAGGTTACTGGTGATACAGAGAAATCTGATTAAGGTCACTGGGGAGAAGTAGGAAGGGCTATGGGAGGAGTTTGTGGAGGCGCTGGAAAGCAGGCTAAGGCAGGATTGGCTGAGTAGTTGATGGCTCCAGGGTCAATGGAAACAAAAACAGGGCTGGCTCCCTGGCTCATGAGCTGGTTCTCTCACTTAGGCTCTTATTCAAGGATGCCTGGATGATCATGCTACAGCTGCCTCTGTTTTCCAACAGACAATATTTTGGATGGTAAGGTATTCTAGGCACAGCCTAGGGTCAGGTTGGCCTGGCAGAGGGTGGCAGGTTTATTCTGTGGGTGTTCTAGAAGGAACAGGCTCTGAGGCAGAAGCCTGCCATTCTTCTTGAATTGTGTCGCTTTTGTGTGTTATTTTGTTTTAGTTTGTAAACTAACCCTATAGAAACTAACAGGGGAAAAGATAGGGGAACTCAGTTGTTAGAGTTAAGCCTTAATTGATAGGCTTAAGTAATTAAAGCTGTGAATTCAGTAACTGCTTTTGAATAAAGACTCTTTTCCTTTATCACCAAACCTTGGCATCTGGAATTTTGCCTAGAGGGTGGTGGCGGGCAGTGGGACCCCACTTGCTGTTCAGTAACACTGATGGTTTACTTATATTTTGAGATTTATGGGAATAGTTTGTGATCTCGTTTTGTTATAAATATTGTCTGCAAGTTTTTGGTTTTACTATCTAACTGGTCTGGCAATTAAAAAAAAATTTTCACCCAAGGACGTTTCCATTGATTTTTTTTTAAGATTTTATTTGATTATTTTTAGAAAGAGGGAAGGGAGAGAGGCAGAGAGGGAGAGAGACATCAATGTACGGTTGCATTTCACCTGCCTCCAGCCACAGACCTGACTGGAAACCTGGTTTGCAATCTGGTTATGTGCCCTGGCTGGGGAATTGAACCTGCGATCTTTGGGTTCGCAGGGCAGCGCCTTAACCACTGTGCTACCAACCAGGGCCCTGATTTTAAAGAAAGAGGAAGGGAGAACAGGGAGGAGAGAGAGAAATAGAGAGAAAGAGGGAGAGAGGAAGCGGGAGGAGGAGGAGGAGAAGAGGGAGCAAGAGGGAGGAAGAGAGAGGAAGAGAAAAGGAGGAAGGAAGAAACATTCCTGTGAGAGAAACATCTGCTGGTTGCTTCCCATAGGTGCCCCAATTGGGCAATTGAACTTGCGACATAGACCTGTGCCTGACAGGGAGTCAAACCAGCAACCTTTTGGTGCATGGAATGATGCTCCAACCAACTGAGCCATGTATCCAGGGCTAGTGTACCAGTCTTTATATAGAAACTCTGGAAGAGCTAATCACTATGCTGTTATCACCACTGCCATATTCCTAGAATCCCTTGGAATACTTTTTAAAAGAGCATTACTGTTAAAATCTTATTAAGCAGTAATCTGCAGAGCCCTGGTTTGATAGTGTTATCCTAATCTATTAGGAATGTTAATACTGGTTTAGGGATAGTCCACTGATTCTTGAAACAAGAATGTTATCTTCTAGATTGATTAAGGTCTGTAATGTTAAACATGATAGTAATTATGACCTCTTGAAATTGTAAATAGCTTTTCCGTTTCTAGAACACTAGCACTACCATTATCTTGGTGAATTCTACCAACAATCCTGTGAAGTGGGTAGAACAAGTAATAATGCTTGTTTTGGACTTGAGGATTTGGAAGCTTCAAGGTTGTACAGTTGGGAGGTGGTATGGCTGAGACTTTGCCCTACCAGCTCAATGTCATTGTCACAGTGCTGTGTCATTTACCTGATTAAACAAGCATACTGAAATGTTCTTCCTTGGGTATGAACACATCTTTGATGTTGGCCCTGTCTCTGAGGGAAAAGGATAGAATCTTCCACTCCAGGGAGATGTTCTGGAGGAGACTCTTAGCAAAACCTATTACTTAGATATTGTCTTAGTCTGTTCAGGCTGCAAGAATACCATAGACAGGGTGGCCTAAATAGCACCTTTTCATTTCTCACAGTTCTGGAGAATGAAAAGATCAAGATCAAGGCATAGGCAGATTCAGTATCTGGTGAGAATCTGCTTCCTGGTTCCTAGACAGCCGTCTTCCAGCTGTGTGCTCACATGTGGGAAAGGGAGTGGAGAGCTCTCTGAAGTCTCCTTTGTAGGAACACTGACACTTCCCAAAAGCCCTACCTCCAATACCATCACACTGGGAATTATACTTCAACATATATAACCATGGGTTGGAGAGGGGAGTATAAACACTCAGCTCATAGTGGATATATAAGCCTTTGCCTGAAACCAAATGCTGCATGAAACCTTTAGTCTTGTCAGCATGTTGGACTGTTCCATGTGAGCCTTAGATGCTTCTTAGTGATTGAGTAAGGCAGACTTCATGGTCTGACTAGTGCCTTTATTTTTCTGGATCCTAATCTGAGCAGAGATTAGAGATACTTCCTTGAATGTAGAAGAAATTTCATGTCCTTCATACCATATTAGCCTTGGGGAAGAAGAGAGAGGCCCAAAGAGTAAGAGCCAAACATGGAACTTTAATGGGAATGTGCCACAGACACCCAAGAGATGTAAACATCCTTTCTAGTCCTACAGGAGGTCTCCCCAACCCCCCTTTGCCCTCTCCTTTTTCCCTCTGCTTGGGTCTGAAGTTTTCCCTGGTTGGAGTTGGGATGGGTGGAGGAGAAGGAGATTGTAAATTTGAGAGGGAGTGGATGCAGGGAAGTCTAAGTTGACCTTTGTCTATTATCTAAAGGAAGTCAGGCTAATGGGAAAATAATTGAGCAGAGGGAAGAAGCCAGTCCTCCTCTCTTCCAGGAGTCTGTGCTTCCTTCCGCCTGTGAATCCTCTCCCTATAAGCTCCCCAGCTACCTCTGACTTGCGGACTTTTCTGCTGCTTTGAGTTGTAAGCACCGTGGATACCTTTCTAACCTCAGACACTTACTTATTATTTGTCTTTTTTCACTTGTTCTTATACACATATTCATGTTTCTGGCAACGAAATGCAGCTACTTCTTCTCATGACACTTCCAATGAAAGCATTAGTTGCTTGAAGCTAAGGCCAATCACTTCCTCCATTTTTACTGCTTTCAGGATCCACTACAGAACATTCCACATGTTATTAGCTGAGTGATGTTAATTGATGGGATTTACAGGCAAATATGCATCAATTTCTAAACAATAAGAAGAAACACCTTTCTTCCCTGAAATTTCACCTACAGAACTCAACAGAAATCATGGATCTGAAAAAATGAAAGACAATATTTGAAAGGAGAAACAAGGTACAGGTTTGATTTTTTTTTTTTTTTTTTTTAAGGCAGTAGTGTAGAGGATGTAAAAAGGACATTAGAAGCCAGACAGACTGATGACCACATTTAAGATCCAGATAGCAGACTGTATTTCTTTCTGAGAGCAGGGATCATCAAACTATACCCTATGGACCAAATATTTGCTGGTCTACAGTTTTTATAAATAAAGCTTTATTGAAACAGAGTCATGCTCTTTTGTTTAGGGCTGCTTTTAAAGCTGAGTAGTTGCAGCAGAGACTTCATGGACTTAACACAACCAAGTAAGTCAACCATCTGGCCCTTTCACGAAAAAGTTTGCTGATCCTGCAGTAAGGACACTTGCCTTGTACTTACGCTGGAGGGCATTCTCACTGCCTGGAATTTGGTCTTTTCTTTCCCTACTGCCTACTAGAAATGCCAAAAAGAAGCTGTACTGATAGTTCCTGGACCTTCATGCTCTCCCTTCTCTCCTGGGAAATCAAGTACGTATTGTGAAAAAGATAGAGGAAGAAAGGAAAGGAAGATCATAACATAACCTTCTCATCCCCTGAGAACTCACACAGATTATTGGCCCTGGTTCCCTGGCAAGTGGAATGTGAAGGTGATGCTAAATAGTATGTTAAATATATCTTTCTTTTTTCTGGAAACAGCTTTTTAGGTATATCACTGCTCATACCCATTGTACATATATCTCATTAAAGGTTATATTGCTTTAAAATGAGCTTCTGGTTGAGATAATAGTATTGGATCAAGATTTAGTTTATGTTGAAACATTTTGATTGGAATATCATATTATGAGGAAGCAAGAAAAAGGCCAAATGTGCTTACATTAGATGTAATTTAGTACAAATGGAAAGTTCAGGCATTTCTGGCATATAGAGAACATTTATAGCATTTTGGCTTTTCACATTCATCTTTTAAAGTTCCTAGTTGCACATTTTCTTTTCCTGGCCCCTGAAAAATAATGAATAATTTTGCTCTGTACCCATAGCTTGAAATATTTTGGTATATACTAATTCAGATGATAAAATTTCTTTGGGAAATATTCACTTTAGTCTGCATATTAGAAATTAAAAATCTGGTAGCTATAATTCTAAAATTACCAGTATCAGTGGGTTCATATCATCGAATTGTTTTGTGAACCTTGTTCAGGGGCCTGGACATAGTAACCACCCATTTAAAATATCAACCTTCAGGTGGGTTATAACATGCGTCTTTCCTTCTGCCCCATACTGTTTCATCAGCATTGAACATGGGCTGTAATAAGCATGAAAAGTTAGCCTGTTTGAATAGTCATGCCCACCCTCCATCTTGGGAGGATTAAGTTTCTGGAGACTGTTAACAAAATCTATTGTCTGCCAAAATTTGTCTTTTTCTGATTCAAGGCAGTTGGTAGTATATTTCCTTGCTTTTTTTATGTTAGAAATGGCCCTCACTCTGACCACTGAAATGTATATGAGAAAATTTTGAGTGTCACATCTGTGAGCTTTGAGAATCTGCATGCAAATTACCACTATCATTTCCTTTTCTATTCAGCCATAACAATCAGCAACATTTCGTAAAGTATGGCCTCTGCACACTAAGTTGCATAGTAGAGTTGTGTGGAGGTGAATCCTCAGTCAACTTGTGCAGGGTGTATATATTCAGAGCAAGAAAGACACCTTTGTGTTATAACCCCCTGGGATATGAGGTTTCTTTTGTTATTGCAGCATAACATGATCCTTTCTGATTGATTTGGTATGTCTGGGATGGCTGTTAAAAAATGATTTGAATTCTCCATAGTGAGGGTTGGTTCTATGGAGAAACAATCTATTATTTTCCAAAAGAAACTTAGATGAAAGTCTGACATGACATTTTAGTCAGTAATTTCATATTGCATGCCTCTGAGATGCAATACACACTTTATACTGTCTATTCACTTTTGTTGTTGCTGTTCTGTATGTTATTCCTAAGGGAGAAGACACTTGAAGAAAATTTTTAGAAATTGAATGTGTGAAGTTCAAGTCTAGCTCTCAGTCAACATTCCTTGGAGAAGGTAATTCTAAGAAAAAATTGAATGGCCTGGAGAAAATGCACCTAGAGTAATAAGCTATTAGCAAATTGAGTTGCCTTCAGCATAACATATCATAATGTAACATAATGTAATATAACAATATACTGTAATGTAACATAAGATAACAACATATAACATAGCATAACATAACATAACATAACATGCATTAGTGCTACAGTCCAGGATTTTAGCTGAGACAAAAATGTAGACAGAAAAACATACTATTTGTGTGTGTGTGTGTATGCCAGGTCACTGAATCCATCTCTCTACTCATTTTTAAGCCCAAGTATTACAATTTGTCACCTTTTAAAATTCAGATTGACTTCCCCTGACTGGTATAGCACAATAGGTTGGATGTCATACTGCAAACCAAAAGGTCACAGGTTCGATTCCTGGTCAGGGCAGGTGCCTGGGCTGCAGGCATGGTTCCTGATTGGGACCTATGCCAGAGGCAACTGATCAAAGTTTCTCTCACACGTTGATGCTTCCCTGTCTTCCTCCCTCTCCCTCCTTCTAAAATTAAATTAATAAAATCTTTAAAAAATAATAAATTCAGAATGATTAAGAATCTTCCCATGTTTTTGCAAATTATGTACTTGAATAGTTTTAGTTGTAATAGTTTTAGATAGAGATATTTTTCTTTTCTCTTCAACTGTTTAGTGGGCAAGAATCTCTTCCAAAGGTCTTCTTTTAAGTCTGGTTACTTTGAGAAAGCAGCTATTGAAAGAAAGAAGCCACTTAAACTGGTCAATGTAGGTGTATGTCTTCATGGAACAAAACAATGTTCTTTGCCTATTGTTCCATCTATAGTCACATGCACATGTTAACCACAATAATAAAATATTGCTCCATTATCCCCAAAGCACAGGTCTCTGATAAGATAAAAGCTTTTTTCCCCAAGGGGTTGGTTAGTATATGAAGGTGGGAGACTGGAAAAGAAGGAATGCATTAACCTCATGGTTCTGATAGAAATGGCCTCTTCCGTTATGAAGAAAATGCACACGTTAAACATGTGTGACTAGCGAAATCATAAGAGATTGGTTATCTTCTCACTCCACTTATCTCAGTTCATAAGACTCATAAGTGGTTAGAGAGCCACAGACTGCTCAGTGGGAAGTAGTCCATGAAAGACATACAATGAGTTTCGTGAAAAAAAAAAAAAAAAGGAAAGTTGAAGGAAAAGAGGCTCTTGAGTTATTGAGTGAGTAGAAACTCAGAATATATCCCAGATCTCTACAGCAATCCTTGCAAACCTGTGCACTAGTCTCCTCTTGTCATGTCCTTGAATGAAGTTATTACTTCTGGCTTACTTTTTTTTATTACCTCCTTCACTGATGGATATATGCAACTTACATGTAAGCAAGGAAGCAGAATAATAAAGGGAGCAGTTGTGGACGAACCACCCAATTTACTCCTTTCACATCTTATACTTCTGTTTCCTCCCAGGCTGGGGATGAAGTTTGTGTTGAATGTTGCTTGTTTTATAAAAACATTTTACTACATGAGTATGCACACATATGTATACCCACAGAGCATTGCTTGGTTATTTGTTTGTTTTTGGTTTTTATATTTTTTGAAATATAAAATATATTCTTGAAAAAATAGTATACCTTTCATAGTCTGCTAGGACTTGCTATTTTTTACTCAGTAGTCTAAGATGCATCCATGTTGTTCGTGAAATACTAGTCCATTTACTTTTTCTGCTTTATAACTTTTCATGATGTGACTATACCAAAATTTGTTTATCCACTTTCCTGTTGATAGACCTTTGAGTTGCTTCCAACTTTTAATTAATTAATTAATTGCAAACCAAACTTCTATGAATGCTTTTTGTTTGTGTCTCCTGGTACACATGGCAACAGTTTCTCTGAGCAGTACTCTGGGTTATAGTATAAGTAAACATTCAGCTTTATAGTATACTACCACTGTTTTTCCTAAAGTTATACCACTTTGCTTTACTATCACCAGTATATAAGAACAAGATTTCTTATAGATCCACATTCTACCATCTTTGATATTGTAAGATGTCTTAATTTATGCCAATTTAGTATATAAATGCTCTTAATTTGCATCTCTCTGATTGCTAATGAGATTGAGCATCTTTGCAAATATTTATTAGCAATTTGTGTCACCCCTGGCTTTTTTCTTTTTTCTTTTAAATTAGCACAGTAAGTGTATATTCACTCCTCATTAGGAAAGAAAGAGAAGTCAGTTGATTAAACTCTTTTGTAATTAAATCTCCAACTGGTAAATGATAAATGACTAGGAACTAAGGTGAGTGCAGTAGTTTTTCCCGTGAAGGTGGAGCTGTGTGCTGGAGTGCCCTTGGGAATTCCTTACCTTCCATATTTTTATAATAATGTATCTCTAATAAAAAACAATGAACTGTATCTATAAATAGTGATACATGCTAATTGGGGGATTTTTGTATTATTACATAGACACTCAGTATTTTGTGTTAGCAAGCAAGAGAAACCCACTCTGCTAGGTTGAGCCCAAAAAGATTATTCATAGTCATTCTGTTCACAATAGCAAAAGAACTGGATTAAGTTAAGGGTCCATCAACAAGAGAAGGGATGAGTCCCTTGTTGATGGTCATGGCATCTTGTGCAGTGGACCCACTGAGACTGTACATGATCCCAAAGAAAGAGGGACAAGGGTGCTTGGAGGAAAACAACAGATTTCAAACACCTTGACTCACTGGACTCTGTTCAGTAGAAAGATTAAAAGGAGTTGCTGGTTTCCAAAAAACAAACAAACAAACAAACAAAAAAACCAAATGGTGTTAAATGAAAAAAAAAAAAAAGTGTGTTTTTAATATCATTTATCATGAGGCAATATAGCTGGATTATTTTTTTAACTACTTGAAATTCCTTTTGGCTGAGGTCTTCCAGGCTAAGCTAATAGCCAATAAGAAAGATATGATCATTTGTGCTGGGATGTGAGGATGGTGAGGAGTTGGCTCAGGGAAGGAGTATCCCACAGTTCCAGTACCAGCTTGGACTTGCAGTGTTGGTGGCCTGGGTGTTTATGATCACATTCATGTCCCCATCCTAGTCACAGTGAACTACTGGGAGAGGAACTACATCTCCACTCACTAAGGGGACAGTTGGCTGCAAGGGTTTCTTTGGGCCCAGTCATTGGCAGGGGTCATCTCTAAATCTTACCCCTCTGTCAAAGTTTGAGATTGGTACTAATTTTAAGTAAACATTAAATTATACATCTAAGCAAGTAAGAAGCAGAGAGCCTTGGACCCTACCACGCCCCCAGAAGCCTGGGAGGCAGAAGGGGCTAAGGTTGTGCCCTCCATTTCCTTAGACATGTAGTAATAATGAGAAGGGCAGTAGTTTTTTGAAATCCAAAGGAAGTGTAACCCACAACAAGGTGATATGTAGTTAGAACTATTTTGCTCTAACTTTTATGTTCAAAAGATACTTATCTTATCAAAGCATATGACAAGAAAATTAAGATATATAAGCAATAATAGAATTTTAAATTTGAGCAGTGTCAGTAATAATAGCTACTATTTATAGATTTTCCCCTCTGTTTTGCAAAACACCCTCTATGTTTTATTCCTGACCCTTGTAGCAACCATTTCAGTAGGTTTTTAAATTTCTATTTTACAGGTAAGAAAACTAAAGTTCAGATCAATTAAGTGACTTAAAGAAAAAAATGGTAGCAAGTGACATTGCTGGGATGATGTCACATTGGGAATTATAATTGGAGTTATGAACAAAAGGAACTTTTGCACACATTTGACTTTCTCCTGTAAAGAGAGATACAGTATTTGATAACACGTAGGATTTGATCACTATGACTAATATTTCTGTGCGGGATTACATCAATACACCCCGATGATAATTGCTTGTGAAACAATTAGGATTGGAACAGCTTATCTTGAATTGGTGAAGGAAAACTATGGAAACTGGATGCTTTCTGTTTATAATAAATACATTTTGACATTTAGCTTTTCACTTGTGAAATGGCTTTAGCAAACACCCTCTGCCCTCCTTTTAAAATAGTATGGTGAAGTAGAAGGATGCTCAGATGAGACATACTTTTTGGCTGGGTAAAAGAAAAAAGGCAGGTGCTGGAACATGCCAACTCTTTGGTGGAAGTGAGTTCTATATTTTGATTTATTATGACTTCTAGTCTTGGGGCAATACAAAATTTGACCTATTTGGATAGCAACATCATAACACTTTATTATAACTTTAAAATTTTATTGATTAGAAGAGAGAGAGAGAGAGAGAGAGAGAGAGAGAGAGACCTTGATTTGTTATTCCACTTAGTTGTGTATTTACTAGTTGTTCTTGCATGTTCCCTGACCAAAGATTGAACCCACAACTTTGGCATATCCAGATGATGCTATCTGCTCAGGGCACTTTGTTTTTCACTTAAAAGATTTCAATTTACAAACTTTTAATCCTCTTATGTAAGAGAAGTTTATAGTGGTCAATAGAACTATGATCTTTTTTCCCCCTTAATTTATTATTTTTTGGCCAATATCACGCCCATGAGTCAAACTGGCCTAGGTGTGCTGCTCCTCTAGTTGATACACCATGGACTAGAGCTCAGCGTTTTCTGCAGTCATTATCTCTAATCAGCAGTCTTGCACAGCTTGATCTTCCTTTTAATTTAGAATTTGTCTTCTTTCTTGGCTGCTGGCTGACTTTAGATAGGAGGGAGCATTCTCAGTGAGTAAATGTAACTAACTCCCCAGCCCTCACCCTCTTCCCACCCCAGCAATCATTAGTCAGAACATCTGTTCACCCTGCATTTAGAACATGATGGAGCTCATACTGGGATTTTTGGATAGTATCTTTTCAACATCAATTGTTTACTAGGTGGAAAGCGCCTAAAAAGAAAGAACTGTGTCCTCCATTCAACTATAATTCTGATATCAAGCATAGGACTGGTACCTATTAAGGCCATAAGTAATATTTGTTCAATTGCATTGAATAGTTACATGAGACCTTAGCTTAAAATGTTTAGTAGAAAAGGGGAACAAGAAAGCCACATTTTGTCATAGAGATGTATGACTTATCCTTCTTTGAAAAAGAACCATGTTAATAACCTTATTCTTATCACATCATTTTTCTTTTATGCTTGTCTTTTTACCTCTGAGACAGACAAACTTGGGACAGGTCCCAAAGTTATTGATTGCTACTTTGAGATCCTTGGGCAGATATATTAAACATTCCAAGCCTCAGTGTTTTCATTTCTAAAATGGGGACAAATAGTCACAACTAACAGTGTAATATTTTCAAATAATATTTGTGAAGTATATTCAGTAAGTGCTCAGTGAATCATAGATATAATGATTATCATTTTACAAAAAATTGCAAAACTGATATTAACCATAGTGAAACAGCAGCCAATTTTTCTATTCAGCTTCAAAGATGCAGAATTTCACACCAATTAAAATAGTCATTCAGAAAAAAAGTAATTATTTGCTTTACTTACATGCACCAACAATAGATATTCAAAGATGATTGCAATAACATGATTATTTTGTAGCTTAAAATAAATCTTTCACCCTAACAACTCACTTTAAAAATACATTTTTAATTGGCTGTAAGAAGTGGGTTTCTGAACTAATTTTTCTCTATGGGTTCTTGTTTATTCAATACCATGTCTTGCAGAGTCAGTTATTGCTATATAAAAAATCATTTCAAATACACAGTGGCTTAAAAAAAAGGCATTTATTCTCATCCACAAAATTGTGGGTTCTGTAAGAGTCATCTAAGCCAGGCTGGGCTTGGCTGAGGCCCTCATGGTGGATTGAGTTCAGGTTTTCTCCATGTGTGTTCATTCAGTCTGGACTCAAGCTTGTTTTCATGTTGATCACAGAGGCAAAAGAGGGCAAGCTCACCTCTACAAGCTGAGTTTAAACTGCATCATATCTGCTAACATCCCATTGGCAAAGCAAGTGGTATGGCTGAGTCTAAAGTCAGGGAAATCCACTTCTTCTATGGAAATAGGTGGTCAGGATTAAATTCTTTTTGAACAATAATCAATCTACCACTAAATATAACAACATGAATGACTCTACATTGAGGTCAGGGATGTGCGCATAATTTCTTTCCCAGGAACTTGCATAGCACTAGTGACTGATAAAGGGATTTATTTTTCTAAGGGTACCATCTCCAACCAACCTTGCACCACAAAGTGCTCAGAATTTAGAATGTTCAATTCAGTATGTCTAAGAAGGAGGTATGCAAGAGAGCTTTAAAAATGCAGCACTTAAGAAAATAGGCTGAAGTGAGTCCTAGGGGAGATAGCTCAAGAGATTGCTATTACTTCTAGCAATACAATTTTATGCTTCCTGCAAGAATACCAGTTTAGGGTTTTTTTTTTTGTTGTTGTTGGTTAAGAAAAATTAAGTTGTGCATGTGCTGGGCTTGATTATTTGACTTCTGAAACATCAGGTTTTGTAACCTTTGTATATAAATATTGGCTTTGTGTATTTGGCTTAGGAAAAATTTATATTTGAAAGTATTTCAGTCTCAAGGTTTTAGAGACAAAGGAAACATAGCACATTCTACATTCTGATTTATAACTGTGTGTTGGGGGCAGGGTGTGGGGGGAGGGCAATGTTTACACTCTTACTTGTTTCCAGTGAAGTCTTACACAAAAGTCCTATCTTGATGTCTACTGTCGGACTTAGCACCAATAACCTATTCAGCGAAATATGGTGACTGAAAACAGATAATTTGCCACCTAGAATGGAAAGGTGTGTATTTGGACAAGAAATTTGTATTTTTTTAGTACAATTGTATTAAACAGAACACTTCTGGAGGCAATTTCTTCATTCTCTCCATTTCCACCCTCAAAGTTAACAAACTGAGGGCTCCTCATCTTCTGTACTTTGGGGGGAAAATACCTTAATCTAAAGCAGTGGTTCCCGATCTTAGCTACACTTTGAAACCATCTGGTCAGATATTCATGTCTGGGTTCCATGTGAGAGAGTCTGATTTAGCTGTCTGGGATAAGGCCTAGGCAACTATTTGAAGTTGCCCTGGTGAGCTAATTGTGCATCTAGGGTTGTGAATATCTCATTTAAATCTTGACCAATTTCATCTTTGTCATCAGAATAGCTTGGTGACTATAGATCAGCACTTGGTGCTATGCGAAATGGAAGGATGAGAATGAACTAAATGAATGTCCTCATTGCCCCTGGGACTTGGCATGTTATCTCACTGAATTTCATCTGCACAAAAACCTCATGAGTTGGGGTAGGGGGTTTTGCTGTCCTCATTCTGTAGATTCTAAAACAGAGTGTCTGAGAAGAAGAGAGCTTGCTCTTGAGCACAGTTTTTAATTACAGGGTTAGGGTTCTGCAACCAGATACCAGTTTCAAAGCCCTGGGACCTTCATATTCTGAAATATTCTGAGTAGGCATTGTTTGTAGCCATCTCTAACATGCCTTCCAAATAAGATGAAGAGCAGTTTTTCATAATGTATTAGGGGCACATAAGCAGCAGAGTAACTATTAAGCAAAGGCATAAACAGGCAGCAATAGTTCATTTTAGATGCAAATTGAAACTAAGCATAATAATTAAAGGAAACAGAAGAGTGGGGGCAGTAAGATGGGAGGTAGGTCACATTAGCTTGTATGTCTGCACATGTATTGGTGAAAGAAAACTTGCCAGGTATTTCTTTGGTTGACTACGGAAGTATAGATAAAAATAAGGAAATTAATTTCTAAAAATGTTCAGAAATTGGGGAAAATCACTTCTTAACCAATTTTGGGAATGGGGTTTCTGAAATGGAATTCTGGGATGACAAGGAGAGAGGCTGCATAAGATTGGAGGTGGATGTGAGGGAAAGAGAGGGTAAATGATAGAAATTATTTGCTATTACGAGACAAGTAGGTGTATTGGGTTGGAGAAGTCAAGGGGCATGACAGCCAGCAGAACTCTCAGGCTGAACAAACATGGCGGAGCCCCCACCCCACCTGTGTAGGAATACCACGTCCTGGCTGCTCTTTGCTTAAGCAGTAGAGCCCTTATACATTGCTTAGCGAAGGCCTTCTTCCTGTGACATTCTGATGATGTGCCATCTCAAGATGCAATCTGACCTCTTGCTGGGTCCCTAGTCTCAGTAATGCCTATAGAGGAACTCCCAGTATCCTGAGCAATGGCTGTGGATGAGCCAGGTCTGGTTTCAGAACTCCATGTTTTTAATTCTTCTATGTCCTAAAATCTTAAGAGGAAACACACACCTCAGGGGAAAACAAAAAAGCAAGTGAGACGGGCGTGAGGAGAAAAGAAGGGGGATCCTCAATGGAGCTCACAGACAATGAGCAAAGATAGGCTTTCTTGTAATTTTCTTTCTCCAACATTTTATTAGGTACTGACAACATAAAAATTTAAGATGGTTGGTTTTATTCTGATGCTTTAGTTTAAATGTGGGTGTATGCTTCATAGCTGAAAGTGCTTCCAGGCACTGAGCTTGATGGTTCTTGCTCTTGGCTTCTTGCTAATGTTTCTGAGTTGGGTCTGTAGTTACATGCTAATCAGCTGAGGGACACTAAAGTTCCTCTTTCTGGTCTCTCAAAACTGGGGACTGATTGCTACTTCGATGCAGTAAATTAGTGAATTAAAAGACTGCATGTACATTCTCAATCCATTAAAATAAAATGTTATAGTTTTAAAGTGTGCTTTTATTTCTTGTTGCATTATCCCATTTTATCCTTACAAAATCTTCCTGAATAGTCAAAATGGGTTTTTATTTTATACCCATTTACTAGTAGAGAAACAGAGGTGATTCAGAGTTGTTGTGTGAATTGGCTTCAGTGAAGGGAGTCTGATCTGAAGAACTCCATGTAGTGCAGGTGCTTTTCAAAGTCTGTTTCCACTTAGGGTAACGTCTGGTCTCATAGCAGCCCAGAGTGAGGGGAGGGAGGCAGATATTCCCTCCACATTCTGGATGGGAAAGATGAGATCCTGAAAGGAGAGGCCACTTTCTCAAGTTCTTTGGACTAGGCACAACTAAGTTCACTATGGCTTTTGCTTATACATCTGCATCCCTATCTTTTGTGATGATTCAGCAAGACAGGGGAAAATCACTTCTTGAAGGAAAAGAAATAAAATAGAGAAGGGATCAGGACACCTGCAACTGGGAATAACTTCCTACTTACTCCTTCATGATACTAATAGAGTGGGTATAATGTGCTGATTTCTGATTCTCTTAGAATGAAATTCCCACTTCCAATTTTATGGTGGATTATTTTAATTATGAGGAATGTAAACCTAGAGTGTTTATTTGAATACAAAATTTTTCACTTTGTTTTAGCGTGGGTTTTTCAAGTTTGGTCACCTTGCTTTCTTTTTTTCCTCTGATGATTTCTTTTTTTCCTTTTTTCACCTCACAGAGGTAGATTCACCCCCTTCATGTTATTCAGGAAGTGGTTCTCAAAAAAGGGAGGATGAGATGATCCACTGGGAGTGTGGAAACTAAGTATTGTTACTTCTAATCACTTTTCAATTTTTGTGTTTATAACATATATGACATATGAATAGATTAGTTTGTCTCACACACACACACACACACACACACACACACATATATATATATCTTAAACATACATATATACAAGGCCTGTCCCAAAAGTATGGAGCCAATGTCAATACAATTAAAACAATTTGCATGGCCAATACTTTTGGCACAGGCCATGTATAAATGTATATATCTATCACATATATACGTATATATCTATCATACAGCACACACAGACATATTGATGTGATATACAAGCTAAGTTTGGAGACCCCTAGTGCTCTTGGTTGGATTGTGTTCCTTCCCCTGACTGACACCCTCATACATGTTGAACTCAGTCCCCCATACTTCAGAATGCAACCTTATTGGAAATAAGATAATTACAGATATAATTAGTTAAAGTAAGATCATGCTGGTGTAGGGTAGACCTCTAATCTACTCCTTATAAGAAGACAGCCATGTGAAAAGAGAGATGCACAGGACTAATTCCATGAGAAGCTAGAGGAAAAGATTGGAATGGTGCATCTACAAACCAAGGAGCACCAAGGATCGCCAGCCATACAAGAAGCCAGGAGGAGGTGAGGAACAGGCGCCCCCTCACAGCCTTCAAAAGGAACCACCCTACCAATGCTTTGGCTTCAGACAACTAGTGTCCAGAACTATTAAGACCATAATTTTCTGCTGTTTCAAGCTACCCAGTTTGTGGTACTTTGTTATATCAGCCCTGAGAAATTAAATCACTTAGTATATATTAACAAAAACATCATCTGAAATATTTTAAGAAAACTTGACAAATTTACACAGTTTTCAATGGGTGCAATCTATCAATATAGTCTTTTAGTTATAAAATCTAAGCAGACAGATTTGAAGTCTGAGGGGGGCACTGGGAGAGGGAGAGAAAAGTATCCAGTGCTTTTGGATGACATCTTATTAGCAGGGGGAAATCATGAGTGTCTCCACTGAGATAATGGGACCAAAAAATGCTTAGGAGACTGGGAAGTGCCATGGGGCTTTCAGAGCAAACTGTTGAGTGGTTGAAGAAAAACCTTGGGAGCGCAAGAGAAACCAGAGAGTCCTGGGGCTAATTTTTACTGGTTTATTTTTTTTCCCACTTGTTTATTCACTACAAGTCAGATTTTGGAGCAATTAGCAAAATATCATGCAAATATTCCCAGTGTGACTACACATGAATAACTTTAATTCTGCTGAACATTTGTCTTGTTGCTACAAAATACATCTGCTATTTGCATTAACTTAATCTGTTAAGATATTGTGAACTAAACCACAGACTTCCAGAGACATTTAGGAAGCAACTTCCCATTTTATTGGACACTTGTGAATAGCAAATTCTGCTTTTGTGATCACATGACTCTACCCCAGGAGCACCTCTTTTCCCAGTGTTGTTTCAGACAATAGAAAAAGAAGCATAACAGAGCTTTATAGGAGGTAGTACTGATAGAGCAGGAACAATGCTTATGGGTAACAGAAGCAAGCAGTGGAAAAAACAATTAGGGGGAATGTGGCAATACATAGATATGTATCCTATGTACCTGAGAGAGGAACAGAAATGAATTGAATCCTTGACATGTGCCAAGTACTGATGTGATGTACTGTCCATGATTCATATCATGACATGATATGACATGATATGAAATGTCATGACTACCCTTACAGGGTAAATTTTAGGGAGTCTTATCTTACATTACACAGAGGATAAAGAGCAGGGTCAGTGTTTCACTCATTCAACAAATATTTACTCAGCACTTACTATATGCCAGGCACTGTTCTAGTTACTGGGTATAGGGAGGTAAAGGGAAAAAAGAAGGTCACTACTCTTATTAGAGAGTTTAGTTCTAAATGAAAGACCTAAACATGTCAAAGCTAACCCACAAATAAAGATGACACTTTCAGGTAGACATGAAAGTTATAAAGAAAGAAAGGTTATGTGATAGGACTTCAGAACCAAAAGGAGTAAGAGATGCCACAGGAGGGTTTTAATCAAGCAGTAATGTGACTCAGTACAATATTCAGAAGACTGCTCAGGCTGCTATGTCCAGACTAAATTGTATAGAGTAAGAAGCAGGGGTATCTATCTGAGGGTGATATTAGGGGCCAGGTGATACCTGATGGTGCTTTAAATTAGGGTGGAGGCAAAGGGAATGGAGAGCAGTGGGCAGATCAGGGGTATGTTTGGAGGCAGGACTGCTGGTAGTTAAGATAGGAGAGGAGTGAAGTTAACAAAAGAATAAATAATGACTGTAATTCTTCTTTTTTTTTTTTTTTTTGGCCTCTGCTGTTGGCAGATTTATGGTGGAATTTGCTGAAATAAGACAGTCTGGGAAGGAGTGAGTTTCAGAGGTAAGAGAAATTGAGAGTTCTCTTTTGGAGATACTAGTGTTAAGTACCTGTGAGGCATCCAAGTGGCAGTGCTGTACTGAGGTGGAGACGCCTTGACCTGGAGGGAGGTTGCCTGGGATCAAATCCCACCTCCACCATTTACCAGCTGTATCATCATGAGTCAGTCTCTTAAGCTATTTGTAAAATAAGGAAAATAATAAGCTGCTTTCATTGAGTTGTGCCAATTAAAAGGGTAGTTAAAAGGGTACTATATGTAACAAGCAAGTGTCTAACTTGTACTAAGTTATAAAAGTATAGACATATCCCTGTTCAGGTGAATACGTCTAGGTTTTGATCCTATACTCATTAGGTATAAGTCTCCAAAAAAGGATAAAGTCAATTGCAGTTCAATACTAATGACACCTGGTTGGACCTTTACCAGTGATTCCTTACTGGTTTTCTATTTCCCATTCTGTGACTAAAGCCTAAGTAAACATACTAAGCCCCCAAAATCATGTCATTCCCTTGGTCTAAAATCTACATAGCCCTGGCTGGTAGCACAGTGGTTAAGGCGCTGGCCTGCATACCCAAAGGTCGCAGGTTCGATTCCCCAGCCAGGGTACATAACCAGGTTGCAAACCAGATCTCCAGTCAGGTCTGTGGCTGGAGGCAGGAACACAACTGTACATTGATGTCTCTCTCCCTCTCTGCCTCTCTCCCTTCCCCTCTTTCTAAAAATAATGAAATAAAATCTTTAAAAATAATAATAAATAAAAAATAAAAAAATAAAATCTACATAGACTCCTTGCTCATAACATATAATGCCCAGGCACCTTACCTTTGCACTTAATAAATGACTTCCATGATCTGACCCCAAACTTTATTTTTAGCCTTTTCTTCTCAAGTTACTTTCCTTTGCCCCTGTTAGTTTTCTCATTCCAACACAAAGGTGGCAGCCTCTTCCTGGAGGTTGGTATCTGCAAGAGGTCAACATAACATGGCGATGCAAACCAGCACCACCTGCCCAAGAAGCCGGCACTGCTGAAGGTCACCCCACTCAGATGGGTCAGGCTCCTCCTGCAAGCTGACCTATGAATGTGAACCTGCAGGCAGCATGGTGGGGAAGAGGAGCCCTGCACCACATCACAGCCTTGGGTTGCACCTTGAACTTCAGTGGGACCTGGACCCCAAGCAGGAGCTCAGTAGCTCCATCATGCTCAGGGTGGCTCCCCAGGCTTAAGGGAATTCAGTGACCAGGAGGATGTATTCACTGACTTCCTGTGCTCCCTCCGCAAGCACCCATCTCCACTGGTTTAACCCAGAGCAATGAGCTTGGCTTTGTCATTTGATAAAAACAGCAACAAAACTTCTAATACTCTTATCATCATTTATTAATTTGTTTATTTTGTAGATGCCTGTTATGTGCTGGCATGGTTCTAAAAGCGGAGGAAATGAGGTAAAATTGATCTCTTATCGGTTCTGCTCTTGAGGTATTCTTCATCTAAGGGGAAAGACTAAGTAAGCACACTTTCCAAAAAAACATATCATAACTGAAGTATTTTAAATGCAAGATGAGAACCCACAGGAGGAAGCAGCCTAGAGGTATAGCAACAGACTGCTCCCTTGTAAAATGACATGGGCCCTGGCTGGTAGCACAATGGATAAGGCGCTGGCCTGCGAACCCAAAGGTTGCAGGTTCGATTCCCCAGCCAGGGCACATAACAAGGTTGCAAAACAGGTCTCCAGTCAGGTCTGTGGCTGGAGGCAGGTGAAAAGCAACCATACATTGAAAATAAATAAATAAATAAATAAAATGACATGGGGGATAGGCGAGGAAAGGAGGAAGGGTGATGGAGCTGAGGAATCTGCCTGCGTTCTGGTGGGAGATGCAACGGTTATGGTGCCTTGGAGGAAATTATGGATGAACTCTCCTTCCTTCATACCACCCCTTACCTAGTCTTGTGACCTTTTCTTCACTTTTACTGCTGCTATGCCAGTCTCCCTACAAACCAAGATCTCTTAAGTTTACAGAGTGACTTTGTAAGTGAAACCATGAACTTGGAAGTTGGGCTAAAATGTGCTCTGACATGGGTCCCACTAGTAAGGATCCACTTGACTCGGGGCGGAGGAGTTCCTTATCCTTTCTGACACTTGATTTCCACATCTGTAAAGTGGGGATGATAAGAGGATCTGCTTTGTAGTCCTACTAGGAGACTTGCCTGAGACAGTGCCTGTCCGTCACTTGGGTGTCCCAGCTCCTTGGCAAGCGCAGCATCACCCTCCCAAGGACAGCTGCCTGTGAGGTAGTTGCACAGCAAATTCACAGCTGAATACATTCGTCTGACTTTCTGCCCTCAATCTGTGGTTAAGGTTTTAATTTTACTTCAGTAAATAACAAACTGGAGAGTTATAGTTTCCTGCTTTTTAAACCCTTTTAATTTAATTATTTTTTAACCTCTAAATTCTTATTCCTGGGAAATGTCCACTTTAAAGTTTATTTCTTCCCCCAGAAGACAGCAATTTATCAGCTTTCAGAGGATGATTATGCAGGAAGCATGTTCAAGTCCATTTTGAGACATGGGTTTCTTTGAGGTCTCGACACAAGGAAGGCACATTTAAGGCCTTGTTTACAGAAGTGTTAATATTTATATATGCCCTCAGTCCCTCTGTGTCTCCAGTTCTTTCCTCTTACATAGCACTGTGATCTGTATCACATTATCGGCTGCACCCCAAAGGTATTTGCTGATAATTCACAAAACAAATAAATCTGCTCCTTGGCCCTTCTTTCCCAATTAGTCTCCCAGTTTATCCAGGATCACTTTCCTCTTTTTCCTCAGCTCTGACTTCTCAGAGCAGTGTCATGTGATTGAAACTCTAGGCCTGGTTCATCCACAGCCAGTGACTCTGATAGACTTCCGGAGACCATGTCCCACTTCATAGCAGCTTTGTGCATGAGAGAGAAACCTTGTCCTGCCTCCTGGACACTGGGAAACGTCTTTGTAGAGGGCCATTTAATAAATGAATCCTTTGGGTTTATTTTTATGCTACAATGTGGCAAATGTTAGCACATTGTACCCAGCTGGAATGGTTAGGAGTTTCTTCCCCAAGCACACCAAACAAATGTATAAAGGTAGAACAGAGGGCTTGTACATGATCCATAGGTGGAGATTCAAATTGACATTTAGAAACAATGCCTGATTTCACCTACTAGATTTTTTCTGGTTTAGGGAATGGGGGTGGAGTAGGGATCATAGAAAATGAATTCATAGTGTGAATATCTGTATATACGCACATTAATTTGGCTCTCTGTGTGTATTTCCTTTGCACCATATATTTTTGCACCATATAATGACATTTTCCCTTATTTGTTTAATGAATGTTGAAGCAGCCTATTTAGTTCTTATTATCAGCTATTGTTATGCAGCTTTCTTTATATTTGGAACTTGAGACATTGACTGCCCTTTTCTTTTTTCATTCCCCAAACATCGGAAGAAAAAATTTGAGCTATCTCCACTAGATTGCTTTTTCACAATTTGAATCATAGCATATTTGCATAAAATCATTGGCTCCCACTTTAACCTCCCCTTTAATCCCCCTCTCCAGAAATTCTTTTTTAGGCCCCATATTGAAGTTGAATAACTAGAGAGAAGAACCCAGTGCAGACTTTAATTTGAGATCAGCAGGTTGCCTGCTTGAGAAATAAAATGGCTCCACACACGGTGGTCCGGGAATTGTGCTCCCTCCTTTCAAGAAGACCCAGGGAGATGTGTGTGTGTGTGTGTGTGTGTGTGTGTGTGTGTGTGTGTGTAAAGCCTGAAATCTGCTCTATTTCTTTCTTCCCAGAAAAGACAAGAAATACTACATCTTGGTTTTCCATGAAGCTGACAAGACTGATATTAATCCATAACTTGAACTTTAAAATCAATAAATCACCCCCTAAAAGAGCTTACAACCACATGAACAGACAGGTGTGTGGGGTAAAAACATATTACAAGAACAAACAGGACTCATGGAGCAGAATCCTAAAAGCAACTTTATTTTTGTCTTCACCGTTCCCTTGAAACCTGCTCAATGAAGAAAAGGTTTTTAGCCTGCTGGGTAAAATATTCAGAGTTCTATGGCCTTTCTGCCTACTTCCAGATGATAAAAGTCCAAAGGCCACTTTTAAGGAAAAAGACGCAGTCTCAAATTAGAAGTTAGGTTGGCCAGTTCGAATCAACTTTTCCATGTTCATGAAGCAGCAAGTTTTTGCCTGCTGTCTCCAACCTGCCCACCTGCCCACTGGCTCCTTCAGTTCTCCTCATGTTCCTCTTCCTCCTCATCCTCCTCCATTCTCTCCTCCTCCTCCCCCCTGCCATCTCAGGCCCTTCTGGGGGTTGTAGGGAGAAGTAAGGGAAAGGGGAAAAGCCTTCCATGAGAAGTCCTGTGGTAAGCTGACTGACTTGGCTTCCCTAGGCTGGAAATTCTAGTAGGCAATTAAAGACAACTCTGTCTCCTATGGGGAATTTCAGAATTGTGCAGACATCACCTGCCGGACATGCCATCGACCTTCTCATAACATATGTGCTGTTTATTTGCTGGCTTGCCCTCTTGATACCCACTTTTATTTAGCTCCATCCCCACTGCTGGGGTTCCTAAAGCATCAAGTCAAGCCCTGCCTAGGGCACAATTCTTGTTTAAAATGACCCCCAGCTGATTCTTTTGGGGACAAATTGAATATTTGGTCTCCAGGATTTATCACATTTGACCAGTCATTGGAGGGGAGTTGAGTTTGCTCACAGGCTATTTGACTCTATCATGTAACAAGCCCCCCAGACTGTCCTGTGATGCCCATTTTCCTTGGGCTTAGAGGGTAGCACCCTGCCCTGCCACCAGGGGGTCACTTTGAGATAACAGAGCAAAACAGTCTTCCATAATTAAACCCTCTTTATTCCTATATGCTCTTCCTGTGGGAAAGAAGTTTGTTGACCTGAGAAACATGTTCTTAGTTATTTCTTTTGAAAATTTGCTTCTGACACTTCATGTTAGAGTTCCATAGATACTGAATTTTTGTGTATCATTTTCACTTTTATTTTATTAACCTGCTACATGTGTTGTCTAGATGATTAAGGTCGTAAGGACTTAGGTCTTATCATGCATATGTTGTGCAGCGATTAGCTGAGTGTTGAGGGACGTGGAGAGTTATAATGATTCTCTGCATGTAGATGGCAGTCTTATGGAAAGCTTTAGTGGTTGGGATCATGGTAGGCTGTGTCAAGGGAAAGAATGGAGAAACTTTGGACTGACATAGAGGACAGAAAGGACTTTGCCATTAAGAGATATTGTGTTAGCAAAGTCACAAAAGGAGCTAGAGCAGAATGGCCTCCTAGGTAGACATGATTCTAGGATGATGCTCAGTGACTCACACTGTTGTGTGATCCCCTCCACTTGAGTGTGGCTGGGCTTTGTCATATGACAGGATGTCACTTCTGTGATTATTACATTATATGCCAAGGTAAAAGGAGTATCTTAGATGTAATTAGAGTCCCCTAATCAGCTGACTATGAGTTAATCAAAAGGGAGGGTTTTCAGAGTGAGCTTGACCTAATTAGGTGAGCCTTTGGAGGAGACAAACTCTCCTGCTAGCCTGGAAGAAATCACACAGCCATATTGTGAACTGCCTATAGGGAAGAGTGACCTTTGAAAGTTGAGGACCTGAGTCCTACAGCCACCAAAAATAGAATTCTGTCAACAACCTGGATGAGCTGGAAGGAGAACGTCAATCCTCAGATAAGATCGCAGCTTTGGCCAACACCCTGATTGAAGCTTTTGGAGTCCCTGAACAAAAAAGACTCTGGTATGCCATGGCTGGCTTCTAACCCATGGAAACTGAAATAATAAATAGTGTTGTTTAAGCTACTAAATTTGTGGTAATTTGTTACATAACATAAAGAAATAAATACACTTCTTTTTATTGGACTGTTTCATGTTGGAGCATGTAGAGAGACAATAATATAAAAACTAGTGAGAAACCTAATAAGGTAGGATTTAGGATGCTAGATTTGATGGGAGTGTATTATTCAGTATTGATCTAGATATCCTGTGTAAACAAATATTTGGTTTGCTTATGCTCCATATTCTTTGCAGATTGACTGGGGTGCTTCTCTGCATTATCCTGACCCCAGGACCCAGGTTGATGATCCCCTCTTCTATGGTGTTGCCAAAGGCCATGGCAGAAAAGAAACAGAAGTATATGATGAATTGTATGAAGACGTTTACAGCTTCAATCTGAAGGTGTCACTTTTCACTTTTACTTACCAATTTCATTGGCCAAAATCAGTCACATGGTGTACCTAATTTTAAGGACAAGAGGGACAACCCAGAACTATTTAGTGAGTTTCATTATTCAGTATGCAATATCCATTTTAGATTCTAAAACAAGAAAGTGACTTGATGACAGCCTAGCCTCCTAATTTATATCCAAGCACTTTCCTTCTCATCCCAAATTCTGAGAAGTTCTTTAAGGGTTCACTGGAAACACATGACTTATTTAGTATTTGATATTTGACAGTACACAGAACTATGACCAGGGTAAGAAATAAGTATCTTTTTTTTTTTTTTTTTGTATGAATGCATCCGGCCCCAGTATTCATGATGGACATAAAATGAATTTTGAGCCATATTTATACTGGGAATTTCCATTCTCCTGTCTCTTCTATTTCTACATTCACTCCTTATATCCCCTGAGACTCAGTTTGGTAGTGAAGTCACTACTAAAAACTAAGTGTTCATAGAGAGAGCTGCTGTGGAAACTTGTAAGAGACATTCTAATCACAATTATTTTAAGTGGAAGTATGAGAAGTATAAAGCTTTCCCCAAATGAAAACCAGTTGAACTTATGCCAGTTAGTAATAATATAACTACAGTTTTAAAAGTCTCATGCTCCTTTCATCTCAATGAGGGCTGATAGAGGAGAAGCAATTGTTATTATCTCATCTGTGATAAGAGAAATTGAGAGAGAGAGAGAGAGAGGATGTTTGATTCACTTCTCTTCCTTCTTCCATCAGAATAATTTCTTAGGAAAGAATTTGTTGGTCCTTTCATTCTCCAGGGATTATCTATATTTTAAGCCTAAAGTGAGATGGAATCCATGTTTCCTGAGAAATTTATTTCAGGCATAAACTAAGATGTGGCAGAGCCTGGCATGAGATGGTGAAGTCACAGATGGTAAACACTATTGTATTGGTCATTGTGGAAGCCAGGCATGGAGGTGGGAGCTGGGAAAGAAGAATGAAGAAACCATGTAGAGTGTGACAAGCCTGTGGAAGTGCTGGGAGGAAGAAGAAGCAGAGGAGTAGAGCAGTGCACAAGTAGCCAGATGAATAGAAGGGGAAATAGAAAAGAAGGCCCAAGTAACTCAAAGGAAGAAAGAGTTTCCCAAAGGAAAAAAGGGTGATGCATCAAACTCCACAGAAAAGACAGCTGAAAGGAGGAAGGTGAAGAGTTCTGTAGATGCAGTAAGTCAAGGCTATTATTGATCTGGGCAAGAACTTGGCTAGTAGAAGGGAAATGGGAGTTAGAGGATGGTGGGATAGATGGCTTTCTAATAATCTGAGTGCGATGATAGATACACTAAGAATTATAACCTCAAAGAACTTTAAATATTGTTCCCATGAGAGAAACCTGTATTGTATATAGATCTGTATTACAGGCAGAGGAGAACACGCCAGTCAAGAGAGAAAGGTACATGGTGCAAGTGAGAGACAGCCCTGTTGCAGAAGCTGAATTCAGGTGGAAGCCTTTGTCTCCAAGTGGAGGAGGGAGGGTAGGGTGGGACCGTAAGATGAAGCCCACTCTGGAGACCTCACTTTGCTTTATAATCATGTGAGAAACTCACCTGGAGGGGGAAAGAAAATGAGAAGATACAGGTCACATGGAGTTTTGCAAAATATGCCATTTTTCCACTTGGGGCAGCATTTAGGGAGAGGTTTGCAGAGCACTGTCCTGCTTTTGGACAACCCATAAGGGTAATGCATGAGGGTACAGGAAGTTCTTTTGAGCCAGTTCACCCTTCACATATGTTTTCCCATTGCTGACCAGCTTGCCATGTCATGTTCAAGTTAGGGGAGAGGGTAAGAAACCTGTATCTTTTATCAGGGTTGAATGGGGACTTTTGTGGTTGTTGTCAAAGCATGAATATAAACTTTGTGGGTTGACTTTACTAATCTTGGAATATCTAGATCATGAGGAAAATGATTTTTATGTCCCTTTCCCATCTGCATTTGGGAGAAGATTATTTTTAAACTTTGTGGTTCAAGTTTAGTGCTTTCTCTTTGTGAGAAATGTGCATTATGTTTGGGGGATTTGTCACTTTTGTTGCTGGAAAGGTATCTCATAAAGGACACTGGGTTGTTTTTGTTTTGTTTTGTTTTGTTTTTGGCAGCTATTATTAGCAGAACTGAAGGAGGGGTTTTCGTCTGCTTGGATTAGGTGGATGTCCCAACCACTTTTTCTCCAGGGCTTTTTTGAAGAAATCTTCCATGATTGGCTGAGCATGAGGAATCTTTCTGTGACAGCTCTATAAAGAAAGGAAGACAATAAAGACAATCTAATAGGCAGTCAGTCGATGAAGATTTTTGTCTGGAATAAATTTAGTGCATCTCATAAAGTTTTTATAGACGCTACCTTTCATATGCTCAGAATATTATTATCTAGCCCAACATCGCTGTGTTCCTGGTTTCTCTTACCCTTGCCTGGAAAAAAAAATAAAGCACTTTCAGGATGTTCTTCTGTGTCTATTTTAAATCCTTAGCAGAGTTGTTTAAATGACTGATTTTTCTTTTTCCACTGCTTAGTGTTCTTTTCCTATGGGATTTAATTAGAGTCTTCCACAAAGATCTGACAATTAATGTGCTTTACAATGAAATTCATGATTTGTATCTTTATTTAGCTTCACCATATAAAGCCCAACAGGTCCTTCATAGATATAAGGTTTTGGTTCTGGAAGAAAAATGAAATTCAGGAAGAGATAAAATATCTGATCATTCCCAAATAATAAACAGAAATTAACCCCAAACCCAATCTGCAGGAAAAAATAAAACAAGAAGCAAGAAATAAATCTTGTTCTTAAAAAAATCACTTTGTAACTGAAAACAAAACAAAAAGTATTTGGGAGCTGAATTATTAAGAATTCTGCATACTATTTTATGCAGGGTTCTTTGTAGATGTTATAAGCCTCTTTTTCTGTGGTCTTCAATAAAAGTCTCAATCTATTTCTCTATTTCTATCCCCAACTTCACCCCCATCCCCATCTCTGTCTCCATCTCTGTCTCTGTCTCTATGTCTCCCTTGCTCTCTTCCTCATGTGTTTTGGGAAGAAGTGAGTCTGAGCCCATAAGGAAGCAAGAGTTCTGAGACCACTGTTGAAGAAATATGTATGTGTCAGGTAAGAATATATTCATATTTTTCCACATGGATGGTGCTTGATGAGCCTGGTTTAATGTCCCCTGGGAGTTGTGTGGCTCTATAGCATATTTTATTCTTTAATGGGAAAGAAAGTGTGTCATTGTAGTGAGACACCCATGACATCTATAGCCCTGACCAAGACCCCCTTTAAGAAAAAAAAAAGAAAGAAAAGAAAAGAAAGTTTTCTTTTTTTTCATTTTCCAAGAAGAAGAAGAAGAAGAAGAAGAAGAAGAAGAAGAAGAAGAAGAAGAAGAAGAAGAAGAAGAAGAAGAAGAAGAAGAAGTTGATGACGAAGAAGAAGGGGAAGAAAAAGAAGGGGAAGAAGGGGAAGAAGAAGGGAATAAAGTGAATTGAACCAAGGGAAAATTATCCCTAGAAAAATCTTCCTCTTCTATAAGTCCTTGCAAACTGAATGCTGATTTCTGCTAGGGAGGCTCCCCTTTTGCAGCAAGGAAAGAACAGTGAGAAGACATGTTGTAATTGTCTTTTTCCCTGCTAGAAAGAACAGCCTATTGGGCTCATGAAATCATTCCTGTTTTATGGTGTTGCTATCACTTATGTTCCTTGACCATGAGAAATGAGGTATTCTAGGAATTGAGATTCACTTTCCTTATACCTTTAAAATGCATATTTCAGAAAATATCCAGAGAGGGAGTACAGATTCTAAACCAAAGGTTCCGACCCCTTTACTTTCTGCCTCATGAGGTGGGAATGCTCAATGTGGATAAAAGCTGGGTCTATAGAGAGGAAGGAGCAGGCATGTGAGAGCATGGCTCTGAGGTACCCTGGGTAGCCACAGGGACCAGGTCCTGGAGACTAATTTCAGGTGCTCATGGTACTCCCTGATCTCCAGATGGGTAGAAAGCCCTAGATGGAACCTTTAGACTTGGCATTTTATTTGGGGGAACAGACAAATGTAACAGGGAAAAAAAGAAAAAGAAAAATTATTACTCTGAGAGTCAGAATCTATAAGCTTCCCCAACAGCAATGTCATTTATTCATGGTGTGACCTTTGGCAAGTGAAGCCACTTAATGTGGCTACATCTGTGTTCTTCTGTAAAGCATGGCTAGCAATCCCCACCCTGCCGTTCTCAGCAGAGGGACATGGGTCAGGTAGCGTAGGGAACATGGCCACTTTAAGTGTGGATTTAAGAGTACTTTGTTGCCCTGGCTGGTGTGGCTCAGTGGATTGATTGCTGGCCTACGAACCAGAAGGTTGCTGGTTAAATTTCTGGTCAGGGCACATTAGAGAGGCAGTCACACATTGATGTTTCTCTCTCTCTCTTTCTCCCTCCCTTCTTCTCTCTCTAAAAACAAATAAATAAAATAAAAATAAAAATAAAAAGAATACTTTGTAATCTGTAAAAGCCCATGACTAAGTGTTTTCTCTGTGCATGGCCCTGAGCAAGGTCCTCTGGCAGGGGTAGGGGACAGATTATGCCTTCAACTCTCATCAGGCAGAGGGCTAATCAAGCAGGAAAAAGCAGCAGTGGGGTAGGGTCCCTTGGCAGGGCTGTCCTAGTCAGCAGCAGACAGATGTGTGATTTAATATAGCAGCTCCTAATCTTCCTGAGCAGAATAGGACTGTATGGACAGCTGCAGTAAAGAATAAGGACTTGCCAAATTTCACTGTTTCTGAAGCTCATTCTCCCTACCTCCCTGTAAAAGATAAGAATCTTTTACAGTTAGTGATTGGTTGTAGTTTAAATAGCAGCACTGTCTTGTTAGCAGTGCTCAAAATAATGGTGCATCCTATAATCTATGGAGTCTCCTATCCAACAAAATCCTGTACAAAAGATACCGTTTTCCTGATATTCAACACCACTAAATCTAATGTTGGCAAGAAGAAGTTTAAAGAGTGAGTTTGTCAGCTTCAAAACAATTCATCTATCATTGCAATAGTTTTACGAAATGGGAAAAAGGAGATAGTTCAGAGGGAAGTCTTTATTCAGAACATTTGATTTTGATCTTCAGAGCATTGAACTGCTTTAGTCTCTTTAGAAATGAGTTGATTTCTATATTTTTTATTTAAATCTTAGAAATAGGATCTGATCTGAAGGGAAAAACCTGAAGTAACAGATTCAAGTAAGACACTAAAAGATACCATTGCATTTGTAGCCATAAGTTTTTATCATGAATATTGTTTTTAACTCCAGAACATTGTTTTCAAACTCCAAGCAGTCAGTTCTCAGTCAACATTGTGCTGCTTTCCATTCTTTTTTGACTCACATGCCCTACTTTCTTCTTTATAGTTCATACACAGTGTTTGAAGAGTTAGATTAGAGACACCATCTCTTGGGAATCAAAAAGAGTCTGGGTAGATAAGGGAGGGAAATGAGGGAAGAAAGTTTTTCAAAACCATATACTTTTTTTAAAAAGAAGAAATTGGATCTACTTTATCATTTAAAGGTGTCCTTTTGATGTTCATTTGCACTATTGCCCCAAGCCTGAGCACCCCTGTGCCTCGTCTGATTCCTACTGCTTTCTGCCTTTATGGGGCTGCAGTCCTTTTCTTGGCATATTTTTTCTTTTGTGCATTGACCTCTTCTGCTGTGGTCATTAGCCAACCTGAACTTTCATCTTGACTTCCCCTCTCTTCCTGCTTACTCCAACAGGTGAGTCAAGCTCTTCAGTCCTGTCAGTTCCCCAACCCGTCCCTTCCTTGGCATCTGCCTCATGGCAATTAAATGTCAGACAGGCTCTGGGTTCAGATTTGGTGTTTGCCAGTGAATCCTACTCTCATTTACATAGCTACCAAATGGGATAATAATGATAATGCTC
Organism: Noctilio leporinus; assembly: GCA_004026585.1. NCBI lineage: Eukaryota > Metazoa > Chordata > Mammalia > Chiroptera > Noctilionidae > Noctilio > Noctilio leporinus. The sequence goes on from PVIW01000148.1 coordinate 452,438, forward strand.
ATTTCATACTGGTGTTGTGCTGTTTAAATGAGTAGAAGAGTCAGTACCAGAGCTATTTGGCACTTGGAGGCTATTCTTCATCTTCTTAGCAGTGATAGTGGCATAGTAGCTATTGTGGTAGTCATGCTGATAATATCTGGGGACACAGAGAACCTTGCAGTATTACTCCAAAAATACTTTATTTTATTTTATTTTAAATGAAGTTCCTCTGCTCTTTAAAACATCCAGCAGCCCTATATAAGGTCTGCTAGAGAAGGCCTAATGGCCTAAGGCATCTATTGTGCCTAATGAATTAACTATTTCCTCTGCATCTAGAACAGTACTAGCTAAGTACCTTCCTTAGGAGGATTGAGAAAACAGTCACTGGAACCATTTTCTGTGGGGCTTAATTCCCTCAAGGAACTTCAGTTGCAAAAAGCTGAGAAAGAATGGATTTCCATAATTCACAAAGTGGAAATTTTACTCTACCCAGCAAAGCTATTATTTAGAATGGAAGGGCAGATAGTGTGTCCCAGACAAGGTAAAGCTAAAGGAATTCATCATCACCAAGCTATTATGAAATGAAATATTAAAGGGACTTATTTAAGAAAAAGAAGAATATCAAAACTATGGACATTAAAATTACAAGAAACACAACTATCAACACAGAATCTAAAAAAATAAAAACAAAGGCAAACTAAGCAAACAACTAGAATAAGAACAGAATAATAGGTATGAGGGTCATTTGGAGGGTTATCAGCTGAGAGAGGGAAGGGGAAGAAAGGAAGAAATGGGATTAAGGAGCATAATTGGTAGGAACAAAATAGACAGGGGAATGTTAACACGTTGTTGACTGGTAACAAAAAAACTTGTGTTTTCAAGCCCAAATATTGTTGACCAATGAGTTAACTCATGCTTGCTCTTATATTTTGTATAAAATTGCTGGTCAACAATGTGTTAAAAACACATAATAAAAGGTGAAGCTGCAAGCTTACATGCATAACCCATGAACATGAACTAAGTGGGAGTGGGATTGCTGGAGGGAAGTGGGGTACTGGGTAGAGGGGAACAGTGGGAAAATATTAAGACAACTCTAACAGCATAATCAATTAAATATACTTAAAAACAAACAAACAAAACAAAGTGGAGTTTGTACTTGAAAGCCATTTGATTTAGAAGAATGAGTGTGACCCAAAGGGGAATACTACTAATACATAAATTCCAACTATAGCATTCTTATAAGGCATTCTGAAAACTCTCTTTCCAAAAGAAATTGTTATGTTGTTTAATGTTATCCTCTGTAGACCTGATCCTGAAACCTAGTTCCCAACTAATAATTTTCATTTTTACATTATTGAGCCTGAGTGCTGACCATGGACTTTTCTTGCAGGTGGTGCTAAATAAGAATGTTGATGCATTTATTTTGGAAGCTGTTGGGGAATGCTGTCCAGAATTTTAGCTGATCCTCTTTTTCATTGCACAATTCTTATTTAAAAATGAAAACATGCTTTGGCTTGACATTCAAAATGAAGACAAAGCAAGGTCAGATTTGTGAACTAACAGAACCACATCAAGTCGTCCCTTCTATTTGCCTTTCCATGAGGGCAAAGTACTAGTTGGAGGCCTGGGAAAACTTTCCAAATTCCTTTGAGTTGTGAAGGCACAAAACCCCAAAGTATCCAGATCATGATGGTTGTTCTGAGCTGTTGGTGGGGCATTTGGCTGAGAATTACCACTTAGACTGGAAGGAGAGTAGGCTAGGATGCTTTTTCTTCAACAATACCCAGTGCTATGGAATAAATAGAAACAGATTAAGGAAGTCATAATAGATTAATTTTCTCCAAAACAAATCATGTGGTTAACAAGGAGAACTTACTAGAACATTAAAGGGGCTACTTGGCTAGGATGCATTAATGTTAGGAAATAAAAAGGTATCTCCAATTTTGGGGTAGGGAGTGGGTGGGTGGTGAAGAGGAGAGAGGGGAGGGGAAATGGGATGGATATAATACAACAATAAAATTAAATTTTAAAAATTAAAATTAAAAATAAATAAATGTGGTATCTCTAGTCATCTTTTTCAAAGCTGTGAAACAACAGTTATTTTTCAGGCTTCCCGACATGTTCTCTGACTGTGTTATCATAGACTCATTTTGATTCAGGGAAGTTATAAGAAGAGTGAACATGAATGGGATCTACTACCAAAAAAAAAAAAAGGCAACATTATTATATTCTCAATAAACCCTACATTTTGAATATATATTGCCAGCTCATTCCATCATAAGGTAGACTAATTCAGCATCATGGTGACTCTGGCATACTGAAACCTTAATTATAGCTAAAAATTGGCATAGCCATTCTACCTTCTGCAATCTTGCATTGAGTCTCTTTCAGTGAGCATTAATATTTAAGCTATTTAGCTAAATGGAAATTATTTTTATGGAGAGGTTAAACTACTTATACACTTGTATTAAAGGGATATTTTGCTTTTCCTGTAGAGATTTATCTTCACTTTAAAGATTAAACATGAAATAAGCCATGGAGAGAAAAAAGAAAAAGTAGAACAGTAGATCAGAGGAATTCCACTTTCAACATCTTCTAATGAGTCTACAATTAGATGAGGATTGTCAACATAGCATTTGCTGAAGCCTAGACAATTGTTTTTTCAGATTTGGTGGAGGTAGGAATGTTAGAAAAAAAGAAAGTTAAGTTAGGAAGGAAATTCTGTGCTGGGAAACTTAGCTCTTTCTGTGTGTTTGTGAACAAACTAAAGAAAATTGATAGACCTCGGAACATCCAGGGGAGTTCATTTGGGGAAAATCCCTGGCTGACTTCTTGCAGTATACTTTAAATAGCCTACCTCATTGAAACAAATTTGATGAGGTGGTTTTTTAAAATTATGTCTATTTTCTAAGTCTTTTCAGTTTTTTATTGCTAGGTATCACACACTCAACTTCTTGCCTACCTGTTCCCATCCTCACCTACATAGCAGCAACTACATACATTGGAAAAACTTTACAATGAACAACATGCCAGTATTATAGAATATGCTTGAAAACAGATTATTTTTTAAAGTATATTTTACTGATTATGCTATTACAATTGTCCCAATTTTCCCCCTTTACCCCCCTATACCTGGTAACCCCCTTCCCTCCTGCAATTCCTCCACCTTTAGTTCATATCTATGGGTCATGCATATACGTTCTTTGGCTTCACTCTTTCATACAAGTCTTAATATACCCCTGTCTATTTTGTTCCTACCAATTGTGCTTCTTTATCCATGCCCCATTATCCCCTTTCTCCCCCTCCCTTCTCTCAGCTGATATAACTCTCCAAATTATCCTCATACCTGTGATTCTGATCCTGTTCTGGTTATTTGCTTAGTTTGTTTTTATTCTTAGATTTAGTTGTTGATAATTGTGAGTTTGTTGTCATTTTAATATTCATAGTTTTGATCTTTGTTTTCTTAAATAAACCCTTTAATTTTTATATAATGGCTTGGTGGTGATGAACTCCTTTAGCTTTACATTGTCTGGTAAGCGCTTTATCTGCCCTTCCATTCTAAAGGATAGCTTTGCTTGATAGAGTAATCTAGGTTGTAGGTCCTTGCTTTTCATCACTTTGAATACTTCTTGCCAGCCTCTTCTTGCCTGCAATGTTTCTTTTAAGAAATCAGCTGATAGTCTGATGGGAATTCCTGTAGGTAACTCTCTTCTTTTCTTTTGCTGCTTTTAAGATTCTCTCTTTATCTTTAACCTTTGACAATTTAATTATTATGTGTCTTAGTGTGGTCCTTTTTGGATCCAACTTGTTTGGTACTCTATGTTTCCTGGACTTGTATATCTATTTCCTTCACCAAACTAGGGAAGTTTTCTTTCATTATTTTTTCAAATAAGTTTTCAATTTCTTGCTCTTTCATTTCTTCTTGTGGCACCCCTAAGATTCAGATATTTAAAGTTGTCCCAGAGTTTCTAATTCTCTCCTCATTTTTTTCAATTCTTGTTTCTTCTCTCTGCTCTTGGTGAATGTTTATTTATTCCTTTTGTCCCAATTTGTTCATTTGAATCTTAGCTTCCTTCTCACCACTGTTGGTTCCCTGTATGTTTTTCTTTATTTCACTTTGTATAACCTTCACTTCTTCCTTTATTTTGTGGCTGTACTCAATAATTTTTCCTAGCAATCTCAACACCAATGTTTTGAACTCTGCATCTGATAGGTTGGCTATCTCCATTTCATTTAGTTCTTTTTCTGGGGTTTTATTCTGTTCTTTCATTTGAGCCATATTTCTTTGCCTCCCCACTTTGGCAGCCTCCCTGTGTTTGTGTCTGTATATTCGGTAGAGCTGCTTTGACTCCATGTCTTGGTAGTGTGGCCTAATATAGTAGGTGTCTTATAGGATCCACTGGCATAACCTCCCCTATCACCCAAGCTGGGTACTTGAGATACACCCTTCCTGTGGGCTGAGTACACCCCACTCTTGTAGTAGATCTCAGTTGCCCATTGGTCTTGTGGCAGATCAATGGGAGGGATTTACCCAGGCCAGTCAGCTTCAAGGAGTGGCTGTGGCCACTGACCACCAACCTCCACCCTCTGTGGAGGATCAGCTGTGCAGGCACAGAGTGGTGGTGCTCTGACATGGTCTATAGCTGCCCATTGGGTGTGCTGGCCCTGAAGTTACCTGGGTTGTGCAGGCCAAGGTCAGCTTCCACCTGTGTTTCTCCTGGGGCACCTTGTCTGAGATATAAAGTAATCAGATGGCTGCTACTTGTGCTGGGCTTGGAGATTCCCAGGTGAAGCCAAGCTGTGAATCTATGCTGGCTATTGGTAGTGCCAAGGTAGTTCCAGGCCTTGAGCTCACTGAGGCCAGCTATTGCTTATTTGATGGAATTTAGGAAGTTGTGAAACATGAACCCAGATCAGCCATTCATATGGAAAAGTAGCTTGGGTGGGCCCATAAGTTGGGTGGAGTCTCTGGGGATCTCCTAGGCAGGTCAAACAGTGTTTGCCAGGTTAATGGAATTTCAGATATGGCACCAATTTGTTGACTCTCTGGGGAAGGTTTAGAAAAGGTACAATTGCCAATTACCTCTGTTGGCCTTGATGCCAGACACTTCAGTTTCTCCTTGTATACCACTGGAGCCTTTCAAGTTGCTACCATGGTGCTAGAGCTGAGTGAGTCCAAGTAATGAAGTCCATGTATGTGCTCTTTAAGAGGAACTGCTTGAGGCTCCAGCAGTTTCTTCCACTGACTCAATTGCTGCTGGTTTTTGCAGCCAGAAATTGTGGGGACTTATCTTCTTGGCACTGGAACCCTGGGCTGGGGTCCTGGTGTGGGGCTGGAACTCCTTGCTCCTGAGATACCCCTCCCAAATTTTTATCCACCACTCATAAGTGAGAGACCAACATATTCCACATCTGTGCTCTTCCTACACATCTTGATGGATGTGGTTTCTCTCATTCCATAATTGTCAGACTTCCATTCAATTAGATTTCTGATGGTTCTGGCTGATGGGTATTCCATATTTTAGATGTTTTTTGTTTGTTTATTTGTTTTTTAAAGATTTTTTTCATCATTTTTAGAGAGAAGGGCAGGGAGGGAGGAAGAAAGGGAGAGAAACTTCAATGTATGATTGCCTTTCACCTGCCTCCAGCAATGGACCTGGCTGGAGACCTGGTTTGCAACCTGGTTTTGTGCCCTGGCTAGAAATTGAACCAGTAGCCTTTTTAGCTGTAATTTTGATGTGGTTGTGTGAAGAGGCAAGTCATATCTGCCTGTGCCGCCATCTTGACCAGATCCTTGAAAACAGGCTCTTAAAGGCATCCTAAAAAGGGGCAACTCAGTACCTACAATACATGAAGTTGTGCCTATGTTGCTTATATAAGTAGAGTGTTAAAAAGGGAGGGCTGGTGTGCCATTGCAGAAGGCAAAACCTCAGGGAGAGAGATAAAATTGATGACTTCAATCAGAACCAGGAGCATTGGCTCTGTGTGTCAAAAATACTTTAGCTTGATCTGCACATGTTGTAATGAGATACTCCGTTCATCCTCTTCTGAGTCTCTGATCAAAGGACATGCCCTGGTGGCTAATAAAGCTTAAAAATACCCTACTAGGAATCTTCCTTCTAGATGTATCTAAACCCTGAACAGGAGAGAGAGACCTTATACCATCAGTCTCATCTCATCCTGAGGGTGTGAATAGAATTCAGCTTCACCATGCTCCCTGAAAACTGTGCCAGTGGTATTTTGGGGTCTGCTAATGAGAACCATAAAATAACACTAAAGAAAGATCTGAATGAATGTGCCAGATGACTGCATTTGTGCTCCCTGAATTGGGTGTAAGATTTATGAATTGAGTTTGGGGCTGCCTTAGCTTCTAGCCTCTCATAAAATTTGGCTGCAGCCCCGTTTAAATAAAATGGAAGATAAAAGTGATTTCAAGAATGTGATGAAAGGATTGTGTTATTGAAATGCTAATTTAGATGTGGCAACTGCCTAAGGGATGGCCCTGCTTGTGAGACACAGCCTGCACTTCTGAAGTGCGTGCCCAGTGAAAGCACCTTTCCTCCATTTTGTGTGTGTGTGCATGCATGCACATGTTTTACTGTTTGACAAACCCTCCTATGAGTGCCAATCTTGGTATATTTCTACCCAAGGGATTTCTCTGTGGCTGCTTTAACACACACTTAATTATTGTTGGTTGAACACATGGACTCTCCTTTTCAAATACCCTTGCATGCTTAATTTGATTTGGAAACTTCTAGGAAAGGGTCCCTGTCTCAGTGGCTCCATTCATGGACTAGGCAATTTGCTTGACTAGAATACTCACCTAAGGCAAGGGGAAGAACAAGGACTGTCACCAACTCAGAACCATTTCTGCAAAGAGGCCATTCCCATAGACCCTTGACCTGGAATGCCTGCAGTGAAATGGCTTCATCCAGTCACCTCCAGTGAGCCCCAGCAGAAGGATAGACTTTTGGAAACAGCCATACCTGAGGCACTGTTGTCACTGTGGCTAACAAATGCACACTAACTGAACCACTGGCTCACCCTGCAGCAATGCAAATCAAAAAGGAAATGCATTTTGAAACAAACTAAGCAATAGGCTTAGCAAATCTGCCATTTGTGTGTGGCTTCTGAGGGAAAATTTGTCAGGGGTTGAGTTTATTCTAAGGAAGGTAACCATGAAAAGTAGTCAGTATACCACTAATTGTGGGCAATATTCACTCTCTTCAAGTTGCTCCTTCCTTGAGCACAATGGCTAAAATGCACTGTTCAACCTCTGGAGTATTTAGATTTTCCTTTCTGTAATTAGAAGTGGGGACTCTGCTGAAGCATAATACTTGGGAAGTAGAAAGGATCCAGAGAGAAATGGAAAAACCCCACAACAGGGATGAAAAATACCATGTTGGAGCTTACAACCCCTGGCTCAGCCAGGGCTCTTAGGTCATTTGTCTTGCCTTTGATTTGTCTGCCTTTTCACTTCAAATAGGTTTACAGGTTTTTAGCTGAAACCAATTAAAGAGAGCCAATTGGCAGGGTTAGCACTTGCGGTGTTTATGGTGAGCATTGTATTGATTTATGCTGCTCAGCAGCTACAGTGAAAAGCAAACTGGATGAAGAGGAAGGGAAACCTTGTAGTGGGTAGGTATTACAGTGCAGGGGATTGATACGAGGACAGTAATGGGCAAGTCAAAAACAGAACTGCTATGTGAGATTGGGGAGGAGGAGCTAGTATTTTTTTTTTTTTTTTTTAAGTAACATACAATGGCTACAGTTTAGTGACAAGTAATTATGCAAGATGCCTAATATTAGTTGACAATGCAGGGCTCTTTCACTGGAAGTAGCAGAAAAGGATGCAGGGAAACAAAAGGCATTTGCTGGCTGTTTTGCCAGTGCCTTGAAGATTAACATGCAGGACAAAGGCCTAATTTGTTAGCCCTAGGCAATGAGTTCCAGGACGATGGTGTATGGAAGTTCTTGAGTAGTGAGACAAAGATAACTCTTTTTTTTTAGCTCTTACAACATTAGAAACAACCAGTGGGTTGATTACTTATAAACCTGGTGGGGTTGAACTACTGAGTGGGGTATTCCAGAAAGTAAGAAACATTGAGAGGAAAAGCCACAAAATGGGGGTGGTGGAGAAAAACACTGGACAAATTTCTGCCTTCCAGCTGTACAGGGCTCAGAATGCTCCCTATGATGCCCGGGTATTGAGAATTTGTCGATGGTTTAAATGCTTAAGCACTCAAAATCATTCTCAGTGGCAGGGAGTAGAGGGTGGGCAAAATAGTGGCAGTTGCGAATATAAGACTAAAAGACTCTATCTTGGGGTGGGGGAGGAGAGAACTGTAGCCTTTTGTTTGCAGCTCTCTAATACACAGGCTTATGAAATTCAGGAAAGGTAACTGAAAACTCTTTTGACAAGTCTTATAAATTCTTGGAGACAAAGATAATTGAAGGAAAAAAATTAAAGCAAGTAAATGACCAGTTTGGTTTCAAAAATAACTCAGGCTGGATTGTCATATAAGACTTTTATGATTCAGTGTCAAATTTCATAAAGACAGGTGAGTCAGGCACAGCCTTGAATATTTGTAATAATAATAATAATTATTATTATGGTGCTAATATTCTTGCCTTGTCTTTGTTTAATGACTTATCCTCTGTTTTTCTGTTAAGTAAGATACCATACACACTTTGATTATCAAAACAACCCTGTGAGTTTGTAAGCTTAGGCATCCCTATCCTCACCTGAATGATGAAGAAATACCTTCAGAGAGATTAAGTGATTTATTATGGCAACTGATAAGAGGAAGGGGAAAGGAACTAACAATTATTAAAGAATTATGACTCACCAGATCCTGGACTAGAATGTGTGTGTGTGTGTGTGTGTGTGTGTGTGTGTGTTTGGCGTATTTGTACAAATATATATCTCCTCCAAATTAGGTATCAACATTCCTTTTTTACAGAAAAGGAAACTGAACCTAGCCAGGTAGAGTAATTACCCAGAGATCAGTAATAAGCAAGAGGGAACACTGGGTTTGAACCCACATCTCAAGCTCTGGCTACTTATTTTCTCATTCACATCCTCTCTCTATCTCTCTTATTTGACCATAATGGTTATTTTATTTAAAAGGAAGTTTCCTGGTCTAGCATGTAAGAAGCTTTAAACTCATCACACTATTATAACAAGTAAAAAGCTGAATAAACTAAAAAATCAACATGTCTTAGGTCCATCAGAGAAGTGAGGCCTAAAATTGGAGAGGAGGACACAGAGAAAACCCAAGAGCAGAATCTTCCATGGGAACCAGTGTAGGGATAGGAAAGCCTGAACTGGGGTTGACAAATTGCTGAAGACTGAGCTTGGACAAATCTGAGAGAGAAAGATTCCAAACAGACTCATTCATAGGGTAGTCCTCACAGTTGTGTGAGTTTTATCTCCAGGAGCTCAACCTAGTTCTCATAAGGAAGATGGGAGTAAAACAATCCCCTCAGGCTTCATAGAGTGGCTGGATAGAAAGAGTAACCATTTTTGAAATACGTCAGAGTATTCTGTTTTTCTTAACAAAGACTACCTTCAAGAGAAAATATCTTATGAGAGCTTAGTCTACTGGGGTATCATTAATGCCTAGCTGACCACGGGGAAGGGAAATACCCAACTCTACCTAGCTCTATCATGTTGTACCACCAAGAGGAATAAAACAAACAAACAAATAAACAAACAAACAAAAGAGAAAATTAAGGAATATATGTGAAGTTCACAGCCCCTGGCCATAGGTTCACCATAAACTGAGACTCAGTCATAGGATACAGAATCTTTTTCCTCCCCATTAAAAACCTATTTATCACAGTGTTTCTTTCTTTCTTTTTTTTTACTCAGATAAATCTACCATTCAAGGAAATATTACAGGGCATACTAGAAGATAAAAAGCACAATTTTAAGAGACAGAGCAAGAATCAGAACTACACCCAAATTATGATTAATATGTTAAGGATTCTTAAGGAAAAATTGAATAATTTGTAAGAACACATAGAAAATATAAAATAATAGAATTCATAATATGAAATGTTAAAATATGGATAAACATGATAAAATATTAAACAACAAATTCCAAATAATTTAGTTTTAAAGGAGGTAATATTTTATATTTTTTAGAAACACCTCTCAGCAAACTAGGAATAAGTGGGAAATCTTTCATCTTGATAAAGAACATCTATAAAAATGCTGCAGTTAAAATTGCACTTACTGGTGAGAAACTAGAAGCTTTCCTGTTAAGATCAGGAATGAGGCAAGGCTGTTTTTCCTCACAACTCCTTTTCAACATAGTGCTGAAAGTCTTAACTAAAGCAATAATACAAGAAAAGGAAATAAAACACAGATTGAGAAGGAAGAATAAAACTGTCTAAAACCGACTAAAAAATGAGACCAAATAAGCAATAAAGCAAGGTTGCAGGATACAAGGTTAATATACAAAAGTCAACCACTTTCCCATACATCAGCAGTGAACAAATAGAGCTTGAAATTTAAAGCAAGCACAATGCCATTTACATTAACAGTTGAAAAGTGGATATTTGGAAATTAGTCTAACAAAATATGCTTAATATTTCTATGAGAGCTTTTAAACTTTTATAAAAGAAATCAAATAAAAACTAAAATGGACAGATATTCCATAGTCATGCATAGAAAGACTCAGTATTATATATAACTTGATCTATTGATTCAATACAATCCCAGTCAAAATCTTGTTTTGTGGATATTGATAAAGTTGATATGGAGATGCAAAAAACCCCTAATAACCAATTAATATTGAAAGAGAGAAAAAAAAGTTGGAGGACTGATACTACCTGACTTTAAGACTTACTCTAAAATTATAATAGTCAAGGCAGTCTGTTATTGGTATAAACACAGACAAATATGACTAGGTTACTGTAACAGAGTGCAGAACCCAGAAATAAATCCACATAAACATACTCAACTTATTTTTGACAGAGGGGCAAAGACAATATATTGGAGAAAACATAGTCTTTTCAACAAATGATACTGGATGAACTGAATATTCACATGTAAAATGATTTAGACATAGACTTTACATCATTTACAAACATGAACTCTAGAGGAATACTAGATCTACATGTAAAATGAAAAACTATGAAACATCTAGAAGATAACTGGAAAAAACCTAGGTGAACTTGGATGACCATTGTAGTTTCATACAGAATATTCTTTTTTATTATGTACAATACTCTAATGATGGATACATGTCATTATTGCATTTGTGAAAGCTCAGACTATACAGCACTAAGAGTGAACCCAAATGTAAAAGTTAATATAAAATATCATCCATTATTTTTATCAGTTAAGTCCAGCAAATTTACTCAATATGTATTACAGAATAAATGTTCTGAGCATCTGTTATATGCCAGGCAATTCATACCTTCTCATTCAGTTATTTGTACAATTACTTGTTTTAATGGCTGACCCCCACATTAGAAGTTAAATTCCTGGGGGGAAGGACTATGCCTATCTTTGGATGATAATGATGTGTCAATGTAGGTGTATCATTTATAACAAATGTACTACTCAGGAGGGAGATCTTGGTAGTGAGAGAGGTTGGGCTTGTCATGAGCAGGTGATAGATATATAGATATATGGGAACACTTTGTATTTCCTCCTCAGGTTTTTTTTTTTTTTTTTTTAAAGATTTCTATTTAATTATTTTTGGAAAGAGGGGAAGAGAGAGAGAGACAGAGAGGGAGAGAGACATCAACGTATGGTTGCTTTTCACTTGCCTCCAGCCACAGACCTGACTGGAGACCTGGTTTGCAACCTGGTTATGTGCCCTGGCTGGAGAATCGAACCTGCAACCTTTGGGTTTGCAGGCCGGCGCCTTATCCACTGTGCTACCAGCCAGGGCTCCTCCTCCTCAGTTTTGCTATGAACTTAAAACTGCTCTTAAAGTCTTTAAAAAAATAGGAAGTTTTACATAAGCCTCAGTATTCACTGAGGTTAAAGTGAAGGAGCACCATGGTCTGTTTTCATCTAGTTTAGATGAGCTCCCTTTCAGTTTTCACATTCCTTCCTCTAAATAACTTTTCCCCATCTTCCTTAACACATTAATAACCGGTCATGAAAAAACTTGTTTTGAAGCCCAAACATGGTTGGCTGATAATGAATTAACTTGCATTAGCTTTCGTTATAAAATTGCCAGTCAACAATGTGTTAACACAGAGAAGTCATAGTTTTCTTGGCTCCTGAGACCTTGGGCAATTTCCTTTGCCATAGAATATGGAAGTAAGATGGTCATATAATTTTCCTGTCTAAATGAGGACAATTTTGAAATGAAAGAAAGCATTATTCATAATTACACTAGAACAACAGGTATACATTTGCATTGTCCAGGGCAAGATGGTACCTATGGTGTCATGCTTTCCAAGGAAAGCTGAGCCTGGTAGGCATGCATGGGTATATGTGTACATGAATAGTAAACTAAATGCATTTTAGCAGCAGCAACTCTGATTAGTTTTTTTTCTCCTCAACATCTCCTCAGAGGTGGGCAATGTCTGGCATGTCTCTACTAGTTAGCAAATATTCACTCAATGAATGAATGAATGGGCTAAAGACGTAGCTACATTTCTTCTTTGTTTCTTCTGCATCTTCTGCAACCCTCGTTAGGATTTCTGGTTCCATTTGTGAGTTAAGCTTTTCCTTCAGCATCCTTCACTATATTTAAATGATGATCATTCCATTTAGACCTTGCATTCTCAGTAGCATTTAACACTCACATTGATTTTTCTTTTATATTTCTTGCTTTGCTGCCTAAAGCCACACTTACCCAGTAAATATAGCAAATTTGTGTTGGGATTTTAAAGTTAGTTTGGCGGTACCAGCCTGGTGAAGTTCAGTAGAATAAAACATATAAAATCACATATTTTGAGGCAAAGACCAAAATACCCCTCAAATGGGAAGAAAACCTGTCACAAATGGGATCACAAAGACTTTGAGATTATTATGGTTATTGTATTTAATATGTTATTAAAAATAACAAATAGAACTGATTTAGAGCCCACTATATGCACAATTGATAGAGGGAAAATGAAAAGATGGGTTGAGGTCTTAGTAACACAAAATATTTTTAACTAACCAACCAAAGAGACAAATAAAATAAAGAATATTCTTGGTATCAGGGTTAGATATAATTTGAAACCCATATAAAACTAAGCTTAGGCACCACCTGCTATAACTAAATGAGAGTTTGGAAAAAGTATTCTGGGCTTCAAGCAAGGAAACCTAAATTCTAGGCATGGCTGAAAGAAGTAGCTGCATGACTTAACCTCCAGGGGCCTCATTTTTATTTATCTGTAATGTGAGAGGGTTCACACCATATACTCTTTAGTGCCTTTTCTAGATTTTAACAGTCTCTTTTTATAATTTTTTTTTTTTTTTTTTTTTTAGATACTTAGGCTGGAACACCACAGATGTTGAAAAGGCAGCTCATACTGTGGCCTGAATTCTAAGGAACATTGGCTCTAGGTTGTACAACTCTATCATCATAGTATAGTAACTTTGGACCTTTAATGTTTTTCTCATTTAGTTACTGGAAGGACCCAATTAAGCTTAGAAGCAGGGCTTAGAATTCCCCAGCTTGGAGAAATTTAGTCCAACCTAATCATTTCACAGGAGAGAAGCTAATGAACACTCAGAGATAAAGACATATCTAAATTTACATAGTCATCTCAAAGCAGGACATTTATTGAAAACTGTGCTATCTGACATTGCTTAAGTCTTCTAATGCTGCAGTGCTTCAGTCAGTCACTTATTTATTTATTCATTCAGTTTTTTCTAGTATCTACTATTGAATCAATATCTTCTCGCCTGTTAGGAGTCAAAAATATAGGAAATAGATCCTTGTGTAAAAACATGATCTTTTTAGACATATGTGTTAATTAAATATCATTGTTGGCATTTTTGTAATTGTTTCGTTCAACCACTTTAGCCTTCTCACTGAAGGATATAGTACATTTTGGTGTGGGCAGTCTGACATGCTGGTAAATATTGCTTATATTCATTGAGATATGCTAAAGCATCAGAAAAAATAACCCCTCTCAACTCCCTAACCACCACCAAATATAATGGCTTAGGGAACAACAATTTTGTTTATTTTTCATTTAATAGACAAATAGAAGCTCTGATCCCATAGTTTTTTGGGAACCTAGACTGATTGAGGTTGAGCCAGATTCAGTATGTCCTTACTGAATGTTATCCCAGAGACCAGTATTTGGCTAAACAAAGGGGAAAAGTATAGAAGATTGCATGTAAGTTTACATAGTGCCAGGGTATTTTTGTTCACATTTTATTGGCTAGAGCTCAGTCACATGACAATGTATAAAGGAAAGGTTGGCTGGGAACTGTTGTCTAGCTCTGTGCCAGAAAGAAAATACTGCTAACAGTTTTTGCCACATTGCTCCATGCACAGCCATATGGTGAAATATGTGCCCAAGCCTTTTTATTAAGTCATTGCATGAATTCCTCTTCAGATTTAGTTCAAGTTTGTAGAGGATGATTTCCTTGATCATTAAAGGGGTGTTCATCTTTGTTGAAAGTCAACTTACTTGCTTTTTTCTATGGCATGTGCCAGATGCTGTTAGAATTCTGCAAATAGATTTAAGTGCTCAATATTTTTGTTTAATAATCAAACAGAATATGAGTTGTAAACTTTGGTCTTTATGTGTCACACAATTTCTTTTTCAACAAAACATAATTATGCAGCATCTCAAACAACTTACATGGTATGCTTTATTTAAACAAACAAACAAACAAAACAACTACCACAACAAAAATATCCAGCCTTACCTTGGAGATATTTCTTAAAGGTTAAAGGAAGAGAGAGTTAATAATACATATTTTTTAAAAGCTAACACAAAATTACTAGAAAATAACAACTTCTATTTCATGAGAGGAATATATATCTATAATTATGGAAATATGGTTTTACCTACCATTATCAATTCAATGTTAGAAAATTCTTCAACCTACCAGAAATAGTTTTTAGTAGCTTATATGAGTAAACCATTAAATCTAAAATGTGGAGATTTGATAATGACATAGGTATGAGTGTTAGTCAAGGTTACTGAATCATTTTAGAGACAAAAAAGAATCCTGCACTGAGGTCTGAATAGAAGTCACTTGAATGTTTTAATTTAAAATGTCCCTTCAAACAGTACCATTTCCCAAGATTTCCATATAGCTTATCCTGTACTGTATTTTCTGCTCAAATCTTCTTTTTAGTAAAGACTTCTCTGGCTGCCCTATAAAGTATAGCCTTTTTATCCCCTTTCTTCACTTTATTTTTTATTTTATAGCACTGTTTGCTATCACACATTATATTATATACTTGTTTATTTGTTACTGTCTCTACAAGTCTCTAGAATATAAATTCAAGGAAGGCAGGAACTTAGTCTGTCTTATTTATTATCATACTCACAGCACCTTGAACAGATAGTTCCTGAATTAGATTAGGTGCTCAATAAACTTAGGTTGAATAAATAACTTGTTTGTTTCATACAGAAACAAGGTTACCCTGTGGTCACATGACTGAGACATTGGTCATTGGTTATGACCCACTGTGTTATCATAACCCTGTTTCAGCTTTTGCTGCTGAAATAACCACCCCAAAAGTTAGTGGCTCAAAATAACAATTATTTATTTAGCTTATAATTTTGTGGGTTTGCAATTTGTGCTGGGCTTTCAGCTGGGTGGTTTATTTGGTCTTGGCTGGGCTCACTCACGTCTGTGGTCAGCTTCAAGTCAGCTAGGCAGCTTTGATTCTGGGGGTTGACTGCCTGTCACCTACAGTGATGGGAGTGACTAGGCATGTGTCTCTCTCATCATCTAGCAGGACAGCCAGGCCATTGGCATGGCAGATGCTCATAATTTCAAGAGTGCATGCAGAAGGTGAAAAGCCCTTTCAACACCAGTGCGATGTCTATTGCAATGCATTGGCCAAAGCATTTTATCATGGCACCCCAGGTTCAAGGCTGTATTACAAAGCCTGCTTCTAAGAACATGGAATCAGGCAAGAAAAAAGTTTGTAACCACTTTTTTCTTTCTTTTTTTTTTTTTTGTAACCACTTTTTTCTTCTATCACTAAGCGTCCACTATTTTGGTCTGGAGGATGTGGTGATCCTAGAGAGTGCCTATTCCACTAAAGCATCATAAAACTGAAGCAACCTAATGTTGAAAGTTCAAATGCACATGTAAGGGCAGCATTCTCATCTGCATATTCAAGAAGCCTTCCCTGTGGGGGAGAACTGATTGTCAGCCTTTTAACAGCCACCTCCTCTTCTTTCTCCCCTACAGTATTAATTATGTTCCATGCTGATGCATCTCTGCTGAGCTCTCTACCTTACTTCTCAATAAAAAGAGATGCTGTTTCAAAATAAATAGCTAAACACACTGTAAAGAAGCTGCAGGTACTTAGAAACAATGTTTTCTAAATATTTATAAGCTGTATTTCAAAATCTGTTATATTCAGTGAATTGTGTAAATAAATATCAGACCTGCAAGTCACCATCCCACAGCACCAGTGCAAGTCCATTTACTTATCTATAAACAGTGATCATTTCAAACTTTGTCCTTCATCGGATGAACCAGTCTTTGGATTCTATCCAATAAACAAACCCAAAGTATGAAACTTGTTTTTTTTTTTTTTTTTTTACTAAAAGAAATAAGAAGGGTGCCACATTATGAGTAGGAATAGGGGTGTTGATGTTATTTATTTTTAATTGCTGTAGGGCATAAGGGAAACCATCTAGTTAAACTGATTCAAGTTTCAATTGAAATAGACTACAGGGACATGGGGAAGGGTCCTGGAGGTGTGATAATAGAAGATACAACTTTTTTGCAGAAAATCTGAGCTCAATTCCCCTGAAACATTCCAGGCTTGCAAGAATTTTCCGGACAGGTCAGCCATAGGTGAGTGCTTAGGCCATAGTTCTGGAACTAGGTCCCAGTTCTCTTACGTGGTAGCAGGATATGAGGATGAGAGGGAATCAGGAAAACTCACATGTAATTAATATGATGTGTCTGTGAAGAGCCTCCACATTCTGCGTTCTTTCTCTGTCCTAATGATGTTCATTTTCCAAGAGACTGGATCCAGGAATAGGCAAAGATGAGAGCTTTGCAATAAAAACCTGAATGTAGTGAGGCTAATATATGGAGTTTGACCACAAGTCTGTTAGGGTTTGGTGGGTGTGGTGTAGAATTTTGTGGGTCTTTCATGTAAACTTTAAACTTTATATTGCCTCTCTCTTTTCCACCTTCTCAGGTGAATCTAGAAAAAGGGTCTTTGGCAAGCTAGGCAAAATTTTAAAAAACTGGAATTACATTAGAGTATTTCTAGGTAGTGAGAAGATGGTACTGAATGCAAAGGGGTGTGTACTGGGGAGTGATGAGAACTATAAAGGTGGAGAGTATGTAGAAAACTTGGGATTTACTTTAGCATTAACCGGCAGCTACTGAAGACTTTTAAACCAATGTCTAAAAGTGAGTATGTGAGAAGATGTGGACCAGACTATGGTGTGACACCTGGCAAATTTAGAATTCAATAATCAGGATTCCCATCCCCAGTGATGAGTTTTAGCACAAGTTGGTAGAACCAAACATGGCCTATTGACATCCTATAACCCACCAGATTGGTCAGAAGTTTCTGTGTCAGTGGTAGATACCAAATAACAAAGGGTTAGCCTCTCTCTCAGGTTATATTCCAAGGCACTGTCACATGGACTATGTTCTTTAGGAATGACAGTTTCTTTTAAGGACTTTGTCCATCATTGTAGGAAGTTATGATTCTGGAAACTTGGAAATTTGAAATTGTCCTTGCCTTTAGTTTCTAAACTTCCCTCAGTGTCAGTTGCTGGTATTTTACTCTAATTCTTTATAGATAGGTTCTTTAGCCAAACAAGCGAAACTCCTGAATAAATGAAATATCCTCACCATCATTCCTCACACTAGCCTCTTTCCTCTCAATATGTTAAGATCAGTCTCTTTCTGATTATTTGAATTGGCTCTCTCTTTTCCAACTTTTCTAAAGTAGATAGATTACTGCCTAGTATAAATCCCTACTGATCTGTTATCTTTACTTTTTACTCTAACCAGTAACCGCATCTGTTCTTCCTGCACTCAATACAGATACTGATTCTAGGAGAAAGATAATAATTTCTATTTTGTAAAGGGATTAAAAACTTCCTTTAACTCATTTTACAAATTTTATGAGAAATTTTGGAGCCAATATTTAAGAAATTAATAATTTTGGTTGTTATAAAAACCATAATTATCTATCATAGAAAACTTTAAATAATAAAAAAGTATAAGAAATAATAAAATCACGGAAAATTCTCATTTACAGAGACAACTAATATTAACTTACAAATGTATGATCTCAGCTCTCCTGATCTAAATGTTTATGCAAACTGGCCTGCCCATGTACACACAGTTTTTTATCTAGAAACAAGAAAAAGAGAGAGAGAAAAAAACACTAATGGCTTTATTTTCCTAACTACTTAGAGAAAAACCCTGAGTTACCCTCATAAATACTCAAGGTAAAGGAAACATGTTTCCTTTATGAAAACTTTATGAAGAGAGTGCATCCTGAGCAACTTACAATATTCATATTTCCCTGGTTTACTCAAGTTTGGCATAACTTAGAACTTCTTTACCAAATTCAATAATACATTTAAAAAAAAAATCAAGGTCATAGTAAGTGCTATTGGGGAGGGAAAAGCAAGCAACAGACAGACTGGTAATTATAGTGGAGCCAGCTACCAGAAAGGGTTAGGGGTCTCTTAATAAGTCTGTTAGCATTTGTAGCACTGTCTAACCCCCTTCCCAATTTGAAATTGTACAGCCTCCACATAAATATTTTTAAAGACACAAATTGGTTTTTTAGGGTGTGAATGACAGACTACTTTCCTTTATTTTTTAAAAAAAGTAGTCCTGTTGTTTCAAGGCCTTGAATGCTTAGCCTTAAAAACACAGTTCATGCAAAGAAGAACAGTGATCAATAGAACATATAATTTTGTTCATAAAATTCTCTTTAACAAGCATTTAGGAGTTATTGAAAGCACTATCCAGAAAATTAAACTACTTAAAGTGTCTTGAATATGGTCATATTTCTCAGATGGTTTATTCTGAGTAAAAGATGACTTTGGACCATAAAAGAAAAACATTTTGGAAATTATTATGAACTAGGTAAAGAGCTGGTATTTTTAATTAGCCTATCTTCTCAATAAAGTAGAACCAAATAGAAATATGGAAGTGAGGCATGTTTTTGTTTGAACTTAGTTCTGATTCCATAAAAATTTCTCTCTCTCTCTCTCTTTTTTAAAAAAGTCACAAAATGTAACTTACAAAGTTCTGGAAATATTTATTGTATACAGCCTAGAAGATGAAAAGAATGTAACTATTATTCTTGGTTTGTTTTGAGGTTATTTACTTAGGGCTAAGCACCTCATTTTTCTTGTGTACAAAAAGTAATTATGCAGTGAAAAGAAATATAGCTCATATACTTCAAAACATATGAAAAATGTAAAACTTTATTACACACATTAATTTCTAACAAAGGACATCTCTAACATCAGTGTAACTGGGACAAGCCAGATAACTGATGTATATATACGGATGTTTCTCCCAAATGGGTTTTATAAAGGCAAACAAACAAATAAACAATTTCTTCTTTTATGTCTGCCTCTCTTTTATAAATTTTCACTTCCCAATATAGGCAATAGTTTTGAGGATTTTTTTTTTTCTTTGGTGTGAGTGTGTATATTAATATATTCTGTTCAAGTTAGTAGCGTTCTGCCTTCCCCCCACCTGCCTGCCTTCTTCATTTTATTGTTACAAGCTACTCAGGTTGAATCCATTTTACATGTAACAGTGCAAATATATGAAAACCTACAAATGATAAACTAAACAGGCTCATGATTTTTCCTGCTTGGATCTTGCCCATTCTGAACTCCCAGAGATGTCAGCATATTCTTAGAAAGCCACCATTACTGTGAGCCAGGCCTGTTCTGCCTGCCCTCATTCTTTCATTCCCTGGCAACAGTCCTTGATAATAAGATCTGGATCCTTGTCATGTTAGGCAGGAAGATTTGTGGGTGACATCAGTTGCCTTGGGGCCCAACACAAGTGATGGCTGATTCACTGGGGGTGTCTTGCTGAACAATATAGTACGTGGCTAATGTAAAAGGTGAAGGGGCAGGATGGTGCTCACCTTGTACACGCTAATAACTGGAGAAGTCATTACAGCAATGAAAGGAAAATAACTGTAATGAAAGCAAAATAATAAACCTTATCTCATATGGGAAAACAGAATTCGAATGTTAAACTGTTAAACCAGAAATAGTCAATGAATCTTCTCATCTGGTTAAATATTCAAGAATGGTGTTGATGTGTAAAGTTGTTTTTTTTTTAAATAAGTGAACAAAGAAATTTGTGAGACAGAGGGTGAATGTGTGTGCATGGTTGGGGGTTGGTAAAGGGTCATAAAGTAGCTTATAGTCATGAGAAACATCACAAGAAAAGGGAAAAATAGTTCCTTTAGGATAGAATAATTTATTTTATCATAGAATTTTTCAGAAATGAAAAGCATAGCACTTATTGAGTTCAGTCAAGCAATATGATGGTTTGAACACTTAAACAAACTAAAATCTGTAGTCCAGATTCATGAGTAACTGATTTGAAGATGCAGTGATTTAACTTAGCAAAGCAGATTGTTTTGAAGAAAACAACCAATACACAAGTCAGTATAGTTCATTATGCATTACTAAACTATAAAACATACCTCCCCCTTCTGTTCTTTCTTTGATTTCCCTCTGTAGGAGTAAGAGGGGGAAAATCTTCAAAGAGAAAACTAACTATGAATTGGGCTTAGAAAATTTCTGAATGAGAATTTGAAATACCAGTTAGACTCTGGACTAGATGTCAATCCTCCAACATTAACTTGCCAAATCATAAATATCAGTGTTTAGGTTTGATCTCATTCCTCTTCCAATCTTTTAAATTTCCTTCATATGTTGACCAGTGAGTACCTAGGTGATTGGGAAGGGTTACAAAAAGATTGCTAAAGAAGTTACTATTTTCATTTAAATAAACGTCATTTAAATTACTATTTAAATGAAAAAAATTTTATCTTGACATCCAACATTTAAACTTAAAGTTGTGGGCTGTTGAATTAGAATGATTGCTTTCTAATCAAGAAAATTATACTTACAAATCTTAGTGGATTTTTTATATCACAAAGGCAATTATCTCTTCAAAACAGCCAAGAATGAGATCTTTACAATGAGTGCCTCAAGTTTGCTTACATTTTTGTTGTCAGGTAATAACCCATTTGTGGAAATGATTTTAGGAAATGGAAGTTTTTCCATGAAGAGATCTTCAAGGCCTTTACTCTCCTTTCCTGGTTAACTTATCTACCTGTGTCAAGAGCCCACATTATATTTAGGATCCTACAAAAATATCTTAATTTCTATAAAAAAGAACAATGGTGAACTTCTATGTCAAAGAAAATACCTTAACGTGTAATATTAATATATTCTTCATACCAACACAATCATAAATTATAATTTAAATGTCCTTTATGGAGAAAGTGGTGCAGAGAAGGTAAAGTGCCTTCAGGGCCCTTGAAAATCATAATGTGGCCCTGCCTCCATTCTCTGTGTTCCTCCCTAAAACCTGACTCCTTATTTGAACTTTTTTTTTAAAGTTTTTATTTCATTATTTTTAGAGAGAGGGGAAGGGAGAGAGGCAGAGAGGGAGAGAGACATCAATGTATGGTTGCATTTCGCCTGCCTCCAGCCACAGACCTGGCTGGAGACCTGGTTTGCAACCTGGTTATGTGCCCTGGCTGGGGAATCGAACCTGCGACCTTTGGGTTCTCAGGCTGGCACCTTATCCACTGTGCTACCAGCCAGGGCTCCCTTATTTGAACTTTTAAAATGTTTATTGATGAGAGAGAAAGAAACATCAATTTGTTGTTCCACTTATTTATGAATTCATCAGTTGCTTCTTGTAGGTACTCTGACTGAGGATGAAACCCATAACCTTGGCTTATAGGGATGATGCTCTAACAAACTGAGCTACCTGGCCAGAGCTACACCATATTTGAACTATTTAAATCAATGAGTTTCAATTTATTATCAGCCAAATGAAAGTATTGTCTCATAGGGCCATTTTGAGGATTAAATATAATAGCAAACATAAGAGCATTTTGTAAACTGTAAAGAAATTCCATAAGTGAGATCACATTATTTTCTTGGTCCTGATCAATGTCATCTGTCTAGTCACCAAACCTAGACACCTGGTATTAAATTTGTATTCTGTCTCCCCATCTCTTCTTTCCAGGGGCCACTGGCACCTTTGATTTTATCTCTGCTATGACTCTGAAATCCTTATGTTCTTTTATGCTGAGCTACTCACTTTATTTCTTTTAAAATCCTTTTCTTTTTAAATAATGGAGAATGTAGGCATGTACAGAAGTAGACAGAGTAATATAACAAACCCCATGTGCCTGTTAGCCTCTCAAATCTCCCCTGCTCTGTATCCATATACCAAATCACCTTTGAAACAAATCTCAGACATCATGTAATTTTATCCATATTTATTTCAATATATCTATCTACAATGTAAGAACTCATTTTTTTTAAGCATGTAACTCTACTACCATAGTCATCCCTAAAAATAACAGTAACATCTTGATTCACCAACTATCCAGTCAATGTGTGTATTTATAGTTATCTTGCAAGTGTCATGAATGATTTTTAAAGCTTTTTTTAATTTTTTAATCAGAATCCAAATTAGGTCCTTATTATTATGCTTTTGTAGATCTGCAGATTCCCTCCCAATCTCCTTTTTATTTCTCCATTTAATTAGCTTTTTCACCATACTGTGTCAGTAGCTTGGCTTCCTATTTCCACATTCTTTTCTTTTGATTTACTTCCCATTCTGCTGTTGACATTATATAAAATGGATTTGATCATGTGATTCTTTTCCTTAAAAAGAAAATCCACTGGCTTCAGAATGATTATAGGATGAAGCCCATGTATTTATTTGTTTTGTATTTATCTATTTGTAGGGCTACTGAACACCTATAATAATATGGTCTAAATACACTATTCTAGATAAATTTTCTATCACCTGTCTTTCCTTCACCATAGCCCTTCATATACTTCCCTTGCAATTTGCTCCAAATTCATTATTCTCTTTCAGGACCTTTCCTCAGCCTGTTTTTGTTTGTGTTTGCCAGGGAAGCCCTCCTCTGTCTTTGTCTGTCAAAATCTTACTCATCCTTTAGAAACCAGTTTGGATTTTCCCTTTGGATGCCTTTGATAATACACTAGATCTAAACCAGCCTCCTCCCCACCCCCCTCTGCTGTGCTTTCCTATAGCATTTTGATAGATTTCTAATGTTGATTATAATGATGATAGCCTCTATAAGCATCAAATGCCTTAAGTCATTTAATATTCCCAGACACCCTACAAAGAAGGTACTATAATTGTTCTGATTTGCAGGTAAAGAAACAACAATATTGGCTAACATTCACTCAATATCCATTAAATGCCAGCCACTGTTCTCTCTGAAAATAATTCTTACAGAGTCCCCTTGATATAGGTTCTATTATTATGTCCATTATTTATTTGAGGTAAATGAGGCACATAGACATGTTAGGTAACTTTATCCAAGGTTATGTCCAGAGCATGGCCTAGAACACAACCCATACCTGAAAGAGGCACTGTGCTAGACTGCACTTATGAATATTTGGTTATTCTGAAAAATATGTTATTTTACAGCTCTGCTTCTGAAGCATAAATTCCTCCAGGCTTGTCTTATTTTCTAGCACAGAAATGTGTCCATTTTTGACTGTTAAATATCTTGAATTTACCCTGAAGTATCTGCTAAATTTACAAAGAAAGATCATTTGGAATGAAGGGCTATAATTTCTGAAATTCAATATAAGACAATGTATAATCAAGATTAAGTTTTAAATGTAGAAGAATTTACATATATACTTTAATAGCACATGTATTATGTTAAGTAATGCACACTACTACAGAATATACTGATATTTTATATATCAAGAAATTTAATAGTTCAGAGTTAGAATTAGAATATACTGATAAATAAAGCTACATGATTTCCCTCTGCAGTTCTTGAGGAAATGCGAGACAGAAAATATGGACTATTAAGCTATAAAATGATGCATATTTCCAGGTTTCCCCAGATAGAAGATATTTCACAGACCTATTGTCATTATTTAGATGTCTTGACTATAATATATAGAATATTTCTTTCAAGGTGGACAAACTATTTTCCAATGCAGCAATCAGAGCTCAAACTTGAATGGATTTGGGGAGAGAATGGGGTAAGTTATAAAATGGTTTTTGAGACTGGTTAGGCCATTCTAATTTAGGAAAGAGGCAAAGCAGCCAGTGACTCCTGCCAGGGCTTGAGACTGTCATTCATTTGAAATTAAGATGGATAATGTAACTATAGAGATTGAGAAACAAGACAGATACTATTCATTTTAAGCTAGGAGCCATCTTAGAAACAATTCTAGTACAAATCTTGCAGCTTGCCAAATACTGTAGGAATATGGATGCCTTTCTAAAGAATAGGAATTTATTTATTTAAGAGAGGGGAAGAGAGGGAGAAAAAGAGAGAGAGAAACACTGATGTGAGAGAAAAACATTGATCGATTGTTTCTTGTACATACCCAACCAGGAACTGAACTGGAAACCCAGGCATGTGGTCTGACCTGAAATTGAATACCCAACCAAACTGGGCCACACCGGTCAAGGCAAGAACTTATTAATACAAGAATCAGGGAATGTCGTAGGTAGAAATTGGGTCCAAAAGTGATAAAAATAGGTTTTTAGCTCTGAACTATTACATTTCTTGATAACATTTAGCAGAAGTTTTATAATTCCATCTTCTGAATTCTGAACTCTCTTCAAAGACAAAGACTATGACACTAAATGGCCCTTAAGTCCCAGCCACCATGGGTGGGATCTGTAGTTTTAATTTCTAATGCCTTGACTTCCCTTTGCAGGCAAAATTTGAACTTTTCCAATGCAGCAGAGAGAGACAGGACCCAGTTTTTGCAAACTTCTGGCCCTAAAAACATCAGTCCAGGAATAGGACTTCAAATCAGAAACACTTTGGAATCCCTAATAACTAATTTAACTGACATCAGAGAATAACTCTGCTTTACTCCCCGCTTTCTTGATTTCCTAATGGACAACACCTTATTGATGATTAGTTTAAGATAATCTGTACCTGCTGTCCTAGATCCACCCCTATCCCTGTGCTCCCTTACCTCTTTATCCAGGATATGGCCAATTCCTAAAAATCCCAGGTATGCCAATTCTGTAAAAACACAATTTATTTTTCCCATCAGTCTTTGGTTTGAGTGTTCAACAAAGAGAAGCAAAATTTTAAAAATATGCTAAATTCACCATTTGTTGAGGCTTGAGACCTGAATGAACCCTGGCTGTGTACTTGCATCTGCATGGTCAGGGGAGCAAGGTACAATTTTCAGTTCATATTGTCCTAAGAAGTAGATTAATAAAAAAATCAGCTAGTAGAGAAGCATAGTCTTTGGTGGACATTTCATATGAGTTCTCATTGATAATTTCTATTTGCTTTGACAGAAATTTGTTAAATATCTTGGGTTCAATATTATAATGTGAACAGACAGGGATTGTTGGTCTTAACCCTGGTTTAATAGTGCCAATTTAAAATGTTCCCAACTAGTTTTTATATGAATAAATTTGTACAGTAGAGAGGTACCTTTTGTTAGACTCTGTGGCCTGTCTAACTCTGTGGCCTGATTTTGTAAGATGCCATTGTATTTGAGAGCCCTGCCTTCAAGAAGCTTATAATGTAGTTATTACAGTTAGCCACTCTGAATGAAATTTAGCTTCTGATGTGTTATATGTGAGCAGCGATGGAAATCATGAGCAGCCCAGGAGGTGGTGGTATTGTTGCAAAATAATAGGGAGTGGAAATGATATACGAAATAGAAAAGCTGGCACTACAGAGCATTCCTGGGCACCAGCATAAGTCATTTGTATTTATAATAGTGAACTCAAAATATTAAAGGAGGCCATGGTTAGTAAGACTAAAGGCAGATGCAAAGAGAAAGGTAAGAATCACAATCATTTTCTTTTGGGAGTTCAGAAGAGCCCTGAGAAGTTCAAGACCCTCATGGAACTTGCCCAGAAACATTCTTCTCAGCAAAGGGGGAGGGGGGGTGGTGGTGGGGGGAGATAAATGTTCCGAGTTCCTGGCCAACAGCCTAGAGTTTATTTTTTGAGGTTACACTCCCTTTTCTCCCTTTTGGCTAATCTTCAAACACTACAAAAGAATAGAGGGGTTGAGGTCTTTCTTAAATACAATCTCTCAGAAGTTGCTTTTTTATATTTACCACCTCCCTTATAGAACTTTGGATGATAATGCAATATCTAAACTGTATTTTCAAATTCCAGATGAGTTGTGTTCTTCACCAATTCTGAATAAGGACATTCTTGATTTTCTTGATTCTTGTATCCATTTGTTTTAAAGAATGAAAATGTATTACTTAGCTTTTTTGAAGACTATGGAGAAGAGGTTTCTGTTTTCCTTTGATTTAAGAAAGTCTTCAGGTTTAGGAAAATGAAATGGATAAGAGAAAGCAGGGTACTTTTAAAGCCAGCTCTCAGCTGGGGATTAAAAGAGCAAAATGAGATTCAAATTGTTTTTTCTTTCTTGATGAACTCCATGATTCAGTCTTTCCTCCA
This sequence comes from Noctilio leporinus, assembly GCA_004026585.1. NCBI lineage: Eukaryota > Metazoa > Chordata > Mammalia > Chiroptera > Noctilionidae > Noctilio > Noctilio leporinus. The sequence goes on from PVIW01000148.1 coordinate 479,247, forward strand.
GCAAATTATCCTTAGCCTAGTCATTTCACAATGACCAAAAAAGTAAAAACATCATGAAGGAAGCATCAGCCTTAACTTTTTTCTTTTTATTTATTAAAAAAAAAATTATTGAGTTTATTGGGGGTGACATTGGTTAATAAAATTATATAGGTTTCAGGTGTACAATTTTAGAATACATCATCTGTATATTGTATTGTGTGTTCATCACTTCCTCAAGTCAGCCTTAACTTTCAATTTCCTGTTTTTTTCCAATTTATGCCACAACATTAATTTTATTTCCACATAGGAGGGAGGATTGCAGGCAATTAATATTACTTCACTGTTCTCCTCCCAGAGGAAAAATACTCCATCATTAACACCTAGTTGTTAAAGCCCAGAACAAAAGAAAAGAGAGCCTGAGATGTAGAAAGGACTTTCCTTATGTGTTCATTACACACAGGAGGTGGGGTGGTCGTGCTTTTTCATTGAAAGTGTTATTGGGCTTGGTTCCTCATCAGGCACACCTACTTGCTAATTACATGACATCCCAGTCAGTGTTGTGAATCTGCCTATGTAACCCTAGTAGAGGCCCTGTTAACATTTTGGTGATAGTTCTACAAGTGGAAATTTCTTACTTTCTACTCCTGTTTGCCCATCCATTATGGGCCAAATGTCATAACCTAAAAAGTGAATTATATGGCATTTTGCCAAGCCCTTAGAAATATTTTCTTCTCCCTTCTCTGATTCAGAGGCTGAGCAAAGCCACGTGGTGTTAATCCAGCCCCTGAAGTCCTCAAACATTTGTAAAATGCCCTTAGATAAAAGAGGAGTGCTCTGGTATCCTGCTAAACCCTGCCTATAATCTGCAGCCTTACAAGGAGACAAAGAAGCTCTGTGTCCCCTAATATAGTTACAATAAAGATAGGATGATGGCCCTCAAAGTAAACATAAAATAATTGTGCATAGGGTTTATGCAAAAAAGCTTTGTTCTTAAATACTGGAAAGGCAGTCACCCTGAAACAATGGGGCAAATTAACATGCCGCCAGCCCAAGGCTCTTAGATACACACACACCCCACACACACACAAGCTTACGGTGACAAATGTTTGGTACTTGCTGGGAGGTCAACACTAAGAGTCTTTCGTGGGAAGGCAGCATGTCAGATTTCAGACACTTTCCCTACAAATGGGCTTTCACTGCTCAAAGGGGGGGCTTTCTGATCCAGATAATAAAGTCCATTTACATGAAAAGATGCCGCTTTCAATGACATGATTAATTTCGGAAATACCTGGCATCTGAATGAAGCGGAGACTTCAAGAAATGACTGATGATGAGAAAAGATAATTAGGCAAATGTCAAGTTTTGCTTGGTGACAGCAAGGCTGGCCTGGCTAGGTTATCTTACATTCATTCCAAATGGAAATGAAAGGGGTTTGTGGGAAGTTGGGGATCATCAACCTATGGTTACATATCAACTCTCTTTAGCTCATGTTTCTCTGGGTTTTACTCAATTCTGACCAGTGGGCAGCTGATGCTTACCTTCAATGCCTTCTCAGTGATTCACAGACAAAGCTGGCCTTGTTTTTCATGAGGCCTGAAAAATGTACATTTATCTTGCCTTAACATGGCATTTGTTCAAAACTGACCTCTCTGTTTTGAGCCTTTTTAAAAATCTCACTGACTTCTGTTCCCCCTCCAAAAAGGGAAAAACAAAAAAGAGAAAAAGCCAAACACCATTTAATGCTCTTCAGAGAGTACTTTGAAGACAAAGGCTAAAGTGGTAGGTAATGCAAAATATATCCTCACCTTGTTTTTGAACATTTTCTTCACTGTTTCTTTTGTTTTGTATTATTGTTATTATTATTATTACTTCAACAACAATTTTCTATGAATGATTTGGAGGATGCCAATGATGGTGATTAGTGAGTTCCTAGGATAGAGTTGATGGAAAACAGATAGAGGGAGTATTCTTCCAAAGGAAACTTTAAGGATAGTTGGTAACACTGCCAAGAGAGAAGGAAGTTCTTCCCTTTTTTTTCTGTCTGACAGCACATCTTAATTCCTCCAAAAAAATGTATAGACTAGGCATTTGTAGATCTAACACTGAACCTCTTCACTTTACTCTTTCTTCCTCTGCCTGACTGGTGTCTAAAGGAGAAGTGTACCTCCCACCAGGACACCATCTCCAGGCAAAGGAAGTCCTTTGAGAAGATAGGAGATGACCTAGAGAAAGATCTGGCTAGCTATTTAGGCTTGGGTATACCAATATAGGTCTGCATCTGATATTGGTTCATGGTTGCTATGGGTTGAATTGTGTCCCTCCAAAAGATATGCTGGAATCCTAACCCCTAGAACCGCAGAATATAACTTTATTTGGAATTTGAGTCATTGCAGATGAATTAATGAAGATAAGGCCATCCAGGAATGGAGTAGCTTCTAATTGAATAGGTCCAATGTTCTTCTAAGAAGGCAATGTGAAAACTCACAGGATAAACCACCATGTGACTCCAGAAAGAGAGATTGGAGCCATGAAGTTGCAAACCAGGAAACACCAAGGATTGATGGCCACAGCCAGAAGCTAGGAATAGACAAGGATGGGTTCTCTCCTGCAGATGGCAGAGAGAGAGGCCCTACTGACACTTCAATTTTAGACTTCTGACCTCCAGAGCTATGTGACAATAGGTTTCTGTTTTAAGCCATCCAATTTGTGGTACTTTGCTTATTAGTTGAAGGAACTAACACAATCATCATATAATTTAATATAGCAGGCATATAAAGAACTGGAAATAGTCCCTTTTCCTTGGGCCTAAACTCTTAACAGTCTTACCCCAATTCTATCATAGTGGGTAGACATAGGTTTACTAAGAAAGCATGTCACCTGTCACAAATGGTGGAGGGTGTATAGCTCCGTATATGCCATAAACAGAGAATCTGCCTCTAAAAGGCTTGACTAAATATAAACATACTCCAGGACTATGTAAAACTGCTCGTCAAGTGTCATGGCAGCTACCCAAAATGAAATGCTCAGCGTATTTAGTGAAAGACTGTAAGCCAAGTACATTAAGTGCACTATAAGATACATATTAGTCTATGACATAAAACACCATTTACACCAAGGCATGAGGGGAGAAACAAACCTAAGTGTTAGCCAGCTTTATTCCTTGGAGAAACTACATTAAATATATTCACATTTTATGAAATATGAATATATTCAAATATGTGAGGCTGTTGACTAAATCTGTTTCTAATAGTGGAATAAAGCTGGAAAGAATTGAAATTAACCCATGATGTGGAGTTTTCTATTTAAAATGGGACAATTTCATCATTTTACTATAATTTTACAAAGCTATACACCTCAAGTAGTAAAGCACATTTAGTACTATATTAGTAAATAATACATATAACTTGTTATGAGTTAATTTCCTTCAAGTTTTAAAAACTTGCTTTAGAAATTACATTGCTTAGCAGCAGTTTGCACAAATGACAAAGTATTGACGATAAAAACAAAAAGGTAACTACTCTGCTGTATATAATTCAGTTATATGACGTAGCATAAACATTTTTACTGAAGTATGCTATTTCTTTGGTTTTGAGTGTTTGCTACTGTTCACACCATCTATTCTGACAGCTAAACAGTTTTAATATATAAAGATGCTTTTTGCTTTGGGGAGTAGAAAAACACACAATTGGGACAGGGCCCTACAATCCAAATACAATATGGTTGTGCTATCCTATTTGCTTTTAATCATTCACAATTCCTGAGATGCTTAACATTTTATGTTTAAATATTATCTTGGTACAAAGCTTTCCCCCTGCTTATGCATAATTTCATCTAAAAATTAATATCTCCCACTTATGATGCATTAAAAACTAGAAACATTTTCCTTTCTTAATGGTGTAGGAATTAGTGTAATTTTAGAGCACTCAAGGATGTAATTATTTACAAGTACTAGAAAAATTAACTAGAACTATTAGATCAAGGTATGGGGAAAGTTGGAGAAAAGGAAACATTCCTTGACATTATAAATAGCTAGCTAGCTATATTAAATGTTCCTTTAAAAAAATAGTTAGACTATGTGGACATACCAAATTCTAGAAAACTGTATTCTCGGAATCCTTTGAAAATTACATATTTCTATATGTTCAAAACAGTGCAAAATACTTGAAGATTGTTTATTTTCTGCTCAAGTTAATATGTATATATGGCTTTCGTATTGTTGGAAGTGATAGAAAGAAATAAATGATGTGTTAATCTAATAATTGTGTTGTCAGTTGTGCTAAAATCGAATGCAATGCATATACATCAATTGCATGTATATACAATTATAATATTTTTATCACTGTTATGAAGTGTGCTTAGTTTTATAAATGCATTTGCTTCTTGTGATGATTCCTGCACTCAGCTTAAATGCCAGTTATCATTTTTTTCTTTTGTTTATGAAGGTACAGTTTATATTTCTTCTGTGGTTGAGTATATTCCTAGAAAGTCTTATGATTAACAATATTGTATATTTTTATTGAATTATTTCACACACAAATAAGGCCCCAAAAGGGGATTCTGTATTTACAGGGTTTTCCTAATAAACATGTTCCCTTCTGTATAAAAGCTGCTAATTAGTGCTTTTGAATAGCTCAACACTAAATTGTTGGGAGGCATCATATCAGGGGCTAATATAAAACTGTTTATGTGGAAGGATATATAAAATAAGAAGGTGTTAAACCCAACACAAATTGAGTGGCAGGGGGTACCCACCAGTGCTAATTTTATGTTTGTTTGGCATCATTTAAAGTTAAGATGTCTGTGTTACAGTCGTGATGTGGAACATGCTGTACATACAGATGGACTGAAATGTGTCAATTTAGGAGCTGCATTGTCTGGGAAAGAAGTCAATGTTGAGTTTTTTCAGGAAATAGCTATTCCTAAACACTGGTTTTTATTTTTAACAGAAGCACATATGGGGACTTAAAATATATATGCTTTTATATAGGATGGTTATACCAGACATGCTAAAAGTTCCAATTCCTGCTAAGCATGTTCAGTGAGGTTTTTAAGTATTTTGCTATGCTTGTACAGCAGGGCAATAATCCATTAATAGAATTTTAAATTTCTCAGGAGAGTTTCACTGCCAAACTTCAATGTACATGTGTTTAAATTAATCCAAGTGTTTTGATATCAGATTCTACGCTCAGTATTATGAATGAATCATGCTAGCGGGAACCTCAGAAATGTATTTCCATCCATTGCTTCCAGTTTCCATACAGATCAGACAAAAAAACTTTTGATTTTTAATTCCTTCTGAAGAATGTACCATTCTCTCTCACCATCCCCACCAAAGTTTAGTGTTTAGTTTCACAGATGACTACTTCATCATTACTGTACAGATGGTTCTCCAACTTACAACAGTTCTATTTTATGATTTTTCAACTTGAAGGACATGTGAAAGTGATATGCATTGAGTGGGAGCTATATGTCAGATTTTGAATTTTGATCTCTTCCTAGCTGATGCTGCGAATGCCAATATTCTCTTCTGACCTTGTGACACTCGGCAGCAGCAGCAAGCCTCAGGTTCCAGTCAGCCACTGGTCATCAGGACAAACGGCCATACTCTACTGTACATATAATATGAAATTTATTTTGACTCAGAATATTTTCAGTTTATGTTTTTATTTGGTAGTCACTCCATTGTAAGTTGAGGAGTTTTTGTGTTTCCCTGGCTGGATCATCTCATGTCAAGTGAAGCAGAAATGGGTCACTGGACAAACTGCCAGAAAATATTTTTACTAAATATCACCCTTTATTACATTAAAACATATGAGTTTCAAACATGCTTTCTGTCTAGCTTTTTACCTTTTCATAATGTCTTCTACTACTCAGTCTTAGAAAGGATTTTATTGATTTGATTTTAATTTTTAGAGACTTTTAATAAAATCTATTGTTCTTTTGAATATGAGTACTTGGGAATTCTGTGATGCTGGATATGGAAAATGATATATGAGGTCTGTCCAGAAGGTATCCAGCCATGTAATATGAAAAATAGAGACATTTATTGAAGATACAAGAAACATTGTACACAGGACAATGATGCCTTAGTCCCCTTCAAAGTAGGCACCTTGGTACCTCATATAGTTCTCCCACTCACCATCAGCTCTCATCACATTTTCCTGAATCTCATTAATAGTCTGAAATCTCTCCCCTTTCAAAGGTGATTTTAGTTTTGGAAAAAGCCAGAAGTTGCAGGGCAACGAATGTGGACTGTAAGGGGCTGAGTCACCTGGGTGACTTGTTAATTTGCCCAAAACCTCTACACATTATGTGATGCATGAGCAGGTGCATTATCATGAATGCACCAATCATGATGAAGCTGCCAATCAGCAGTTTCCTATAACTATGGATTTCTGAACCATCCAAATAGTTTCCATGGAGGAATGTTCAAGCTTAATTTAAAATCTGATGCAGATTTATTGCTTTACTCAGTCATTTTGAATGCAATGGTCACATAGTACACAAGCTCACTCAACGGTGTCTACTGCTCTCACTGACTAGCACAGTGAAGTCATCATTGTTCATGAATGCATATTCCTGTCACTCTCCTTGGCTTCCAGGTTACATCAATGTCATGCAAACCATTCTCATTATATTAACAATGGCTTGACTTTTTCCAGACAGACCTTGTATTTCTTTTAACTATTCAACTAGAGTTGGGCATGTCATATGGCAACCACAAGCTAAATCTTAAAAATAAAGCCAAATAATTCATAAATGTGTAGCAAATTTAAGAAAAAAGATGTTATAAATGACCAATATCAGGAATTAAAAAGAATACATCATTACAGGTTTTTCAGGTATCTAAAACCATATAGAAGATATATAACTACTTTGTAATAATAATGAAGAATGAGATTAAGTTAATTACTAAAAAATGAACGGCATACCAATCTGACACAAGATAAAATAGAAAATATTAATAGTCCTAGGATTCCACCCAGGATATTCATGTTATATTTATTTATCATGTTTCTTTGAGGCTATTCATGACTATGACAATTTCTCATATGTTCCCCACTTTTCATGACTGAAAGTTTGAGGAGTATTAATGAACTATTTTGTAGACTACTTATAAGTGATTTGACCTTGATCTCTTGTCTGAGAATATTTGTCAGATTTCTCATCTCACTGTAAAGTTACAACTCCTCCCTCTTCTATGCTGTACTCTTTGGATGAAAGTCATCATGGGTAGCCCACACTTAAAGAGTGGGAATTTATGATCCCTTTGTTGAACACTGAGTATCTACATAATTTATTTTTAACTCTTCTGCATGAGAGATTTACCTTTTTCTCCTCCTTTATTTATCCTATAATTCATTGACATATGTATGAACTAATGATATTTATTTTATACATTAGGTATTATTCCAATATTGCTTTATTTTATTTTATTACCCCTTTTGTTCAAGCTTTGGCTATAGGGAGGTCTCTTGTGTCTCTGATAAATTGTCATTAATGTAGATATATTTTTTAGTACTTTCTTACTTTCTGGCACACATAAGTACTTCCAGGATCATTATGTACATTTCTCACCCCATTCCTAGAATTAGGCATTTATCCTGGTTTCTTTCATTGTATTTTTATGTACTTCAATAAAAAATAAAATAACATTTTAGCAGGATAAAATTTCTAGAATCTAGGAGAAAATGTACCAGAAAGAGTTTCAATATATCTATATAGAAAGTTTCAAAACATTATTGAGAGATATTAAAGAGATAAATATAGGAACAGAGTATGTTCACACATTAAATATCTAATATTGTAAATATGTTAATTTCCTTCAAATTGATCTATAGATTCAATTCAATCCCAATCAAACTCTCAGAAGAACTGTTGTAGAAATTGACAAGCTGATTCTAAAATTTATAGTAAAAGCAGAAGGCCAGAAATAATTAAAATAATCTTGAAGAATTTAGTATAAGCTAGTGTAAGATAATGTGGAATTAACTAAAAGCTAGATGACTAATAGAATAAACAGTCACATAAGAGAACCACACATACACATAAATATGGTTAATTCCTCCCCAACTTTTTAATATGAAAAATTTCAAACATAAAGCATAGTTGAAAAAAGTTTACAGTGAATACTTATACTCACCACCTAGCAGCATCATTTAACATTGCTTGCTTATTATATATTTATTCATCTGTTCCACCAGTATAGCTACTGTTGCATTTCTGAGTAAATTATAGATGTTACTAAACTTCCTTCTAAATATGTCAACATAAATACCATTAACTAGGGTTCAATATTTCTGTACATTATTTTTCACTTTTGATGTAAAACTTATAAACAATAAACAATTACTTCTACGGTTGCAGAAATTTGGCAAATACATACTGCTATATAACACGATTCTCTATCAAATTATAGAATAGTTCCATTATACTAGGAAGTTTTGTCATGCCCATTCCCAGTCAATACTTTTCCTATTCATTACAGTCAACAACAGTACAGATTTTTTTACTATAGATTTCTGCATGTTCTAGAATTTTATATAATTAGAATCACACAGTATGTTCTATTCACACATCTAGTTTCTTTGACTCAGCATGACATCTTTAAGATTTATTCATATTGTTGCATATATTGAGAGTTTATGCATTTTTATTGATGAGTAGCATTCTTTTGTATGAATAAATCACAGTTTGTTTATTCATTCTTCTATTAATGAACACATGGACAGCTTCATGTTTTGGGCTGTTATGAATCAAACTGCTATGAACATTATTTTATAAGTCTTTTGTGACAATATGATTTAATTTCTCTTTCATAAATATCTAGGATAAGAATTGAAGTGTCACAGGGTAGGCACATGTGTATAGTTTTTATAAGCAACTGCCATAACTTTTTTCTGATGTAGCTCTACCATATTACTGACTTCTTAGGCACCCTGCCCAGGATATGGGGGGGTGGGGTGGAGAAAATGCAAGGAACACACCACCATATCAGTTCTTGAGTCTCAAGTCCTCTAGCCAGTTTGTCTTCTTTTCTCTACCTTTCAAAGTTTTCTTATGTTTGTTTTATGTATTCCATTCAAGAGTTTTAGTTATATTTAGTGGGAGAACTAGGAAAATAATGTGTTTACTTCATCTCATTTGTAATCAGAAATGCATTGCTATTTCTATTTTGTTTTATCTTGAACATGCTGATAGTGACTAGAGGCAGGGCTGTCAAGTGAATCTCTGATGCTCTTGATTTATTGCAGGTGGAGGTATGATAGAACTTGCTGTGAATTTGAAGACAGGAGACACAACAGACAGTTTCTGACCAAGAGGAATTGTCTCATGGGAAGAGGCTTTGAAAGAAAATGGTTCAGAATCAGTACTAAGGAATGCCAAATGATAGGAAGGGGTCCATTTGTAGTCTGTGGCATGGGTAGCTTAGAACAATGATAGAAGAACACATTGGATGGGCATCTGTAAGTAGTTCCTGAGGCATTGGAGGCATAACTAGCTAAACCACGTTTTCTGAAACCAGGAGAAGGGTAGAAGTAAGAAGACATGGGCAGCTACAATGTAATTGCCCTTAGTTGTTGAGATGTGTTGTAGGAAAACCAGAGAAGTACTACTCATGTCGCCATCGCCTGTGGCCAGCCCTGTCTTCAGCAGTCAGTTACATCTTGAGTTAGACAAGGACCAGAGGTCCATAGGGAAAGCACTGAGATAGGAGTCAGTGGGATATAATTGGGACAGGTGCAAATCTGACATTGGTCTTTGGTCAGCCTTAAGCAAAACAGTGAAAAGTTGCAAGGAAATATATAATACAAGGGAACACAAAAAAATTCTATTTTATAATTAATAAATGAGGGCATTTTTACAATGAGATGACAAAAGGGAGGGTGATATTTTTAACATTTGTAAGGTGAATAGAAAAGAGAAAACTAAAAGGAAATAAAGACAAGTTATAGAATGAAAGCTTTCAGTAACCACAGGGCAGGAAAACAAGAACATTAACATGATCATATAAATTAAAAAATAATAATTTTTAATTAGTTCTCATGTATCTACTCACAGATTTCTTGTAATTTTACCTCTAATGTAACACCTTATTTGTATTCCTATTTTGAGCATGTTAAAATCTCTCTCCCTTATAGATTCCATTAAAAATATATTGAAAGTAATGTTTGCTTCAACTGGTGTATGTCTTTTTTAGAGTTACTTTTATTTCTATCTCACTTTGAAAACCACATACCTTCATATAATATTGCATAGAAATTTATTGTTTTGCTATTTGAGATATTTAATCATGTCTCACAGGGCACCTAAACAATGTGGTTGAACATGAAACCAGGCAGCAGTCACTTCAGTGTAAAGTATTGCTTTGCTTCTTATGTTGACCCAAGAGGCCCCTGGAGATTAGGTGGTTTGCTGAATAGGAAGAGCTGGGTGTCATGTAATGCTAAGTGATAAACATGGTGATGTTCCCAGAAGAATCAATCTTATGTGAGCCTTTGAGAGAAAATTTCGTGAAGTAAAAGTGGTTTTGAATATACAGAAAAAGTTAGCAGAATTTTATTTTCCATGTCAGACAATTTGAATTCTTCAGAAAAGCACAGAAAATTGTTGCAAAGCACTACATTTTTAGTACTTTAGCATTATCCAATTATAACTACTAGCGCTACAGACCCATCAGAAAGAACTAAAAGTAACTTTGGGGGAGTACATAGAGCTAATGACATAGGTTCAGCGGGCAAGTGCTCTTTCTCCTGGTATAACCAGATGGAAGAGTGATTTCTTGGTGGGTCCCAGGAGATTTGCATGGCTAGAATTTTGAGAATAGAAGTTTTTACTCTGAGAGCTAGTGTATTTAAATTTGATTACACACACACACAAAGTGTTTTCCACACATTTATTCAAGTTTTTGCTGTACTTTTACTAAAATATTGGTTTACAAACATTACTATTCTTAGTCGAACTTCCTTCCCCAATAAATTCCTGAGAACTGGTAGTTCTAGAATTTGGCATATACATGTTTTTCTTCATTTGCCTTTTAAAAATTAAATATTGTAAACATACTTGGAACATAAACTTCCCCACAAAGTATTGAAGATACATTTTAAGTTTAACAAAATAGTGAGAAAAATTTAAAACCCTTGGAAATCATTGAGGTTGTGTTGTGGCAGGTAATATATTCCTACTTGATGATCCTAATAATAAACCTGAAGATGCTGATGAATCTCAGTGAATAACACATTGAGAAACTGAAGTCAAGCTAAATAGAAGTAAACCTAAAAAGTATGGGATGTATTTAGATAGTTTTCCATATTTCCATTGTTGGGAGAGGTAAATTTGTTCACACTTTGGTATTGCCTAGGTAATTTGTGAGCAAAAACTACAAAACATTGAACCTACAGGTCAATTTTGGAGGAATTAATGCCTTATTATTACATCTTCTAATATATTAACCTATCTTTCTAGTTATAGTACTTAGGTTTTATTTGATTATTTAATCAGTATTTAATAGATTGTAGCATACAGATTCTAAACATACTTTGTTATATTTATACTCAGAATTTTATTTTTGGATCTATTGTAATAGGTATTCTTTTGAAACAAATAAATATATTTTAATTACTCAATGCTAGGATATAGAAATACAATTTAATTCTCCATATTTTTTTCTTATATCTTCAATTGCAGTTTACAATCAATATTATTTTGTATTTGTTTCAGGTACACAGCATAGTGGTTGGATAATCATATTCTTCACAAAGTGGCCCCCCAATATTTCAAATCCCAACCTGGCACCATACATAATTACAATAATATAGACTCTCTTCCCTATGCTGTGCTTTATTTCCCAGTAACTGCCAGAAGTACAATTTACTTTTATTAATCTGGTATCTTACAACTTTGCTGAACTCATTTGTTATTTCTAGAATCTTTTAAAAAGATTCTTCGGTACTTTCCATGTTTAGAAGCATGTCTGTAAATAGAGACAGTTTTATTTCTGTTTTCCAATGTGTATAGATTTCTTTTCTTGTCTTGGTGCATAGGCAAGGATTTCTAGCAGATATTGAATAGTAGTGTTGAGAGAGGGCATTTTTGTCTTTTGAAAAATCTCATGGTGAAAACAGCTAGTCTTTTACCATTCTAAGATCCCAATTCCACACATATTTGGCTACTTGATATTGTCCCACAACTCTTTGTATATTCTTTTTTTTTTTTTTTTTTAATTTTAACATTTTGTGTGTGTGTGTGTGTGTGGGTGTGTTTCAGTTGGATAACCTCTACTGATATAGGTCACTGATTCCTTCTTTGGTTATGTCATGTTTCCCTCAATACTGTTCGAGACATTTTTTCATCTCTGTTATTAGATTTTTATAAATAGCATTTCCATTAGATTCTTTTAAAATTCTTTTCATAGTTTCCTTATGTATTGAAATTATACACCTGAGTTTTCATGTTGTTCATCTTATTTAGAGATTTTAATATAGTAATTATTGTTATTTTAAATTCTATAAGTGGTCCTATACACTCTTACCAGCCTACACACATTCTCCACAAACTGATTAACAACTCTAGCTGATTCTCCTTGTCTGTGTCTGCCCAAAGTAAGCAGGTGCTCACATCCTATCACTCCCTCCACCTACCTGTCTAACTTTAGATTTCAGATTTGTTAGTTCTATGACCACGGCTCTCTGTTCATAACTCAAGGAAAGTTATGAACTTGCCATTTCTATGTTTGCTGTTTTATGTTCTCAATGGAAAAATTGATATTCTTTCCAGGTCACAATATCTTCAAGCAGTGATTTATATATTTTTAATAATTATTTTGAAGACATAATATAATTAACATGATTCAACAATAGGTCTGAAAAGTCAAAAACTATTTAAATGAGATTCTCACTTTCACCCATTCCTCACCCATCTCATTCCCTTTCTTTCCTTCTAACTTTTTGTTTGTGTTCTTTATTTAAATCTCAAATCTAGCAAATACATGTGGATATAGTAATTTTCTCTCTCTTCCTTACACAAAAAAAATTTGCCTTTTTGTTTTCTCCCACCAGAGATCTTTCCTAATAAGCACATAGAGAATTCCTTCATTATTTTCACAGCTACGTTTATAAATTTATTATATGTGCAGATTTATCTGTAATTCATATCCCCAGAAATGAGATTGCTGGGGCAATGCATTCATAATTGTATATGCTATTACAATAATATCTTTTCCATTGTTGTAGTGGAATTTCAGGTGAGAGTTATATTAGACATGTGTGCTTAATCTACTACTTTTGCTCAGTTCTTTCCATTTATGCTTCAGTCAATTCCACCCTAGTTACTGCCCCAACCACTTCATTGAAGCTACTATTGTTAAGGTCAACAATTACCTCCATGTTGTTAAATCCAGTGACTCCATTTTTTGAAATCATTTTGTTTGAATTTTCAGTAGCAATGGGCAGCTACATCTACTTTTGGAATTTATGACTCCATATTATTTTATTTGGCTTCCATTTATTTGGCTATTTTTACTTGCCTTTGCCAGATGCATCTATGCATCATAATCTCACCATTTAATAACTTTATTTCTACTTACCCACTTGCTAATGCTGAAGCATATATGAATAGGAAGGAGATATGTGAAAGAAATGCCATCTACTTTTGTAGGACTTATGAGTAGGGAAGACCTTCACATCTTTTCCAAACTGATGTGAAGCTTCACAGAGGTCCCTATATCCACACAACAGAGAAACATATAATGTTTCTGGTCAGAGAGCCTAAAACAGCCTCCCAGGGTTTGCACAAATTCAGTTTTGTGTAAGAAATAGCTAAAAGAAACAGTCAAATATGACTCATTCTCCCGGGAAGGGTACAAAAGTAGCCGAAGCAAACAAACAAACAAAAAAAGAAAACAGAAAACCATTCAAAAAATGATTTGCCAAAATAATATAGAGCATGATTTTTTTTAAGCTAAAAAAGCATATAAAGATGAGAGAGGTTGTATTTTGACAAAGGCAATGCCACTGATGTCAGACCTAGGGATAGAACCTAGAGATATTTAGTGTTACACAAGAAGTCACAAAATAAAGGTGGTCAACTAAAAGGAAGGTGGGTACTGTATGATCAGAGAGGCTGAGTTTGGAGGAAAAATATGCATCAGTAAATTATACACATACATAAAGCTATGAAGAATGTTATCGGGGTGGAGGTCATGGTGAACACTTTTCTACACTTTTGAGTTATGACTTATTGAAAAGTAGACCTAAAGAGCTAGATATGCAAATAGGATAACAATTATGAAAAACCTAATTGAAATTGCATAGGGATCCTATAAATTGTTATTGTTAGAACACTTAAGTGGAAATGATTATGAGGTTTCAGCCAATTTCATTCACAGTTAATTTAAGTAATGGTATTTATAATTATTATGAAAATTCTGTTTTTGTGCACCCAAAGCTAGATAAAAAAATAACAAATACGTTCTCTTCACCCAGAACCTCTCTTTTTCTCTGCCTGTGGGGCATATACATTGTACTTAGTGTTTGCAATAATGTATATTTAACATCCTTGGACTGTTTTGTTTTTTTCTGTATTGTTTAGTTTTTGTACTGTTTTATTTTGCACCATCTCTTATTTTAGTGTGGATATATTGTATGTTGGAACTGTTTCTACAGAGAGAAAAGATAATAAAACTCTAGTTTATAAAGAGTTTGTAACAAAATATGTTTACAAATTGCTTACTTTGAGATGGACAGGTGAAAGGCACTATATAAATGTCAAGTATTATTATCTTTCTAAATCTAACTGAGTGAACAAATCTTTTTAATGCCCATTTTAATGACTCAGTTGTTCCATATGGTGGACCTCAAATGCATAAAATATTCCAGAGTTAGTGCATTCCCTGGAGAGAACCAGATTGTCCAGGTGTGCCATATTTTAAACTCAGGGTAGAATTAAGAGGCACAGCTTTGCAAAATTCAGTCTCAACCAGCAACTGAGACCAAATAATTTCTCTCTTATTGTTTCAGACAACAGAGGGTCCTTTCATTAATGAAACAAAACCATATATTTGTTATCTACTGAAAAACAGGTCATAATTATGTTACTGTATTTGGGTCTCTTAAGGATTTTGGTAAGAGGAAGTCTCCTGGAGCTCAGCTATTGAGATTATTTGTGTAAATTTGATTAAATTTGTTGAGGACTCAGTTTGGGCTTGTTTCTGGGAAAAGCCAATTCCACAAAGATGGTGTTCTTCAGAGAGGTCTCTGGTAGTATCTTTTAGGTCTTGATGCATTTTGTTCATTATAGTTCAAAGTTCTTCATGTCCTTTAGCTTGACAGATGGAATAAAGAGACAGAATCGATGAGGTCTGCCACCCTTAGAAAATCATGAAATAGATTTGGGTTTAATAAAAGTGATTTTTGCTGAGCTGGGGTCTCTTTCTCCTTTTGCTGTGTATTGACTATTGAAGAGACCCCCCGCCTTTTTTTTTTTTTTTTGATTGCCAAGTGAGATAGGTGTTGGATATGGCATGTTGGGGAAGTTGATTAATCCTGTGGACTGAAAGACAAAATTCTGGGTGAGAGAGCAAAACCAAGATGCTTGCTTCCAATGTGTTGGTGGAGGTCTGGTTAGCTTGGTGAATTTTATATACTGGCTGCTTCAGTAGTTAAAGCAAAGCCATAATAAGGTTGAAGTAGACTATGCTGACCCCAGATCATGGGCACAGACCATATTTTCCATCCTAGTCAGCAAATGAGTGCTTTGAGTAGAAAGAAGACTGAAGAAGAAAAGCCAGGCCTTGAATATGATTCAATGGACCTAATTTCTTGACCTTATTATGTAGCAGGAACAATGGCTTTTGAGTTCCCTTATATTACTTATTTGTGTATACTTTACAAAGGTTAAGGCATCTTAAACCCAATCTAATGTTTCAGCAACAATCCTATGCTGTAAGTCTCCCTAAGAAGATCTTAAATGGTATCTGATACCCAATTTGCAGAACTATAGGGTGTTAAAATCAAAGGATAACTCCCAGAAAAATTATAATTATGATGATGGAGATGGTGATGATGATGATAGCTGCTAAAATTTATTGAGCACCTATGACAGGAAAGGCATTCACTTAATTAACTTGCCCTTAACTGCCGTGAACTCATTTGTTTCATACCATACCCCAATAAAGCTTGTACTACATTATCCCCATTTCACAGGGGTATGGTACCCTGAGTACAAAAATTTTAAATCCTATTGTCCAGCTAACATGTGTTGGGCTCAGAATTCAAATCAGGGAGTATGAGTCAAGAATCCAGTTCATGGGCCCTTATGATGGAGTTTCCAAAGAGAGATAGATTCTTAGAAATGATAGGTTTATTGACAGGAGGTTTTTCTAATATAACTTCAAAATAAAATAAGGGTCATGGGACAGGGAAAATTGACAAAGGTGATGACACAAGTCCTATTAACTCATTTATTACAGAAAGGGAGGGGAGGAATCCTTAGTCCTAAGCACCCCACCTAAACAATGCCACTTTCAGTTCAAATTATTACTGAATGAAGGGGAGAGGCAGAATGGCTAGGTGATCAAAGGCCTTTCAGAGAAGGATGGGAAATGGCAGCTACAGGCTCTTCCCTGTCTCCAGAAGTTCATTGCACTGCACTTGATAATTGCTTCCCATTATTGCCTGACTGTCCTTTCCAAATAAATTCACCTGATTGGGATGGATTTGGTGTGGGAATATCACTTCCAGCCTATTAGCCAGCACCTTCCTGGAGATTTCTCTGTCCACATTTATTAAAAAGATTGGGTGATGGTTCAGGCTGGGTTCTGGTTCTCCTCTTGGTTGCAGAATTACAATACTGAGTGTTGCTGATCTTAATTCTGCAAGTCAGTGTTTTGTTTTCACATTTTTCTTATCCCTTTTCAGCAGCAGAGGCAGAAGCACCTTTCTTTGGGGTGTAAAATGAAATCATCAAACACCAGGGCTCTTGGTGCATTTCCCAGACTGGGAGATTTTAAGGGCAAATTTTTCCTTTTCTTTTTTTTTTTATGTTGCTCTCTGAAAGTGACTGTATTTCTAGCTATATTGGCAGCTTCTGTTATTCTCAAGCAGACACTTTTAAAATAAACCACTATAACCTAAGGAGGAGGAATTTGTGACTTTTGGGGGATACTATAGGGAAAAAAAAGCTTTCTCTTTCTCTTGGAGAATCAAATCTTCATAGTACTCTGGTAGTCTGTTGATAGCAGACAGGTTTATATGTCTCCTCAAGATCTGAACTCACCACTAATGCATGACCCAGCCTCTAGAAGGGCAGTGATTTTGTTCCAGGGACCACTATCTCCATCATTATTGATAGTATTAATATTAAGCTCTTACTAAGGGCCAGAGACTATTCAAAGGACTTTATCTGCAGTAATGAGTTAGTTTTCAACAACCCTGTAAGTAGGTATTATTATTGGCCATTTCTATTAAGTAGGGATAGAAATTAAGAGTTAAAGAAATGAAATACTTACCCATGGCCATGTAGTGAGTAAACTGGGACTCAACCACAGACCCAAGGGACTCAGTGTCAGTGTTTGTGCCCTGCTCACTGTCCTTTCACCTTTTAGTCCTGAATGATCATGCGGCATCTTAGTTGTCAGTAAAATGTTACCAGCATAAAAGATACAGAAAGCAGGAAGATAGAGATAGAACAGGAAAGAGCAATAAGGTGAGTTCATGGCCAGGGCATTATGGGATATAGAAAATATTTCAGCCACACTGGCCATGTGATTATGCTTGAAAAGGAGAAATAATAAAATGTAACATTTTCTGAGGCAGCAGCATAGGCACCCAGCTCTCAGGGATAGTAATGAAAGGCGAGGTTTTTCTACTCATCTCACTTAATCTTCACAGCCTCTCATTTCCATTTTACTGATGGAGAAACTGGGCTGAGCAGATATTTGCCAAAGTTTGCAAAGCTAGGTCAGGGTGATTACACCAGCCTGGGTCAGGGTAGTTTCACATGACGGAAGAACATGATGTTTGACCAGCATATAATTCCAGGAATTATTTCGAGAACTGTTTCTACAGAAATGGAGACAATTTTGTGTTTCCGTGTTTCTCTGTCTGTCTCTCTTGTACATGAACACGTGCGTGCCCATACAGCCCTAGTGCAGTTCAAAGGGAAAAACCTAAACAATGAGACTTTTTACGAAAGAAAACAGTGCAGTATTATCCATTATTTTTAACTCCTGTAATTCATGACAGCACATCTAGAAAAATGAGGGGGCGTCAGTGAGAGAAGTTAGTGTGTTCCATCTAGGACTTTCAGTAATTTACTTTTAACATTGATAGTGAAATTCTACTTTTTGATTCCTTAAATATGTTAGAATTATCAGTGGTATGTACCCAATCCTACATAATGTGAAAGTCATATTTAATTAAATTGATGTAACTGAAATAGTTCAGTTGGCTTAACTTGCTCATTTTCTCTAACTAAATATCAACTTACACCAAAAATTTTATTAATCATAGTAATGAGAATTTTTATATTAAATATATATATTACATTTAGTTTAAACGTTAATGGTCCACATTATTTTAATAAATTGCGCTAAGGGAGTATATATGGAATAAGTCTCTCATGCAGATTTTATTGGTTGCTGCATAGTTAATAGACACTAATATGATCAGAGCTGGGACGTGATCATAAGATCAGTAGTTAAAATGATTGAAATATAAATTAGGAGCTGGAGTAATTGTTTGTTAGAAGCTCAGATAATAACTGTTTGGTAATATTAAGAGGGCCAAAGAAATAAAACATTCAAATGTGCAGCAGTAGCAGGAGAAACACTTTGAGGCAGGCAAAGGCTTTTCTACTAATTGCCACCCCCGTTCCCCAACCTCCCCACTCTCTGCTCTGTATCTTTCCTCCTCTTGGTTCCTCAGCAAACCTTCTACTCAGCAATCAGAACTGCTTTCTTTCCCTTTTCTTTGTTTCTCTATTCACAGCCCGTAGTCATTATGATGATGACAAACCTTGCCACCAGCCTGTCCTTAACATGACTGGTTCTTTTAGAACTGATAGAGAAGCCATCTTTTTCTTTTTTCTGTGGACTGGCATGCTCTTTCTGCTATGGCAGGGGTCAACAGACTCCTTTTGTGAAGTGCTAGATGGTAAATATTTTAAGTTTTTTAGACCGTACGATGACTCTGGCAACTGCTCAACTCTGCCCTTATAGGCACAGGAAGCAGCTGTTAGATAAGCAAATGGACATAACACTTTCTAAAAACAGACATCAAGGTGAATTTGGCCTCCTGACCAAAATTTGCCACCTCTTATTCTTTGCTGTCAAGTGTTCTCCTAACCCAAAGATACATCTAGCTTTTTCTTCAAAAGGAGATTCTTGATTGAAATCTCTTTCTCAACAGCAGGGCTGTAAAAATTTCTATCTGTTTGTGTGCTGTGCAATCCTGACAAGGTAAAATTGGAGGTTGCTAATAAAATAGAAGCAATTTACACTCCATGACCCAGTTGGCCTGGAGGTTAATTAAAAAAGAGTGTGATCATATTTAAGAAACTTAATCAACTTTTCAGTCTCATGCAGCTATGAGGACTTCCTCCAGACAGGATTTGATAGTGAACAGATCTAATCCTGCAAACAGACTTTTTGGGTAATTTGATAGTGAATTTCCCTTTCTTACATGAACTTTATTCCTCTGAATTCTTGGAAGCATTATTGGAAAACTGTTTTCATTTGTTTCAGAGCCTTTGCCCCCTTGCTGTCCTCTTCATTCCAATTAATTCACCTGTCTCCTTCACCTTTTGGAACATTTTTCTTTAGTTATTTATCTTGATGGTTTGACTTGAAAAGTTCAGGCTTTTCCATGAGGGTTTCTGGTATTTTTGAGCAATGTGCCCCCTCAATCTCTTTAATAAATTTCTTAAGGAAGTTGGGGATTTCTGACAACGATTTTTAAATAAAGGGCCTCAGATTTCCTTTTCCCCCACTCCTCCAGAAACCGTATAATTCTAACATTGTTTCCTCTTAATCTCTTCTACAGGTCAACTGTTTCAACTTTTGACTCCAATTTTTCATTTTCAAAGCTGTGTGTTAAATTCATTAATTTCTATTAAATTCCCTTAATTTACTCACTAAGGGCAAAGCACTGTGAAAGACAATGTTGATGGAGACAAAGACATTTAAAATAGCCTCTGCCCTTGAGGTGCTAATCATTAACCTAAAATATAAGGTTGCATGTGACAAGCACTATATAAGTGGCACAAAGGAAGTTAGTAAACGTGTGAAGGACATAAAGGCCATTGTTCTCTGGGGCTAGAGGGCAACAGTGGATGGTGGTTGATTTTACTGTGCAATATCCACAACTACCTTTGGAGTTACTATGCCTCTTCACTCTCATCCTGTGTGCCAGTCGTGCTACTAACTTTATTCCCAGCAGGATCACATGTCCCAATCCAGGCTAATGAGTGGGCTCATCTGGCTGGAGTCAGGTTTACCAGTAAACATAAAATCCCAAACTGGACCCTAGATGTTCTTTTTGTGCCACTCCAGAAGGCAGACCCTCTCTTCTGTTGGACTGAATTTTTTTCTTTTCATAAAGGGAACCCAAAGATATTGTGGGCCACCTTGTACACCGTTAAATGTAGCCAACAAAGAGAAGCCCAACAGAGAGCTGGGTCCTGCTGCCATCATTTGAAGTTTACATCAATGTGAACTGAAACTAACTGGACCACATATATTTTTTCATTAAAAATTTTTTTATTTAGTTAAGTTTGGACTTTGATTTTATTCTGACAATGTAGGATAAAAATGGAGAATTAACTATGCTCCAAACAGTTCTAGCACAGGACCAATCCAAGTCTTCCATAGGCCCCGAGGGAACAAAAAGTAAGTAAAGGTTACATTTTGCAGATGCATTAAGACACTTTAGCCCTGGTTGGTAGCACAGTGGATAAGGTGCCGGCCTGCGAACCCAAAGGTCGCAGGTTCGATTCCCCAGCCAGGGCACATAACCAGGTTGCAAACCAGGTCTCCAGTCAGGTCTGTGGCTGGAGGCAGTTGAAATGCAACCGTACATTGATGTCTCTCTCCCTCTCTGCCTCTCTCCCTTCCCTTCTTTCTAAAAATAATGAAATAAAAAATCTTGAAAAAAAAGACACTTTATTTTATTTTAACTGATTTATTGTTGCTGTATTACATTTGTACCCTTTTCCTAACTGTTCTCCCCTGACCCACCCACCTCCTCTTCTCCCACTTTCAATCCCCACCTTGTTATCCATGCCCATGGGTCATTTATACTAGGTCCTTGACTAGACCCTTCCCCCTTTTCCTCCCTTTATTTATCTCTCCCCTCTGAACACTATCAGTCTGTTCCTTGTTTCCATGCCTATGGTTCTATTTTGCTCATTTGTTAGTTTTGTTCATTAATGTCCTGTATTAGGTGAGATCATATGGTATTAGTTTTTTAACACCTGGCTTACTTCACTAAGCATAATACTCTCCACTTACATCTATGCTGTCCCAAAAGATAGGAGTTCCTTCTTTCTTCCTGCTGCATAGCACTTCATTATATAAATGTATCAGTTTTTGGATCCACTTATTTAATGAGGGGCACTTAGGCTGTTTCTAGCACTTGGCTATTATAAATAATGCTGCTTTGAACATATGGGTGCATAGGTTCTTTTGAATTGGTGTTTCAGGATGTTTAGGGTATCATTCCACAGTGGAATCACTGGACAAAAAAGGCAGTTCCATTTTTAGAAGTTTTGAGGAAATTCCATACTGTTTTCTGAAGTGGCTACACCAGTCTATACCAGTGCATTCCTACTATGCACTAGGGTTCCCTTTTCTTTGCATTCTCACCAGCAGTTGTTGTTGATTTGTTGATTATTGCCATTCTGACAGGTATGAGGTGATACTTCATTGTGGTTTTAATTTGCATCTCTCAGATGGCCAGTGATGTTGAACATCCTTTCATATGTCTATGGGTCCTTCATATGTCCCTGGTGAAGTAACTGTTCAGAACCTTTGTCCATTTTTCAATTGGCTTGTTTATCTTACTGGTGTGGAGTTGTATTAGTTTTTTATGTATTTTTTTATATCAAACCCTTATCCAGGGTATCATTGGTAAATATGTTTTCCCATACTGTTGTTTCCCTTTTCATTTTGCTGATGTTTTCTTTAGCTGTGAGAACCTTTTTAGTTTGATGTAGTCCCATTTGTTTATTCTTTCCTTTATGTCCCTTGCCCTAGGAAGTAGATTGGCAAAAATATTGCTGTGTGGAATATCTGAAATTTTATTGCCTAAGTTTTCTCCTAGGACTTTCGTGGTGTCACAACTTATGTTTAATTCTAAAGCTTAAGCCAGTTTAAGTTGGTTTCTTCCACTTGGAATGGAGAGGTTGATAGAGTAGTGGAGTTTGGACTTGAACAATGGTAGAATCTTCATAGATAGGTAAAAATAAGGTCATAGTTCCTGAACACTTTTATTTACATAAAACTTCTACATTTGACATTGTTGAAAGCAGTTCTCCATTTAGGGCAACATACTGATTCAAAAGTTGCTGATGTTGGAAATACTCACTGTGTTTGTCACATTGTTTAACAAATGCTTAAACCATTCTGGGAGTTTGAAATAATCAAAGTTGGAAAGGGCATTTCTGAGCACTTTAACACATTTTCTTATATGACCCGCTCACTTTCCCTGGTGACATCTTCCTGGCCATCTGTGGTATATACTTCAAGGTTACTATAGATGGCTCACTTTTTCACCTATCATTTCTGAGTTTTCACTGCAATGAGATTTTAACTCTCCATGAGTTCATGGGAGGAGGAAAAAAAAAATGAGTATTTTCGGAAATCTACCACATATCATAATTTACACTTTATTTTGTTTAACTTTGCCATGACTCTGAAAGGGAATTACTATTATTCTCTTTAAAAGTGAATTATAGAGGCTCAAAGTTTATTTAACTAATCAAAATTGTATACATAGTCAATGGAAGCATCAGGATTTGAACCTAGGTTTTCTGACTTCAAAGCTCTTGCTGATTTCTCTATGTCATACTGATTTATTATCTTTTTCCTCTTTATGTCTAGGTAACAAACTTACCAGACCCCACCCCTCCTTCACCTTTCTACCCACTGACCAAAGTAGAGGACTTGTGAGAACAAAAAAGAGCATCTCTGACTGCTAATATTCCTCATGGGGTTAAACCATTCCAGTGGTCCAGTGCCCAGCCTAGATTAAGATCTCAGGGCCATCACTGTACCTTGAGTGGTTGCTTTTGCCATTATGATTGGTGGTGGTGGTGGGGGGGGACTTAAGGCTCCTGATAAAGCACTAGGCCAGAATGTAGTGTTTGTGGCTTTTGGGTGCAGGAAATTTCCGTAGCTTCTGTTGTTAGTGGCTATAGCAGTTGGGGAGGGCTGGGGGAGGACTCTGGAGCTTGTCACCTCTTCAAGCACTTCCGGGCTCCTCACAGCTGGACAGCCCAGATTCTATCAACACTCTTTAAAATGCTGTTCACAGCTGGAACCCTGCTTAGCTCTGATACTATACAGCTTTTTCAAATAACAGCACTTTCACAGAACACATTCAAAGTTAGAACTTCTACCCTTCCCTTTGAGTTTAGCCTTATACTGATGTACTGTGCTTTCACTAGCAAACCTGGAGGAACCTGGTGCACCTACTTAGCAGGGCCAAATGGAGATACTGAGGGAAGTTGGTAATTTTCCCTTATCCCTCTAAATTCATTGATCATACAGACTGAACTCCAAGATTAGCCCTGAATGTTCAGCCATCTGCCAGGATAAATGCATAAATAAATGCACTAAATTTTGGTGATTAATGAAGTGGACTTGGAGGTAAGGGAATCTTTACTTGAATGCATGTTCTAGTACTTAGGAATGATGTTATTACTACAGGTGTCTGAAGTTTAATAGTGTCATGAACAAAAGGGGGATAGATCCTACTTCATAGAATAAGTGCAAAGATTATATGAAAAAACATAAAGGAGCTTGGGACATAGTATGTGCTTAGCACATCATAACTATTTTTACTAAGTATCCTTGGTTCAAATATTTTCTTTCTTTCTTCAGTTGATACCTATTTCTTTGGTGAATGAAAATACAAAGTTTTTTACAATGCCCATAATAGATATTTATATTTTGCATCTCAACTGTCTAGATGTGGGGAAGAAATATTTCCAATATTTTGAGATGTATCCTGAAGATATTCCTGAATTTTGTTATTGAAATCAAACACTTTGCCCCAAATGATGACTATTCATTGTCATTTTTCAGCTTATTCTCAGAGGGACTGGAGCTAATAATCACCCTGTAGAAAGGCTCCTGCAAAAATAGGTGAATTTTGGAGCCAATAATTAAAGTTAATGGGCCCTCAAAGGAATATCAAAGCCTTTAACCCAAGACCCATTTGCTATACATGCAGAGAGATGCTTTTAGGATGATACATTTAAAATTTTGAGGTCCTGCAATCATGAAGATTTTCTACAGTGTATCAGAACACAGGTGGCCACATCATCTATATTGTGGAGTAGAAGGAATCCTAGGTCACTCAGCTTTGATAGGAGTTAGACATGCATGACATAAACTGAAAGGGATTACCTTGAATTGATAGGGGACTGAAGAGTTCTGTTAGAATCACCTGAAGAGCTCTGTTAGAATCAAATTCCTCAATGGAAAGCAGGAGGCATCTCACTCACATTCTCCATCTTAGCACCACGTTATTCTTGGCAGTCAAATGCCAGGCTCAGCAGGGAGGTGTGGTACTGAGAGCCTTCAGGGTGGTTTCCAGTGGAGTAACAGTTGAACTGTACTTTTAGGGTAGCAGACTCAGGGTAGAGAAGGAGCACATTGATTGATCTCCTGCTGAAAATGTGATGAATACATGGAATGAAAGAGAGGATCACTTAATGGGTTCAACTCTGTTGTAGATACTGGAAGGCTGGAAAGAAATATAAAGCTCAGTTTCTGTCCTTAATGAACTTGTATTTGTGTTGGCAAGACAAGAGTAAGGCACATGAAGCAACAGGCTGGATGAGGGAGTGATTAAGTGACAACTGAATAGTACAGACAGAAAGTGCTCTAGGGGCCCAGGCTTGAGAGAGATGGTGGAGACAGCCAAGTGATGACAGGTTTCGCAGTGATCTGATGTTTTTGTGAGATGCTTGCCTGGGGTTAGAGACATAGTGGTGACTGTGAAACATGGCAATTTCAAAAATCGCATCTCAAGGATCCTTTCATTTTCTCAAGTCCTAGATCCCCATTGATTGAGGGAATCACATTGCGAACTTTTCAGGGTCACGGGATGTATTTTGCACTTTCTAAGAAGCCATTTAGCTAGAAGTTTCAACAGTTCTCAAGCATTAGTAGACTTGTACATTTCTAAATGTATGAGATCAGGGTTGCCTTGCTGCCACTCACTGACTGCATGGCCCTGAGCTTGTAAACCTGTTAAGCTTCACTTTGTCTGCTGAATGAAAATGATAATACTGTCCTAACAGAGTTGTTGGGAGGATCACAAGAAGATAATGTATGCAAAGTGCTTGGTACATAGAAGGGGTTTTAGTACAAGATAGGTTTATCATGGTCTCTGCCAAGGCAGGAAGAATCACCTTTGAAATGAGTAAAAATTCAGAGAATGCAGGAGTTACAAGGGATTAGAATGATCACTTAGGTCAACTTCTCATTCTGTAGATGAGGAATGGAGGCTCAGATAAACTAAATTATTTGCTCAGCAACACCCCTCTCCGCTGCAGGAAAGCTGGGTTAGCTGCCATGTCTCCTAACTAGAATTTTATTGCATTCCTCTATCATAAGACCTCCCATACTGGCTTGGTATAAGTCACTGAATTCAGCATCCCCTCTTTCTATCTGCTTCTTGCTCTCACTCCCCACCTCCAATATTATCAATAACTACTTGTGTTAGAAACTGTAGGGGATTTACATGTAAACAAGATACAATCAAGGGATTGGCACCATAGATGACAGAGCCACCATTAAGGCTCTCAGACTCATTAAGAGTAAATGGGGGAATGGATTGACATGGTAGACAGGCACAGAGAGCGAGGCAAGCCAGCACCAGCGGAAGGGTTCAAATTGGAGTTTGATATCAGGCAGATTAGGTTTATATCCTGGCCTTATCCTTGAGCAAATTATGAAATGCCCTATCTAAGTAAAGAATGGGGATGATAAGAATATTTACTTTCTGGGGTTGTTGTACAGATAAATGAGACTGTAGTATACTTGGCATGTCACAAGCATTTAGTCAACGCTAGTTATATTTCTACAGTAAAGCCACTGGTGTCATTGTGTATAGGAGAACAGAATAGTAAGAATAGAATCACAGGATCATAATACAGGATCTACTGCAACCTTGGGAGTGAAGTCTTTGTACACAATGACTTCTTCGCTCTTGAGGAGTGGGTCCAAATGTATTTTACTTCTCAAGGAACTCAAAGTTACCAAAGCTTTTTCCAAAGAATGAATTTGCCCCTACCTCCATCACACCTAATGAACATGACACTACTTGAATTTTCTTGGGAAGTCAAAAGTGGTGAATCTAAACTTTTTTTTTTTTTTTTTTAATGAGTAATTTTTCTTGCCAAACTTTTATTTCTCAAACTAGTTTCTGACTAGCAGCTTCATCTGGGCAAATGAGCTCCCCTTGTTTTTTACAGTTCTATTTGAGATTCGTTTTTCATCAGCTCTATTATTACACATTCTTTTCAGTCTTGCTCTCAATGTAATAATAATACCTACCATTTCCTTTACAGTGATTTATGGCTTTATTAAAGCACTTAGATTTCTGTTCAGATTTCTGATCTGTTGACTTGGGTCACTTTGTATAATTTAATTATCATCCGAGGTTTTGCTAAAGGTAGAGACACCTGAATTTAATTAAGATACTGTTTGCATATTTCACATCATAAATAATGATGCCCAATAAATTACATCTCAATACTAATACCATAGTAGCCCTCATAATAACTCTGCATTTGGATCCTTGCCATGAATCAAATCCTTGCCCATGGCATCTGACATTTAAATTTTTCCCCAGGACCTTTCTGACCACTATGATGCTTCTTTTCTTTAACTCACGTATATACTAGTTATACCCAGAGCTTTTACAAGTTTACCAGTAAAAATGCAGAATGATTTTCTTTTTTGGGTATACAAATATCAAGAATCCAGGAGATTAGAAATCTTTCTTAGTTTCTTAATTGCAAATCTATATAAAGATCTCTTTGGGTAATAGTGGAGTTCATGGGCCGCTTTCCAGAATACAGTTCCTTCAGGCTGTACAAACCAAAGTCATCACTTTAAGAAAGTATTTCCATTTTACTTTCATCAAAGAGTTAAAAAGCCAAAGCCTTTTAGCGTCTTGTTTCACTTACACACATAGCCCATTATAACCTGCATAAACAAGGATGACAAGTTGAGATTAATGAGAGTCCCCAAGTGACAGAACAATTTAATTGTCAAAAATCATAGGAGCTTTCCCAGTGTATTTATTTAACACAGCCATAGTCTAAAAACTTCTCTAATTGATTATGACCAATAAATAATAACTTGGAAGGCAGTTTTCGGGTATACAAATAACAAATGACTCACAATAGTTAATTGAGGTATTAGGATGCATAAGGGAAGAATATTAGATTGACTAGATAAATGATTCATAATGTAAGGAAAATAATTGGAGAGTTTATACTCCTAAGTGGGATATAGCTCATAAGCAAAGCTGTAAGTTCATCAAATAAAGGGAACTGTGTTTGCTAAATAAACTCCCAGCTAATTGGGCATCATAGCTACACTGCCCCCAGGCTTCACTAGATCCTTGCTTTCAGGCAAAGCAGCCTTCTTAGGGTCCCTTATAAGTCACAATTCTTATCTTGGATCTTGCAGCCCTTGCAACATAAATATATGAGGTTGGAGGATGGGGGTTGTAAGTGGAGTAAACAGACACATGCAGATGTGGACAGTGTTTCTGCTGAGCCCATAATACGGTGCCTGACCTTGCCTTTCAAACTAAGGCTCCAACTGGTCATGGCTCAGCTTTGGAGATCCATGGCAAGCTGTTTCTATAATACAATGTTGGGGATCCTCTGCAC
Source organism: Noctilio leporinus (assembly GCA_004026585.1). Taxonomy (NCBI): domain Eukaryota; kingdom Metazoa; phylum Chordata; class Mammalia; order Chiroptera; family Noctilionidae; genus Noctilio; species Noctilio leporinus. Next base: position 507,357 of record PVIW01000148.1, read on the forward strand.
CCAAATATCTCTGTTCCTCAACCTCTACTCCTGTCCTTCATTACAAATTCCAGCAGGTTAAATAATTTAATCAAAGTCACAGCAAAAGTGAGTGGCTTCACCCAAGCTTTTCAACACCAGGTTACATTCTCTGTAGTCTCTGCCTAACATAATTAGGAAGAATACTTTGAAAATATAATTTATGAGCAGCAAAATTTTAGCCATGTCTCCTTTGTCTTTATTTGCCACATGCAGGTTTTAGTGAGTGATGTATAATACTTACACATTAGAGGTGTACTAGAATTTCTTGTTTGGAATCTCATCCAAAATCTTTCACTTTCAAAGCATTCTGATTGACTGTAAGTTCTGTGTTCATGAAGGTTCCATATTCTTCGAATCCATTTTAACCTTCTCTCTGAATCCTTTTCAATCATGTTCTGCTGATGGTACATGGATGGAACTTGACTGCCCCATTAACAAACTGAGTGGCAGCCAAATTAAAATCTTATTTTAATTTTCAAATAATAACATCTTCACTCATTGATTTAGGTGAGAAAGAAGCATTTGTTAAGTGACTACATGTGTGCCCAACACTATTCTAGGTGTTTGATGAGCTACCTCTCTTAATCCTCACCAAAACCTTTAGAAATAGAAGACACTCCCCTTTTGTTTTGCAGATGAAAAGTCAGAAATTGAGTGGGATTAAGTGATAGAACTATGTATTATACCCTTCTCCCCTTGGTATTTCTTCATTCCCAATTGTGTCCAGCACACTTTCTGGCACAGAAGTGGGCACTTAATACACGCTAGTAGATTTAAATTCTGAAACTGCCTGAGCTAAACTTTAGGATTGATTGGTAAATAAGATCATATGGAGCAAAATTGTTCTCTTCTTCCAACTAGAAAACCCACTTGGTACTGGACAGTGGCTTGGTAGCATTAATAAGAGTAGGAGACTGTGCTTAGAGACATGCATATTTTAAATGTCCAATGAAAACTTTATGGATGTGAATACAGTTTCTGAATTTAGAAACATAGCCATGTCATGACTTTTTCCTGGGTAAATCCGTGCAATGGCTTCTTATGCTTCCTAGTCAATAAGTCACAGTCTTTACTATTACATTCTGTTCCTTGAACCATAGGCCTGCTCTTCCCTACATACTAGCATGGCTCACTCACACCTCCTAAAAGTCCTTTGCTCAATGTCAGTCACCTTTTAATGAGGTCTACATTGACCCCTTTATTTAAGAGGGCAATGTACACCAGCTCCCAACCCAACTCCCAAACTCTCAATCCCTTAGGCTATTCAACTGTCTCTCTCTTCCCTAGCACTTAACATGTCTACTTACAGGGGAGTTTTCTAATTTATTATACTTATTGTTTATTGAGTTTCTTCTCCCATGAAAATGTATGCTCCGGGAGAGAATGGATCTACTTCTCTTCTTCACTGATGTATCCCAAATGCCCAGAGGAATGAATGTTTGTTCAATAAAGGCTCAATGAACACTTACAATAATAAGTACTTGTTGAATGAATAGAGTGTAACCTTAGATAATTCAATATTTGTAATGAAGTTTAAGAAATACTTTTGACTAAACTATTCTCATTATGCCGGATTTAGTAATAATCAGCCTTGGATTCTATATAGATATTCAAAATTTTGTTAGGTCTCCTAATTTGCCTTTCAAATTTTACCTAAAGTTACAAAGCTATTTGGTTACTTTTTGAGTATAGTAAAACAAATATTAAAAATATGGCTACTAATTTTTAGTAGATACCAGATCCAAAAATTCACCCTATTTCACAAATTAGGCAAAAAAAAAAAAAAAAAAAAAAAGGCAATAAGTGGAGCACTCAAGCTTGCTTTGCTGGTGAGTGGTTGCGATTTGGAGGAGACACTTGAATGCTGATGGTGAGCCCCTCAGCATATTCTTGTTGGACTCTATCACATTGCCCTACCAAGCTGACTTATGTGTGATGAATGCCATTCTCCTAGCAACCATAGGAAAGTTGGATCTTAGAAGCTCATGATCATCTTTCCTCCTTCCTCTCTGATTACATCATCTCTAAGATAAATGCTACAGTTCAAGTGAACTGCACAGTGTTGAAAGCTCCTGTTGTGATCTTCAAGTTCAAGATTGTCCATTTTGCTTAAGAAGTGCAGAGCAGTTCTTTCTGCCTGCTTCTTCTGGGTATGCTTGAAAAGTAACCCAGCTAGCATTCCCCTAGCCTCCATGTATGATTTCATTGGGAAACTATGCATAAGATACTTTGGAAATAAATATACACAAGAAATTACAACTCTGTTTGAATGACCCTCTACCTTGGAATGTCGAAAACTGTGAGAATCATAAGGCCAAGAAATATATCCAGGCTTGCTGGCTTGAAAAGTTACTATTCCTTATATGGAATCTGTATAGCCAGGAAAGCTCAACTTGTATATACTAGATGGAGATGTGTTTTTCCCCAGCCACTTACATGTCTCATCGTTGACCTATTTCATTTATTGGTTCCTTTAAGATACTATGCTATGACAGTTCATTGCCATCTTGATGGTCTTCCAAAAGTGATTTCCAGAACAAGTGCTTCACATGAACTTTGATTGTATCAGGAAAAGCTCAAGGCTAGATGAATCCAGAAAGGGGCAGGTCATGAGTGCAATCATAAAATTATACCAGTAGAATGTGATAGCTGCTAACACTGTGGTGGTCTGGTTAGAGTATGCCAGGTAGAGTTTATTCATTATTGTTGAAAATTTTTAAATGTAGACATTCACAAATGTTTAGTCTGGTTTTCAGTGAGAAAGAAGAACAAGTGGATTCAAACAAGGACTCATAGCCCAATAAATATTTCTTTTACTATATTTCCTTGATAATGGAGAAAATGGAGCAACAACGTATGAACCTAAAGCTAAAAATAGAAACTCTATCTTTAAGAGAGGTAATTATTTTCTCTTACACAACATAGAATGGAGACATTTTTCAATTTTGTTTTGCATGAAATATTTTAATGTAAGTAACTCAGCACATAGACAGCATATGTTTGAAAAGATTATGCTTTCACTAATCCTCTTCAACAATTTTGATGTCTGCCTAGGTTCAAATCCCAACTATACCATTAACCAGGATAAGTTTCTTATCTTCTCTAAGCTCCAGTTTTCTCATCTAAGAAATAAAGATTAAAAATGTTACCTACCTTTTAGCATCATTGTAAGAGTTTAATAGGTTAAAGCAACATAAATACAAATCTTAATAAGTATATAAGTTTGGTAAATACATGCACTTATTACTCTTACTAGCCGTATTAATGAACCCTATCCATGACAATATTGGAGTTTTTAAAAAGTAGAATGTAGACATACACAACTTCCAGGCATTTTTAACATGGCCAGTCCTGTTAGTGTGACCCTAGACTTGGGTCTAGACTTTTTCAAAACAAATTGAGAAAAGGGACAATTACCTAAATAATCCAAAGAAAGAGATGGTTTTTACCATTATTATTGAAAGTTTTTAGATGAAAACTACCCTTTCTTTGATGCATGGAGTATGATCTTATATGTGTAATTCATTTAGTGGCGTGGATATGTAGAGATTGACAAAACACCAACTTTGCTTAGAGTACCCTGAGAGCAGGTACCGGCTTCCCCACTCCTGCAAACAAGAAAAGCTCAGCTTGGAGCAACATATTAGACTTTTGAAGTGAGTAAATCTAAAAAGCACGGATTTTGGTTCTAGTCTGCACATTTAGTCTGTGCTTTAAGCTTAATGTTTTTATGCCATGGAGGGAGGTGGAAGTGGTGCCATGAGCTGTTCCCTGGTTGGTGCCTCTCCAGGTCTGAATCTAACCCTGGTCCTGGGGATGACTGGAATCTTTTTGTAGCTGTTTAGGTATTTTGTCACCAAAATAATTACATATTTTATATTTAGGGAAGGCTAAAAGAAAGAATCTCAAATTGGCTTATAAGCTCAGTAATAGAAGTACAATGAGTACCGAATATTTCTGTTTCATTTGAAAACACCATTTGTTGTTAAAGGCTTTGATATAATTCAGTCTCTGGGTAACATTGATTTTGGTAAACCTGTTTTTCTAGTTTGAAATCTTCAATCACTAAGTATCTGGTTTTTGCTCTTTAAAGAAGCTAATACGGTGATAATACTTAAAATTTTCCGTTTTCAGCAAAGACAGCTTTAAATATTTCCTAGTGCTAATGCATGATTTGTCTAAGCATTTTAGCTAAATCTAATCTTTCATTACTATTGATGCTCATCTCTATTTTCAGATAGTTAATTTGCTGACTTTCTGCAAAGTTCAGTTTTTGTTACATGTCTGATCAAGCTTAACAATAATTTCCTATATTATATTAGCCAAAGTAATGTTTGTTTATGAGCTTAGAGTCATATTTATTAACATCCATGATTAACTGAAAATTGCCCCATGTGGTATTTCAATCCACAAATGTGTTTTGATTAAAGAAGGGACAATTATTCCATTTGCATTTGATTCAAACACAAACGGTATAATTTTCAGCTCTCTTGGATAGTGGTGGAGAAAAGAAAAGTAAGATCTTAGAAAGATTGCCCATGTGACTGCCGCTTTCTGATCATTTAGGCTTTAATGTAATTTTTTTTCTTTGTAGCACAGTTCTATAAAATAGTCTTTGGTATGGATAATTACTTTAATTGTTCGTCTACTCTCTAAAGTATCACCAGGGCATTATCTATTATGCTGCCTCAAATTGATCATTGTGTACTTTCTAACATATTTCATCCTCTATAGGATTAGATGTCTGACTATTTAGATTTAATACTTGACAAATATTATGTGTGTAGAAATCTGGTAAATAAGAAAAATATATTTTGAAAAGATGATTTATGTTCTCTTTAATTCTGACTGCTTTCTCTGAAGCTTTTGTGATCTGATATAAATCTCCAAGTCTGCTTTTTTATCCAGTAGAATAGAATTTAGCTTCTCACAGATGACTTGGGCACACGACAAAGGAGTCTGTCTGAGCATCTGATGTCACTGGAGTCTGGAGCCTGATTTTCTGAATGATCAGGGCTCAAGAGTGTCTTTGGAAGCACTGCAGTTCCAGTACAGGGGCTAATGGAGGCAAAAGACATGACTGTGGGGTTGGCCTCCCCAGAGGCCAGGAGTTACCTTGTAGGAACCCCTAGCAAACTCAGTCACTTTCGCTTGGGATAAGAACAGCCTTTTAGGGACAAAATCCTCCACTCCTTCCTATCAGACAGGGGAGCCACTCTTGCATTTGTAATTCAGAATAACTTACATAAGATGACCTGAATTTTGTTGTTGTCTTCCTTGGGTTGAGAGCTAAATGGGTACTTATGATTTAGCCCTAAAATTTTTTAAAGCTGGATTGAGCAGAATGGTGGAAAGGCACCACTGCTGAGGACCCTTGCCAACATTCTCCATAATGTTCTTTGAACGAGTGAATAAATAAATGAATAGACCATTCAGAACATTTCACGTGACCACAGGCCAGAGGCTCCCATTTCAAATCTTTATATTTCAGATGGTTTCTTTACCCTGTTTGCTTAATTAGCTGTATCCAAAAGTTTTGCTCTAATTCCTAAAAAAACTTCATATGAATTTGGAACACCTCTTAAATTATTTTTGATTAGCTTTAATCTGCATAGAACCCCCCTTTCATGCCAGAATGCCAGCTTTAATAAATCAGCCAGCTCAAATTGAATAAATCTATTTAAATACTTATAAAATATTAAGGATGCATTTGGGAAAAGCCTCTAAGGTTATTGTGGCACCCATGTACCTCACAGTAACTAATTTATTAAGCAGTTTGCAAACCTGGGAAGAAAGGAAAAAGAAAAATGGTTTCATAAACCAAGAGCAGAAGCCAATTTTTCAGCTCAGATGATGAAAGGAAGCATGCATTTCTAATCAAAAAGACAGATAAGCCTTCTCTCTCCCACCATTCCCTCACCGGCAAAGTGCCTTTTCATCATCAACAACACTCCATTCCTAATGGCTGCCTGGGCCTTTCTACACCTTCTCCATACACTGGTAATGTACACACAGCATCCCTTTGAAACAAGAGCCCATTAGCTGTGGCAGACTACCTTTTCACATGACGTTCTTCTGTTGCAAGTCATCAGTGCAGTGTTAAATCATTTCTACTGGGCATGCTCAGAACCCTGTCAGAGGGATAAACTGATATTTAGAGCCATAGCATGAAAATTGCTTTTCAGCCCCCTTGAAGGACAGTTGGGAAAAAAAAAAAAAAAAAGAAAAGAAAAAGAAGAAGAAAAGAGAAAAGGTCATAAACTAAGTAGGTAACACCAAGCTCATTCTTTTACCCCGGAGCTTTGCTTCTTTGAATTTCTTTAGGTGATCATTTTTGACCCTCACTCTGATGCATGTCATGGCTGTCCTTTGTGCAAAGAGTAAGGTCAGGGTCCACATATTGCCATTGTTCAAGCATTCCAGGTCTTCCTTTCCCTCCAACACTTAATACTACCTGCCCTGCCTATAACAATGCAATAAATGTCTATATTAATGACAGCTGTCATTGTAAACGAGTTTGGCCTGCCTTGTAAGGTTCAGAAATATTACCTTTCCACTAGTCACTGTGCTATCTTGCACAGGTGTTGCTGATTGTAGCAGTCTTGGATCCTGCAGAGAATCCCACATATAGGTCCTTAGTCTTAATGCCTTAGTTGTCCCAGCATTTCTTACAGGCCACCTTGAAAAAGTGCTCATTTGTTCCTTCTGCCTCTTTCAACATGGTTTTATCAGACACATTGATGCTTAATAATTGTATTATATTTAATAAAGCATAAGGAAATGGTTGGGGACAGGAAAGATAGTGTTTGTAGGAGTCACTTTGCTATTTATTTTTAAGGGTCAGTTTCAAACATATGATGCGCTAAATCTAGCTATGGCTAGATCTTAGCATCATCAGCCAAGTTTGTGCAGAAAATAATAAACACGGTGTCCAGCGAGGACTCCAAGTTCAGTGATGGTTTTTACAGACTCACTGACTGGACAAAGAAAAGGGTTCTCAAAAGTAGCCTACATCTCCTTTTACCCAGAGTAAAGGGGGAGGGATGACTTGATTTCTGACAAGCTGCACATATATTTGGAGTCAAATCATTTGTTATTTTAGGCCTGGATTCCTAAGCACATTTTTTTTCAAGGTGCTTAGATGCAGCACGTTTCCTTGTTTTTCTTGCTCCAGGAAGCTGGTGTTGGGGACAAGCTCAAAAATAGGCCTTAGTGAGTGATTTTCCCTGCCAGCAAATGTGGTGGAGGGAATGAGAGACTCATCTTTACCAGCAGGTAGGGTGACAATTCCCAACAGCTCAGTAATGCAGGGCAGATTAAGACCAGGTTGAGGATAGCCATATCTGAGCACAGTCTATTTCCTTTCCGCCATCAATACCTCCTGACATTTCTCACCACATCCTGGCTGGCCTCTTTGGGCACACAGATTTCCTTGGCTGCTGTTGCTTTGATCAGTTACCATGAGACATCAGCATGTCTGCGGGTCTGGGCCCTGTGCCTTTGCCTTTGATGGGTGTTGTCCAGGTAATGGGTCACCACTTAAATTATAATTTAGTGGAAGCATTCAGCCAAGTAAGAAAAGCTTGAAGATCAGAAGGCTAGAACTGACTTTCTCCACACCAAGCAGCAACTCTATGCAATAGAAGTGGCACAAGAAAAGTTCAGCAGTTTTCCTGGACTTGCCTGATGATGAGATTCAGTTAATCTCCTTTGAGGCCCGAGGATCTGTTTTTAATAGGAGACCCAAGTGATTTTCCTCACTTAAAAAGAAAGGTTATTTTTAAGGATGTGGGAGAAAGTTCTTATTGCTATGTATAGGTCAACAATCCCTACCTGGACAGCAAGGTGGTGAGAATTTTGGTGCATTGAATGAATAACTATTTTTATTCTGACTCCAGTGACACAATCTCCCAAATAAAATGACCTCCAAAACAAGTTTGTGTATGAAGAGCAGTAGAAGGTGGGAATGAGAAACTGACTAAAATTTAAAAGCTCTGGAAAACTCCAGAAAACTCAAGGCAGTGGAGTGGCAGGGGTTGGGGTGGAAATGGGACAGGATGGGATGGGATAGGGTGGGGTGGGGTGGGGTGGAGGGACTCAAGGAGACGCAAGGCTAGGACAGTTAACTGCCTTTTCAAGGGCTGGTTTTAATCACTCTCTTGTACCTTTCTCTGGTGTCATTTGTCAAACCTTCGCATAAAAGTTGCAAAGTGAGGTTATCCAGCGGGTACCATCATCCATCTCTGGTTATTGACCCGAGTGGGAGGCGGCTTCCCATTCCTCAGTCTCCAGCCTGCCGCCTGCTTTTGTTCTCTCCTTCAGCAGCTCAGCTCCACCCTGGAACGGGGCACAGCCCCAGGCCTTTCCAACAAAGCGCTTTGCGGCCTGTTGCGTGTGCCTTCTGGGTGTGCTCTCCTGGTGTCTGCTTTAGAGACTTCCTCTTCTGGGGATTTACCGATTTGAAACAAATCCCTGGGCTTTGGCCCTGAATCCCGTAATTTTAAAGTGTGGGGTGATCAGAGTTGTTCATCGAGCTCTAATAACAATGTAGTGGGAGCAGGTTTCCTCTGTTGCTGTTCTGTCTCCGGGGTGCTGCTGGCTGCCTTCTTGCTCGCACTGCCTGTCTGGGCCATCATGCTGCAGTGCTGCAGTTGAGCGCCCCGATGTTAATAGGACAGGCACAGGCACATGGGTGAATGCCAGCAGGCATGTTGTTTGTGCAGGATTTGCCCCCCTCCCACCTTTAATTGAAAGATAACTGCAAATGCCAGTGACTGAAGTTTATGAAGCACTTAGCATGTTCCAAGCAGTATTCCATGGGTTTATGTGGATTAGTTTATTAATCCTCTCAACAACTCTATGAGGGTGGTACTTTTATCAAACCCACTCTACAGATCTGGTCCATGATCAAACAGAAACAGATTCAGACCCCCAAGACTATCAGCTTACCCGCTGAGCAGGTGACCTGGCCTTGGAAAAGAGGGTGAGTTTTGTTAGAGGAAGTTATCTACAGATAGGGGAGGAGGGGCAAGGCACCCTATGGGTTCAACAGGTAGCAAGAAACCAGTCAGAGACTCTAAATGACAAGTCCATGTAAGATTAAAAAAAAAAAATAAAATAAATCTAAGTGGATTTTTCAGAAAAGGCCAGTGCCTGGAACTAATAAGATGTTAGAAATCCTTCTTTGCCTTGGACCAGCTGAAATGCACAGCAAAAAAGCATGGATGCTAAGCGAAACCAGTGGGATGATCAGGAGGGAAGACCTCAGGCCATGTGTAGGCTGACACAGCAGCAGGTCCACCAGGGACTGAGACTGGAATCAAGTACTCAGCATTTAATATTAATAAGGGAATAACTTTAAGTATAAATAGTTTGAAACTATTTTTTTGCATTTGACCCTTTACAGGTAACTATTTCTAAAATGATCTTTGTGGTTTTACTTGTGTTAATTTTTGATTTGCTAACAAAAGGTGATTACACTGGTTCCCTTGCTACCGGTATCTTTCTCCTGACCTATAACACATTATTTTCCCTTTCAGCCTTTTTAAAAAGTGATGCAAGGGGAGGTTATGCTGTTTAGTATAGCACTGCCCAATAGAAAGTTAATGCAAGCCACAAATGCATATTGAAAAGTTCTAGTAGCCAAATTAAAAAAAAATTTTTAAACAAAAGATAAAATTAACTTGAATAGCATTTTATTTAAACCATCATATTCAAAACAATATGTTCACATATATCCAAAACCTGGAATGTATTTTATACTTACAGTCCACCTCATTTGGGACTAGTCACATTCCAGGTGTTCGGTGGCTACATGTGACTGGTGGCTACCTTCTTGGACTCTTCTGTTCCAGCAGTTAGAGAGTCAGCCAAATGGGTCATATTGCTTTGTAGTTGGTTATCTTTGGAAAAGTTAGTTAATGTCTTTAAGCCTAATTTTCTCATGGGTAAAATCAGGATAATAATAGTGACCAACTGAATTTATACATGAAACTATACTGCACCTGGAGACTGTGCTGGGCTCCCAGGAACATTCAGTAAATGTTAACAATACTAGAACTGTTATAGTCCAGATCCACCCTGGTTTCCTTCCTTTCAAACGTATGCATGCTAAAGTAAGTGCTTGGTTTTTAAGAACATTAGACTCTTTATTTCTCTCAATAACTTTTGATTATCTATATATCTTTATTTTAACCCAGTAATTCTCAGCCAGGAACATCTAGTTCGTAGAGCCCAGGGAGGATGCTCAACATTTTTTAATGCACAGAACAGACCCTTCTACCCTGAATTTTAATAGTGCCACAATGGAAAAACCCTGTTTTAACCAGACTAACCTGCATTTGTGTGCATACATAATTTTATTATGCTTTGATCTCTTTTGAAACAATTAAGAATATAATTTATAAATATTAATAGGAAACACCATCCTTGATCCTTGGAATAAACCTCACTTATTTGTATAGAGGAACCCTGTACAAGAAATTCCATGAGCAGGCTTTCCCAGGCTTTCAGGAGGGGAGCAGTATGATTTGTATGATTTGTGCAGTCAGATGTGGGAGGCAGATGAGCTCCCACACTCCTGTGACCCTCGACCAGTCAGCAGAGGCTCCGCCATTGAGGGGCTGATGGGATCCTGACAAGGGTTTGGCTTCCACTGGACTTGCTTCCTTGCCAGAGTCAAGTGCCATGTGAAAACTGACAGCTGCCTTCCTGTGCCCATAGGCCTGCTGGGTCACAGGACCCAAGGAAAAGGAGCAAGAGCCCCTAGTGCCAGTTCTGGGGCAGGTGGTCTCATAATAAGGCCCCTTCCCACTCCCCTTCTAACCCCTTTCTTCCATTTGTGTTATGACAAATGTACTCAATTTACTGAGCTCTTGGAAGGAGCTTGAGAGAGATAATCCCACTGCCCAACCTGGGACAGAGGGTGCCACGTTCATTCACAGGGGTCACCTGAGGATTTGCGGGCTGTACATTATCAGAGAACTGGCCTGGCCTGCTTTCTTTCTTCAGCATTCTCTCCATAAGTCCTTGTGGGCCATTTTCCTGGACTTAGTTTCAACATTTGTATACCTTCCTTCTTATCACTGTGCTATTTTCCCATAAGATTTTTCCAGTGAAAGTCCTTGGGTTTCTCAGGTTTCCCTTGGAAATAGCATTGTACCTCATGTAGACATTGGAGCTTATTGCATGGAAACCTCCAGTAGATAGAGTATTCAGTTCCCTTTGATCCTGATGGTATTGAAACCACATTTGTGAATCTTCTTGCCAAAAAAAGAAAAAGGTTGCTTGGATGCTTCCTTGATTTCTGCCTTCCAAGAAGTCACAGTTTTATAGTTTTGTTTGTTTACTTTTGTTTGTGATCTCCTGGCTAGCCGTTAATGGTGTCCATAATTGACTGGAGAGCATCCTGTGCACTATCCTCTGCTCATGAGGGTGAACGTGACACTGAGGAGAAACACATCACTGTGCAGCTTTTCAGCTTCTCACACACACCTGGCAGCTTGGGCTGATGAAACAGAGATGCCCTGTCAGCAAACTCCAGCTGCCACTAGTATGGCAACCCAGTTAAATCTCCAGACCAAAAGATTACTCTCAACACAAGAGTGCAAAATCTCCATTAAAATTCAAATAAGTATAACCCCAAGAGGAAATGCTCTTGGCTTTAAGACCATGTCTGGTGAACAGACAGATGAAAGTCAAGGGGTTGGCTAACACTCTTGCTCATGCTGAGGAGCCATCAAGCTGTCCCTCTCCTTCAGGGCTTCCTCTTTCACCAAATGATCGGGCTCCCTCTGGCCACCTGGAAAACAGAGTCAAGCACCTGTTTAAGTAGATATGCTGAGTTCTGGGCCTGCCTCCACTGATTCATCTGTCGCGCATGCCACAACATTCACCAGCTGCTTTACTGAGCATCAGGGTTTGATGAAACATCGACTGCACACTTAAACCACTGCAGAGTTCACATTGGTGGGGAGGTGCAGGTCCGCATGCCAGCATCTGCCACACCCAAGCTGGGGAAGGAAGGGAGGCTGTAAGAGCACAGGACAAGCCCAAGTGAGCCCGATACACTGCTGGCCCCCTGAGCTCTGTGACTGGAGCAACGCTGCATTCCGAGTCTAGAAAAATGAGAACATTCTGTTGAAAGCAGCCACAGAGACCATCATTTTATGCAGAGCAGATCTCTCCACTGTCTGGGTAGAACTTAGCATGTGAAAAATGCCCAAAAAACGGAGAAAGAGAAAAGATGTTTTTGTTTGTTTGTTTGTTTTTCTGGGTTTTTAAAAGATTTTATTTATTATTATTTTTAGAGAGAGGGGACGGGAGAGAGGCAGCGAGGGAGAGAGACATCATTGTATGGTTGCCTTTCACCAGCCTCCAGGTACGAACCTGGCTAGAAGCCTGACTTGCAACTTGGTTATGTGCCCTGGCTGGGAATCTAACCAGTGACCTTTGGGTTCGCAGGCCAGCACCTTTCCACTGAGCCACCAGCCAGGGCAGAAAAGATGTTTTTGATTCTGTAAGTGGTGTGTGTGTGTGTGTGTGTGTGGTGTTTGCATTTTCCTTTTTTGGCTAGGTAATATTGAGTCTGTGCTCCTTTAATTTTATTGTCAACACTCTCATCCTAATAAAAGTGGTCATTAAACACAATTAATTCTGTGGTGCAAAGCTAGCAGGGTACTCTATCCCAATACACAAGTGCTCTATATTCTCAGAGGCAGGATGCAATTTGAGTGTCAGGTTATTTTGGAGGGTGGGGCCATAAACAATACCAGATGGACCCAATTATTCTACTGAGTGCTTGTGATGTGCCAGGCACTGTTCTAAATATTCTATTCTAATGAATTAATTTAAATCCTCACAACTCTGTTAGGGAGATATGACAGATTAATAGATGGAGAATTTAATGCACAGAGAGGTTAAGTCACTTCCCAAAGACCACATTGTTGGAGGTTGGACAAACCAGGCTTCGTTCCAGCCTGCTGGAACCCCATGGTTACAGAGGGCTTGACAGCAATTATGAATTATGTTCATTTACATCCTACTGTTCAGAAATGAATTCATTTTTAAACATTTTATCATCAGACATTTTGAAAATACCTGTTTTCAACATTTAAAAACTCCTATTTTGGGCAACTTCTTCCTACATAGCCTAAGTGCTTTTTCCCAATGGTCTTACTCAGACCTCATAGAGAAGGAGGCTTTGGGTCACCACTACTTGTAAACTGAGTCCTTACAAACTTCACTGGCTATTTCCAAACCTCTTGGGCATATTCCAGCCCTATCACTTCTAACTGCTCAAAACTCTGTGATTTGTGATGTGAACAGAATGTGGGCATGGCAGAATAAATATAACCCCAATATTTCCTTGTGGAAAAACAAGGAAATATTTATAGCTCCCAAATGGGTTGATTGGGTAGAGGCAAGCTGCCTCCCCTGTATGTCTTCTCCTTTCGTCTAGTTATCCTCTTCTTCCTTGAAGTTCCCTGCTCTCTTGATGTGTCCCAGTTATCCATATGCTCCATTAATACTGGGAAGCAATTGTCTTCAGCTTGTGAAGTGAGAGTATTTGACACAGGACCCAAACCAAAGTCTTTAGTCACCTTACTTGATAGATTTATCACCAATGAAAAGACAAGTTAATCTACTGAGCCTTCAGTTTGTATTTCTCTGGGAGTTATACCAAGTCTTACAAAGTCATTTGATAGCATTAAATGACTAAGGTCTTCCAAGACCAATGCTATCCATTATGACTTTCTCATAGACAAGAAATATCTCTTATTGACTAACATTATAGGTGGTAGAAGAATGAAGGCAACAGGGAAACAATCTTGACAGTGAATTAATCTTTCATGTGTGCTGACTGACTCTCAGACCTGTGAACTGAAAGCCAAGATGGGCAGGGCCTAGGTGTGCTAGGAAAAAACTCTGATTTTAACTACATGATAAATGTAGACAATTTACCATATTTTTAAAAACTCAATTCCAATGACAGGAATGCAGAAGAAAGGCATTCTGAAGACAGGGACTCTAACCTCACTTATTAATTGTGTGGCCTTGAAAAAATCACATGGAGGTTCATGGCCCAGTTTCCTTGCTGACTGCATGAGAGGGTTGGACCAGATAATCTGTCATCTTTGCTTAGCTATGATAGCAATAGTCAAATTTCCAAAGTGTGTAGGTGGGGTTTTGTTTCCATTTTACATTGAAATCCTAAAGAAAGTTAAAACCTCTTCAAACTGTGAAAGATTTTTAAAAGCAAGCAAGTTTATCATTTTCATGCTCTATGTCTATAGATACATAAATGTAGTCAGCAGCTGGAACATAATGTAAAAATTTTTTTGAGTAATTTCAAAGCATATGCCATGTGCTGAATGGAGATTTCTAGGACTTCTCCAATCGCTAACTTCAACACTCACCTCTAATATATTCCGACTTAAAGTGTGCAACCTTGTTTAAAATGCACTGCTAAAGCATATATTTTCATGTATTGCTATGTCTGAATGCATGATAACCAGGTTGAAAATCAAATTATCTGTGTTAGGGTGAATATTACAGTGTGAATACTGCCTGCTGTGCTGTGAATGAATCTTGTAAACACAATCAAATGCATCTTTCCCTTTCTCGTGCATTCAACCCCCACCTGCTCCAAGAGGCAGTTCCTCCCCTTCTCCTTCCCATGGTCACAGCGATTCATGTTTATTGCGGTGACATCTCCGGCTTCCCCTTCAGCGCAGCGTGAGCTCTGCGATTTTGGGATGGAGCATCCTGCTCTGAACATCAGCCTTTACATGGAAGCCGCTTCCTGAATAATGAACTGTAAATAAATAAGCGCTGCCCTTCTTCCAGAGGTATGCGAAATGCTTTGTTTAACTACAAGTGTCTGCTGAGAAATTCCAGGTCTCTCAAACTGTTTTATTGAGGACAAAGTGTAGACACAGAAAGGGAGCTCTATTTGCTCCTTCGCAATTTATTAAATCATCCCAATGGGAGGGGAGGACTGTGATATGCGAAGTTCTGGGAGGACCGGGAACTTCAGGACCTGTGAGTGAAGCCCGCAGAAAGCCAAGAGCTTCCAGGGAAGACGGTGAGTGGGTCGCGTGCTGGCATAAGCTTTGAGTCACTTTCTCACGTTGTGTCACACTTTGTGGAAAAGCCATGATCGTCATTTATGGAGGGTATGGCTTTAGGTACTGACAGCAGTTGAAGGGAGGACTTCACCCCATGAAACGAGCTCCGTTGTTCTGATGTCAATACCATACAAGGCAAGGTTGCGGTAAGATTTGAGCCTGCTGTGGCCTAGGCAGGGTTGTACTAGATCTTTCCTCCTGCTGGCAGCATCCTGGCCTTCATGTTGCCAAATCTGTAAAGTCCACAACTGTAACTTTCAGGGAGGGAAAATAAACTCCATGAATTATGGGGTTACCCTGACCAGTTCTTTATATAATAGGTCAGCGAGCTGCTCCCTTGGCAAAATAGTGAAGTTGATAGTATTAAATATGAATGTCTCTCTCCTTCCCGTACCCTTTCTTTCTTCTTTTCCTCTCTCCTTACCTGGTTTGCAGTATTTATCACCTTATAAAGGCCCAATAGCTCTCACATAAGCGTCCTCCACCCCTGCCCACTACAGAGCACCCTCCTTGGGCAGCCCTGCGTTGCTTCTCTGAGCCACAATGCAACTTCTCTTCTCATAGCCGCCTCCCTGTCTGTGGACCTCTGAGATGTAAGCACCTGATGGTCATAGGTCAGTCCCCGGGCAGAGTTTCTACGGTATTGGAGCTTTTTCATGCCACGATCCAAAGGAAAAAGGAATGGTGACAGTTTGGACACTGGGGCAGGTCAGTGACTTCAATGACCTATAATTCTTTTAGTTCTGGGAACCTGGCTTACCAGTAGTCAGCTAGCCACAGAGTCAGCCTGATTATTCCTGGGAAACCTCTTTGCTGACTTGTTGTGGATGTTGAGGGTTGCGTACTTGCAAGCCCTCCTGAGAATAACGGGTCCAGAGTCATCTTCTGTGAAGTGTACCACCCTATAACACCCAATTCTTTTCATGCAGAGAACAATAAAGCGAAAGGGAACTTTGAATTTATTCCTAAAGAGAGTGAAACATCACAGAAGGAGATTCTTTATGCCAAGAGTGGAAGAAGGAAGGGGTCCTCATGGTCGATGTTGCTGATGTATTAACAGCAGCAGTATAACAGGATAAGGACCATTATTTTAATAACTAGCTGGCAGAACTACCTCCATTTCCCCCATAGATGTCACTTCTAGGCATTGACTAATGTTGGTAAAAAAAAAAAAAAAAAAAAAAAAACAACCCAGGAAAATCCTGGGGAGATGCAGGTACTGGTCAGCTTTGAAACCTTGTGAAACCTTGGAGATGCTAACACTTCTCCACTGTCACCAATGTACCCTCCCCAGAATCACTATCAGCCCTCCCCCAGCCTTAAAGTGTGCAAGCTGTTTCTCTCCAAATCTCTTTTCTCCATTAAAAAGGATGCATTTTTTGAGGCAGAATAGATCAAGACTCCTCATGTTTGAAATAATCCAAAAAATAAAAACCAAACAAATGAACAAAAAACCCTGAGGTCCTGACACTTCTTTTGAGTATTCTATCTGAAGGACTTCAAGATGGCAAGGACTTTAGAAATCCCAGAGTAGCATGAAAGCATGAAACGGGATCCTCCTTGGCCTCTCAATTGTTGCTTCATATACATTACCCAGAACTCAGCAAAGAATTGTGCCCTGGGAGGGAAATAAGTCTTCAATGCTCTAATAATAAAAACAATAATACATAGCATTTATTTACTACTTATTGAATGCCCAATACTGTGTTATGCGCTTTATACATATAATTTCATTTAATCCTTAACATTTCCTTTATTTTTTAAAGATTTTATTTGTGTTTAGAGAGAGGGGATAGGGGAGGAAGAAAGGGAGGAAGAGAAACATCAATGTGAGAGAGAAACATGTATCTTTTGCTTCTCATATGAGCCCTGACTGGTGACCAAATCCACAACCTAGGCATTTACCCTGACCTGGAATAGGACCAGCAACCCTTCAATCTGCAGGATGATTTCCAATCAACTGACCCACACCAGTCAGGGCAAGCATTTCTCTTATTTTTCCCTTTACACAGATAGGTTAATAGGTGCTTAAAGAAATTAAGTAATTTGCTTCAAGTTATACAATTAATAAATTGCAAAGCAGGGAGTCAAACTGAGGTGGATTGACTCCAGAGACTACAGAAATGTGTGTGTATGTGTGTATAAAAACAAAAATAAATTCCTAAAGGACAGAGACATTGTTTTTTTTTCCCTATAAACCATACCCCCAAAAAAGTTTTTGACACATAGTAGGTACACTGTAATTATTGGTTGAATGCATGATGAGAAATTGGATTTAAGCCAAAGCCTAAACTAAATTAATAATCTTAAAAATAGGATAAAAACCAATTCTTGTTTATTTTTAGTATTCATAGACTTTCTGTGTCATCTCATTTTATTCTCATAAAACTTTCTATAGTTGAGATGGCACATATCAAATAAAGTAACTGTAATGAAGAATTAAAGAGACTTAGACATATTGATGGTCATAAAAATGGCTAACATGTCATTATGGCTGTGTATCAGGAACCATACTATTTCTTTGTAGTTATTAAATTATTTAATCCTGATAACCCCAAGATGTAGTTTCTCTTATTACATCCTTTTTTATAGAAAAGGAAACTGAGACATATATATGATATCGGCTAAGAGCTAGCTAGCATTTATATATAACACATGCAAGTATTAAATAGTTTTAGAGCTAGGACTAGCTCCTGTATCTTGGCTGTTTGTTATTCTTGTATTTTGAGTCACACAACATTTTACCTGTAAGAGGTACTCAGGAGAGTATTTAATCCATTTCCCTCTAATAGATGGAATTTTAGGCCCAGAGTAGGTAATAGACTTTTCTGGAGTCACATAGCTAACTAATCAATGGAGTAGCCACTAACCACATGTAGCTATGAAAGCTTAAGTTAATTAAAAAGAAATGAAATTAAAATTCAGTTCCTCAAACTTTACTAGCCACATTCCATGTGTTCAATTGTCACATACGTTTAATGGAAACCATATTGGATAACCCAGGTTACAGATTCACTGCTGTCTTTTATACTGATTCTTGTTGGTAGCACTATATACAGTTCTTTCTCCATTAGACATGACCATGTACTCTAGAATCAAGGCTCTGCATTTCTCCAATCATATTTGTCCTCATGGTCACCCTAGGCAATATGGAGCCTGTCTTTGAAGAGCTTTGTGTTTTACTTGAAGAGCTAAAGTCTTCATTTCTAAACAACCAAAGAACAGAGCCATTTTAGAATTTAATATAATAATTTATTACATTTATGTTGTTAATATAGGCTTAAAAGGGGATTTCATTTAACATTCTCTCATTGAAGCTTCAAAATAACTACTAAATATGAGAACAGATATACTCACTTTATAGATGAGAAAGCTGAAAGCCTGAAATGTATTATATGAGTAACCAATTTGAATTGACATGTCAAAGCCTAGATTAGACAATTCATGGATGTATGGACATATATTGGAGAAATTCAACAAATGGAAGAAAATTTTCTGATTTTCATTGTTTATTTCTAGTCCATGCCTGGTCTAGGTAGGAAAAGCAGAAATGAATAAGGAATAACTAAAACATGGCCTCCACCATCTCAAAGCTTATAATTAAGCTAAGTCTCCTTTATCAGTGGGTGATGTGTAAGTTAGCAAGTGCTAAATATCATGGTAATATGCAGTTTGCTTTTTGGTGTAGCGTTGTTGCCTAGCACAAGGCCTATCACATAGTAGGCATTCAAAAATCACTTGTTGAATAAGTTTTTGTGGGTGTGTAATCAGTGCTTAAGTCTAGGCAAGGGAGCAAGGCAACATATATAACAATTCAAAAACCCTGACATGTGACTCCATCTCCATCTATTTATGTAGTTGTCAGTTAATGTGTACACTGACCTCTCTCATTGCTTAAACTGTTTCTCTGATAGCAATATTTTATAAACACAACTTTACCTCAGGAAATTGGCTAAGGCATTAGATTACTAAGAAAGGCTAAAACTATTGTGGGAAACAGAAAAAACCGTTTGCGTTGAAAGTAAAAATAGGAGTAGAGGAATGATATAGGACTAGTCACGTCTAGCTAGCTGCTGGATCCATAATCGGAGAGCTTTTCAGAAAATGTTTTGGAAGATAAGGTTGTCGTTTGAAATGGGGATATTTCTGTTACTTGATCCAATTGCTAATAGAAGAAAAACAATATGATTCTCCCAAAATATACTGAGAAGCTTCTTGTTTAAGTACCAATATCCTAGAAAAGTTTTGAATTGGGTACAAACTTTGCCTGATACAAACTTTGTAAGATATAAAATGTAATGTCAGTGTTTCATTGGGTGGATCAGTTCTGTTTTTCAAATTTCAAGGCAAACTTAAGAACTTAGTAGGTCTATGCTTTATTCATCTATAGTATTCCAGTAGAGACTACATAAATAAGCAGATAAATTAATTGTATTTGGAAATATTTCTAAGATAGTTCCAATCAGAAATAAAGATGTAAGTGTAAATAGTTCAGCTCTATCATTTTCTGATACAAGTTTTCTCAAACTGAGCTGTTCATGGTTGATACAGGGGAAGCCTAGAAAAACAGATAGCCACACCTCCCCCAGGACTTACCAGCAACCTCCTTAACCACTTGAGTGATGCAACAATGAAGCAGAGATAGTGTAAAACCTTGAATTAAATGATGCTTAACTCTAATACCCACATGTTTCTCTTTTTCTTGTCCAGGTCCTACCTTAGAAAGCAACATAGGTCTGATATCTCCATAGGACCATCTACAACTTAAATTAGGATAGGATGAGAGACCACAGGGGATAATTCTCTAGTGGCATAAATGTGGACTCTTCCAGCCTCTTAAATGTACATTTCTAAAACAGCCTCCTAACAGATCTCCCTGCCTCTAGCCCTTGCTTTCTGCAACCCATCTGTCTTATCCCTCTACAAACTGGCTCCTCATTGGTTACAGAATGAAGTACCAACTCTCTAGCCAAGCAATCAAGGTCCATTTAAAACCTGTTTTTTTCACTTTTCCATTTCAGACAAAATTCTGCTCATTACTTTATAATCACATTTATATTTAGAACTCTCTAAGGCTTACCGATGCCATCTTCCCTCTAGGAAATTGAATCCTCAGATCTGTGCATTTCCTTGGCCTGTTGTAAGATGCAATACTTATTGAATGAATAGATGGATGAATAGATTTCATCCTTGTGTTTCTTCCAACCCCAACTCTTCCATAAAATTTTTACTTTACCAACACATTTTGCATTTATCTTACCTTGCTTTGAACCCTAGACCATTTGTCTTACCTGCTATTTGGCAAGGATCATATGCTGAGTTTGTTGCTAATTATTAATTAGCTAACTAAGTAAATCAATGAGCATTTATTGAGTGCCTGGCATGTAGCAGGCACTGCACTAGGAACCATAGATAGAAATAAATAAACTTCCTGTCCACTGTAAGGAGCTTTCAGTCTAGAAAGGTAACAGGTAGGAAAAAATCACCAGTCATTGATATAAAAGGTAAAGACAGAGAGTGTTATGCAAGCTCATCAGAAAATTCAGGTGAGGGGTATTTGGTAAAGTTGGAAGGACTAAGGAAATGTTTCTAAAAATGTGTGATCTGAGGAATGTTTTATTTGTGTGTGTCTTTTCAAGTTTACCTGCTCAAGTGTTTTGTTTTGTTCAGGGTCTCATACCTAGGAACAATATTCATTTTTGAATTCTGAGCTGCCTTACCATAATTGAAGAGATTCCATATCCTTATCTCAGTTAATTCTCACAAAACTTATCCGACATAGCAGGTCAGGTAGGGGATACCACAGGAGCCAAAAGCAATATTCATTCAATCTCACAGCCAGTATGCACTTGCAAGGGAGATTTTCGGATGCCTACTAGAGACCTTCCAATACCACTGGACAACTTGAAAGGATGGTGTTTCTTAAGGATGGTGAAGGTTTTTTGGTCTGTCTTTAATACCCCTGGCTGATCCAGGTCTTGTTCTTAGAGGAGGGAGAACCAGTCATTCAGAGTAGGTGGAAAGGCACCAGAGAACCCAACTTCAGGGAACTTCTGGGGATATGGATATGGATCAGTGGTTGAGAGCAAGAGGCTTTATTTTTCAAATACAGTGTAATAAAGCTATATGACAGGAATACTTTAAGCTATAGAGAAGACATAAACTCATCCCAGGAATAAGGAAAAAAGAGACATTTATGTTGACACTTACTATTTATTGAGTACTGATGATACGCCAGACATCCTGCTAAGGCTTCATACTCATTATCTAATTTAATCCTCCTAGCAATCCCTTGCAGTAGGCTGTGTTATCATCATTTTGCAGATGAAGAAACCAATTCTTAAATGAAACATTTGTCTAAGGCCATGGACCTGGGGATCAGACTGGCCAGGACTCAAATCCAGATCTCCCCAACATCAAAACCCAGGCTCTCAATCCCCACAATGTGCTTCTCAAACATGGATAAAATGGCACAGTTTACAAAAGAGTAACAAACTACCATGAAGCAGTTAATGCATCCATTTTAACATGTGCACATAACTTGGTGGGAGGTCTCACTCCTTTGCAACCTAAGACCAGAACCCATTTCAAGAAAGATAAAACAAAACAAAACAAAACAAAACCTACTAGGACAAATAGGCCTCATATTTTACAAGCCAAAAGCTTTGTGTGTTTTTAATAGTCTCTAGGGTAAAAACAAATCAACAGCTACATAAAAAAAGGAAATGTTTCTAATATTTTCATGGCCCACTGTTCAAGAAAGTTGTCTCATTTAAAATTGAAAACCTTAGTCTGGACCATCCCAGATTCATGAGTACCCTGGGACCTTCCTTGAGTGAGTGATGGTTACAAATCCATGTGCTTTTGACATATCGGGTTTATTTTCATTTCAAAGGACTTTGGGTATTTTCTTCTCAGTGCTTCTGCATTTGCACCCTAAAGACTGGAGCTTTTAGAACTGTGACTCATGGATCTTTCCTTAGAAGTGGATGGACTATATTTTTTCTTTTGGCAGCTCTTAAATTATTAGTCAAGTTGCCATGTAATTTTTGGGTTTCACCAAGTGGCTTCAAGGATTAGAAACTGAGATCCTGAGAAAAGTGCTGGGATTACAAACTTTCACTATGTTGCAATTTAAAGCTGATTTTTTCCTTCTCTTATGATCCAGGAACATATTTCTGACATATTTATATAGCACTTTCCTGAAGACAAGGGAAACCCTGTTAGCAAAGGTGAGGAAGGAGTCATCTGGCATTTAGAAGGCAAAGCTCTTTTGCCAGGAGAGCTGACACCAAAACTCATCACAATTAACGAGTTTTTGATATTGGTCCTTTTTTTTTTTCAGCCTAAATGTCTTCTTTTTCCTTATTCCTGGGATGAGCTTATGTCTCATCTGTAGCTAAAAGTATTCCTGCCATATAACTTCATTACATTGCATTTGAAAAATAATGCCTCTTGCTCTCAACCATTGATCCACACCCACATCCCCAGATGTTTTCTGAAGTTTGATTCTCCAAGTGTCTTTCCACCTACTGTACTATTTATTACCACCATCATTTAAATACCATGGAGTTCTGGTGTATCTACATGGTGATCTAAGATACCAGACTCTTTTCATGCTTCTAGTGATGTGTTTTTTTTTATTGTCAGTGCATTGATTACATGTGATGCTGTCATCATGGGGATTAAGAATCCTCTGGATTTCTGTAAGATCTAGAGGATAGTGTGCCCTTCTGAGGGAGCCAATTAATCAGAGACAAGAGCACATGGAAGCATAGCCACCATAGGCTGTTAAATTACCATATGTATAATAATGAAAAACCTGAAGGTAGTTTGCAGAAAGAAGACTTGGAACAAATAATAGAGCCCCTTTCCAATATGTGAAGGGCTATAGTGTCTGGTAGAGGTTGGACTAGATCAGAGTTTATCTTGGCACTAATGACATTTGAGCTACATAATTCTTTGTTGTGGAGGGTTTCTGGTGCATTATACAATGCTCAACAGTACTCCTGGCCTCCATGCCTAGACATCAGTAGCATCTTTGGTAACCACGGCAACCAGAAATATCCACAAACTTTGCCAAATGTTTTCTGAGGGACAAAATTGCATTTCTGTGTTTCAAAACCACTAACCTAGATTAATCTTACAGAACAGAGTAGGACTATGATTAGCTTAAGAAAATACCCATGAGGGAGGTGTATGTTCATCTCGAGAAAGACCTTGTTAGCAACCAGCAAGATTTCACAACAGAACAGACACCTCAGAGAGCAATGAGCTCCTGGTCAATGGAGGCGTCCAAATAAAAGCCGAGAGACTGTTTTTTCTAAACACAGCTTCTGTTTTAAATAAATTGTTGGTACTCATAATTTCTATGTTCTTAATGCTCCCATACTCTGTGGTCTTCTTCAAATACATTTCTATCACCTCAAATGGGATCCCTTAGCCTAGCCCACCCTCAGCACACAATTGTAAGGAGAGGATCAATTGCCACCAAAGGAGGCACATAGGTAAGGAGGACACCACAGCTCTGGACTGGGATCTATAGCCATTGAAAGTCATTAAACCTGTCTGTGTCTCAGGATCCTAGATGCTTTTTCTTATACAAATCCAACATTCTGTGGTTCTGGAATGTTGTTTCCTTACTATGCTGTCAAGCCATAAACTTCCTCTGTCACTGCTCCTTTTTTCTAATTAATGGTGTCACTGATAATCCTGAGAAACATTCATCCACTCAGATCTAGATATTGTGCTTGCTAAGGTGATTAGCTCTTATGATCTAAAGGAGAGGAATAAGGTAAAAACTTATGAGTTTGGATAAGCTATAGGTGGATATTCTCTTTCACTAACAAAGAACACAGGGGAGCCTTAAAACTACTTTCTGCAAATACCATGACGCTGTGCAAGTAAAACAATTGATATATAATGACTGGATTAAGTGAGATAAAGTGCCCTGCTATGTAGTGGATTTTCTGCCTAGAAACCCAGCATTTATTCTGATTCCTGGAACATTACCATGATTCTCAACTATTTTGAGTTTAAGATACTTAAAAAAAATAGTTTCTAACAAAGTTATGTTATTCTCTCACAGGTCCTTCTTGCCATATGGCTCCCTGGCCACATCTTTCTAAGTTGAGATAGTATCTATGCACTTCATTTAAAACTGACTAAATGTCTCCATTGCAAAGATAATAAACAGATTTTCAAAGAGGATAACATGTTCTATAATGATCAAATCCACATTTACTTCTTACAATTAAATTAACCATACTATCATCTGCCCAACATGTATTCACTTCTGAGGGCCAGAGATTTTCCCTGCCTGACACCCCACTTGAGAAACATCAGACTAACAAACCAAGGACAGAACTAATCCAAACACAAATGGGTTAGAGGTAAGATAGAAATCATGACAAGAGGGAAAAAAATGCTTGAACTGCTCAAGCAAGGCTGCCACCCACTTTTAGATTTATAGGAGGTCCTTGAATAGCACCGTTTAGCGTTGTGTCATTATGGCATCAATGAAATGCATAGGAACTTAACCCTTGTTTATATCAATTAGCCTATGGTAAAGTAGTTTAGTTATATTTTATTTCACTGTAGTGCCAGGAAACTATTGATAATGTTAAGTGAGAACTTACTGTACTATTAGCTTTTAAGGTGATTGTATTAGTCAGAATAGGCTAGGGTATGATGCAGTAAGAAATGACTCACAATATTTAGTGGTTTCCAACAATAAAGGTTATTTCTTGCTTACATTCGTCACGGGTTTACTTCAATACTCTTTCCTGTTGTTTTCACTTCAGGACCCAGACTGACAAAGAAATTCCTTGTGGGGACATTGATGGTCACTGAGAGGGGAGAAAAGATGCCCTGAAGAACACACAGTAGCTCTTAAAGCTTCTGCATGGCAATTTCCACACACTTCACGGGTTATGGCAGGTCTCATTGCCTGCTATAGAGCAGTGAAATGTAATTCTTCTCCAGGGAGAAGGCCATGAATATTTGTAAACAATAATACGAGTGGCCACAGATCCTTTCCTGCACAATTAGTCACTGCTCAGAAACATGCTGAATTGATGTAAGCCTGGACACTGGAGGCACGTCTATGTGTCCATTGGTGGACACAGAATTTGGAAGGGCATTTCTTTAGCAACTCCCCCTCTCCTCCTGCTGAGTTGGGTGGGAACTCTGAAGCTCTGTCATCTTTCCCACAGTCCCTTGTCAACTTTGGGAGAGGAGGCACTGACTGTACTTCCTGATGGAGTAGAGATGGCAGCTGCAAACTGAAATGCTGTGTTTTCTCATGTAGTTTCCCTGTCAGTGCTACTGTGGGTGTGTGGCCACCTGGCTAACTAACCACTTGTAGAGCCATTTAGAAGTCTGTGTGTCTTGCCTTATTATGGCAAGGCTGTTCCACTGGAGCTGAGCATGAGCATGTGGCACTGATGAGCTGCTGTCTGTCTAGTTAGTTTGCTTTTGCGCACTTCTCTTTCTTCCCAGTCCCCATTGCTTATGACATATGTGTTGTCGACATTGTGTCAGAGTAAAATCTCTCATTGACTGTAAGAGGAGGAAAAACAGGCAAATGTGGCATGCAACTTGTCTGCATACATTTCCTGTGTTGCCTTAACCCCTTGTGCTCTAGGAAAACAGCTCATATAGCATTTTCTTCATTGCACATCATAACGTACATTCAGTGTTTTTTTTTTCCCTCTCTGTGTCATAAAATAGCATGTCTCCTAAATATTTGGTATGCTGTGACTCTGCAAAAGCTCCTGAGTATCCCTGCAGAACACACTTTCAGCACTAAGAGTAGAAGATGGCAAGTGGTAAGTGGCCTCTTGTTTGGGCAGCCAGAGGACATATTTAGATTTGAAGTCATCATCTATAAACTACTAAATTTGTGATTTTATGATATGATTAAGCAGGCTCTTCTCCACAATGGCCTAAAAATAAGATAATGCAATGGAAACTGAATTCATTGGCTATATAAACAGCTCTCATTCTGAGACAATGGTTTCTCTAGGTCAGATTTCTTGTGATTGGCAGGAAGCTGTGACAGCTTGTATTGTATGTTCCTAAGAGGGACATGGGTAGAAATGGTCAATTAGAACTGCCACTCAGCCTCTCCTCACATCAGCTGCTGGTGAACTGCCACTTGGGCTCTGAACTAGCTGTTAAGATGGGGAAATTCTGCTCCC
Source organism: Noctilio leporinus (assembly GCA_004026585.1). Classification (NCBI taxonomy): domain Eukaryota; kingdom Metazoa; phylum Chordata; class Mammalia; order Chiroptera; family Noctilionidae; genus Noctilio; species Noctilio leporinus. The sequence continues at coordinate 533,707 of PVIW01000148.1, forward strand.
CATTGTCATTGGGTTAAGTGGGGGTGATTCCAGGAAAAATTTAATTGCATGCCTACATACCTAAAGTTACAACCCAGCAAAAGTGAGAAAACTTATGCTGTAGGATAATTGTATGGGCTAGAATTAGCCATTGGCTAGTATAAGTCCAGGGTAACTCTTTTGAGTGGAATATTTCTTTCTGATTTTCATCATAAGCACTGAGGTAGGTCTGGCCTTTTGTCCCACTGCATAGCTTTCTCTGCTGTGCAGAGATCTCTCCCTCTGCCCCCTGCTACACAGAGATGCATTCCCTCCTAGACACATTTAGCAACATAATCATACACATGCTTCTCCTTCCTCTCTTCTTCCACTGCCTTGATTTCAAGGTGAATGAGGTCAATCCAGAAAAGAGCTGGTTGGAGCTAGTCCTTTTCTTAATTTCCTCCTTGAGTTGTAAGGGTTGTTGCCAATTTATTCATCTCACCCTACATGCCTGTTGTAATGTTGTAAAAGAAAACAGGTGGTGAATCTAGTTCGATATGGAAAACTCAGCAAACAAGTGGGAAAGACATACAAAAGTTTTGTCAATGCCATTATGAAGAAGGAGTTGTATTGATAGTGAACTGGAGAAATGTTAGGTTTAAATTCAGAAAGTAAATTTTCTTTTTCTTTTAAGATTTTATTTATTATTTTCAGAGAAAGAGGAAGGGAGACAGACAGAGAAGGCGAGAAACACCCATGTATGATTACCTTTCACCTATCTCCAGCTACAGACCTGGTTGGAGACCTAGCTTGCAACGTGGTTATGTGCCCTGGCTCGGGATTGTACCAACAACCTTTGGGTTTGCAGGCCAATGCCTTATCCACTGTGCTACCAGCCAGGGCCAGGAAGTAAATTTCTTTGACATAGAAAATATTAGAGGAGAGAAAAGCAGAAGAGAGAAGGGAGAGAAATAAAAGAGGGGAGAGAAAGAGAGGAAAGGAGACTGGAGGAGAAGGGAGAAGAAACCATATTCTGGTGGAATGAAGGAAAGACACTCTCAGGTATGAAACCTTTCCTACTGAATTGAGTTAAGAGGAATCAGGAAGCACCTAGGTTGGGCTTAGGTTCACCTTGGGCAGGGTAATGGGCAAGCAGCAGATCTCGAAGTAGACCATGAATATATAGAATATATAGAAGCACTTTTTTTCTTTCCTTCCTCCTTTAAGTCAGGCTCTAATCTGCAACCTCCTGGAACCCAGATGAAAATGGGGTAGCTGAGAGATCCCTGCTAGTACTATTGGCTGACATTTAGTATTTCTTGTGTTTCAGGTACTGCTTAAGTCATCTCTGGGTCCAGGTAGGAATGTTCAGGAGGCCCTTGCCCTCCACCTGTGCAAGCAAGAGGAAGATCTTTCAGCAAGTCTACCCAACCTATTCCCTGTGTCTAGGTTTCTCACTTATGATAGCTCATTTTGAACAGAAGTTTACTTGGGTTAATTTTATCAGAACAGAAATGCTTTGTCCTTTCAGATACAAATGGCTATACTGGGAACTTTGGTCGCTCATTTCAAGAACTGATATTTATTGAGCTATCATGAACTCAGACTGGGCTAAAGCTACAAAGAGGTCAGAGGCTAGTTTGCTGTTCTGGAGGAATTTGTGTCCCAGCTGGGGAAAAATGACAAGCTCACTTGAAACAGCAATAGGTGATTAAAAGTTTGCATCCTCACTATAAGATACCAAGGTTTTGTATTAAAGACTCAGGCTTTAATAATGTTTATTGAGTGGCTACTAAGATCAATGGCAATCTTAGAACATAGTAGGTCCTCAATATATGGGTTTGGGTATAATTGAGTTATCTTTGGAATTATGGAAAATTTTCTGGTTTTTGGTAGAGGAAGAAAGATTACCAAGGTGTGTTGAAACAATAATTAATTGTCTTTCACTGATTCATCTGCCTTTGGAGAAGTTGAATTTGGTTATCCAAAACCATCTTGAACTCAAAATGTTCGACATAAATTAATCTCCTTCCTCTCAAAGCTAAATTTTTCTTTCAACCTTTTCGACTTTCTAATATAATGACAACCCCAGACACCAAACTGCAATCACAATCATGGGGTGGTATGTGTAGAGATGCTTATGAGAACTGAAATATATAGAATATATATATATTTTTATATACAAGAAATAAATATTGAGTAAGTGCCATTATTGCTAAAGAAGAAACAAATGAAAAATTATTGTTTTATAGCAAACACACTTTGAGATGTTTAGAAGGGAGACAATATGTTGGGAAGAGATCTCAGGGTCTTCTAGTATGTATGAAAATCATGGCAGACAGTAAAAGCAGTATTTTCCCATGATACCTGGCTTCCTAAAGGTCAAGAAGAATTAATGATGGCTCAAGGGTTATGCTATAATTAATTTAAATACATTTCTGGGACATGGTCTCAGATGAGAAAGCTTCACTTATAGAAGAAAGGATTAAGGGTTCCTGATTTAGATCATTCCTGTCTATGAAAGGGTTTAAAGGCTAATGAAGCTTCTTTATATCTGGGGATGACATCAGCAAGATCAGATATAAACAAGACATCTGTGACAGGGTGCAACATATCTAAAAAATTTTATGAGTTGTATTTTGGAGCTCTTCCTATTTTTCTTTTCTGCCTCATTGTCTATCAAATCACTGTCCTCTTATCATTTAATTAATTTTTGAAATGTTCCTTTGGGTGTCAGAAGCTTCTCTGACCTGTCAGATTTGTAAGGGAAAGTTTCATGGCAATTCTTTATAATTTGCATCATAACTTACTCAATATATACCCAGTATGCTTTGAGCCTCTGAAGTATTACTGGCAATGTTGTAAACCCTGGAATGTGGGGGAGGAGGTTCACTTATTTGTTTATCTTTACTAAGTAGCTGGGGTATAGCACTGAGAGAAGCAGAAACAGGCCTGCCCTTGCAGGGCTTACATTTCAGTGGGCATGGCAGTGGGATAAATACACATCCCATTGTGTAACATAATGGCAGATAATGGTCAGTGCTAAGAATGGAAAGCAGGGTATAGGGTATGATGGTGGCTGTGATCTCACATGTATAATTATGTGGGTGGTCAGGGAAGGTTTCTCAGAAGAGTTGACATTAAGCAGAGCTCTGAATGAAGGAGAATATTCAGCCAGACATCTTGGCAAAAAGCCTTCCAGCCAGAGAGAATAGTCAGCATGAGAATTCTGAGTAGGCATCTCCTTGATCTGTTCAAAAAATAGCTAGAAAGCTAATTTGGCTAAAAATGGAGAAGGGAAGACAGAGGAGTTGAAGGTGAGATCAGGGAGACAGCAGGTGGTAAGAGCACATGCTAAGGGTTTTTGAGTATATTCTAAATATGATGGGAAATAACTGGAGAGTTATGGGTAATGATATGTCATTACTGGAGAATTAAGTTGGGCAGGGTAGAAGCAGGAAGAACAGAACCCAATACATCACAGATCTTTGAAGAAGCCACAGTCTAATGTGGAGACAGATATGCTAACAAGTGCTTAGATTCAAATAAAGAAATGTCAAAGTGCAGTGGAGTAAAGTGCAAAGAACAATTAAAATGAACTTGTTTCCAGGATCCAAGGATGGTCCCAAATAGAATTACATCTCAGATGCATCTTGAAGACTAAGCAGGGATTTTCCAGATAGAGTAAAATAGAACAAGTCCTTTTGACTGAAGGAGCAATGATTGCAAAGGAATGGAGAGTCACAAGAGGATGTAACTTGTTTAAATGACATAGGAGTTAGAGATGGCTGGATGTTGGGATCTCAGGTGAGTATAGTGATAAACAAGAAAGATGGTTGTAAAGGCTAAGTCATGGCAGAATCTGGGAAGCCTCACTTGTTCGTGACTTTATTGTGCAAATAATAAATGAAGAATCATCAGAGTTGTGAACAGCAAAATAAATAATGATACTTACGTTTTGGAAAGATTACTCTGCCGTTACTGTGAGTACGGAATTTGGGGTTGTACAGAACCGAGTTCAAATCTTTGCTTAAATAGGCATTAGTTGGGTGATCATAGTTTCTTAATATTTCTTAGCCTCTGTTTTTTTGCCTATACAATGAGGAAAATAATATCTACTTAAAGAGATTTGTGAATATTTAATTTTAAAAAGTGCTTAGCATAAGCTTGGCCCATCCATCATAAGGGATCAGTTACTTAGGGTTACTTTGCAAAGAATTGGGGTAAAGAGAGATGGGGGCCAGATAGAGCGAGGAAATCATTGTGTCAGTGTAGGGGACACATGCCAGGTTATACCATGATAGTAGGGAAAGGAGAGGGTAAAAAGGATATTCAAGAAATATTTATTGACTGAAATTGACAGAACTTGATGACTTTATTTCTATACGAGTTGAGATGTTGGTAAATAAAAATGGCTCCAAAATTTCTAGCTAATTCTCAAGGAAATTGTTATGTGATATAATCATAAAATCTGGGAGAAGGGAGAAAAGGCTATCTAAGGACTCCTTTAGCTCCCTAGTGGGATGTCACTTCACTGGCCAACTAAAGCTATGCGTTACTATATTCACAATAGATAGTAGAATCTATCCCCCCCCCCCCCACACACCTCAAAGAAAACCCAAGAACTATCACGAAGAGGAAATGGACATGAGTTTAAAAAAATACAGATAGCCACTACAGTATCTTAGGCTATGTTCTTATAGTAGGCAAGGGTAATGTCTGATACATTTTATTTTTATTTTACGTAAGAAAACTATCCCATTCCTATTGATAAATAGGCACTTTATGGTCTTCAATGATGGGACTGAAAATGGTGATGGTGTTGATAATGTTGAGGATGGTCTTTTCTAGATGATAGACAACTATCTACACTTAAGGATGGTCTTCCAGGCAACACTGATGGACTTAGATAAACTTCCATCAGCCTCCCCACTCCTATGATTGATTCAATGATGCAGCTCTGAGATCTGATACTATAGTGTTATGAAATGAATAATCGTAGACATTCCTCGTTCAATAGTGTCACCTCCAATGTGACTCTTGACTCAGTCCCAGAGCTGGTAGAAATTCTTTGCTCAAGGATTGACATGTGAATTGTATTTCAGGTAATGATCCATAGTTCTTTGAATGGACTTTAGGAGAGTTTAATGGAGAGGGGAGATGAAGGAGCAGTAGTACGTACAGCCATCCAGAGAAAAGTTTCCTTTCTTCCCAGCTCCCTGGGCCAGCCCAAGTAAAAAGCATGACCTGCTGAGTTGCACTAAACATGTAATTTTGCCTTAGATAATTTCTTTGATATCAAAGAATCAAGTTTATGCAAGCCTAAGCCACATTACAAACAATAACACTTCCTGAACTGAGTGTGACTAATTAGCTGTGAGAATGATGATGGTTTGGCTCCCAACTCATATTGGCGTTTCAAGATGCAGTATAGAAAGCCACATAGTTTTCATAACATAAAAGGCCAGCCTCTTAATGAATATCTTATCTGGGAAGCCCAGCTATGATGTATTTCTAGGACCTCATAATGATCACATTTACTTTATGTTTTGGTACCCTTAAACTAAGGAGAAAGGACGGATGAAGAAAAATGACAAACTAAAGTTTTGTGGTAAGACCAAGGCAAACATTACTATGGTGTCACCATGTTTGAATGGACTATAAAGCAATATGTGGAATTATTTCTTATAAATATTTGGCAAAGTTTCTGCATTTTTCTTGAAGTGCAGCAAGTCCAGGAATGAGAGGTCTTCTGTTCTACAACTGCCCATGAGCATTGTTATGGCTGGGTATAAATTACAGAAGCCAGGATTTCAACCATGGTGGAAAAGACTATAAAGGTTAGAAGCCCTTTATTAACTACCTAATGTGACCATTAGGTTTATAAATGGAGTAGAAAGTCTGAATAGAAACAAAATTGTGGTAACTGCTCTCCAAAGCACTATGAGGAAATTTTTTTCACAATAGTGGTGGCCAGGCAGGGAGAAGAAAGAAAAGAAAAAGAAAGTACAGTCCGCCCAGGGGCTGTCAGTGGCCAGCAGCAGGTCATGGCAAACAGGAGTGCACTTTCTGTGCTAAGTAAATAAAGTTAATTGTAAGTTTGTCAGCCACAGACAATATAAACCAAGAGTTTTTTTTTTTGCCAAGGTCTGAAATGTCTCCATTGAAAGTTCATGGAAATGGGAGCTGTCTCTTTAAAAATCAGAATGGAGCTGGCTGGAACTTGTAACTGCCCAGAACAGAGCCCCAGGGGCCAGCAGTTAAAAATATGATTTTTATAAACAAACCTGACATTGCAAACTTAATGCAAAACCCCATGCATATAGTATCACTTATGTGTGCAACTTGTTTAAATTAGAGCTGCAGGAAGAAGGAAGTGAAATTGGCATATTAACTTTTTGTTTAACTACGTTTTATATACACTGTATTTTGAAGTAGATGGTGATGTCCCCTAGACCTTCAAGAGTTAAGGTTTTGTGGGTATTTTCTTCTGAAATTTCCTATGCATAATTTTAGAAAGTTCAGCTCTAAATACATGCTCTGTACATAAAATATTCTACGTGCAAAATTTTACCTTGGTACAGAACTCCCAGGGGTGCCACCAAATTCATTACACTGAACTGAACTTAGAAAAACATTATAAACAATACTTAACTAAGGTCTTTCCCTCCCCTTGGACTTAAAGATTAAAAATAGAGGTGCTTTCTTTTTCCTCTGCAAATTTATTAGCCAATATTTCCTCACTCCAATTCAATCGCCTTTGGTATTTGAAGAGAAACCACAAAATGCTAGTTGTTAATATTGTTGTAAGCCTCACCCTCTTACTTCATTATATCTTAGGTTATATCTGCTTTTAATATGCCACTTTGCAAGTTTAATTAAATTTATAACAGCTTAATTCTATGAGTTTGGATTACACTGGATATCAGCACAGATTTGGGGAATTACAAAAGAGGTGTAAAATCTCTCTTACAATTGTATGGTTGGTTTACTGATAATTTCTTAAAATACATAAAAATTTAACATGATTAATGGCCCTGGCTGGTAGCACAGTGGATAAGGCGTTGCCTGCAAACCCAAAGGTTGCAGGTTCGATTCCCAGCCAGGGCACATAATCAGGTTGCAAGCCAGATCTCCAGCCAGGTCCATAACTGGAGGCAAGAGAAAGGCCACCATACATTGATGTCTCTCTCTCTCTCTGCTCCTCTCCCTTCCCCCTCTCTCTAAAAATAATAAATAAAATCTTTAAAATTTATTTGCTCTCAGTACAGTTATTCCAAAAAATCATGTGTTGCTTTCGAGAGTGTTGTTTTGAACAACATAGCTCTTATTTGCATTTGGATCATCTTCCTTGTACATGTGGTCAATTTCTGTGTGTTCTTAATACAACTCAGAACACCATTGCCTCACTCCATCTCTTCTGAAAATTCAAGTGGGTAGTTTGTCACCCTTTTTGCTTTCTATTCTTAAGCTTCCATGCATTTTTCAATCTTTGGTGGGCAAGAAGATTTTGTTGCTGTTGTTTATTGGCATATAGTTCTCCCTGCTGAAGCCATCAGACTACAGTAAGCTTCATGTCCTTAAACTGTGTAGGATGGTTAAGGGTGGCCTGGTGCAGCTTCGGCTTTGGAAAAGGTTTACCAGAAGGATGAGTTTGGAAAGGTTTGGTCATTACCTTGGATATGGTACATGTAGTACTTTCTGCATGATTTCTCTGAAGTGATTAACCAATGCATTGCTTATTTGCACAGTGCATTCAGGGATCTTCTTAGAAGCATGTGTGCTATACACTTAGCTCTACTCTATTAATTATATGGGGGATCTCCTCAAATCTTTCCTCTATGGTTTTGCTATTAAGGATAAACAAAACATGTTTTTTCAGCCTCTTACCCATTTATAAGATTGTGTCCTTCCCCTTCTCAGAGCTCTTCCCGTGCTCAGAGAGGAATGTTTTTGGAATGTATAAGTTTGCACCCTAAAATATTAAGAAAAGAACACACATGATTTCAACCGCAAAGAAGATGTTAAATTCCATTTTGACATGAAATGGAATAAAATTAATGTCAAAATGGAATTGAACATCATGCGATTTAGTTATGCCCACAGGAGTCTGATATTGGGAGGTGAAGTAAGGACAGGGCATCAATTTTAGTTCTAAATATTGCTGGGTTTTGTGGGATTCAGCCAAACCCTAAATGGTAGAAGACATCTTTTCAGATTAAATTGCAGGGGATAAATATTCAGCTCTGGGTCAGTTTACACTCAGATATTTTGTTTTTATTCTCCCAAGTTCCTAGTAGTTACAGAGATGCTGGCAAAGGGAAAAAGTCTTCATGTGAATGTATCCTATTCAGAAATATTTCTGAATGATCATTGCTAAGGTTTTTTAATGTGTTGTCCTTAAAAATTCAGGCCCATATTTTGGTCAAGGTTGGGACAAAAATTATTAATGTCTCTCCTATATACCAAGTAAAACTATGCCTGGCTAGTAATTTACTTGCATTAGGAAACCAGGTAGGCAACTTGTCCTACGCCATCCAATCTTCTCATTGGATAGTTTAGCACGTCTATAAATTCATTTTGATGAGTTCAAACAGAATTTCATATGTGCAGGAGAATAAAATATTGTTGCCTGATTGTTGCCTATCTGACCTTGAATGTAAAATGGGTGTTGAGCCATAATTTTTGGGACTCTCATTTGTGCAACATAATGAAGAGTCAGAAAGGATTTATTTTTAAAGACATTTCACAAGTAACATTTAGAAGCACATTAAATTATTTCCTATATTCTGTGTTTACTACCTGTCGATACTTCAGAGAATATTTTTCTACTTCCCTGTGCCAGCAGAAAATTGGACAGGTATCTATGCTGATCACTTACAATGGACCCAAACTTAAATGTTTTTCAAAAAATTAGTGGTCATTTTATTATTGCTGTGCTTCATGTTAACTCTCACTGACTCACACCAGCTGATAGTGCTCTGCTTAATAAAGTACAGCCTGTATTACACAGCTACAGTCACTTATATTCCCAGGAAATACTTGAACAGGATCTGTCTCTGGGTAGTTACCTTCTTATTTTCTCATTCTGTCCTAGAGCGGCAACAGCAGTAATTAAGTATGGACATTTATTATCTTACGGATCTTTGGTATGAAGAACTCATTCTAAAAGAAAAAATTCATCTATAGTATTGTTAGAACTTGGCCTGGTATTCTTTCTTCTTTTATTTTTTATTGTTTCCTTTTTCTTCTTTGAAAAGTATATCAGGATTAGTGAAAGCATTGATCTCTTTTTTTAGCTGAACAATAACAAAATTTACTTCTCTTAGTCAGGGTTATGGTTAGCTTCAAAAATTTATGACATGTATCTTTATCATTTGTTTATACATTACTCTGATTACAACACTGCTTCTTAATGTAGAAAAATTGGACAATGTAGCAAAAAGATTAAAGTATTATCCCTATTTCTATTAGAGAAAACAATGTTGTTTTATTAAACATTTTGCTGTATATACCTTAATCTTTTAAAAATATATTTTTCAAAAAATTATGTTAAATTACAAAAGTATTTGGTGACCTATTTTATTCGCTAAACAGTAATTATCTATATTTTCACATGATGTTTTATTCTATAACATAAGGTTATAATCAAAGCATAGTATTTCATGATACAGTCATATTTGTTTATTAATTATCTATATCTCATTCATTTAGGACATTTTCAACATCTAGCTGGTTATAGATACTGTCATTTTTATTTTACATGATATAAATTTGATTTGTATTGTAAAAACTGTAACTTGTTAATTAAATTTATCAGCAACAAATCTTATCTACTTATATTTTTCATTTTGCAACTTTCTGACTCAAGCCATTTGCTTATTTTTCATATTGGCATGCTTGTCTTTTGTTTGTAATTTGTATCAATTATGAAAAAATCCTTTACATATTAGGGATATACTTACAACCTTTGATAAGGTTTGATTTTTTAAAAGAGATTTTCCAAAATTTTGCTTATTTTCTTTTAAGGTTATGCCATAAGTTGAAGTATAAAATATTTTCCACGACTAGAAATTATGTATATTTTAACTACAATTATTTTTAGTGGTTAATGGTCACTTGCTTTGAATTTAAAATGTAATTTATTTCTAATTTATTTAAAGTATGCTCTAGAATTTGTCTTTTTTAAATAGTAGGAAGTTATACCAATCTACTTTCTAAGTAACCCATCTTTCTTTTTACTATGAGTAAGTTATTAGTTGGTCAATATTTTCACATTTTTAAATGTTTATACTCATTTTTTTTTCTTGTGCTATTATACTAGAACTTCCAAATAGAAATGAATAATTATTAAAATATTAGGCTTATCTTATTTCTTAATTAAATCAAATTACTTCAATATTTTACATTAATTATGATTTTCAGAATGTGGGAATCTCTCTAATTTATTTAGATGTGTATGCTGTGATAGACTTTTTAGCATTTAGAGTATTGCTCTACCATCCCTATCCAGCTATTTTTTTAAATCAGAAAGGAGTGTTGAATATTATCAAATTCTTCTACAATACCTATGAAATCATAGTACTTTTTAATACTTTAATTTTGCAGTGATATAATCATTATACTCATTTTTCAAAAAGGTAATTTGTTCATAATTTATTATTCTTTTAGCATGATGTTAGATTAAATTTGGCAGAGTATGCATGTGGGTGTTTCATTCACAATATTTATATTCTATTTATTCCTTATGTCTTATTAATACTAGGTTTTATAATCATGGATATGGGAACTTTGGAAAATAAATTAGAGAGATTTCCACATTTTCGATATTCTAAAATTACTTCAATAACATAGAAATATAATTCTTGAAGTTTTGGAAATATTTCATTGTTGTTCTTCCTCTTGAGGTATATTTTGCAAAGTGGAATGTACTAATCTATGATCTTTTCTAAATAGCTCAGTTAGTTCTACCCTGTAACACACACCCCAATACAGATGTAGAACACTTCCATTATCCCAGGAGATTTCATCGTGCTTCTTTCCAGGCAGCTACACCTCGCATTCCAGCGGAGTGTGCTTTGGTTTCCATCATCTGCCTGTTCCTGTACTTCACATAAACTAAATCACACATTTGAGATTCATGTTGTTGCATATATCCATGCATGGTTCATTCTTTGTATTGCCAAGTCATGATGCATTCCTTGTACAAATATAACCCAATTTGTGTACCCATTTACCTATGGATAAATTTTTAGTTCTTTTAGTTCCACTTCTAGGCCTTTAAGAGTCAAGTTGCTTTGCATATTCTTACACAAGCTTCTCCATGACTATCCGCTTTCTTCTTCTTCTTTTTTAAAAAAAGTATTTTATTTATTATTTTTAGAGAGGTGGGGGAAGTGAGAGAGGCAGAGAGGGAGAGAGACATCAATGTATGGTTGCCTTTCACCTGCCCAGCTATGGACCTGGCTAGAGACCTGGCTTGCAACCTGGTTATGCGCCCTGACTGGGGAATCGAACCAGCGACCTTTGGGTTCACAGGCTAGTGCCTTATCCACTATGCCACCAGCCAGGGCTTTATTTTTACTCTTCTTGGGTAAATACCTAGCAGTAGAATTTTGCCATCATAGGATAGGTAATCAGTTTAACAGAAACTGACACTTTTCCAGAGATTATAATTTTTATATTCTTATCAGCAATGTGTAGAAATCCCATTTGATTCACATCTTCACTAATATTTAATATTGTTAATCTTTTTAATTTTACCATTCTCACAGGTATATGACCATGTCATTGAGATTTGGGTTTGCATTTTTTTCTTGATGACTAATGCCATTAACTATCTTTTTGTGTGCTTTTTTGCACTTGTGATCTGTTCAAATTTCTTTTTGCTCATTTTAAGTTTGGTAGGTTGTCTTTTTACTGTTGACTTGTAGGAACTCTACACGCTGTGGATACAAATCCTTTGTCAGATACATGTGTTGCCAGTACTTTCCCCCTAGCTTCAGCTTGTTTGTTCATTTTCTTAACATTTTGACCTAATGATTAGGTTTTAAATATAACATTTAAACATATATATCATATTTTTATATATTTGGTTATATCATCTATATTTTCAAGTGTAGGTTATAGTTTTATTATTAATATTAAGCAATTGCAACTTTGGTTTTCTCTTTTAATAAAATTTATTTAGAAAGAAGATTTTTAGTACTTAAATTTTAGAAATTAATTTGTATATTTTTAACCTGTTTATATTTCATTTCTTTTAAGAATATATTTATTATTTCTAATATTTTAACTTTCCATCATGGACAATGTGATGCACAAATCTAATTTTTTTTAAAGAATAAAAAGCATTTATTCCTGTTAGAATTGCTTCAGGTAGATAGTCCTTAGCTATTGGGATCCTTGAGGGATTGCCTCCAGTGAAGAGCTATCCCACCTAATGCCACACAGTGTTTCCTGGTTTATATTCTCTAATTCACAATTTGGCTACTCCCTCTGTTTAATCCTGCCTCCTAAATGTAAATCTCCTTAGAACATGCTTCTCTGGAAGCTACATCTACAATAATAATTACTAAGATTGGTGTGTATGTGTGTGTGTGTGTGTGTGTTTATGTGTGTTACCAATTAAATGATAAAATTTATAAATATTACAAGGGTGTTGCAAAAATAAAACAAAACTAGGCATAAAGAACAACAATGAAAGTAATGTGTATTTGCTGACATAGTTATTGAACTAAATATGTTTGTATCATTTATTTCCTTATTTATGCTTTGCCTACTTCATTCATCAAAGAAACTTGTCTTAATTCTCTTCTATTTGTTTTAAATATTTATTCTTGAATATTTCATATAATTGTCTTATGTTTATATAATATTTGATATAATAATATTGGCTGTTTAGAGTTTAGCAATAAGCATTATAGGTAAATTTTACCCTGTATCATGCTGTGCTTTTGGCTTAATTTTTTCTAATCCCACATTACTGTTGCAACTCTTTTCTTTCTTTTTATTTATATAATGTGTCTTTGTGCACATTATATAAATATAATGTTTTTTACTGTTAACTTATTTGTATTATTTTCTTCTGTATTCTAGTTAAAGTAGTGACTTTTTAAAATTTTGCTTTCAAACTGAGTGTGTTTTAAAAAAGTTTAACCATCTTATATTTGTTTTTGTAACTGATATATTAGGCGTTTTGTCACCTTCTATAATTTTGTTGGTTATGATTTCTTATTATTTTATTTTTTCTGAAATTCAAATAAAAGCCATTCTTTCTTTGTTGTATTCTTTTCTAGTGAATTAATTGCAGTATACTTTATTTTAATTAAATTATTGGTTATCTTTCACTCTTTGAAAAGCATCCTTTAATGAATTTTATTTCAATTTTAGAATAAAAATATCATAGGTTTTAATCTCTTTCTACATAAGAACATTTATTAGGTTTTTATTTCTTCCAAAATCTCCCCAATTTTTGGATTTTGGTTTCTGTTCATGTAACCTGGACTTTCCAATGAAGATTATTACTAAAATTTTTATCTTTATATTACATATGTTCTCTTAAAATAATTTAAGTTCTTAAATTTGTCCTTCATTTAATTGTCCTAGATTTAATATTTTGTTCTTAGTGTTTTCAACACTCACCCCCACTTTTAAATCATGCTATAATATTTTAAATTTTCTTCATATTATCCTTATTCTTTCTTTTCATTGTGCTCCATTTTGTTTTAGTCTATTTTATTCATATGGTTTTATCCTCTTCCGATTCATAGAATTTGTCTACTTATACTTGAGCAGAAGAATTTTCTGAAATAATCAGGAATATTTTCTTTCTTCTGATATTTCAGGGTAATTTTTTTCTTTTCCTCCAATTTTATTAGGATATAATTGACATATAATATTCATAAGTTTAAGGTATACAATATTATTTGAAAATGTATATATTATAAAATGATTCCCACAATAATGTTCTCCAAGAGAAGTGATTGGTTATTTTATTTTGGGTCCTGTACCATCTATAACTGAACATCAGACATCCCAAGAGTTCAATAATTTTGATTACTTGATTATAACTTTAAACTAGAACTCAGAATAAACTCCTACTTGATACCCTCAATTCTAACTTTTATATTCTTTAATCCAAGTGGAACTTTATTGTCTTAAATACTTGTATTTATTTATATTTTCCTGCTGAAAAATCTTTGACTTTTAATGCCTAAGGATAAAATCCAAAGTATTGAAAACTTCTCTGCCTCTACTTCCAAACTTGTCCACCACTCTCCAGACACCCCACATAGTTACTTATATCTACTTATTTAACCCAGCTGTTTCCCTTACCAGAAATTCTACTATTGCCTCTCTATTTAAGTGTTTAGCCAATCTTCAGAGCACATGTTCAACCCTCCCTCTTATATAAAGATTTTCTTGATCACTTCTTCCTGTCCTTTATCTGAATTTTCAACAGTTATTACGTATCTGTTCCAATGGGTACTTACCTTTTACTGCCTTATATGTCTGGGTTGGGTTGATGAGTATTTGTACCTGATCTCTCTTAATTAGAGGATGGAATCTAAAGGCTGGGGTTATACAACAATCATTACTGTTGTGTTTTATGATTTTAAAATTCTGATTCCTAACAGAGAACCATACCTTCAGTGAGTCTACTGTAAATGCTGACCGACTGATAAACATGAAATTCAACCATGATCTTCAGGCATATTTATTTCCAATCCTGGTAACCCATTACTGAAAGCTAAGCCAAGTACAAACTAATGTCAAAAGCAGTCCATAAACCAAACACACCTTATAAAAGGGATTACTTCCCAGTGTGTAATGAATGTAATGTTCCAGCAACATTTTAAACAATTATTTTAGTTTCCTGTTTTAAGTTGTAACTCTTCAAGAAAGCATTGGCACGTTCCTTCTCTTTTTGAGGTTTCACTGTTCTTTGGCAAAGATTACTTTTATTTGTCATAGTCTCTTAACTCAGTTTTGAGAACCAGGATTTAGATTGTGGTTCCCACACCTTAATCATTTATTAGGTCCAGAGGCTTTTAAGGCTAAGTCAGCCATAGTAACGGTTTACATGACTAAACTTCTTGGCAAGGCAAATGACATCTGCAGAAAAATGGGAAATCTTTTTAAAATTTTGTAAATCAGTTACTGCAGATGGAGCTGGTGATTTTCCTTGGCATTGGATTTTATGTCACACAAAGACCTGTGCTCTTCTGAAAACATTGCCACACTTTGTTGACTCTTTGTCAAAGGTTTTGACAGTTTGCTGGCACATGATATATCCCTGCACCTGTCTAGATGAACTTAAAAATTTGTGTACGTAAAAGAAATATTTATAAATACTTCAACATTTAACATGGATTTGAGCATACTTAGTGATTTTTTTAAAGCACCTAAATTTTGAAATTCAATCCCAAGTCTTTCTGGGGAAGTGGTTTACTCAGTTTCCTTGGCATTTGTAATAGGAAACAAGCTACTACTTCCAAATCACCCAGTGGTTTTTCAGGGAGTCCTTAGACTCATTAACCTTTTTTCTCATAATAAGCATATAAAAACCCTTGAATTGTTCACCATTTTCAAAATGAGGTACTTCACATGCCCTTTAAAAGTTCACTTCCTGTAGAAGTTCTTTTCAAATCTGCAATTACAATACTGAATACTCTTTTCCATTCCTTCCATTTATATGTCATTAACTGAGAAATGTGAGGGTTTTTTTAAAAAATTAGGATACAAAATTGTCGAATGATCTTCAAGTGTTGGCTCCAATATTCTAATTTTTTTCCATAGACTTATCTCTAACAACCCCGTAGTCAGTGATTAAGAACCACCATGTTAAAGGCTCTGTTAAACAGTGAGTGAAGCCCATAACTGAACATATTGTTTTTGCCATCCTGTGGCAGGCAGTTAGACAGACCTGAGCAGATCAAGGACAATGGGCCAGGTATAGAAGGTCAGCAAGGCAGAAAACTCAGCAAGGGACAAAACTGGGAAAACAAGGACCTCACCCGCAGGATAACCTTTCCTCTCTGACCATATCACTAGTCATGAGATTTAGACCCTGCCCCCCACCCACCCCCAACACTTCATATCACTGGTCATGTGGTTCAGACCCTCTCCTGTCATATCACTAGCCATCCAGAAGACCCCTTTGAAGGAGGAACAAGGGTTTGCAGAGTGGCCTTATGAGACTCCCACATAGGCCCTTGCATGACCACTTTCTTAAAAATTAGCCCCCTAGGGATAACATTGAGGCCTCAGTTCTGTTTCAGTTCTAGGCCCAGAAAAACAGCAAAACCAGACAGACAATTATATAGCGGACATCAGGACCAACTGCATTGACTAATGACCCCTGCTCTTGTGCCAACCAATCAGTGGAGACCACAACCGTGAAAGGACACACCTAGAAAGTTGATAAGTATTCTATTGAGATCCTTCCCTGGTACCTCCCCTAAAATCCTCACCCTTGAAAGCCCTTAAGACAGAGAACCCAGTGCACAGTTCTGTCTATGGAGCACACCCATGCCTTTCCCTACCCCTTCCTCCTTGCCTCTCTCTCTTTCCTAAGCTCCAAGGGCCCTTATTTTGCCTCTGTAATTTGTTCTTGAACCCATTTATTCTACAGCTCACTTCTTCTACCAATGTGACTTTCCAAATAGACTTTCTTTTATAGTTTGAGTCTTAACTCTGAATTCTTTCTGAGCCAGAACTCAAGTACTGAGGTTGCTGAACCAAGGTCCAGTCTGATTCCACTGGTCTAACACCTAGTTTTGTTTCACCACCAACAATTCCTGCTATTATATTTTGTCATTTAAAAAAAATAGCTTTAATAGTTTATAAAATAAAAGTTACTGAACATTATTAGTCATTTCACCTCATTAATCACCGAATTCCCTTAGGCATAGCATAGCATAATAAAATTGGACTGGGTTCCAGTTCTTACTGCTCTCTAGCTGTCTTTTTAGACAAGTCACTTGTTCTAAGTCATCTAATATAATTCTCACACAGAATGTACATGAGGATTGAAGAATCTACATGTGTAAATCATACATTGTCATTCTTGTTGATTAGGAAGAAGGGCCATATGGAAACTATTGGCTATTTCAGAATAAAGTTGTACAATACATCACTAAAGACAAAAAATAGCTGATAAATGGAAATGAGACAGTTCTTTAGGAAACTGAATTCAAAGGAATTAGAAGTGCATTCAACTATGAAGAATAAATATCTTACATCAGCTTTACCATCATTGTTCTTACCTTCTTGCCATAATTAAAAGTCACATTCAGGGAAGAGTGTTTAGAAATAGTGGTCCACACTTCCCACTGGATAAATGAATTTCTGAAAGCTTTTATACATATAGAGATAGACTGTTAGAATTATGACTCCCTTAAAATTGATCTCTAAGAGGATTTTGTGTGATCAGAAATTTTCATTGAATAGAGTCCTAGTCTACTGCCCCTCCCTTTACTCCATTATTGCCTTTCCTTAAGTGAGCAGGAACTTACTATATTTTTCAAATAGGAATCAGGATCATTTACTCATATGGGCCCAGAGACATTCAGAGACGTTTGTGTAGAACTCTAAGAGGAATATGAAAGATACTACAAATAATGAGAGAGTTAGAAATATAAATTCACTGGGAGAGAATTTGTGGCAAACTTGGTCAGATATCACACTTGGCACTCATTCATTCAGGAAATATTAAAGAACCTGTATGTCTAACACACTGTGTAAAACCTTACCAGTCAGTGTTTCATAAATGCTTTTTACACCTCGCTTTGGTAAGTAAGCAAATAATTATTAAGCACTTTCTAAATGCAAGGCACTGTGAAAGGATCAAAGAAATGGCAATGGATGATCCTCTAGGGGCCACCAACAACTTTAAGAGGTACAATTGGCATTCTGTAACTTATGAATTTTAATTTAATCAGATTGCATCATGTTAATTCAATGGCTAACATTCCCAGCATGAATTTTGTTTGTATTCTTGACAGTTTAAGATGATTTTATAATCAGGTATCAGTGATCTGAGGGATATTTGAAATATTTGGGTAAGGTGGTAGCTGGATGGTGAGGGGAATAAGGAGGAGGTCCTAGTACCCTTCAAATCACACCATCTAACTTGTTTCCTACATGTGCCCAAACCGCAAGGTCAGGTAGAACTGCCTATGTGAAAACAAAGAGCCTTGTGTGTTCACTACAGGGCTGAGGTGCCAGTTACTTAGCCCTGAGAGGTCAGAAGCATGTCAGAAAACCTTCCTCCACTGTTGGCGAAAAAGAGTGCTATAAAACATGAGAACACAAAACCTAATGGCTTATTGGTTTTGGCTCTGCCCTGGTTTGTAGGGACCTATCTAACATAGTCAATGAGCTGTTTCCAACCTACACTTGATGTCTTTAATGGAACGAGAAAACAGATGAATGGCTGGGAAGAAATGGGAATCTAACCCTAACATCTAAATAATGCTACTTGGAGGAATTCAGAATATGGCCCACAAGTAGGAAGGAAAATATATTTAAGAACAGGGACTTCTGAAATGTACTTTTCCCCCTGTACACTGTCTTTAGAATAGTCTTGTCACCAATAATAGTCATCAGTGGCTAATGACCTGCAAGATACTGGGGGTGGTGTGGTAGTTTTCATACATGATGATCTGTGGCAACCAACAAGAAGGCTTTCCTAAGTTGCTTACCCCATTGCATGAGAGGATATTTTTTAAATCCTCACCCAAGGGTATTTACTGATTTGAGAGAGAGAGAGAGAAAGAGGAAGAGAGAGACATAGATGTAAGAGAGAAACATCAATTTGTTCTTTCCCCTAGGCTCCCCAACTAGGGATTGAACCCGCAACTTAGGTATGTGCCCTGATCAGGAATTGAACCCACAACTCTTTATTTTTTATTTTTTTATTTTTATGTATGGGATAACACTAACCAACTGAGCTACCCAGCCAGGGCTGGGATGGGATCTTTTTTGAGTTTGAGTCAAACCCACTCAGAAAGGGTTTCCTAACTTGGAATTATGCAAGTTCTTTTGAGCTAAAACCACTAGAAATTAGATGTTTGTCAATTTCCAGAGCCTTTTGTGTGGTATAAGAGATTACTAAGACATGGTCTTTCATTTAAAAGTAACTTCTCTCTAAGATATGTTGGAAAGTTGTATCCCACAATTTCTCCAAAATATTTGGCTTCTTATCAGTTGAACCAAGAGTTAATTGGTATGTCAGTGACACCCAGCTAAAAAATAACAAAGCCAGGGTGACTCAAGTCTAAAAAGATTCCCAGAATGACAAATTCTTGTTCCAGACACCAGACTTTTAAAATCATTTAAAGTTGACATTAGGCAATACTTTTACAGGTTATAATCAAGTTTTTACTTTTAGGCTATCACAATTAGAAACAGTTTATATTAGATTTGTAAGTGGGCCCATTCATTAAACTTGAAAGAGGGCATTTATACCAGTTTCAGCCAGCATGATTTCCTTCTTCTCATACATTCTTATAGTCACCAAATTGAGAAATGAAAAAGAGAAAACACTGAATGACATTTAGATTTAAAAATTCTTTTAAACTTCTGGTCATGATGGAGGCATAGGAAGACACTCTTAGCCTCCTCATGCAACCATAGAAGAATTACCACCAGATATAAAAAAATGAATAACCAGAACTGTCAGAAAATTGAGCTATATGAAAGTCCAACAACCAAGGATTTAAAGAAGCCAAATGGCTAGAAGGATCAGAGTCATTGTGACAGGGTAGAGCATGGGGCTTGGAGAAGCTGTGGTGATAGAACAAATGATCCTATATTCATGTGTGATGGATAAAAATCAGGAGGGATAACCTGGCAGCAAGCAATCCCAGCCCCAGGCCACAGAGCAGAGCCAAGGTTCTAGTACCAGGAAGATTAATTCCAATAACTCTGGCTGTAAAAATCAGTGAAGGTTGGGACAACAGAAGAAACTGCCAGATTTTCACCACTTAAGGGCCTGCATGGTCTTAGAATGTACACAAACCCCAGGACAACTAGAGGGGTGCCAATCACATATCGGAAGTGGATGAACTAATGGAAAATGGGTCAAGAGCAGGGTAAATCATGAAAAGCCAGTCATTGGCATTGTCCCCTCTCCAAGCCCCCCACCACAAACAGAGCCACAAAGCAGTAAGGCAAGTAGCCCTGAACTGGCAATTACCTATGGCTCTGCTCCACACAATTTACAGGTACATAGGCCACGGTACTAAGATGGAGTAAAAACAGCTCTATCTAATACACAGAAACAAACACAGAGAGGCTACCAAATTGAGGGGGCAAAAAATATGGCCCAAATGAAAACAAAATAAAACCTCAGGAAAAAGAACTAAACAAAATGGAGATAAGCAACCTATCAGATGCAGGGTTCAAAACACTGGTGATAAGGATGCTCAGAGAACTCATAGAGTACAGGAAAAAAGTAAAGGAAGGAATAAAGGTTGCACAAAATGAAATAAAGAAAAATATATACAGAATCAAGAGTGAAAGAAAAGAAGCCAAAAATCAAACCAACAATTTGGAACAAAAGGAAGAAATAAACATTCAACCAGAACAAAATGAAGAAACAAGAATTCAAAAAAATAAGGAGAGTTTAAGATGAATCTGGGACATCTCAAAAAATGCCAACATAGGGTGCCTGAAGAAGAAGAGGAAGAGCAACAAATTGAAAACTTATTTGAAAAAAAAAAAATGAAAGAAAATTTCCTGAATTTGGCAAAGGAAATAAACATACAAGTCCAGGAAGCACAGAGAGTCCCAAACAAGTTGGACCCAAAGAGGAACACACCAAAATGCATCATAATTAAAATGCCAAAGATTAGAAATAAAGAGAGGCTCTTAAGTGCAGCAAGCAAAAAACAGAGCCTTACCTACAAAGGAGTTCCTATAAGGCTGTCAGTTGATTTCTGAAAAGAAATTCTGCAGGCAAGAAAGGGCTGGCAAGAAGTATTCAAAATGATGAAAAGCAAGGACCTATAATCTAGATTTTTCTATCCAGCAAAGCTATCATTTAGAATGGAAGAGCAGTAAAAGTGCTTCCCAGACAAGGTAAAGCTAAAGGAGTTCATCACCACCAGGCCATTATTACAGAAAATTTTAAAGGGATGTATTTAAGAAAAATAAGATCAAAACCATGAACATTAAAAAGGCAACAAATTTACAACTCAGCAGTTGAATCTAAAACCAACCAACCAACCAAACAAACAGAAAAACACAAAATAAACTAAGCAAACCACCAGAGCAGGGACAGAGTCATTGGTGAAGAGATCATTTAGAGGGTTATCAGCTGAGAGGGGAAAGGGGGAAGAGGAGAATGGGGGAAATGATGCAGGGATTAAGAAGCATAATTGGTAGGAACAAAAAAGATGGGTATGTTAAGAATAGTATAAAAAAGGGAGAAATCAAAGAACTTACATGGATGTGAACTAAGGGAAGAGGGTGCTGGAGATACTGGGCAGAGAGAGGCAAAGGGGGGAATTTGGGACAACTGTAAAAGCATAATCAATAAAATATACTTAAAAATTATTTTAGCGTAAGTATATTGCATGCAATATTTAAGACATTCATACTAAACAAATTATTTTTTATGTGAGATTCAAATTTATCTGGATATCCATTGGCAGTCTTATCCCCACCCATCCCTTTAGAAATTACCAACATTTGTAGTATTAAATTAAAGTGCCTAATCAGACCAGAAGGAAGCATTAAGAAAAAACATATTCTACCATTAAAAACCACATATTTTTCAGCATTTGAAATTCTTTTTAAAAATTGTGTGTGTCTTACCTCTTTATGACATAAGATACATAGAGAGGGTCTACAAACCATTAAGTATCTTGAATTAAATGGTAATCCTTTTTAGTAACTTCTCTGTTTCAGCACTCATATATGTTAATGTCTCACCTTGGCATCCATCCATAGTTACAAATAAAAATATTTATTACTGATTATCCATATAATTGAAATGGGCAACATCAAAGATTTCTTTTCTTCTTATCTTTGCGTGTCTTGCTTCAGATAAAGTTCTTTACATTTTGGAAAAACAAACAGTAACAGACTATGTTGCCCTTTTAGAAATATGGAAAACAGATGAGGTGTCTACACTACACATAGCCATGGGCTTTTCCATCAGAATTGTTGGTAAAAAAATGTTAGTACATTTATATGGAACTCTTAACAATGCAATGCAAGATAATATATAGAAAAAGAAAACAGATTAATGCTTGCCTGAGGATGGAGTGAGAGGTGGGAATGGTGAGTGGGAGGGAAGGATTTGTAGAGACACAGGAAATGTTTAATGATCATAGATATATTTACTATCTTGATCATGATGAACCCTTAAAATGTGCAGTTCATTTTGTCATTTATACTTAAGTAAAGCTGAAAAATTAAAATGGTTAAAAAGTAAAATTAGCACATTAGAAGCTATATTAGAATTTAAAGGAATTTTCCAGTGTGGCCCTATAATTTCTTTCTTTCTTTCTTTCTTTCTTTCTTTCTTTCTTTCTTTTTTTTTTTTTTTTAAGATTTTATTCATTATTTTCAGAGAGAAGGGCAGAGAGGAAGGAAGAAAGGAAGCATCAATGTATGGTTGCCTTTCACCTGCCTCCAGCTACAGATCTGGCTGGAGACCTGGCTTACAACCTGGTTTTGTGCCCTGACTGGGAAATTGAACCAGCAACCTTTGGATTTGCAGGCCTGTGCCATTCCACTGAGCCACACCAGCTGGGGCTGACCCTATAATTTCAATTAAGGAAATCACATTGTTTATTAGAATGATTGAAAGATATTTCTCATGAAGAAAGGGTATATATTGCTTTATCTCAATTGCTAAAACCTTATGTTTTGGGACAGGCCCTGGTACCTAGTATATTTTTGAGTGAGTGGAAGATAAAAGCAATAAAATTCCTAAGAATAGAGGAAAGTATATACTGCTTAATATTGAAAGATACATCAATTATATTTAACTGCAAGTAACATAATTCCAAACACAGTGAATAAATTACACAAGTATTTTTTTCATGCAATAGTAGTTCAGAGATAAGCAATCCAAGGTTGTTTTGTGACCTCCAGAAACATTAGGAACTTAAAATTCTTTCATTTTTCTGTTTCACAACACATGGCTTCCATCCCCAAGGACAACTAATTTTCCCAGATGACTTCTAGTAACAGGAAGGAAGATGGCAGCTCCTCTCTGGTAAGACTATTCCTTTTAAGTGACATTCTCTGAAGACCTACACAATATTTTTATATTTCATTCACCACTCTTAGTATCAAGGGAGGCTGAGGAATGTATCCTATATGCCATATGCCAGTGTGTGCAGGTAAAATCAGGTTTTGGATGACAAAGAAGGAGAGAATGGACATTGGGAGGCCACCAGCTGTAGTTACCATTTTGGGACCCAATCTTACTTCTATGGTGATTGTTTCTCTTGTTCTTAGAATCAAAGTTGAATCATGTAGAGTTCATGGAGCATATTTCTATGTGTGGCCTTTAACCAGTCAGGTATTTTATTTCCCTATAAACTTTTGACTGACATCAATCCAATTAAAAAGGAAGTGGCTATACCAAGAGGAATCTAGCAACAGTGAATTCTAACTTAAAGATTCATTCTTCCACCAAGCAAAGAATATAGGTCAAAGACCATTATAATAAAAAGATTGCCCAGATTTCTTTATTTTGTTGTACTGCATAGTTTTTAAGACAAATGGGTTATTGCCTAGGGCTCAGAAATCTTTTGCTATATAGAGATCTTTGTCACAATGGTATTTGTTGTGATGAAATTTGACCTATATTATATTTCTTTACGTCTGCTGCCTGATTTCCCTTAGGGCTGTGGTTTGCAATTTTTTTTTAGATTGGGAAAGTCTTTGTTGGGATAAAATCTTGTGGAAGCATACCAATAAAGCAGATAAAATTGATGTGGCTTTAGGTGAAGAATTATGAGTAGAAATAACCTATAAACCCCATGAGCTCATTCACTATCACCCCTACCCCTCTACTTTATACCACACATATGTATTTGGGCCATAGTTTAAGATGTTGTTAATAATTTTTTTAAGTAAGATTTAAATTTCGTCTAGTAAACAATAAATTAAAAACTTAGAAAGTATTTTCTTTCACCACCTTATTTATTTAGGTGCTATGAGATGACTACTTAAATCTTCTAATTCATACATTGGGTAAGAACTTAAGAATCAGTAATAAGTTGGTGTTTTAAATAGTGTTTTGGCTTGGAAAACAAAAGCTAACCAACTGCTGAGGTTGCACAGTTGTAAAATCATATATGGCGCAAAAATAGAGCTTTCCCCTGCACTATTAGAGCACATACGCACACACACCCATTCTAATGAGATAGAAATTACTGTGTTCATTACTCGTTTAAGAAATAGTTTTTCAGATTCTGTTCACCCTTTCCCTGCTGGAAGCATGAAGGGATTTTTCTCCAATATTTTTGTAGGAACCTGGTCAAATTCTGGAGGAAAACTTCACAAAATTGTAGGATCCCTCTATGACTAGGTCCTCTTCGTTTTTAACTCCCAGACTTGTCCAAATGGAACCTCCAGCAATTAGTTAATTATAGTTCAGGTTTCCTCCAGCACTAGTTTCCTAGATTTTGCTCATGAGTCTCTGCTCTGAGAGAGATAAAGGGAGAGAGCAAAGCATTAATGAGAGAGAGAGAAGCACAGATTGGTTGGCTCCTGCACGCAATGGGGGAATCAGTAGAAAGTTCTCTGTGTTTTGCTTAAAGATGGAAGCTTATTTATAATACTTTTATCAAGAGATCCAACATTGGACTTCCTCCCAGGTCCAATCTGGAATTACAACTGAATTGTAGAGAAATAATCTGGAATAACTAATTGAGCAATAGCTGGAGAGAAGCCTTATAACCACGGACAGACAGAAGGAACCACTTCACCACAACATGACTGATATGGAGTGCTGAGAAGACATGAGAGGGCTATCTGACTCCCATGGGGGGCAGCTGAAGTGCTGGAGGGATATTTCAGTGGCCAGGGGGTTCCCTCTGAGAAGTGTGGGGTCTAAACCCCAAGACGGGCTCCCCAGGCTACAGGACCAGAGCCAGAAATGAACCCAGATAACACCCAGCTGTGAAAAGCAGCAGGGTTTCTGCCTACCAGAGAGAAAGAGAGAACTGGAGACACAGAGAACCTCTTAAAGAGCCAATGCACTGAATTTCATTTGTAGCCACTTACACTGAGCTCAAGCAGAGGAAAAGCAGGCTGGAAAAGCAGACACTTCAGAGGAATTGGTGGTTATGGAGAGAACCCTGAGGGAACAGCCACCAGGATCCCCATGCTGAGTCCTTTCCCTACTGTAGGAACCATTTTTCTCAGGCAGATTGCTCCTCTCTGAATGGGATCAACATGAGGGGAAGCAATAGCTCTACACACAGGAATTACTCTGCCCCACCCTGTGGTCCTTAAACCCAATTGCTGATTACAGATTTATTAATTAACAATGAAAGGAGATGGCCACAGACTGTGGATTGCCTGTAGTCACAAACAGGCTGCCTAGGGCCAGACTGGGACATTCTCTGACATCACCAGGGGCAGGTACAGAAAAGAGAAGACAATGGTAAACCCTAGATTCTACTGACACAAATTTCACCCATGGCCTTCTTCATGATTTGTGTTATTTTCTCTCCTGCATAGCTTTTTAACATTTATTTCTTGCCTTTCAAGTTTGTGCCTATTATGTCACTAGTTTTATTTTAGTTTATTTAAAATCTCAAATTTTTCTCCTCCCTACTTTACTCCATTTTACATTCATTTTCCTCTTCTTGTTTTCATTTAAAATTTTATTTTCTCTTATTACTGCTTGTTTCTATTCCACACTCATACTATTTCTCCCTGTTCCAACCTCTTAAAACCATTTTTCTTATCATTAGTCATCTCATATTCTTTTCTCTGTTCTTAAAATAGCCTTATTCTCTCTCAACCTTCATTAATCTTTGTGGATATGATGTTCACTGTTGCATTTTTAAATTTTATTCCTAGATTTTCACTATTTTTGTATTTTGAATTTCAAATTATACTATTCCCCTCTCTTACTCCAGTTTGTCTTCTACTTCCCTTTCTTTTTGTTATTCTAAATTTAAATTTCCTCTTGTTTTAGCCTTTCATTCCTTGCTCTTTGTATTTCTTCTCCCTCCATCCTCTCAAAATTACTTCTCTTTTCTTTAGACATTTCTGAATCTTTTCTTTCTTTCTGTTCCCCTCTTATTTCCATCTCACTTATATTAATCTTTGCTTATTTCTTGTTGGTATTGCTATGATGGATCCTTTTTCTCCAATTCGGTTCTTAATTTTTTCTTTCTCATTATATATTTTTAAATTTCTGTTTAAACCTAATCCTATATGCTTATCTTCCCTTACTCCATTCTGCCTTCTTCCCTTTTATATTTATGATGTAAATTGTATTTTTTTCTCTTCACCTTGTCTCTATTCCCTCCTCTTATTATTGCTCCTCCTTCTGCCATCTCAAAATAATTTTTTCAGTCATAGCATATTCATTTTTGCTTTTTTATAATAGTCTTAATGTCTTTACATCTTTATTAATATTGGCTCATTTGCTCTTGATAGTGTGATTGTAGGTGGGATTATTTTTGCAGGTAAGGGTTTGTTTCCTGAGCTGTTTGGTTTTGTTCTAGTAGCACCTGTAGAACAGCATACAAACTGTGATGGGTGAAGTGACTCTCAGTCAGCCAGCTTGAGAAAAGGACCCACCAAAGAATGATCCAACAACCAAACTCAATTACAACCAGAGAACCCACAAAAATGGCATAAAGGGAATCCCAAGACTGTCAAGCTCAGGAGAGCAATGAGACTGCACCACTGAACCTCACAGGTCTCCTACCAAAGAAGATCACACCATGAAGACAGGGAGTCAAAGCAGTCTAAAATACAGAAACAAACAAGAAGAGTAACCTAGGAATTGGGGGACACAGAAACAATCCCAACAGAAAGAAAAGGAGGAACCCCCAGAAAGAGTGATGAATGAAATAGAGGCAAGCAAACTATCAGAAATTAAGTTAAAAATAATGGCTATGAGGATACTTAAGGAGTTCAGTGAGAACTACCAAGAATTTCATGAAAGCAACAAGGAACTTATTACTGAAAACTATATCGGCATGAAAAAAAGGCATAGAAATTATCAATGAGAGCCAGGAAGAAATGAAGAATACAATTTCTGAAGTGAAGAACACAGTAGATGGAATTAAAATGGACTAGATGGAGCAGAGGACTAAATCAGTGAGCTTGGGAACAAGGTGGAAAAAATTTCCAGACACAACAACAAAATGAAAAAGAATAAAAAAAATGAAGAGGTTTTATAAGAGCTGTAGGTCACATGAAGCATAATAATATCCATATTATAGGAATCTCAGAAAGAGAAGAGCAGAAAGGGATAGAAAACTTATTTGAAAAAATAATTAGAGAAAACTTCCTTAACTTGATGAGAGAAAGAATTATGCAAGTCCAGGAAGCACAGAAAGTCAAGATGAAGTCAAAGATTTCCACTCCAAGACACATCATAATTAAAATGGCAACATTTAAAGGCAAAGAGAGAATCCTAAAGGTAGCAATGGAGAAATAGCTTGTAACATACAAAGGAGCTCCAATAAAGTTAGCAGCTGATTACCTACCAGAAACACTACAAGCCAGAAGGGAATGACAAGAAATACTCCAAGTAATGAAAATTAAAGGCTTGCAACCAAGACTACTCCACACAGAAAGGCCCTCATTTAAAATGGAAGGTGAAATAAGGAGTTTCCTAGCAAAAAAAAAAAAAAAAAAAAGGCTAAAATAATGCATCTCCACCAAACATGCAAGAGATGCTAAAGAGACTTCTTTAAGAAGATGAAGAAAGGGAGAGAGAGAAAGAGAGAGAGAGAGACAGAGAGGGAGAGAGAGAGGAATGCAAGTAAAAAGAGAAAACATGGCAATGAATAAGTACCTATCAATAATAACTTTAAATGTAAATGGATTAATGTTCCAATCAAAAGAAATGGGGTAGCTGAATAGCTAAGAAAACATGACCCTCATATATGCTGCCTACAAGAGACTCACCTCAGAACAAAAGATCTATACTGACTGAAAGTGAAAGGAGAGAAAAAAACATTTCAAGAAAACAGACATGAAAAATAAGCTGCAGTAGTAATTCTTATATCAGACAAAATAGATTTCAAAACAAAGTCCATAAAAATGAATAAAGAAGGCACTACATAATACTTAATGGAACCATCCATCAAGAAGATATAATCCTTGTAAACATATGCACCCAATATGGGACCACCCAACTATATAAGGAAAATCTTGGAGGAGTTCAAGAAGGATATTTTTTTCAGGGATTTTTAAAATTTAATTTTATTGTTGTTGTATTACATCCATCCCCTTTTTGCTCCCCTCTGTCCTCTTCCCCACCCACCCATTCACCCACAAAGTCAATCCCACCTGTTGTCCATGTCCATGGTTCCTTTATACTAGGTTCTTATCTAAACTGCTCCCCTTCCTTGACTCTTCCTCCCCCCTCCCCCCAACCCCCTGCTCCCTGACCACTGAAGGCCTACTCACTGTATTCATATATTTGGTTCTGTTTTGCTTGTTGTTAGTTTTATTCATTATTGTCCTGTAATGGGTGAGATCATATGGTATTTGTTCTTCACTGACTGGCTTATTTCACTAAGCATAATACTCTCCAGTTCCATCCATGTTGTTGCAAAGGGTAAGAGTTCCTTCTTTCTTTCTGCTGTATAGTATTCCATTGTGTAAATGTACCAAAGTTTTTTGATCAATCATCCACTGATGGGCACTTAGGCTGTTTCCAGCAATTGGCTATTGTAAATAGTGCTGCTATGAACATAAGGGTACATAGGTTTTTATGAATTGGTGTTTCAGAATTCTTTGGGTATAGTCCTAGTCGTAGAATTGCTGGATCAAAAGGCAGTTCCATTTAGTTTTTTTAGGAAACTCCATACTGTTTTCCATAGTGGCTGAACCAGCTGCATTCCCACCAACAGTGCACCCAGGTTCCCTCTGCCCCGCATCCTTGCCAACACTTGTTGCTTCTTGATTTGTTGATGATTGCCATTCTGACAGGGGTGAGGTGGTTATTGTGGTTTTAATTTGCATCTCTCTGATGGCTTGTGACGTTGAACATTCTTTCATATGTCTGGGCCCTTTGTATGTCTTCTTCAGTGAGTTGTCTGTTCAGGTATTTTGCCCATTTTTTAATTGGGCTGTCTGTCTCCCTGGTGTTGAGTTGCATTAGTTCTTTATATATTTTGGAGATCAAACCCTTGTCTGAGGTATCGTTGGCAAATATGTTTTCCCAAACAGTTGGTTCCCTTTGAATTTTGCTGGTGTTTTCTTTAGCTGAACAGAAACTTTTCAATTTGTCATAATCCCATTTGTTGATTTGTTCTTTGATTTCCTTTGCCCTTGGTGAAGTATCAGTAAACATATTTTGGGGTAGGATATCAAAAAGTTTACTGCCTATAATTTTCTCTAGGATCTTTATGGTGGCACTGCTTATGTTTAAATCCTTTATCCATCTTGAGTTTATTCTGGTGTATGGTGTAAGTTGGTGGTCTAGTTTTATCTTTTTGCATGTTGCTGTCCAGTTCTCCCAACACCACTTGTTGAAGAGACTGTTTTTACTCCATTTTATGTTCCTTCCCTCTTTGTCGAATATTAGTTGCCCATAGAGTCCTGGGTTTATTTCTGGGCTCTCTATTCTGTTCCATTGATCTATATGTCTATTCTTATGCCAGTATCCAATAGTTTTGATGACAGTAGCCTTGTAGTATTGTTTGAAGCCCAGTATTGTGATTCCTTCTACTTTGTTCTTCTTTCTCAAGATTGCTGTGGCTATTCATGAGCATTTTTGACTCCATATAAATTTTTGAAGTATTTTTTCTATTTCTGTGAAGGCTGTCATTGGTATTTTAATTGGGATTGCATTGAATCTATAGATTTCTTTGGGCGGTATGGGTATTTTAATGATGTTAATTCTTCCCATCCATGAACATGGTATATGCTTCCATTTATTTGTATCTTCCTTGATTTCTTTCTTCAATATTCTCTAGTTTTCTGAGTACAGGTCTCTTACCTCCTTAGTTAAATCAAGAAGGATATTGACAGCAACACACTCATAGTAGGTAATTCTAACATTCCATTTCAATAATCAATAGATCGTCTGAACAAAGAATCAACAAGGTTACTGTGGCATTGAACAACAATCTACATCAGATGGATGTAGTTAATATATTCAGAATATTTTACCCCAAAGAAGCAGAATATGCATTCTTTTCAAATAAAATGGATCATTTTTGAAGATAGACCATATGGAAGGACACAAAACACCTCAACAATTTTAAGAATATTCAAATCATATCAGGTGTCTTCTTGGATCAGAATGGCTCGAAACTAGAAACCAACTTCAAGGAAAAAAACTGAGAAAATTCAAGGATGCAAGAATGGTATATTTGCAAGTCAGTAAATGTAATACACCACATAAACAAAATGAAAGACAAAAATCACATGATCATATCAATAGATGTTGAAAAAACATTTGAAAATATAACACCATTTTATGATAAAAACCCTCAGAAAAGTTGGAAAAGAGGGAGCATACCTCAACATAATAAAGGCCATATATAAGAAACCTAGAGCCAACATCACATTCAACAGGCAAAAACTAAAAGCTTTACCCCTAAGATCAGGAACAAGATAAGGGTATCCATTT
Organism: Noctilio leporinus; assembly: GCA_004026585.1. Lineage (NCBI taxonomy): Eukaryota > Metazoa > Chordata > Mammalia > Chiroptera > Noctilionidae > Noctilio > Noctilio leporinus. Next base: position 564,476 of record PVIW01000148.1, read on the forward strand.
TCACTACTTTTATTCAGCATATAGGAAACTCTAGCCATAGCAATCAGACAAGTAAAAGAAATAAAAGGCATCCAAATTGGAAAAGAGAATGTAAAATTGTCATTATTTGCAGATGATATTATAGTATACATAGAAAACCTTATAGGCTCCACCAAAATACTACTTGACTTTATAAGTCAATTTGGCAAAATAGAAAGATACAAAGTCAATATTCTGAAATCAAAAGTGTTTTTTATACCAACAATGAAATATTAGAATCAGAAACTAGGAAAATATTCCCATTTACTCTAGCAACAACAATAACAAAATAAAGTACCTAGGAATAAACTTAACCAAGGAAGTAAAAGACCTAAATTCAGAAAACTATAGAAAACTGAAGAAATAAATCAAGGAAGATACAAATAAATAAAGGCATATACTACATTAATGGATTGGAGGAATTAAATCATTAATATGTTCATACTAACCAAAGCTATCTATAGATTTAATGCAGCCCTTATTAAAATAATAAAGACATATTTCACAGATTAAGAACAATTATTTTAAAAATGTATATTGGCCAGAAAAATGACCCCAAATAGCTTCAACAATCTTAAAAAAGAAGAACAAAGTAGGAGGGATTAGAATACCTGATATTGAATGATATTACAAGGCCACTGTAATCAAAACAGTCTGGTACAGGCATAAGAACAGACACATAGATCAATGGAATAAAATAGAGGGCCCAGAAATAAACCCATGTCTCTATGGTCAATTAGTATTTGACAAAAGAGGCAGGAGCATACAATGGAGTAAAAATACCCTATTCAACAAATGGTGTTGGGAGAACTGGAATGGTAAAGGCTAAATAAATAAATAAATAAAACTAGACCACCAACTTACACCATATACCAGAATAAACTCCAGATGGATGAAAGACTTAAACACAAGCCTTGGTAGCATAAAAATCCTAGAGGAAATCATACACATTAAAATGTCAGTTATCCCATGAAGCAACATTTTTGCTGATATATTCTCTAGGGCAAGGGGGAGAAAGGAAAGAATAAACAGATGGGACTACATCAAATTAAAAAGCTTCTGCACAGTTAAAGAAAGTATCATCAAAATGAAAGGGGAACTAACTGTATGGGAGAATATATTTGCCACTAATACCTTGGACAAGGAGTTGATCTTCAAAATATATAAAGAATTTGGCTTGACACCAGGAAGACAAACAATCCAATTTTTAAAATGGGCAAGGACCTAAACACTTTGTCAAGGAGGACACTCAAAGGGCCCAAAGACATGAAAGGATGCTCAACGTCACTAGCCATCAGAGAGATGCAAATTAAAACCACAATAAGAACCCACCTCACGTCTGTCAGAATGGTCATAATTAACAAACCAACAAACAACAAGTGCTGACAAGGATGTGGAGAAAAGGGAACTCTGGTGGGAATGCTGATTGGTGCAGCCACTATGGAAAACAGTATGGAATTTCCTCAAAACACTAAAAATGGACCTGCCTTTTGATCCAGCAAGTCCACTGCTGGAATTATACCTTAAGAATCCTGAAATACCAATTCAAAAGAACCTATGCATCCCTAAATTCATAGCAGTGTTATTTATAATAGCCAAGTGCTGGAAACAGCCTAAGGGCCCATCAGTAAATGAATGGCTCCAAAAACTATCGTAAATTTACACAACAGAACACTATGTAGCAGAAAGTAGGAACTCCTATCTTTTGAGATAGCATAGATAGAACTGGTGAATATTATACTAAGTGAAATGAGTCAGGTGGCAAAAGACAAATACCATATAATCTCCCCTATAAGAGGAACCTAATGAACAAAACAAACAAATGAGCAAAATAGAACCAGAGGCATGGAAAAAGAGAAATAGAGTGACAGTAACTAGAGGACAGGAGGTAAGAGGTTAAGGAGAGAAAAAAGGGGAAGGGTCTAGTCACGGAACTAGTATAAATGACCCATGGACATGGACAACAGGTTGGGGGTTGTGAGAGTGGTGTGGTAAGTGGGGCAGGGGAAAGCAATGAGGGAAAATTTGGATAACTGTAATAGAACAACAATAATATAAAATAAAATTATAAAATAACAAAATAGTTTCTCAGAAAGTGGATCATTTTGCTATAGATCTTGGTTTTGATTTGCTTGTCATATTCATACCAGAATTGTTGAATTAATCAAAACTAAATTCTGAAATTATTCAATTAAAATAGACACTTCAAAGGAAAAAATATATTTGGAAATATGGTCATTGGAAAAAGCATTTGTGTTTATGGTGAAATAGGTGACATGTCATTTTTTTTGAGAGGCCACAGGAAATTTTAGGAATCAATTTGGCTTTCTATTAAAACTAAAGGGAGTACCAAAGGATTTTTTGTTATAATTTAAGGGAATGCTTAGCAATATCCATTTTAACTGCATAAAAGTAACTTGTGGAAAAAGCCACTTTATAATCAAATTGATTGTCAAACTTACTTATGTTACATATGTATTTACATTATTATCTAAATTGGAGGTTCTCAGAAAGGAAAATGCTGTCCTTTCAGAAGCCATTTTAGAAATGTACAAGGATGGGTTTAGAAATGTTTGAGGCGTGGTAATGCTGTCAGTTAGTAGATGGGGGCCCAGATGATGCATATCCTACAATGCACTGGGAAGACCTGTTGGACTTATCATGACTGTGCTGGTTATTACTTCCTTCTAATCTGTCAGATTTCTTTTTCTGTTTTAGGAGGACAAAAACTGAACTTGGAAGAGCTGGGCTGTAGCCCAGTTTTACCATAATCTACTTGTTTGATCTTGATCAAATCATTTCCTCTCTCTGGGTTTCAACCTTATTTGTAAAATTAAGTATTAGGCTAGGTAATCTTAGGTCCCTTCTGCTCTGAAAGTTTGATTCAGTCCTCTGTGACACACCTCTTTAAAAACCTGCTTGACTATTGGCAACTCTATATATGATTTGGTAGAAGACATCTCAAATATGCTGAGAAAGTGTAAGTTTAGAAACAGTGATATTAGTGAAAAATGTCACACAAGGAATTTAAAAATACCACAATTCAAGTTAGCAGAATAGATGAATTTCTGCTTAACAAAATCTAAATTTGTTTAAAACCTTCTTTTTAAAAGAACCTTGCTCTACAATAGAGCAAAAAGACTCATTAGGATATTAACAAAGAGACACACCTGGACCTCCTTAAGGAATAGGATGAGTCAGTAATTTGGCTCATGATCTGGACTGATGAGAACAGAAAACCTGAAGACTCGAAATTACACTGGTATCTATATTGATGACTGTACCTCTAAAAGGGCAAGCTATTTTGGTGACAAGTAAAAAAGCAGTTAAGTCACATACTGTTTTTCACACATGGTGGTTAAATAATTGGGTATTTGGAGATAGAGAGAACTTATAACTAACTGAATTTTTACATTTTTTACCTATGACTTTGACATAAAAAAGATGGAGCTGACTTTATAGTGTTGGCAATAGGCAAGTTTAAATCTAAGAGTTCTCAACTATAGATACCTTATTTCTCATCTTCTTATCTATAAAAATGCTCTGAGAGAATTCTATTGGTCAATGATGATGATAACTCTAAATTAAAGGCCAGACTGAAAAGAGCATTGCAGTTTTATTAAAGAAGAGAAAATTTTACTAAGACCCCACTATATGCCAGGCAAATATGACTTTTAATCCTCAGAATGACTTACAAGGTAAATATTGTAATTTCCATTTTATAGATGAAGAAACTGAGTCTTGAAGATGACTCATCCAAGATCACCTAATTGCTGAAGACAGCCTGAATCTTTCTGAATCCAATGTCCCCACTCTTCCCACAGAGCTACTAAGATACCCTTAGGTTAGCTGAAAATGGCCACTATGGTTAGCATTGCTATGTTTCCTGAATGCTCTAATCCAGGCATAGTTGGAAGTAAAAATTGCAAAGGTTGTGCAGCTTGTGTTTGGTTCTCTCCCTTCACTGTCTTCATTTTCTGCTTCCATGAAAGTCTGACTCTACTCCAGTCTTTGGTATCTCCAGGCTGCTGCCTAGGTGCTCACAGGCTTCTATAGCATCATCAGTATTGTCCTCAGTCAGGACAATGGCTCCTTCTCCAAGAATCCTGCCCCTGTCAAATTTCATCCCGCCCAAATTTCTTTCCTTAGACTCTATTCTCTGCAGGATGGTGTTGTGTGGTCATGGCTTTGCCAACTCAACTTCCTGCTACTAGGTTAGCTAACTAGTCTTCCAGGAGACTGAGTGAGTTTCTTAATCCAGATACAAATTGCTTAAGAATTTTCAAGAGAAGTTGGAGTGATATGGCTGATGTCAGAGTCTTGGTGAGTAAGCGGACTAAACACCTATCTGCCAGGGATATCAATATTTTTATGAAAATCAAAGTCTTAAGCTAGAAATTTTAGGCCAGTGAGTTTAAGGGAACAATACAGAGTGCTTTTGGGGGAGTCTCTAAAAACATATCCTACACTAGATCAAAGTTGCCCCTATAATAAATAGTTTTTTGATAAAAACAGGATCATGCTTCAAAGTTAATTTAACTGAAAAATAAGGAACGTTAGTGTTTTAGTGATAAGAATTCCAACATGATATAAACAGAAGCAACACAGGATTAGTACATGCATGGTCCCAATTCTGCACAGCAAAGGGTTTCCATTGTGCATAAAGAGCTTCTCTCAACCAACCAGTCTTTAGGTGCTTATTGAGTATTTGCTATATCCAAGGCTTTGTGCTGAGGTAAAGATACAGGATCCCACTAGTGTATAAAGGGCTTAACATAATTTAATATATTTACAAATATATTAAATGAATGAAGGATTTGTAGCAAGACATAGAATTGATATATGTATTATAATATTCATGTATTAGTGTTCACTTACTTAACAAATATTTATATGAGGGAAGACTGTTCCAGGTGCTGAAAGATGTAACTGAGATTCAGATATAGTCTGAACCTCAAGGACCATGGTCAGGAACTTGAACATGATGATCCCACTACAGTATGATCAAAACTGTGAAAAAAGAAAATCAGCCATCCAGGCAAGTTTTGACATGACAGCACACCATTGGCAGTTGGCCCCCAACTTGAGGTGATAAGGAAAGTATCATAGGAAAGGTACCCACATTGAGATCTTAAAGGATGAGGGAAGAGCCAAGAAATATGTGGAGATGCTGGGGCAAGAAGAACAGAGGGAGCAACGTGCACAAGGCCTGGGAACAAGAGAGGCTGGGACAGTCAATAGTTCATTATGGCAAGAAGCTGGAGTTCCAGGCATGGGGTACAGATTAGTTCATGAAGATATCTGAATGCATGCTAAGGAGCTTAGATGTGATCTTAGGGACAATAAGACTCTATTGATGGATTTTAATCACAGTAGACATTTCAATGATTACAATATGTTATATATGGGTTAACAAAGTAATTTTGCTTTTCTGGAAAATATAGTAGGCCAACAGGAATGCCTGAATCTAATAACCAAGTTATCATTAACATTTTGACTCATCTGTGGTGGTGAATGAGGCATAAATTGTTCAAATAGGTTCTTTCTTCCCTCCATGGAGATCTCTGTGGTGCGATTCCGCAAAGAATCAACAAAGGGCATTTCTGAACAAGAAGTGAGTAAAAGTCATAAAAAGACTTGAGTTAGAGTAGACATTTTGCAGCTGTTTCTGGCTGAAACCAGAAGTGGAAATTAAGCAGCTGACACATCTCTCCTTATAACTTTTATTAAGCAGACAACCTCCCTTCACCCCCACCACCCCTGTCTAACTCTGTGAACATTTTTTTAATGTGAAAGGGATTTTAAAATGTTTTAAAGTTAATAAAATATACAACTTGACCTGGTTAATCTGAACCAGTTTGCAAACTCCCTTTATATTTGGATAAAAAAATAAACCTTCAGATTAACCAACTCTTGGCAAATTCCCCACGTCTCCTGTTAGTGAATTCTTTACTAGTTACATTTCCGGCTCCCCAGACATGGGGATGAATTAAGACTGGAAGAAGCAGTCCTGGCTATAATTACATTAAGTATTTTTATTTTTATTTTCTTTGCAATAAGAAAAAGTGTGTTATAGTGTACAGATATGCCTAACGTGATATTTACTCTGACCTGCCAAATTAGTTTGGGGCTTTGCCCCAACTCCTTAATTCTGATAATAACAGAACACTTGACTAAAGGTACTTTCTACACAGTTGGTGATTACAGATTTTGTCATCCCTTTAGATAAGGGATGGTGCTGCTGGCTAGACAAATTGAAGGGTGGAGGTGGGCTACACAAGAAGGCTCAAAGAAGTTGAATCAATCCAAGTTTGCAAACTCCAGCTTTAATATTGCCTCTGTTCTTAAGAAACCAGGATCTCGTGAACAAGAGAGGGAAAGGGCACTCTGGAAAGGATTGTCATCCTAGAGTTGGTGGGTAGTCAAATGCCCCTCTCATCTCTGCCCTACCATCTGTCCATCCAACTTTGCCTCATGACTCACCTTTTCCAGAAATCTTTCTTGATGAATCTTCCACCTCAACATTTTCACAGGGTTATTGTAATTCAAATGATATGGTATTTCTTTTTAGTTTAGGTTTCTTTAATTCTCCCTTATGTAGTTTTCTCCTTTCAACTGCTCCACATCTTTTGCCTTTCTCTTGGCATTGCCTTCACCCCATTCATGCAGCATGCATTTGATATTTTGCTAAAGACATTATGAAAAAACTTAATGCTCAAAAAGAGAAAATGTGTAATGCCAAGCACCCAGGTACCCTGAAAGCAAATTTTCCCTGCATAATCACATTTATTACTCTCATAAAATATAACAGTATCCTTATTGCTTTTGGCAATAAAAAGAAAGCCTCTGATGTATACCTTTCCTTCCACACCTCGCACACTTAACTATTAAGGGAGTTCTAAATAGAGGGGTAGAAAGACATGGAAAAGGCCAGATTCTTCCAGTGGGAGCCAAATGACTCAGAGTGTGGAAGTTGGATTCTGAACTTAAAGTGGACTGGGAAAACATGAACCTTTATATCTTAAGTGTGACCCACTGGCCCCTCCAGTGTTATGAAATGTAGTCCTCCTTTCAAAGTCTGCCCCTAGTCTTTCCGTAAGGGAAAGTAGTTTGAAGTTTATTTTCAAAGTTCTTAAGTGTAAAAATAAACAAGCATTCAGTCAATGGGGTCCCTGATGCCTCCCTATACCACAACATATTTTTGAGTCATAAATCATGGCTCTGACAGGTCTATGATGATGCATTGTGTTAATACATCATAATGACAATGCTGATGATGTATTAGAGCAATATATTCTGAAAGCCTATCACTTTAGAATTCTGTGTTTATAGATAACAAAGGAAGGAGTTGAGGGTGGCAACACTGAGAAAGAGGGAGGCCCACGGGAGGGTTCAGGATGATAAACATCTTTTTCTCACAAAACAAGAAACAAAAAGGGAAACCAATAGCTTCTACCTCCCAAGCAAAAATGCCTTTCCTCTCCCCATAGAGGTGTCATGGATGTACTTCTGAAGATGTGCATATACTCTGGTAACTGCAGTTCACATGATATCAGACTCTGGCAGGACCAGACTATATGCAGTCTCAGCCACACCTCCAGACTTTGAGATGAATGAAATATACTATTTGTACACAAAAAGAGGAACCCTGTTCTGGGTGAGCCCAGTTGACCACGTGTGCATGCGTATGTGTACTAACATTCACAGTCCTTATCGTTCCCTTCCACCACCACCCCTAGGACTCTGGAACAGGATGGGTTCTATGAATAGCCTGAGATTAATATCACAACCATTTCATTTGACCGCCATTCACTGCTACAACAGACTGGGTCTCAGCATTCAGTACACCTGGCCATCATACTAGCCCAAGCTCTAATTACATATCAGCCTCTCTTTTAAACTACTCCAGTAGAGCTTTTTCCCACTTTTTTCAAGAGATCATTTATAATGATGTGACAATTATAAAAGCAGTCCTCTGGTTTAGTTTATAGTCCTGCCTATGAAATATAGAGGTTATGTTGTCTGGAATTCCTGTCATAGCATATCTATCAAACCTTCAGTTGTCTGTCATTTCCAGTCAACCCATAATTGGCATGGACATTCTTTAACTCATCTCAATTAAGTTTTAAGGTGTTCCTGAAAAAATAAAACAGAGAAAACAAACAAACAAAAGAGAAAAGAAAGAAAAAATAAGTCAAGTTGAAAGACAAAAGTCATTTAGAAGTACAATTGAAGTATTGAAAGAAAGTAGAACTCAGTGGAATTAATATATCTTTGGTTAGGCAATAGGCTTAAACCTATTTTTATGTCACTAAAAAGTAATTTAAGAATTTAAGTTAGATTATAAACTGGCTTGTATAGTAGACTCAAATAAGTCCATATTAAGGATAAGCAAGTTCTAAAATTCAAATGACAAATGAGTTTACTAAAAGCACAAATAAGTACATTCTTAAACAAACAAACAAACAAAAAAACCCAGCATTTCTCCCAACAAATTGTAGAATTCAAATTTTGCCAAAGAAAGGCAAGTGTCTACATATGATAAGTGAAGTTTTGATGCATATAAAGTCAGGCGAAAAAGAAGATAATTATTTGTTGGCATTATTCAATACTACACCAACATATTTTATGAGTGCATATTCTGCTGCACATGGAGTCTATTTCTTTTCTTTCTTTTTTTTTTTTTTAAAGATTTTATTTAATTATTTTTAGAAAGAGGGGAAGGGAGAAAGGCAGAGAGGGAGAGAGACATCAATGTATGGTTGCGTTTCATCTGCCTCCAGCCACAGACCTGACTGGAGACCTGGTTTGCAACCTGCTTATGTGCCCTGGCTGGGGAATCGAACCTGGGACCTTTGGGTTCTCAGGCCGGCACCTTATCCACTGTGCTACCAGCCAGGGCCGGAGTCTATTTCTTATGGGCTTGCATATGGTCTGTTTCCCCATGGACTTGCTATACAGATATGGATAGGGACTACTGCTTACACCCTCCATGCTATGTCTCTGTTTCCAGTGTGTAAGTCCTTAATGCATTTCTATTTCTGAGGATGATGTTTATGTTTTTAAAATTATACATTTTGATGTCTTTCTTGACTTACCCTTCCAATCTCCAAATGTGAGAATTTTCAAGTGTGCTTTTGAGAACATCTATTCAATAAAAAATGATATTAGATGGCTTTATGGAGATAACCAGTTATCAGGACCAAAGTGTGTACTTAAATACTCCCAGATATTTTCTCAGGCAGTTTCTGACAGCAAGTGTGGCAGTCCTAGGCAGGAGGAACTTTGCTACCATCACTGAGTGATAAGGAATCATTAGGTCAAATGCCTGATCTCTCATAAAATATCTTACAGCCTGACAGAGTGAGTGTCTGGAAAGGGGCATTAACTATCAGAGCTCACCAGACATGACTCCTTCCAGCCTGAGCAGGCTCTACTGACCATCAGCTTAGATGGCTATTGCTGTCCAGTGAATTTTAAGGTTTCTGTAAAGACTGATGACAAAAACCCAAGGGGCTCGTGGCAAGCCTCCAGATCTTTGAAGATCCTCAGCTCTCAGACCAGTGGGAATGTTTGTTGCTCTTGGCCTTGAAGCCAGTCTGTCCCACACTCAAACGGAGCATCTGGAGAAAACACAATTTCCAAGAACTGTTCCCAAAGGTCATATCTATCTCTCCATTACCAGAATAAAAATATCCCAGTTACTCCAAAGTACCCAGCTAATGAAAAGCTGTCTTATTTGGCCCAGCTGGATTAGCCTGATGATCTAGAGGTCAACTTTCTCCTGCTCTCTTACATCTCACATCAAATCAAGGGCATGGACTACTTAAACATATGCTGAAATAATTCTCCTTGTTGTCATTCCCCAGGATTCACAAATCATTTTTGCTCTTATAAATCTACATGGCATTAATGCATGAGTCCCAGTGGATGGTAACATGGGCAAACAAGGAGAAAAGCTTCCTTTTCCTGCTGCAGGGCCATCAAACTTGCCCCCGTTTCCTTATCTATAAAATAAAGATTTGCATTATTAGATGAGAACTAAGTTATTTTAAGCACTAGCTTACATTTAAAGGGTACTTGATCGGGAGACGATACATTTTATTTTTTTTCCCTCACAATCAGAAACACATTCCAAGGTACTCAGTCCCTAAGCAGTCCCTGGCAAGCCAAATTTCCCCAACCTGTCTTTAGTGAAATGTTTTATTCATTAATTTAGAATTACTATGGGATCATTCATATCTACCAAGATGGCCACAACCTGTCGTTGCTCTACCAGAATTCTATGTTGTAATTCTTCATCAAGGTGCCAGAATTCTAGTTATGCCTGCTACTTGGGGGAATCCAATCTTTAAACATTAGCTTGAACACTACTGCCTGCCCATGTTCCTGTCTTGTATCCTGAGAAATGAACTCAACCAAGAAGTTCCTTTTCTCAGGTTATTGTTGAAATATTTCCTTGGTATGTTACTGTAGTGGGGAGGGAAAAAATGTTTCATAAAATCCATGTTGCCTCCTCAGAATGGTGGATTCCTGACCTGTAGGGTCTTTTTGCTTTGCCAAAAGAATCAATGAGTCAATCCTCAAAACTTTGAAAGTGAGTTTGAAAGAGAAATAAGAAGAATGTGGGGTTTCTGGGGCAACCTTCAGGGCCACAGGAAACAGAACAAGATAGTTGGATAATAACAGGTTGGGGATACAAAATAGGAAAAATGGATCAGGAAAATGTCCTCAGTGGTAGGGTGTTCTGAGGCCTGTAAAACAGGGGACTGTCTCTATTTGCAGTCTGTTTTGCTGTGACAGAAATCTCCTCCTCTCTTCCCTACTCCATATTCCATTTTGAATGCAGTCTCTGTGTGTGCACATAAATATCATGCAATGATTGTAGGGATCAAGGAAGCAGCTGAGTTTCTCATTTAGATCCTTGTGGAAATGGCAGGGCCAGAATGGCAAGATAACCCATAAATTGAACTTATTCAGGAAAAAAGGGAATTCAGATTCAGAGATAACCAAGAGAATGCAACCTCTTAGAATTTGCAGAAATCTTGGGGACTCCTTTAGACTCCCACACGCTATGGAATGTAAAGTTTGAAACAATCTTATCTAGGTTGTAGAGGGCAGGAAGATCCCAGCTGACATCTGGGTTCCATTAAGGGCAAGGATTTTTATTACACTGGCATCATGAATTAACCTAATCTCCTTATATCTGACTTTATCTGACTGTGGCAATATTTTGTGGAATAAGATAAGCCCTGGGACATAACGTGGATGATAACAAGAGAATTCATGACTCAGTTTTGCTCATTGGGTTCTGACCTTGTCCTCCCTTGCCACTCCCTTCCAATACACAAAAAGAACAAACCCCTGGATTACCATTTTTACTTTTACCCCAACTCTGAATTCAGGAGAAATAGTTAACCCACTCTTATGCGAGTTGAAATGTGATTTCCTTCCTCCACATGGATCCCCATTTTGAGTCATTACCCTCATCCCAATTTCCTTGTCATGGATTCTGTTGTCTGCCTTAGGGTTCAGTTAGCCTCAAACCCAGCCCCTCCTCTCCAAACAGGGGTCTTTGCTTCCTCTTATATCTTCAGTGAACCACAGTGACCTTTAAGGCTGATGCAGGTGCTTTGGGAGACCAGTTCATCAAGTGCTGCAGACAGCAAGGGCTGGGGTGAGCCATCAGCCCCTCAAAACCATGGTCTACAACTGCCCTGGACCAGATTAGTAATGGTGACCTGGAGGTGAAAGGCTATGTATTCCATTACCAGTCTCCTGAGTAATCTGCCTAATTCAGGATCCTTTCATTTAATTGAAACATTATTTTCTCTCTGTTAGCCAGGGCACTCAAGCTGGTAGAGCAGTGTTAATCTTTCTGCTGATTTCCATCTTTGCAGAATTACCTTTCTAGCAATTAGACCTACTGGTATAAATTTGCCTTGCTCCTTCCTGGGGTTCAATGTTAAAATGGAAATCTCCAAGCTCAACACGTTTTCCTCCAGGTTGCCCAGGGCAGGTATTAATTAACTGGGGTGTTATGAAAAGGTTGAGCTTGAAAAGCCAAGTAGGAGAATTCTTCTCTTGGGATGTAGTTGCAGCCAGTAGAAGAACTAAAGAGGGTGAGACCTGGCTGGAGAAGAATCACATTTAAAGTCAAGTGCAATGTTGTGCTATTAGTGAACTAGGGAGCAAAACATGGTTATTCTGAAATTACCTTATAGCTTTCAAGTAACAAAATCTTCTGCATCTTTTGTTGAAAGCTGAGCATAGTTTATTTGTGAACACTCTTTAAGACATGCAGGGTCACAATGACCAGCTATCTCAGTTTGTCTGGATCTGAGGCATTCCTGAGACCAGGGTGTTTCAAGTTCTGGGCAAACAGGAATAAACTCGTCATCCTATTAAAGTCCAAGCTTTGATAAAGGTGTATGAGTCAGTTGATTTCTCATATTTCTTGCTAAATTCAAGGATGAGTTGTTTATGCCTACTATATGCACCCTGAAATTTAACCTTTTCTGAAATCTGGCATCTACATCTTGAGAACCTAGATTTTCAAAGTTATTAGGACTGTTAGTTGTCAAATCCAGTGGCATTCTCTTAGACCTGGCCCTCTCTCTGAAATTAGACACCACTTAACACATTGCCTTTTCAAAATGCTCTCTCTGTTAGACTTCTGAGTACTTAATATTTGTGATTCTTAATATTTCTGTTAGAAGTTCCTTCTAACAACTTTTTCTTGATTGCTTCAATTTCCTCCTTCATCTCTGTTCTCTCTTTGCAGTTAATTCTGCAGACACCGGACTGGTCATTTACCTGTCACCTCTCAGTCCTACACTTTCACATTCTGCCCTATGATGCCAGGGATGGTAGCTGGCAAAATCTTACTTTCCTGGGCTGGGTTAGTAGAGCAGAAAGCAGGAGAACGTTAGAAGCTCCTTCTCCTGTTCCTGCAGTGAGAGGGTCACTCACAGTTGCTGGCTGCATGCTGTGGCACTAGTAGCATATGGTGGTGATTCTAGTCTTCAGTAGCACTAGCAAGGGGGTACCCTCCTTGGTCAATGTGTGTTCAGAAGTTAACTTTAATAGCTTCTTCAGTGATACAGAAGCCCATGAGGCTTGCTGCCCATGAAGCTTTCAATTATTAATAGTGTATAAAAGACTAAACTTCAGACTTGCAGAAGAACACTTTCAGGACCTAGCTCGGTGATGTACAGTAGTCTACACTATGTTAAGCATCTTCTGACAGACCTCAATTGTTCCTCCTGCTTACTAGAAAAACTAGTAAGCAGCGACAGAACAGTCCTTCCAGTTATTTATATTTGCCTTTCTCTTGCTTCTAAAGCCTAATCAGTTTTCAGATTTTATTTTTTTTGTATAAAATCAAGGTATTTCAAATCTTTCTCTTTGGCTCCTTTCTCTAATTTTGGCCCCATAACCTCATGTGTGAACATCTTTCTCATTTACTAAGACATGCTATTAATACCTGCTCCTCTAAAAAAAGTGACTGCCTTGCATAAGATACTTTATGTATATGATTCCTAAACATTGTGATGACTCAGGGATGGGTGCTTTCTCCTCTTATAGATGGAGCAATTGAAGCTCAGAGAGGTTACTTAACTTTCCAAAGGTTGTACAGGTGTTAAGTGGAAGAGCCTGAATATGAACCTAGGTCCTTCTAACTCCAGAGCCAATGCCTCTTCCTTCAGTTACTCCTTTTCTACTTTCTTTAACTTCAAATTAATTTGCACGTAACTAGCCTGGATAATATTTCTAATTTTTAAAAACTGACCAATAGTTATAATCCAATCAGTATTTATTAAATAAGATGTGCATACTATTCCTTTAATTAAACACATCCTATAACATTTTAACCACTTTATGGAGGTATAAGTGATAAAATAAAATAAATATATTTTATCATTTAACCATATCACATATTAAAAGTTTATAATATAAAATTTTTGACATACACTTATGGAATCATTACCATAATCAAGATAATAAAAGTATATATCACTTCCAAGTTTCCTCATGCTTCTTCATAATTTCTTATTCCCACCCTCCTTCAGTCTCACCCCTCAGTATATCCCCTACCAATTCCCAGAAAATCACTGATATGCTTCCTACCATGAGAGTTTGTGTTTTCTAGAATTTATATAAATGTGATCATACAGTGTGTACTCTTTCTTCTCCAGCTTCTCATTCAGCATAATTATTTTCAGATTCATCCATGTTATTACATGTATCATTACTATTGCTCAGTATGTTCCATTATATGAATATACTACAAGTTGTTCATTCATTCATCAGATAATGGACACTTAAGTTTTCAGTTTTTAGCTATTACAAATAAAGTTGCTATGAACATGCACGTATAATATGTCTTTGTCTAGGCATATGCTTTTATTTCTCTTGGAAAAATGTCTAGGAATGGCATGGATGAGTCATGTGGTAGTTGTATGGTTAACTTTTTAAGAGACTGGCAAACTGTTTCTACAGTGGTTGTATTATTTTACACTTCCACCAGCCATCTATGGTTGCTCCACATTCTTGCCAATGCTTGGTAGGACTTGTCTTTTTAATATTAGCCATTCTAAATGGTAAAGTAGTAATTCATCATGGCTTGAATTTGCATTTCTCTCATGACAAATGATGTTGAGCATTTTAGTGTGTTTTTGCCATGGGTCAAAATCTGTTGACCAATTGTTCTTTGATATTTTATTCTTGAATTAGAGATTGTTTTTTAATATTGTGGCTCTAAATTCTATATGTGGTTTGCAGATATTTTAATCTAGTCTACATCTTTTCATTCATCATATTTTTAAAATAGCAATATGTTTAAGTTTTGACAAAGTCCAATTTATCAAATCTTTGCTTAGTGGATTTTATTTCGGTTTTATATCTAAGAAATCTAAGCCTAACACAAGCTCACAAAATTTTTCCCATATTTTTTTCTTAGAAATTTTAAATTTATATCTGTAATCCACTTTGAGTTAATATTTGTATATAATGCATAGTATTGATCAAGGTTCATTTATTTATTTATTTATTTTTATTTAAAATATTTTATTTATTATTTCCAGAGAGAGGGGTAGGGAGAAAGGCAGAGAAGGAGAGAGATATCTATGCATGGTTGCCTTTCTCCTGCCTCCAGCTACAGACCTAGCTGGAGACCTGGCTTGCAACCTGGTTAGGTACCATGCCTGGGAATCAAACCAGCAACCTTTGGGTTTGCAGGACAGTGCCTATCCACTGAGCCACCAGGCAGGGCAAGGTTTATTTTTTTATAAACATATATACAATCCTTTTGACACCATTTGTTGAAAGGTCTGTTTATTTTCTGTTGAATTGACTTTCTACCTTTGTTCAAAATTAACTAAATATATATTTCTAAAATCTAAATGCTGGTTTTAAAACTCTCTTTTCAATGATTTATTTGTTTATGTCAATGACAATGGAGTGATTAATGTAGCTTTTGAATAAATCTTTAAAATATATTTTATTAATTTTTAGAGAGAGGGGAATGAAGGAAGAAAGAGAGGGAGAGAAACATTGATGTGAGAGAGAAACATTGGTTGGCTGCCTCTTGCATATTCCCCTACTGGGGATGAACCCACAACCCAGGTGCATGCCCTGACCAGGAGTCACACTGGCAACCTTTTGCTGTGCTGGATGACTGTTACGACTGAGCCACCCCCATCAGGGATGAATAAATCTTGAAGTTAGTAACTGTAGGTTGTTCAACTTTGTTTATCTTTTGAAAAGTTGTCTGGGCTATTTTAGGTATTTTGCAGTTTGATATGAATTTGAGAATCAGTTGACCAGTTTCTATAAAATCTTGCTAGGGTTTTATTTGGATTATATTGAATCTACAGATAAGCTAGGGTAGAATTGACTTCTTGATAATACTGAGCCTTTCAATCTATGAACATGGCATGTCTCACCATTTACTTAGGTCTTCTTTAGTTTCTCATAGAATTGTCTCATACATTTTATTTTATTGACTTATTTTTAATATTTATTTATTTATTTATTTTAAAGATTTTAGTTATTTTTTCAGAAAGTAGGTAAGGGAGAGAGACAGAGAGGGAGAGAAACATCAATGTATGGTTGCCTTTCACCTGCCTCCAGCTACAGACCTGGCTGGAGACCTGGCTTGCAACCTGGTTATGTTGCCCTGGCTGGGAATCAAACCAGTGACCTTTGGGTTCGCAGGCCAGCACCCTACCCACTGTGCCACTAGCCAGGTCTGTCTCATAAATTTTCATGTGTAGATTTTAAATACCTTTTGTCAGGTTTTTCCATACGTGTTTTTATATACTTTGATGCTATATAAGTGACATTAATTTTAAAAATTTAGTTTCTGACTTCATGGTTAGTCTATAGAAATGCAACTGATTTTTATTTTATAACCTGTAACCATGCTAAATTCATTTATTAATTTAGTGGGGGTTTTTAGGAGATTTCATAGGCTTTGTACATGGACTGTTGTGTGTTTTTTTTTTTTTAAAGAGTTTTTGTCATTTAAAAAAATAACATTTTATTCATTATTTTTGGAGAGGAGGGCAGGGAGGGAAGAAGAAAGGGAGAAAAACATCAGTGTATGGTTGCCTTTCACCTGACTCCAGCCACAGACCTGGCTGGAGACCTGGCTTGCAACCTGGTTATGTGCCCTGGCTGGGAATTGAACCAGCGGCCTTTGGGTTCATAGGCTAGCACCCTTCCACTGAGCCACCAGTCAGAGTTTCTATGTGGACCGTTTTATCATCTTCTAATAAAGAGAGTTTTATTTCTTCCTTCCTAGTATGGATGCCCTTTTCTTACCTTATTCAACTGTCTAGAATGCTCAATATTGTGGTAAGTGGAAGTGGTGAGAATGGACATTCTTATTTTGTTCTGATTTTAGGGGAAAAAATACCTCCAGTTTTTTAGCATTCAATGTGTTTTTTGTTACATTTTTAAAAAACTTTAATTAAATTTATTAGAGCAACATTGGTTACTAAAATTATATAGGTTTAAAGTGCACAATTCAATAATACATAATCTTTATTTGCATTGTGTGTTTATCATTCATTCAAAGTAAAATCTAGAAACAAAAAGGAACTTAAACCTGATGAAAGGAAAATATTTAAAAACCTGTGTTTTAAAAATCTACAATATAGGTTTTTAATAGTTTCCTGATAGATTTTTAATTGTTTCCTTTTATCAAGTTGAGAAAGTTCCTTTTTGTTTCCAGTTTATTAAGAACTTTTATTATATATGATGTACTGCCATAATTATGATTGGGCTTTCTCAAATACTTTTGTTCCTTCAATTTTTGGTTTTTGAATTTCAAAAGCCTATGTTCCATGGCCATGAGAAGACCATATACATATATGTGTATGTATTTATATAATAGATTGTGGAGATGTATTCATTGCTTTCTTACCCATCCTAGTCTTTCTGGATTTGCTCAAAAGAAAGAAAGATAAATAAGGCAGAAAAAGAAACCAGACCTGCAAGAACTTTCTGGGAAGTGGTTGCTTTTCCTTCTATCTTCTAATCCAATGTCTAGGTACTCACCAGAACCAAGCGCTGGCCAGTGTTCTAATTTTTAAAAAGATTTTATTTATTATTTCCAGAGAGAGAGGAAGGGAGAAAGGCAGAGAGGGAGAGAAACATCAGTGTATGGTTGCCTTTTACCTGCCTCCAGGATGGCTTGCAACCTGGTTATGTGGCCTGGCTGGGGAATCAAACCAGCTACCTTTGGGTTCGCAGGCTGGTACCTTATCCACTGTGCTACCAGCCAGGGCAAATTTTTAATTAACTAATTAATTATTTAATTAAGTTATAATTTTATGCCTTTGTTACTTGTTAGTATTTTTATTGTTATTCACTGTATTAATTTATCAGTTAAGTGAATTTTTGCTTTTATTTTTATTTAATACCACCTAGTTTTTCATTATTTGCTTTAAAATATAAACCTTTTGATTTAAAATAATTTTTAATATTTGATCAATTTTGAATCTGATTATTTTATTATTTACAGTTATTGTTAACTTATTTTAAAACCTCAAGAAAGAAGCACTAATTTGAGACTCCCAGTCAAAATGGAGGCATAGATAGACATGCTTCACCTACTTGCACAACCATCTAAAGGATCACAACTAACCTCAAAACAAAAAACACCCAGAACTGCCAGAAAATTGAACTGTATGCAAGTCCAATAACCAAGAATTTAAAGAAGCCATATTTATCCAGCTGAGTAAGAGGAACAGAGACAGGGGGATGGGGTGAAGTGGACGTGGTTTGGTGGTGGTGGTGGTGGTGGCAGCGGCAGCTGACAAAATAGGAGATCCCACATTCATGGGTGGTGGAGAAAAATCAGGAGGGCTACCTTGGGAGGGAGCAATCCTAGTCCCAAGGCCAGGCCTTGGAGAGCAGGGTTCCAACACTGGGAAAATAAAGCTGCATACCCTCTGGCTATAAAAACCAGTGGGGGGTGGGATGGCAGAAGAAATTGGCAGTCTCTCAAGAGGGTCCTTTTAAAGGACCTACATGGTTCTAGAACATATACGCACACCCACCCACTTTGGGAACTGCCACAAGGGCAATGAGTAGCGGGGTGCCAGGGCCATCTGAGATGAGGGTGGAGTGACTGGAAATGGCGGGAGTATCAAGCAAGCCTCCAGCAGCCAGGCAGAAGCATTGTCCTTTCTCTGACCTTTTTCTCACATATAGAGTCACAAAGCAGTGAAGTAGGTTGACCCACCCTGGAGAATACCTAAGACTCTGCTCCATATAACTTAATAAGTGAGCTAAGACAGAGTTAAAGCAGCTCTAACTAATACACAGAAACAAACACAGAGAGGCTGCCAAGTTGAGGAGACAAAGAAATATGGCCCAAATGAAAGAACAGAACAAAACCCCAGAAAAAGAACTAAACAAAACAGAAATAGCCAACCTGTCAGATGCAGAGTTCAAAACACTGGTTATAAGAATGCTGAGAGAACTCATTGAGTACAGCAAAAGCAGAATTGAAGTAATGAAGATTATACTAAGTAAAGTAAAGGAAAATCATCAGGGAACCAACAATGAAGGGATGGAAGCTGGAGTTTATATCAATGATTTGGAACATAAGAAATAAACATTTGTCCAGAACAGAATGAAGGAAAAAAGTATTTAAAAAAGTGAACAGGGAATAAGAAGACTCTGGAACATTTCTAAAATTGCCAACATCTGGATTGTAGGGATGCCAGAAGGAGAAGAGGAAGAGCAAGAAATTTAAAACTTATAGCCCTGGCTGGTGGCACAGTGGATAAGATGCCAACCTGTGAACCCCAAGGTCACTGGTTCAATTTCCAGTGAAAGCACATAACCAGGTTGCAGACTAGGTCTCCAGCCAGGTCTGTGGCTGGAGGCAGGTGAAAAGCAGTCATACATTGATATCTCTCTCTCTCTCTCTGCCTCTCTCCTTCCCCCTCTCTCTGGAAATGAAAACTGAAATCTTTAAAAAAAAAAATTAAAAACTTGTTTGAAAACATAGTGAAAGAAAACTTCCCAAATTTGGCAAACAATATAGACATACAAGTCCAGGAAGCACAGAGAGTACCAAACAGAGAGTTGGACCCAAAAAAGGAACACACTAAGACACATCATAATTAAAATGCCAAGGGTTAAAGATAAAGAATGTTTAAAGCAACAAGAGAAAAGTAGAGAGTTATTATAAAGGAGTTTCCATAAGACTGTCAGTTGGTTTCTCAAAGGGTATTTTGCAGGCTAGAAGGGACTGGCAAGAAGTATTCAAAGTGATGAAAAGCAAGAACCTACAACCAAGGTTACTCTATCCAGCAAAGTTATTATTTAGAATGGAAGGGCAAATAAAGTGCTTCCCAGACAAGGTAAATCTAAAGAAGTTCATCACCACCAAGCCCTTATTGTATGAAAATTAAAGGGACTTATTTAAGAAAAAGAAGATAAAAACTATGAATGTTAAAATGACAACAGACTCACAACTATCAACAACTGAATCTAAAAAACAAAAACAAACTAAGCAAACAACTAGAACAGGAACAGAATCATAGATATGGAGATCATTTGAAGGGTTATCAACTAAGAGGAAGAAGGGTGAGAATGAAGGAAAAGGTACAGAGATTAAGAAGCATGATTAGTAGGTACAAAATAGACAAGGGGGTGTTAAGTGTAGTATGAAAAATGGAGAAATCAGGCCCTGACTGGTGGCCCAGTGGATAAGTGGTCAGCCTGTGAACCCAAAGGTCACTGGTTTGATTCCCCATCCAGGGCATATATGCAGGTTGCAAGCCAGGTCTCCAGCCAGGTCCATAGCTGGAGGCAGGTGAAAGGCAACCATACATTGATGTCTCTCTCCCTCTCTGCTTCTCTCCTTTCCCCTTTCTCTAAAAGTAACAAATAAAATCTTTAAATTAAAAAAAAAAATGGAGAAATCAAAAAACTTACATGCACGACCCATGGACATAAACTAGGGGGATTGCTGGAGGGAAGTGGGCACCAGGTGGAGGGAACTAAAGGGAAAATTGGACCAACTGTAATAGCATAATCAATAAAATATACTTTTAAAAAATCAGTGATTTGAGGCTAACTTCTGTGAGAATTATCAATAAATTCCAGGATGGCTGGGAGATTTCCCCCCTGCAGCTCTTTAGTTGCTTTTTCAAACTCATTCCAATATTCCTCAGGGCTGTAGTATTTTAAGAAGCAGTGTTCAAATTGTGTTTTGTGTAAATGTCAGGTGGCAACTGCTCCAGGAATTCCATTCACATACAATAAATGTGAGTAATATTCCCAGAATTTGTACAAAACTGATACTGCCCACCTTGCAAAGATGGTACATAGAGTTCTGAAGTTTTTTAACTAAATAAAACAATAGCTGCATTGGCCAATCTCTCTTTCTGGAGAGCACATTAATCCTGCATTCACTCATGGCACAGCTGAACCATTGAAACAACATGTCTTTTCATATCGCAAATCATCCAATCCCCTATAAGGATATGAATTATTTAAATTGATGATGTCTATTCAGTACAACTACAGAACATCAGGTAAATATATGGTTGCATAATAAAAGAAGAAATTGTGTAGGAAGGTTCCAGCCAGACAGTAATCCCTCAAATAATCCCTTCATTTTTCAAATTTCATACTACTTATAACTTGTAAATATTTAAATATTATT
Organism: Noctilio leporinus; assembly: GCA_004026585.1. Taxonomy (NCBI): domain Eukaryota; kingdom Metazoa; phylum Chordata; class Mammalia; order Chiroptera; family Noctilionidae; genus Noctilio; species Noctilio leporinus. The sequence continues at coordinate 585,687 of PVIW01000148.1, forward strand.
TCCATTTTAAAAAGTAGATAAACATAGACTATATAACAAGTGAAAATAAAGAACAAAAGTAGAAAATGAAAATGAAATAACATATGTTACTTAAGTTTCATTCAGATAATGATGGAAATTGTCTTAAAAGAAAGCAGCTGTCATGGATACTTTTGCTAGGTAAGATTTTAGGAAATGTCTCTAAGTGTGTAGCCTAAAGGCAAAAGAGAAGTTCACCAGAGCTATAATTAAGATTAATAGCATTGCCCAGATGAAACTGGCTATACCTGTGATAAACAATCAACTATAAACAAACAAAAGAGAATTTCATCAAATATTTGCCCAGCTTCACCCATAACCATAAACTATAGTCTCCTACAGAGCACCTCTTAGTACAAGTGAACTGAGGATAGGTTTCCCTTCTTTTGCTCAATTTCCTAAAATGGAAGACAATGCTAACAGACAATGTGGGCAAAGTAATTTGATCAACATTCACGACTTCCTTTGTAGCACTTATGGCCTTGAGTCCAATGAGATCCTTGGCAAGTCAACTTTCCCAATACCCTTCACCCCTGTAAAGACTCTATCCCCTCTGTAGGACCTATCTAACGGATCCCTCTTTAAATGTTAATACTTTACACTTTTCTTGCAATTTTATCCTTTTTCAAGTGGCTATGACTCTGTGTTAGGGACTGTGAAAGATATACTAGAGATGAATCATGAGGTTCTTGCCCTTCAGAAATGTGCAGTAGTGATGGACAGAAAGATTTTCATATAGAGAAGTAATAGAATCAAGTGGGAAATATTCTGTAACCCATGGGAAACTATTTAAAAAGTAGGATATGAGCTGGGAGGATCAAGGAAGGTTTTCTAGAAGAACTGATGATTGGTATGTCCTGGAGGGCTGATACATTTCTGATCACCAGGAACACTCTAAATGTGACACCCTGTCACTAGTTCATTCTAAGCACCATGTAAGAAAGCCAGCATATTCCAAAATAGTAGCATTCATTTCTGCTTTTTCCCCTATGTTCTTATCCTTAAAGTCTTAATAACAATAACAAGGAAGAGCAGGTTGTGATGTGTTTGTTTTTATGATCATCTTATTTATTCCTCCAACACTCAGTCTGTAGTATGGTCACAGTTTGAACAGAGTTTATATCCAGGAAAAGATACCAAGTGTCCCTTATCTTACTCATTAGATTCTATGGTGATTGGATTATTTTACTATATTTAATTCATTCTCATGAGAACTTTTTAATTTAACAAATGTTTACTGTACAAGAAAGTGTTATGGAGCCCTGGCTGGTGGCTCAGTGGATAAGGCGCCGGCCTGCGAACCCAAAGGTTGCAGGTTCGATTCCCCAGCCAGGGCACATAACCAGGTTGCAAGCCAGGTCTCCAGTCAGGTCTGTGGCTGGAGGCAGGTGAAAATCAACCATACATTGATGTCTCTCTCACTTTCTGCCTCTCTCCTCTCCCTTCCCCTCTTTCTGAAAATAATGAAATAAAATCTTAAAAAAAAAAAAAAAAAAAAGAAAGTGTTATGGGCCTAGGGAACAAAAACAAGCAATATCCCTGTCCTCAATGGTGGGAGGAAACAATATAGAAATAAATATCTGTCTATCTATCTATCTGTCATCTATCACCTCTCTATCAATGTTTAAAGAATAGAATATGGTGCAATGCTATGCAATATGTAACTATATTATATAAATTTATAAACAAATACCTATATTTATATCTGTGTATAAACACTTATTTAAATATCTGTAGTAATAAGATAAAGAAAACCAAAGCAAGGAAATAGAGTAAGGATAGGGGGGTAGATTCTAAATCCCATGGCCAGGAAAGGCCTCACCAAGAAGGCAACATTTGAGCATTGACTTAAAAGAGGTATGGAGAAAGAGGGACCAGTAAGTGAAATGGCCCTGAGTTAGAAATATGTTTGGTATGTTCAAGGAAATTGAATTCACATTGTGAAAGAATTGTATAATCTGCTATGTGGGGAATAGATTGTAGAGGGGCAAGTAGAGAAATACAGAATCTAATTAGGAGGCTGCAAGAAGGAAGCAAGAGAGTGTGATGGCTTGGACCAGTGGGATAGTGGTAGATAATATATATACATATATATTTTGGTCCTAAGATTCCTTTTATAAAATGTTTTAACACCTCCTGATATTGGAATGTGTCTTCTAATTAGTGAGGGCCTCTTATCATCACTGCGGGCCAGGAAGCCTACAGATGTAGTTGCCATTTATCTGTACATGCATACACTTGATTTGCCATTTTTATTCTCCCTTAATTGAGTCACAGGTCACTAGTTTTGCAGCTTTTGTGAAAAAAAAAACAAAACAAAACAAAAAAAAACCTGGTATGCAGGGAGCAGAGCATTGCATCTCTGATACTTTCATGGCACCAGGGATGATATTTTGTGGAAAAACATGTCTTTGTATGACTGAGTCAAATCAATTAAGAAAATGGGTTCTAAAGTTGACAATATTTTTGGTAACCTTAACCAACTTATTTCACATTTTCATTTTTCTGTATGAACCAGCCCGATATATCATTAAATAATACATACATAGGGCTGGAGATCTTTAAGTATAAAATAAATATTCTCAGGAAAGCCACTGAGTCATAAGATTGCCCGATCTTTTTTAGTTAGGGATGAATATCATAATTATGTACTTCGTAATTGATGGCATCTTAGATTTTATAAAATACCTGGATAGATCTTGTGAGAAGAATGAAAGAAAAATAGAAATTGAGGATGACTCTGAACTGTTTAATCTGAGAAACTGGTAAAATAGACCTCCCATTGACATAAAAGGAGAGGAGGGGCAGGAGAGTGGGGAGGGGCAAGAGGACTCTTTGGGGCAGGTTAGGTTTGAGATGCTAATTAGGCATCTATATTCATTTTCAAAGACTGCTGTATGAAGAACTACCAACTAGGTGACTAAAAACAACAGAAATTTATTGTCTTAGAGATCTGGAAGTTGGAAGCCTTAAGTCAAGGTTTTGGCATGCTCTTTGTGATGACTCTAGGAACAAACCCTCATTGGCTCTTCTAGTTTCTGATGCTTGCCAGCAATCCTTGGCTTACAGATGCATCATTCCAGTCACAAGGCTGTTTTTTTCCCTGAGTGTCTTAACATCATCTTCTCTGTGTTCATGCCTATTTCTGTGTCTAAATTTCCCCTTTTCATGAGGACACCAGTCATGTTGGATTAGAGTTCTCATTTTAATTTGATTACCTCTTCAAGACCCCACATCCAAATAAGGCCACATTCTGAGGTATTGAGGGTAAGGAATTCAACAAGTCCTTCTGGCGGGATAATTTGACCCATAACAGCATCCAAGTAAAAAAGTCTAGTAAACAGATGTCAACTAACTTTAGGTAGTTTAAAGTCAAAAGAGAAGTTTGGTCTAGAAACAAAAATGTGGGAGTCATCAGCATTATAAATGGCATGAATAAGACCGGGTGAGATCACCAGAAAGTGAGTGCAATGAAAATGAAATCTGAAGTCATTTAGAACTTGGAAATGATGGAAGAAGTGTCAACATCTCATACTGGGAAGATGTGTTCTAGTTCCTCATGTAGAGGGACTTAGAAATATAATGAGCCTGCCAACTTCAGAATAACCTGGAATTTATTTATTTTTAAAAAATGCTTGTTACAGAAGAGAATAGTGCTGAGTGGATACTCCTAATTCAGCTTGTCTAAATAAAAACCATTCCAGAAAAACACATTCAGATAACTGCTGCCGAATTTAAGTACTGCATCCCATTAGAGCTCACCCAAGAATAAAAAATAATAGGCATAGGCTCTGCACAGTGAAGAAAAAGTCTAGCCTTAAGTGGCTAGAGCTTCAGTTATAATTTATAAAAATATTTTGGATTATATAGTCCTACAAATATGTTTTTCAAAAGCAAAATTTTCTGGTGGTGAGGGAATTTAGAGTTGATTAAGGCTTTGTAGATCTTCCTGCAGACAAACAAGGGAAGAAGGGAGGCCTGGAGCCACCAAGAAACTAAGCCAACTGAGACAACCTGACCAAGAGGGCACAAACCAGGGCCAACAAAGTCCTTTCATATAGTACTTTTTACTACATTATCTTGCTATACATTAAAGAAAAAAGGACCAGAGAAATTTGTGAACAAATTCATAACTAAAACACAGCCAATCTGATTCTAACAAGTCAAAATGCATACATGTTGTGATTGCATGTCAGTATGCCATTGGACTTGGAGTTCCATTGGACAGTAGCTTAGCCTGAGAAAGCCTATTTAAATTTTGTCAGAAACAAAAATAAGAGAATGTAAGTCTGCACCCTCTGGGTGAGACTGTTTTGTGTAAAAGCAAAGAAGAAAATGAAACGCTTCCCTAAGACCAATGTCTGAGTAGCGTTCAGTACATTTTGCTAATTAAATAGTTAAACATTAAGATTAATTAAGCCTGTAAATGTGGCCACTTTTCTTTCAAAGATTATGATCATCCCCTTTTTTTTTTATGAATAACCCTTAAATTATATCAATATCTTCCACTTTCTATGTGGCATACGTTCAAATTATAGCACCCCACAATGACGTCTACAGTCCACCCTCTCTTCCTCTGTCAATATTTCTCAGTAGAAAGCTGCTCACTAAAGAAAATAGTGAAAAGCAGTTAGAGATTTGGAACTAGACAGAAGTCAGTACTAAGCCCAATTATTGTTTGGCTGTGAAGTATTTCCAAATTTTTTCATTTCTCTGAAACTCAGATATCTCATTCAGGACTTGGGATGCTATTAATCATTTGAAAAAAAAAAAAAAAAACAGCTATGTGAAATAAATAACTTAGATAAGCTAGCTGGAATCTCAACACAGTACTTGGTACTTAGTAAAATATCATCAAATGGTTTTCCTGGGAAGTAATGCTCATTTAAGCCATTTTTACCCTCCCCTTGTTTTCTCTGTTCTACATCCAGTTTGTTTTATTCACTACATTGCTATAAAACAAATATACTTTATATGTAATGTTATGTGCCTTTTAATTCAAGAACTGTAAACATTTATAATCCTCCAAACACCTTTTAGGGTGATCTCTTTTCTATATTCCTTGATTTCCATTCAAGTTGTAGAGTAAATAGTTCTTGTTTATGTATCAGTATGAATCTGTTTACTACTTAAGACAAATACTATTTTCCTTCTACTAAGTAAAAGAAACAGTTGCTCTATTAAGTATAAATCTGACTTTACCCTAAGTCTACACAGGTACCACTTTCAGGCTTTACAGTATGTAACGGACAGAGAAAAAAATAATACCATTTCACTCACACACTTCTAACTCATTTAACTATTTTTTAAAATAGCTACTTAAAAATGTCTTTAAAGAAAAATATAAACCCTTCCTTTAAGAAACAGCTGCAACAATATCCCTGCCTACAGACTAACCCATTGTTGGGGTTCAGATGGTAGCTTAGCCTAAAAAATACCTCGTACATTTTATCAGTAACATAAATAAGATGAAACAAAACTGTCCCTCCTTCTTGAGGCAGTGTTGCCAAAATGCAAAGAAGAAATTGATATGACTTCCGAAACTGGACACTTCTGCCATTCAAACTTGAGTCCATTTTGCCTAAAGATCAGTTTTTAAAAGACCTAGCTGTGGGGGGACTGAGAGCCAACAGTCCAGAACCTGAACACCCGAGGGTGGACACGAGAGGGGGGTTCCTTGTTGTCTGGGCCTCTGATCCCTCAGAAATCTTACCTAGTGAATGCTTCAGCACCAAGGAAACACTTTGGTTCCATCGAGCCTAGCACTTTTGCTTTTACAACTTCACGTCTGACAAGCACCAGCTGTAAACTGGATACCACTCTGAAGCAGGAGCATGGAGTACCTCACTAGTACCTACTGTAGAAATTATAAATTACCTAATTTGGGGATAGAGCGACATGTTTTAACCAAAGTTCAGAGCAACGACTGATCCAGCACTGGCTCTACTGCACACTAATTGTTTCACTGAGATAATTTTAAGGTAATTACACTCCACCAACCTACAAGTAACCTCGTTCAGGCTGTACTTAATCCAGTGTAGCTTGCTATTTCTGAAAGGTCAGGAAATCTCTTTCGTCACCTCTAACTGCTCACCTTTCTCGGGTGCACTACGGGGATGCATAATTCCAACAGAGTGGAAATTCAGTCACTAAATGAAGTCTAGGCATAAATATTCATAGCAAAAACTTCTGGAAAAAAAAAAGTTGAGAAGTGAAACTAAGTAAATCATAGCCCCATATAGAAACGACTAAGATATTCTCTAACAGTTTACATGCATCTGCTCAAAATTTTACTGTTATTTCAGAACTCTTCCCAGCAACTGACACACCTTGTGCTGTATTTGCATACTTCATTCATGCTTTGCTCATTGATGAGGAAAGTTAAGTGCACTTTAACCTTTCAAACTTTTATTCCTCATGACATTTGTTTCCTTCTGTGAAAGTTTGGTCTTAAAAAGAAATTAAAAGATTTATTCACGTTTCAGTATAGCCAAATGTGCTCTAATTTACATAAAATTACTCAAAAACTTGGAGTTTGTTCTATACTCCAATGTCTGCCATTGAATTCATGATCAAAACTGGCTGAACAACTTTCAAACATTGATTCCAATGCATTCTATAACTTATAAATTCTACAAAGTTAATAACCCTATCCCCCACCCAAAATACGTGTGTAATATAAGAGGACTGTTGGTATCTTTTATTATCAATGTCAACCACACACTAGTAATAAAAGTAACTTTTTTCTTTATTGCAAACATCAGGCTTAATTTTTAGTGTTTTTTAACTCAAAGATGTCCTCAGAAAGTTTACCTTTCTCTCAAGAAGTTAATGAACAGAAATCTCATAATGTCACTATAATTTCAGAAGCAACAAATAAACGGGAACCTTTTATGACACAAAGCTTATAGTTTATCTTCTTTAGCTGTAAGGAAACTACAAAAACTTTCCCTTGTCTGGGATGTATCCACCAAGAACTGTCCCAAAATGAACAAAAACTTTTGATACTTTTTTAGTATTTAATCACTAACTAGTTTAAGCAACCATGCCTTGTAGCTTTGTGTCATGGGACTTTGACTAGTGATAGTCAAGGCCTGAACTTGTTAGTCAAATTTAAGATAAAGCAGAACTTGTTAATTTTGTGCAAACTAGGTAAAATATTCAAATACAAGTAACTGTGTTTTATCTTCATCTTGCCTGATGTAGGAAAGCCCATTAATCCAATGAATTCAAAGGGTTTTTTTTGTCTGTTTTTGTTTTTTTTTAAGATTTTATTTATCATTTTCAAAGAGAAAGAAAGGGAGAGAGGCAGACATCAGTGTATGGTTGCCTTTCACCAGCCTCCAGCCATGGACCTGGCTGGAGACCTGGATTACAACCTGATTATGTGCCCTGGCTAGGGAATTGAACCAGCAACCTTTGGGTTGCAGGCCTGAGCCTTATCCACTGTGCTACCAGCCAGGGCCTGAATTCAAGGTTTAAATTTAGGAACTAAAATCCCAAAGACTAGGTAAATCTTTGAGAGTTCTAATAAAATCAGCCTGATGTCATTGTTTTCAGTATAAGTTTTTTATTTTATGCATAGTTTAGCCCAGAAGGAGATATGTAACTGCAGCACTTCCCAAACCAAAACCTAGTGAAAATCAAGAATCAGCCCTGGCTGGTGGCTCAGTGGATAAGGCACCAGACTGTGTGTGAACCCAAAGGTCGCTGATTTGATTCCCAGTCAGGGCACATAACCAGGTTGCAAGCCAGGTCTCTAGCCAGGTCCTTAGCTGGAGGCAGGTGAAAGGCAACCATACATTGATGTTTTTCTCTCTTTATTCCTCCCTCCCTGCCCTTCTCTCTGAAAATAATGAATTAAAAAATCTTAAAAAATAAAAATAAAAAGTGTCTACCTTAGTCCTCAGTTTATAGTTCTCTCCACTTAGCTGCTGCCTGGTATTTTTTATATATATTTTATATTTATTCTTGTGCTATTCATACACAAAATTACATAAATGTCTTTGAATGAGTCAACTTGATTACTTTCTTGAAAATTATGGATTAAAACATTACAAAGTCATCTTTAACCTCCTACCTTCAAATTGTAAAAAAAAAAAAAAAATAATAATAATAATAATCAAGAAAGAGGGTGAGAAGGCAACACACATTTGTTTATTAGCTCTTATAAATGAGATGCCACATCTGGCCCATTTCACACTCGATCATGGCAAGGCCATGGAGCTGAAGGGGAGGCCTTTTTCATCCCCTGCTCTTTGGCTTAGTTTTCTTCCTAAGCAGCTATTGCCCAGGAGGTGTTCAATAACAGTTTAGGCAACAATTCCTTTCTGCTTTCAAATCCAGGGTTTTAGACGGACAGAAGTGAAAGTTTCTTCTTTAAAATCAGGGTTTTTCATCCTAGAAGATCTATTTTCCGCCGCATTTTCTCTAATACAGGCTTAGGAGCCTCAAATTAAAAACAAGCAGTTAGCCTTTGCAGTCCTACCAGTAGTATGCAACCTTTCTGACATATGAATTGTTTTTAAATGGGTTTAGTAAGACATAAGTATACTATTTTAAATTCAAACTCAAACTCAAAGACTTTTTTTTTCTGCTTCCTTTTTTCCAGGGATTTCTCAGAATAACCACTTTATAGTTCAGTTGCGAAATAAAATCCTGTTATCATCATCCAGGAATGTTGAACCATAACTAAGGGAAACTAGAAAATGAACAATTTGTTCTTGTGACTTCCACTCTGATTCTACTTATTTATTTATTTATTTCCTGATGATTATCCTGGCAACATGATTAAAAACATGAAAGAATCTGAAAGTGCAAATCAAAGATGTGCTATTTTTTCAGTAAGATATCTTCCCAATCATCTTCCTTCTATCTTCTGGTTTCATAAAACCAGAGGTGACATCATAATTTATGATGCTAAACGGACTAGTGCAATGTCATTCATTACACAAGTGATGTTTTAATTGATGATGCTAGGTTGGCTAGCAGGAAAGTGTCAAATGTCACTTTTGTGACATAAACTGGCTGTTAGGATTATATAATATCAATTATTCTTTGGAAAACTACATTAGATCAGTCAGAGCTGAACCAATTTCATTTGAGCAGGTTCATATTTTTTTCTAGCTGGTCATCCAGTTCTAATTATTAGGAGTAAAATGTACTTTGGATGCAGTTTAGACTTTCATAATGTCCTCCCTGAATGTGTAATAGGTGTCATATATGCCCCCTTGCATTGTACAAGGAGATGTAAGAAAAATCTGTACTGATCTTCCAAAAAGGAGGCTGTATCTTGAATCACCCTCCTTAATTAAAACTCTTAGTATTATTTTGTTAGCTGAGATTTAACTGAAATATAACATTGTGAAGCTTTGAAAAAGTCTTAGTTTACTTTGGTTTCCCATGAATATCAGCTTCTAAGTTAAATTAAGTTCAATCCAAAACTTCTAAGTATATTTGCCTCTCTCCTCTTTACAAATTAAAGTAAAAATTATAAGCAAAATAAGTAAAGAAATATTTTCTTATAGTCTTTTCCTTTATTATAGACACCATTTTGAAAATGTGATGGATTAATTACAGGTAGGTGGAACTCAAAAACCTAATGATAAGATAGGAATAGCCCTGGCTGGGTGGCTCAGCTGGTTGGAGCATTGTCTTATACACTAAAAGGTTAGGGGTTTGATCCCAGTCAGAGCATGTACCTATGTTGTGCGTTTGTCAATCCCTCTCAGGGTGCGAATGGGAGGTAACCAGCCCATTTTCTTTTTCATGTAGATATTTTCCTCTTTCTTTCTCTCTACAATCAGCATGTATACATATACATACACATATATATTTAAAATATATGAATAATATCATGATAACAATAACCAGCACTCACTGTAATTATGTCCCAGCATTGTGCTAAACCTTTATATATGTTGCCTTACATATTCCTCATAAATCTAGGAGTCAAGTATGACAGGCATTATTTTGCAAAAGAGAAAAGTGAGGCTTATAAATATATCGGTATTCATTAGGAAATAAGCAGTTTGTAAATGCCAAGTATTTCCAAGAATATTGGAGCAATTTACTGTAAGGTAAATGTGGGGGAAATGTATCAGTGATGTGAGTCACCACTTTTAGTCTTTGTCATCATTACACACAAGGTAAGGCTTTGGAGCTAAGCCCTGGTGTGCAGGCTGAGCATGAACAGAACAAAGTAGGAGGCTGGTGAAGCTGGGGCAAAGTGAGTGTAGGTGTGAGCATGTGTGTGTCTGTGCATATGTCTATATACAGGCATGTGTACTTGTGTATTTGTGCACATGTGCCTATAGGCACAGGCATGTACACATTTGCACATGTGTGCACATGGATGCTATGTGGACTTGAGTGTATATACATACAAACATACATAATGTGTGTATGCACATGTGTGTTCACCTATGTTCAGAGAAACTAGGAACCAGAAAAAGGAGGAAATATAAAATAGCACCAAGATAGGGTATCTTTAACACAGACACAGTCCAGTCTGAGCAACTGGTACTGCTACAGGACCCCGGCCTAGGCTGCTCTGGAACAGCTGTGGGGTCTGCCAGCCCATTGCCAAGAAGCCTGACTTTTAATACAAAGTTTGATAGAAAAGAAAAAGGGGGTTACTTAAAATTTTACTGATTCAGAAAAGTAGCAGATTTCTGCTGTTATGTTCCCCTCCCTTTAAAACACCCAAAACACAGTCCTGCCACCCCCTGACAAACCAGGCCAGTTTCAAAATAAACCAGTCAGAGGTATAGTCTTTCAGGAAAGCAGAAGTCCGTGGCTCAGCATTCCAAGTCCAGTCACAGTTTAGCATTTCAAGCATCTCCCACTAATCCATGCATGGTTAGGCAGATCCCGGCAATTCCAGCCTCATCACCTGAGCTGCTGTGTTCTGCAGGCAGGTTTCTTGGTGGGTCTTCTCTTTCTTACTCCAGCTCTTCCAAAAATCCATGGCATCTTCTTTCACATCAGACCTCACAGCAGATGGCGGGCCCTTCTTCCTTCTTTTGAACTGCATGGCCCCCTTCTTCATTCTTTCCAACCACATGGCCCCTCTCCATTCTTTCAAACAGCAAGGACCCTTCCTCCTGGCTGGCTCCTTTCCTTGTGGCTCTCCCCTTCAGGGAAGGCTCAGCCATCTCCTTGTCATTGATATGCAAAATAACTTACACAGAATCATCCACCCTTTACAACCCTAGCTACCAGCCTGCCATAGATATGCAAAATGCCTTAAAAATTGTATTATTTCCTTCCCCTATCCCTCAAAACCATGGATTACGGGGATTTTAGGGAGGGCCGCTCTGTACAACTTCAAAAATAGATCTGTTCCTCCTGTTCTAAAATAGAACAGAGTCCAGAAGGTATCATCCTGATCCAGACATTGCCATCCGATTGTTGGATTGTGAGACTTTCTAGCCAGCCAGATTTGGTAGAGGGGCCAGGATGACGGGGGCAGGAGGTAGCCTTCATGGGGTAGCGTGTACTTACCAAATAGTGCAGCTATATTTCAGTAGTCAAGCAACAGTTGTGGTCTACTATTCGAAGTTAAGCAGCTTTGACAGACAAAGACTCAGAAAATTGGTGGCCTTTCCCTGTTCCTCCTATATCTCCTACTCCCAATTCTATCCCTACCAACTCCAAAATGAGCTGCCTTCCTCCCACTGCTTTTCAAGGAATTCCCTTCTTCTTCAGGCATTTCAATTCCACAGGCCTATTTTCTTTTATACAGGTGTGATTTTGGTGAAAACTGGAAGGAAAATCCAAGCTTGTAAGTAAGTGAGTCAGTTGAAATCATAGAGGAATGTGAAGTCCTAAGCAATATTGGACATTGTAGAACTTGAATGAAAAGGTTTTTGAGTTCCTTTTCAGGTTCTGTCAAGTTACACCAAAAATAAATTAATCAAAAAACATGGTACATGAGGAAATATCCCATTCTTATTTTTGGCAACATTTAAAATCTTCATGGTAGTCCTTTTGGCAAGTTAGATTTTCCTCTATCCAAGTCTCTTCCCCTTTGGTCTCCATTTCTGCTTTGGCTTCACCTTGATTCATGAACAAAGCCAAATTAGTTAATTTGGAAGCAGAAACAAAAATTAAAAACAGAAGAGGTTCCTTGGACTTAAGAATTTCCCTGTGGCTCTTACTCAAAAGAAAGGGATGGTGCCTTGCAGGTGACTAGTAGAGAAGGCAAGACAAATGGTAACAGATATTTGTTTATTGCTTTGTGAATTTGCGAAGTGCTTTTATGTGCAAACTTTTGCTTTCTCAAAACATTGTAGGATCATGATTATTACCATCTCCCATGACTGAAAGAGAAACAAAGCTCAAAGTTGTTTAGCAAAACAGCTAGTAATTTTTCTAGATATGCATCCCATGATCTTTCCAATGTAATGTGGGGAGTTTTAGCTTCTCACTCTGGTTATTGGGAGAAATTCTTATTATGTTACTTGAAAATCCATTAGGCTTGGTCTTTTCTTGCTTTAAATCCCTTACTCACTTCCTTCCTCCATTACTCAGTTGTATTCATTCAGCAAGTGCCAAATATTGTCCATGGCAGGTGATGTGATTCTTGGCCCAATAGTATCTTTCTGAAGCTTACATTCTCATAGGGCCAGGCTTAACAACAATTGTAAATAAAATAATTTTGATCCTCCATGTTCCACAATGTTTCTTTTGCATTAGAATCAAGTCACTAGGTCTAGTCTACAAACAAGGAGAAAAGATTACCTAAGGTCATGAATTCCAGGAGGTGAGAGTTTGGAGAGACATTTAAAAAGGCATCCTACCAAAAAACTAAGCAGGTCTCTCCAGGTTTCCAAATATCTCTCTGTTACAATGACATACTTATCATGGCACCTAGTGAAATATACAAGCCAAGAAGATAAGCTCTTGTGTCTCACAGCTTCAATATTATCTCTTAATAATGCTTTTTAGCATTAAAACTAAAAAGCAAACTTCTACACACTTGAGGTGTGAGTGGATGGTCTCTCCATAGTGTTCTTTACCTGAAAATCTTTTTATTAGGCAAGTCTTAAGCACCATTCTTCTTAGCCACACCTATATCCTATGTCAGCCACTATTGCAAACAAGAATTTTGTTCAGGCTCCAATCAGTTTCCAGAAGTACAGTGTTACACCAGGCCAGTACTGCACATATCTTGCACCCACAGACACAAAACTTCTTTGTTGGAACCATTGCATTAGATGCTTTGGGAACTCACTTGACACTCAAGAATGTGCAAACCAAAAGTGGGAAGAATTAATTCCAGGTTAGGAGAAATTCACCAATAGGGACTGAAAATCAATGGGTAAAATTTCTTTCTTTGTTTTCAAGATGCATTTCACAGTGCTTCTTAAATGATCCAGCAAGACTAAGCAACTAGTCACCCACAGTGATGCCCTCGCATGGGCCCTCTCTCCTCCTGTGTTTCACTCTGGTTCTCTGGAATCATGTTACCAAATAAACTACTCATGCACTGCCATTTTCTTAGATTTTGCTTCTTGCAGAATCCAGGCTAAGGCAACCTTCAAGCTTTACTTAAAAAAATAAATAGCTAATAAAATGAGCTCCTAAGTAAATAAATCACTGATGGTGAAACCTCAGTGTTATCATAAGACTGTTAAGATGATATTTTATGAAATTTGCAACTTACTGGATGTTGCCTATTCTGAGCACCGAACACATATTCTCGTAATTAGTTTCCACATTGGACCCTTGGCTTTCTCTATTACAATACTTAGCTGATTTTTAAAAATTGGGCTATATAAAATAAATACAACAACAAAATGAGTAAGATTCATTTTATAATGAAAATGATATATTCTCTATAATTATTGATATACATACATCATGTTATTCAGGACAAAGATCTCAGGCTGGAACCAACCAGACACATCACTTGGTGCAGCAGGAAGTTAGGGGTAGAAGCGTCAGCAAACATGGGGGTCTTCAGTTCTCTGCTTGGGAAGGGAGGCCACTAGATGTATTGGGAGTCTATTCCTTCTGCTGGTATCCCTTTTTATAAGTCAATTGTAAGAGTAGACTTGAAGTAGGGTAGGGATCAGTATATTTTGTACTAAGAAGTCTTAGAAACAAAAATCTTCAGACTGTTCTGAGGAAATACAGATGCTCAGCAACTAGAAATCTTAGCTTCTGGTCACTTGGAAAGTGATGTGGGTGTAGATAGTTTTTCCATGCACCCATGCAAAGTTGTAGCCCCACAGTTTCCCCAAAGTAGAAAGCCATTAGTCCCAGTTGGGTGATTGTCAGGCAAACCAGAGAAAGCTCCAAGGTAACGCAACAGAAAATCCTACTGATCACCTTACAAAATAGAACAAACACACAATGGATATTGATGTCAACTTTCCAGTTCTTCACCATTTAAAAGCAGTCATAATCTTCAGCCAGTGTGACCAAAGGGGTGTCCCTTCTACATTCTCCTTTATTTGTTTGCCAAAGGTAGCTTTCTGTCACATATCATTTGTCCTCTTGGGCAAAGTCTGCTTCTAGTTTCAATGGCTTTACTGTTCAGTGGTAGTGTTGCTTAGGCTCTTGACAAGACTGGTCATCAGCTAAGAGTGGTCATCAAGTGATTTTCAGTGAAGACTTTGTTTGAAGCTGGTTGCATCTGGCTCTGTTTGCTGCAGCTCCCTGGCTCTCCCAGCTACCCTGCTGGGTCTGCCTTCTCCTTTGCAACATTGAGATTCTCCTCTGGACTTTTGGAAGAGGCTTTGTGTGTATTGGAGACATGAAGGAAACCCATTTTCCCCCAGAAGGAATGGTTTTCTGTTTGAATTTGGAGTGGCAAATATTTTCTTTTTTGCTCTATGTCATGTACTGCCTGTGAATAACACCATTATATTTCTTGCCAGTAACCATGGCGGAGGAAGGGATTCAAGATGCTACCATGTTATTTTGTTGGCTTATAGGTTAATGGTAAGTGTGGCATTACAGGGGAGAGACATTTGGGTACCAGAGATATCTCAGGGTTTTTTTGTAAGAAGACATCCAAAATTGCTCCCAAGGATCCTTGCTTCCTGGTATTCATATCCTTGTTTATTCTCACCCATTTCCTTGTATGTGGACTGAGACAGTTCTTTGTTCTAATACAAGTGATAGGATCCTTCTGTGGAACCATGAGATAACCACAGCCCTAGCTGACCCTTGATTTCGGTCTATAGGAGATCGTGACACAGAGGAATCACCTAAGCCAGCTGACATTTCCAACCCACAGATAAATTGTTTTGAAATAAAGAAATAGTTTTGGAGTAACTCATAACAGGATAACAGATAACAAATTCAGCCTCCTTCCAATTACCAGCATTAGAAAGCTGTCTCTCTCCTTGTGAGCCATTGCAACAGCATCCTCTGGTTGTAATACCCAGGAAATGCCTATAATCTATGATCTTCTTTGAGTGCAAGCAGCCATTTTCCACCCCTGGATCGCTAAGCAACATTCAACCTGTCAGAAACTAGGGCACACAAATTCTATTATAGCCATTATATTTAACACAGGAGCTTGGATAATAAGGTCAGAGATGTATTTTACAGCCTTAGCCTGGCATCCCATTTTTTTCTGGACTGAGGGCACTTTCTATAGTTCTGATTGAAAATAGCAGTTATTTTTTTTCTTTCCCCTGATCAGTTATCTTTACTGAAAATGTACAGTGCAGTTGCTCCTGACAAGGAGGACATGTATTAGACACCATGGGCTTGCACCTGAATACCCAAGTGATGCATTACATGAATATAATTTACATAATAAGCCAGGCAAAAAGCACATCTTAGAGAGTACATGCTTGTCAACATTTAGAAATGTTGAAATCTTGACATAGAGCTGCCTCTTAGAGTGAAGAAAAGAATGATTCTTATCCCTCTCCCCCTTCAAACTCTTAGCTGATGCTGTTCTTCTAATATCACTCATGATGGAAATTCATATAGTTTACACAAAGAAATAAACCTGTTGTATGTTCTGTTAATAAAACTGGCACATTGGACTTAACTGGGTGCCTTGGAGCAGATTTCTTTTAGTTTTGCAATAACAATGAAATATTAAATTTAAGCACTAAGTGGATTTCTTGGCTAAGTCACAATTTGTAAGTGGGCATTAATTAACATCAGATAAAAAATGAAGTTTCTAAGAAATTACACATTGCTTAGTCATTGGTGCCAGGGTTATAATTATAAATCTTGCTGGAATGAATGATTAAGAAATTTTAATAAATAATTATGTTATAGATAGGTCCTTGGATAATGAAAACAATGTTTGGCACAGGTTTCAGTAAATAACTGTTAGACTTGGGTCAAGTGAATTTCCCTTGGCTACCTTCATAACCTCACAAAGATTGATTAGACTCTAACAATTACACTTGAATTTCAATAGTATTTTAACTTTTTATTAGAACTGGGTTTCCTGAGCTTAATTAAAACAAGCTCTAGAAAGCCAGGAAGAATTTTTAGATTGTAGATAGTTTTGAATCAACTTCCTTATGGACTCAAATTCAATACATTGCCCATATCAACCATGAAATAAAATGTTTTCTAATTTGTTTTTCCATGTTTTGAAATTTAGGGCTGTATCTATATAATAACAAAAATGAATCTAGTTAATACAAGAAAAAAATCAACTAAAATGGCTATTCTTCTCAGAAAACCACCCAACCCCATTCTTTCCAATACACTTGTTTTATTAATTCAACCTTTAGAAAAGATAATGCATTTTACTTATGTTTATCAAAATAAAAAGATAGGAGGTAATAAACATATATATATTTATTTATATTTATTTATTTATTTAAAAAGATTTTATTCATTATTTTTAGAGAGAGGGATAGGGAGGGAGGAAGAAAGGGAGAGAAACATCAATGTGTGGTTGCCTTTCACCTGCCTCCAGCTGGAACCTGGCTGGCGACCTGGCTTGCAACCTGGGTATGTACTCTGGCTGGGAAATCAAACCAAAGACCCTTGGATTCACAGACCAGTGCTCAATCCACTAAGCTACACCAGCCAGGGTGGAAATACATTTTTAGAGGCAATGGTTTATGTTATAGCATTATAGATAGCAAATTTTATGACTATAAACTTATCTTCAAAATCATCAAGATGTATGCATTACTTCTAGTCAAGATGGAGGCATAGGTAGGCATGCTTCACCTCCTTAAGCAACCATAGAAAGAATTACAATTAGATATTAAAATGAATAATGCCCAGAACCATCAGAAAATCAAGTTGTGGAAGTCCAACAACTAAGGATCTGAAGAAGACATGCTCATCCAGACAGGTAGGAGGTTAGAGCCACAGAGACTACAGAGAGGCCGTATGGTACAGAGAGGCAGTGGCAGCAGCAGAGCTGATGGGAGGTATACAATGAGAGTGATCCTACCCCCAACCCCATCCTCACCACCACCCAGCCAGACTGCACAGCCTAGGATTTCAGCATAAGGAAGATAGACCCCCCATTGCCTCTGGCTATTAAAAACCAGTGGAAGTTAGGACAGCTATAGATACTACTGGAGTTTTGCCACTTAAAGGACCAGTAGGATCTTAGAACATGAGCAAACCCTCCCACTTTGCATTTCACCACAGGGGCATCAGCTGAAAGGGTACCAGTCACACATGGGAAAGGAGTAAAGTGGCTGGAAATGGAATAAGTGCCAAGAGAACCACCAGAAGATGGGCAATGGCCTTATCCCCTCTCTGAGCTGTTGCCATACACGAAATGGTCAAGTGGGTTGCCCTGCCCTGACAATAACTTAAGGCTCCACCCCATATAATTTACAGGTGCCTTCTCTACATAGGCTATGCTACTAAGACAGGGAGTCAAAGTAGCTCTACCTAATACACAGAAATAAACACAGGGAGCTGCTAAATTGAGGAGGAAAAGAAATATGTCCCAAATGAAAGAACAGAAAAACACCCCAGAAAAAGAACTAAGCAAAATGGAGATAGCCAATTTATCAGATGCAAAGTTCAAAACCCTGGTTATAAGGATGCTCAGAGAGCTCCTTGAATTTGAGAAAGAGAGAAAGAAAGAAAGAAAGGAAGAAATAAAGAAAGAAAGAAAGAAAGAAAGAAAGAAAGAAAGAGAGAGAGACAAAAAGAAAAAAGGAAAGAAAGAAAAAAGAAAGGAAGGAGGAAGGAAGGAAGGAAAGAGGAAGAAATAAAGAAATGAAGGTTACACTAAGTGAAATAAAGGTTAATCCAGAGGAAACCAACAGAGAAGGGAAGGAAGCTGGAATTCAAATCAACTTTGAAACATAAGGAATTCATAAACATTCAACCAGAACAAAAAGAAGAAAAACAATTTAAAAAAACAAGGACAGGTTTAGGAACCTCTAGGACATTTCCAAACTGTGAACATCCAAATCATAGGAATACCAGAAGGAGAAGAGGAAGAATAAGAAATTAAAAACTTATTTGAAAAAATAATGAAGGAAAACTTCCCAAATTTGGCAAAGCAAATAGATATACAAGTCCAGGAAGCACAGAGAATACCAAACAAGCTAAACCCAAAAAGGACACATCAAGACACATCATAATTAAAATGCCAAAGGTTAAGGAGAAAAAGGGAATCTTAAAAGGAGCAAGAAAAAATAAGAGTTACCTACGAAAAAGTTCTCATAAGACTATCGGCTGATTTCTCAAAATAAATTTTGCAGGCAAGAAGAGATTTCAAGAAGTATTCAAACTGATGAAAAGCAAAGACTTACAACCAAGATGACTATCTCCAGCAAAGCTATCATTCAGAATGGAAGGGCAGATAAAGTGCTTCCTACACAAGGTAAAGCTAAAGGAATTCATCACAACCAAGCTATTATTACAAGAAATGTTAGACTTATTTAGGAAAAAGAAGATCAAAACCATGAACATTAAAAAGGCAATGAATTCACAACTGTTAACAATTGAATCTAAACAACAACAACAATAAACAACAAAGCAAACAACCAGAATAAGGCAAAATCATAGATATGGAGATCAGAGGGAGGGTAATCAGCAGGGAGGCGGGATGCGGAGAATGGGGAAATGGTGCAGGGATTAAGATGCATAATTAGTAGGAACAAAGTAGACAGGGGGATGTTAAGAATAACATAGGAATTGGAGGAGCCAAAGAACTTACATGCACAACCCATGCACATGAACTAAGGAGGGGATTGCTGGAGGGAAGGGTGATCCCAGACAGAGGAAAGTAAAAGTAAACATATTGGGACAACTATAATAGCATAATCAATAAGATGTGCTTTAAAAAGACGTATGCATTAAATATCTACAGCTTTTTATATATTAATCATACCTCAATAAAAAAGAACAATAGAGTTTATAAAATAAACACTGTTTTTGTACTTTTTTATTTTTTATTTCTGGTTATAAATAAAATGGAGGAATCTATTGGTGCCTCGAATACCTACTTTAACCTGATCCAGCCACTAAGTATGTATAAGTGCTAATATGTGCTGCACTGGGCTGGGGTTGCACCATCAGCTTCCCAGCCTGCCTCCAGTACCTAAAACAAGAAGGCCAGAGGAATGTAACAAGAATAAAAAATCTGACATACCATGGCATTTATTTGCCCTATAACCTACTGACCTTGGTGAATTTCCTGGGGTGGGAAAACATAAGCCACACATTGGCCCTAAATGGAATCTATCAATCCTGCTCAAATGTTAGGCAGCTAGTAATTACCTTACACACTAACGATTGAAATGCCAAAAGAATCAAAATGCCTTTCCTTTTGGAATGAAAAGTGTTCACCTGTGCTTTCTGGAGGATGTGGCCATTACCAGCCTCTGCTGCTATAATGCAACTGGACAACAGTGGCATTGATAAATGGAGCTTGATCCAGCCCAGCTGGCTTCCTCTCTCTACTCTCATTTCCAGCCCCTTCCTACCTGTTCTAGCCCCAAATCTTCACATGGCTGGCCTCTTTCATTTAAGGATCTGACCAAATGCCACTCTCTGTGATTGTCCATTCAAACTTTTCAATTACTTTGGTTTGAGGATGGATGTATTTCTTTGTTTTCAAACCTCAGATCCATTAGTTACTAGCTGCATGTACTCAGGCAACTTATTGAACCTCTGTATATGTGTATAAATTTGAATGAATGAATGAGTGGATTTGTGTTTACCCTTCATTGTTCCAAAAGGATTTAAGTCAACCAAGTCTATTTATATTATTCAGGTGTTTCCCGTTTTTGGTACTTTGATTTACTTATTTATTTTAGCTCTCAATTGTCCTAATTTGATTTTAGGGCCAAACTAACACCCATTATTTTCTTCACATTTTATTATTAAGTCACAACCATTTCTTTTTCTTCTTCATAAATTGATCATGAGAATGTACATACTATTTAGCAAATGCTGTATATCAATGGGTGAAATGGATTGAGGAGTTAGACCAAAATTTAGGTAATCTAGGCAAATAATTGTAACTGGAAATTAAGAGGCTTAAGAATGTATGGCCCATATTTCCCAGACTAAATGATCCATGTTGCTTTGTTATATAAATAATTGCTTAGCATTTTATTTTATCTCAGCCATAATTACCTGAGAATTTATAAGAATAGGGGATATCTGATCAACTTAATTTGGGTATTTCTGTATTACTGTTACTACGACATAGTTACTTCTAAATCGTTTTTCAACACAAAAGAACTTGTTGGTCATTGGTTGATGACTTTGGTACCATTGGTTGGTGATATTGAGAACATGGCATTTTTAGCTGTGATTTGAAAGTGAACCAAATAAAACCGAAAAACTGTAAGTTCTTCTATATGAGTTGTTGCAACCCAAGAAGGTGGCTAAAACCTTTTACCATTGCCTGATGATATGACTATTAAAACCAGTTTTTATTATTTATTTTGTTTTGTTTTTACTGATTTTAGATGAAATTATTTAACATTTTGTGAAACAAGAAGAGAAAGATAAGTTGTACTATAATGTAGTCTGGTTGACTCCTAAGAGAGGAACCAGCTAATAATTAAATACCTATAATATGAGAAAAATAATTAGTTGTTTAAATTTGTAATATAATACATTGGGGCTGTGATAATGAATTACTTAATTTAGTACTCTTGAGATGTTCTGTGAAAGAGAAAGTTTAGTAAGAAATGAGAAAGAATGTTCTTACAACAGAAAGAGGGTACTCACTGGTGAAGAAGAGACTAGAAACCCAGCCTCCATAAACCAAGTGAAAAAAAAAAAAAATGCTCTCCTACCTGACTTGTTTGGGTAATTTAATTCTGTTTGACCCATCAGTATGTTTTGTTTAACAAGTGCAATTCAGGAATAACAGACTCAGCGAAAACATTGTTCTAAGAAATGGAGTCAGAAATGAGCATTTTTTTTTTTTTTTTTCCCTCTCAAGTCTGATTTTTCCTGTGGCCAAAAATTATTGATTCCCAGACAGTCTGTGTCAATCAGTGAAGTCTGGGACCAATTCTTCTGCTAAGTGAAAGCTCAGCCCTATGTGCATAAAGGTATTGCCTTTGTTCATTGTTTAAATACTTTAGAACATTATTGATAAATACTTTATCTTTTAAAGAATCCTCCTGAAGTGTCTTCACTAAACTAATTTTTGAAGGCATTGTGTGAAGCAGGGGATTTAGAGGTGACAGAGGAAACAAAACAAACATATTGAATTGCTCAATTATTTGAGTTAAAATTATTTTTCCTCTCCTGTTATTTAATTAGGGCATATATAGACAAATTTTATTCATGTATTATTTTCATTATTTTTGTGATGCATACTAGAGAACCTGTCTACTATGCTTTACTCAGTTGGTTTAAATTAAGTCAAATGTTACTTAGTTCCACACTCATAAATAATGTTCATCAAAGCATTGGTTCAAAATGCTACTTACATTTCTTCTGCTAAATCTTTGAATAGCTATAAAACAGCTAAAATTTTAAAATATATATTTTAGTTACCACTAACTGCACAGGTAAAATTGGGACATGCTAATATAGCCATGTTCTATTCTATGGTTAAACTCTGAAAATATTTACTTGCCTTGGATAGTACACCCTTTTCTGAATTAAAAAGCCCAATCAATGTATAGAATTCCAGGACAAAACAATAGCTAAACTAAACAAACAGAGCCATGATACTTCTGGATCATAAAATAAATGTAGAATTTATTTTAGGATTTGGCTTTATCTCCCTCCCCCCCTCCCCCCCTCCTCAGGAAATGCATCCCGACTAGACTGCTCAAATTCCTTGACTTGAGAAAGATGAGCTAGGCTATACTATTAACATATTCTTTGTTAAATAAAGAAAAGAGTTAACACAACAACATAAGGCTTTTTTATTATTTAGCTTTAAAATCACATTGCAATGATATAGTTTTACTTGATAATCACTGCTGCCTACCTGGCCAGCTGCAATTGTCTCCCTATTCTATATGAGCAGATCAATTTCTTCTTTGCCTTTGTCCTATCCAGAAATCACAATCCACTAGAATGATTCTGTGATAGGGCAGCTTATGGAACACAGGCATTCCATTGCTTGGTATCACCTTTATCCAGGACTGCATTTGTCCTTGTGGGCTGCACATTAAAATTACCAGGAGCAGTGTGGGAGGAGGGCTTTTAAAATATGCCTGTGCCTAAGCCTGAACCACAGAAATCCTTACTTAATTGCTCTGTGGTGGAACCTAGGAAATATCATTTTAAAGTAACTCACTATGGGAGCCAGGTTGTTGATTTATATGCCTCTTTTCATCACGGTAATGGCTGAACACCTTTAGAAGACCAGGTAGCCTCAGCCATGTTCAAGTCCAAATATGAGGCTTGGGTAATAGGGAGACCACCTACAACCTCAAAATCTTCCCATCACAATCTCTCACTGAACATGAAGAAGCGAAGAGGAGCCTGGAGAGTATTTCCTTTTCACTGACTTGGTTTCTCTGTGTTGGCAAGGTGCCCCGGGAGAACTGGCCTTTGAGCATACATGCAATGGAATGCAATATAGACCTTGACATTAATCAGACTGTGTCTTTTCCTCTTCTGTGCAAAGGCAGAGCCCAGCCAGTGGTAAAGAGACAGGGCTGCTCTATCCCAGATGGATTCCTCTCTCTCTCTCTCTCTGTTGTTGGAGAACATGGAATCCTGAACTTCAACCATTAATAACAATGTTTAGCAGCAAGTAAAGAGCCCTGGTCAGCTTTCTGCAGGGAAAAGCTATAGGAGGTCAGAAGCCACCATTGTATTCTTGTTTAAGAAATGAAGCTTTATCTTTTCCCTAGTTATGTTGCCTCTACTGAGTTTTATGTCAGGAAATTTGCAGTTGACGATAGCCTGTTGCTGAAATAAAGTTCAGGCTTTTTCCTCTCCCTTTCCCCTTCTGGTTTCCCTCCCTGAAACTTAGGTTCATGACAGCTTGTTGTTGGGCAGGGCATTAGCCTTTTGTAATTTATTGCTTTTAGATTAAATCTGGGGAAACTCAATATTGCAGTTGAATGATTAGAGCAATACCCCTTAGAGTAATAAATTTTCTTTGGTGCTGTGCATCTCCAGATCATGTTTCCCTTCTAATTACATTTACATAAATGATATTCTGTAAAATTAAATTAACATTCAAACGGTTACACTGCTAGGGAGAGACAAAAATTAGTTACCAAGTTGCATCTCTTAAAAAAAAAAAAAAAAACTAGTTCTTTTCATAACATGAATCACTACCCTCTCTCAAGTGTCAGCAATCAACACAACCTTGGTTCCAGAACTGCACAGGGATGTTTGGCACCAGCTTACGGAGATGTTTGTTTTTTCCTTGTCAATCTGGACCATGAAGCCTCATTAGACAGTGACGATGGTGACTTTTCAAACTTGGCCACTAATGAATTGTTAATCTTCCTCTGAGCTTCTCACCTTGAAATTCTGCAGCAATCATGGGGAATGTTCAAATTGAATGTGCACACAGAACTTTGTCCCCATCTGCCCCTTCTTCACCATCTGACCCCATCCTTGACCACAGGTGACATCCAAAATCTTTCTACCTTTCTATGATCACTTATATTACTTCAGTATGGTTCCATTTTTACAACTTTGGGTCTCTACAGAAGTTGCACTATTTGGAGAGTTTGAATCAGAATCATCAGAAAAACGTTCCACTCCCTCATCTTGAATAAGAATGTTAACTACATTTATCTGTATGATGATAAAGCAGCTTCAAGAACCATTTCTACTATATTTTTCATTATATCTATTTCCATTACACTTAAAACCAATTATTTACATTTGTGAGCATGATGACTTGGCATAAAATGTGATTATATATAAGTATATATATATAATTTCTTCAGGGAAGATGTTGAACTAAAACAATACCAGTAGTATCTCTAAGCAGTGTGACTGTTTTTCCTATTATTGTTTCTATTGTTTGAATTACCTACAGTTAACATGTATTATTTTTATATAAAATAGTAAGTCGATACAAAAGAAGTATCTTTTCAGGTTCTTGGGGTTCAGATAAACAGATAGTTAAATGGAGTGTTGACAACACTCTATTCTCCCTGATAAGTACCAGAATGCATGACTCCTTATCAACTAGGTTCAACAACACCTTGGACACAATCATAGTTACATATATTGAAATATCTGATGAAATGTGGCTCTCAGGAGTCCATTCTCAAAGTAACTTTTCTTTTAAAATAAGCTTGTACCTGGCATATCCTCTTCTGGGTATGTTTGTATTTGCACTTCACCCCACCTGGTCTGACTACTCCCATTCTTCTGTTTCTTGGGCTCACATTCACTGTGCTTCAATTACTCATTTTACACATATTCAATAGTAACTAGGATGTGCCAATGTACTATGATTTCACCAGAGATACAATAGGAAGGAAAAAAATAAATGCAGTTCTTGTTCTCATGTAGATTACAGTCTGCATGGAAGTACAAATGTTAGCTAAGTAACCATATTGATAAATGTTTAATTATAATCTCAGATTAATGTGCAGAAGAAGAAACAGAACCCTGAGAGAAAATGATTCATTCAAATAATCTATCCTTGATGGAAGATGAAAAGTGAATAAGGAGGTTAGGGAAGCATTTCTAGGGAAGTGAATTCTGAGCTCAGATGTCAAAAATGGGTCTGGGTGAACCAGGAGTCATGGTATACCATTGCAGGGGTCAGAAAGTAGCCATCCCAGCCTGGAAGAATAGCATGAACCAGGGTACTGCACTGGGAGGGGCAGTAGTATGTTCGATTCCAAGGAAGGCCACTGTGGTTGGATTATAGGAAATTTGGGTAGAAAGATAGGTAATGGGGTTAGTGAGGTAGTTTAAGTTGAGATATGCTAATAATTTTGGTTTTATTTTTCAGAGCAATGGGAAACAATAGAAATGTCATTACCAGGGAAGTGACATAGTCATTTTTTCATTTTTCGAAGATTACTCTGAGAGCAGTGAAGTAGTCAGAATGGCTGTAGGGGGACCAGTTAAGAGGCAACTACAATAGTTCAGCCTTCCTGGACC
Source organism: Noctilio leporinus (assembly GCA_004026585.1). Classification (NCBI taxonomy): domain Eukaryota; kingdom Metazoa; phylum Chordata; class Mammalia; order Chiroptera; family Noctilionidae; genus Noctilio; species Noctilio leporinus. The sequence goes on from PVIW01000148.1 coordinate 611,190, forward strand.
AGAGGGGTGGCCATTGAGATGGAAAAAATGTAGATAAAATAAAAAGATAATGCAGAGGTAAATTTACATCATTTGGTAATAGTTTGGCCATGGGGAAAGAGGGAGATGGCAGTGAGTGAATAGATGCCTCTTGGGTATCTCACTCTATAACTAAATAATAGACATGGAAGAATTGGAGAACCCAGGGTAGCAGGTTTAGTGGGATCATTGTAGTCCTGGGACTATTGAAATAAATATCCTGGGGGAGGGGTTGAGCAGGCAGATACATAAACCTAGATCTCAGAAAGGAAGGAAGTCAGGGTGGGTTCTATAAAGAAGATACCTGAAGCCATGAAAATAAATGGGGAGATATGAATGAGCACTAGAATTAATTTGACTGGCCTTGTCTTAAGTCCTCTGCACCTTAACACTCTTTTATCACCCTGCATCTGAATTGGTAGTCTGGTTCCACAGTGTTTTTCCCACTTTTTACGTGTGACATATAGATCTTGCCTTTGACAATGACTTGCTGGGTTTTGATTATCTCAGTTTCTTCTTCCAGTGTTGGCTGCTGCAATCACATTTTCTTGTATCCTGAGGAAAACTATGAAGGAATTAAATGGTGAACTTAAAGCTTGGGTCTTAGTTCTTTCATCTGGGCTTCATCTGGAAAAAAAGCTTCCTCTTTCTAATTGATTCACTCATCATTTCTGTTTATATCAAGAGCTGATTTATAGTATATCCAAACACATATACTAATGAACCATGTCATAATAAATTCTATTATACTATGCAAATGCCTATCATTCATTTTATACCACTTATGTAACATTCATATTAGGCCATACATTATAGTTATTTCCATACAAGCCTTGTTTCCCCTGCAAGAATTCAAACTTCTTGAAGACAGGTGTATTCTTTATGTAGTTTTATACAATGCATGACCCCAAACACAGTGCCTCTCACATAACCACTCATCAACATGTACTCACTGAGTCAGTTCTGAATGATCAGAAGCAGTGGCCTACTGCAAAAAACAAACAAACAAACAAACAAAAAAAAACAAAGACAAAAACAATTGCAACTATACAGGTGTAAGGTTATAAGAAGCTGGTGTGGGAAATAAAAACATGGCAATACCTGGCATGAAGCAATGCCCAATAAGTCCCTGTAGGCTAATTGAATTTAGGAAGAATTAAGGGAAAGAAGGAAAAGATCATGGTGAAGGATGAGAATAAACTTATAATTCATCAAAAATGTCAGGTTCTTTCACGTTGCACCTCTTGCTTGCATTGTTCCTTGGCTGCAACTCTTTCCATGCTCCTTCTCCATCCTGCTGGATTTGACCTAATGGTCATTGTCCTATAAAATTTTTTCCCCATTGGCCAGATTTGGAAGCATCCTCCTTCATGATCTCTTTGACCATATAGATTATTCTCAGCATAACATGTTTATCATATGTACGCATGCACCTCAAGCTCTCCACCAAAGCCCTGTGTGGGACTGACTGTACAGGGTCAGCTTCTAGCACAGAAGAGGCACATAACAAGATGGAAACATAGGGGGAAGAAGAGATAGAGAAGGCTCCACACCCACAGTTGAGCATAATTTCAACAGTGCTTATAATACTACCCTACCACTAAAACGCATAAATGTGACTTTTCACCTCCCTGAACTTCCTTTTTAAAGGAAAAACAACTACCTTATTCTGAAATTAAAGTTCACGTTGACTTCAGCTACAACTGGAATATGAGTCAGGAAACATGAATTCCATCCTTCTTATATTTACAATTTTTACGGCTTTGCACAAATCATTTAAACAGTGGTTTCAGTGTTATTTTCTGTAAAACAGGCATTATAATCTATCAAATTAGGCAATACCCATGAAAGCAAATTATCCACTGTGACTGTATAAACAGAACAGAGTAAAATATCAGTATCAGTTACTGCTGCTGATGTGAGAAAAGTCAATGGTGGTGGTTTTCAATCTGTCATTTAAGCCATAAATGATTACAAGGACTTAGAATGTGCCCAGGTCAGTGCTAGGTGCTTTAGATGGGAAGGGGTGTTTCCAAATATGTGGATTGTGTTCTCAAAAAATCGATCAGAAGACACAATTAAAGCAAAGCAACTCAAGGCAAAATACGTGCAAATACAGGATCCGAGGCAAAACAGATAATTTGTGTCATTACAGTTCTCAGAAGAAAAATGGTGGTGGGTGAGTGGACACTGTTATTTTTATGTCAAGAGAAACCTCCCTTCCTTTAACTTTCATAGGTATCTCTGGGTGACCCATAACCTAATCTGTGATAGCTTGCATCAGGATCTACCATTCAGTGTCTCCCTCCTTTGCTAGTCAACATCTTTCTTCAGTGCAACTCAGCCCTCTGAGTACCTCCTACAGCCCAAATCTTTGGCTGAGTCCTGTCAATCGCCATCTAGAGACTACAGAAAACCAAAAGCTCCTGCAGCCCTGGCTTTCCCAGGTGAACTGCTAGGTGCTGCTCTCAGAACCTGAGTCCACCTGCTGGCTTATCACTGTTGGCACCTGGGTGTGTTCAGTAGATGGATGCATTTGGTGCTGGCTCACCCACCCAAGGCAAACAAATGGGACCAGCACTTCAGAGCTCCTCAGGGAGAGCTAAGAAGGCCGGTCATTGGAACCCATCATTGTCAGGGGCTTATACACCAGGGAAAGGTTAGAGAAATTTATGAGTAGACATCATATGCCAGCCCAACACCTGCTTCCTCATAATAGGCATGAATATAGGACAGTGCTAAGTGCATGAAAGATGAGAGTCAGGCACAGGAAACATATAGTAGGACTGATTAGAAGGTGAAGACTTTAAGGCACTGTTGGAAGTTCCAAATTTATGTTTTTTTTATTCATAGGTCTTATATTTCAGAAGTTTTAGGTTCCAAAAAAGTTGACAGGAAGGTATAAAGATTTCCCAAACATACTTCCTCCAAGACACTCACATACAGCATCCTCCATTTTCAGCATCTCCCATGAGAGTGGTACATTTGTCACAATTGATGAGGCTACATTGACACATCGTTATCATCCCAAGTCCATAGTTTTATATTGAGGTTTACTCTTGGTATTTGCATATTCTATAGGTTTGGGCAAATAAGTAATAACATGAATCCACTACTTAGTACCATGTAGAGTAGTTTTACTCTCCCCAAAACTTTCTGCTTTCTGCCTACTCACCCTTCCTTTCCCACACATTCACTTTTTCAAAGGAAATTTTATGTAGAACATCAAATATCCATATAGGTGAAGCTCCTCTCATTGGGGTACTGGGAGACCCAGAGTCTCTCCTCATCCTCTTCCTAGTGGTCCCTGGGCTACTGCCATTGGTGCTGGGAATCTGCAAGAAACAGTTTCTAAACTATTTTTCTAGTTGATAAGCAATAGGGACTTGATTTTCCTCCCAGTATTTTCTGCATTAAACACTGGAGAAAATCTTATCCCATTCTGACCTGGTAAAATGTTTGGATAAGTGCTCATCACAGATTGTCCTTATTTATCAGCATTTTTGGAGATAAAATCAACTATAAAATTTACTTGAAGTAAGCGATGAGTTAACTTTCTTTTAACATGCTCAGTGCTTGCAGAAGGCAGGAGAGTGCAGTATAGATATCTTGATGTTCTTCTTTAATCTTTTTGAATCTAGTAGACAGCAAAGATCATGTTTATACTATGCTCTTGCTCAGCTCAGAGTCAGGTTGTGATGTCCAAGTCTCAACTGATAGTGTCACCCACAGACAGGTGTGACAGTGGGAGGGAAAGTGGTAGCATTTCTGTGATAAAGCCACCCTCAGATTTTGCAACTTTGGTTTCAGAAGTGGTGATGATGGATGTCACCCTGAGGCCTTCAGTCATTTTCTCAGTTACATCCATGCCAACATTCTCCAGAGGACTACAGTCTCCCTCAGAGCTTTCAGTTCTAGTCAAAGCTGCAGCCAGACAGAGTGAATGACTGCCATCAGTAGGGTCACAATTAGATATGAAAGTGGCAATGACAAAATGACTTAATTTTTTAAAACTTCTTGGTGTGTTGAGGAGGATACATATAAGTGCTTTAGACAATCCTGCTCAAAAACAGGGACTAAATCTATTGAATAATGATAATAAAATTAAGAACTAGATTTCACTTAATTCTAATTAAAAAATAGGACTGCAAAAGGAAAATATGCCCCAAATTAATGGGAAAGCCAAAGAAACACCCAGCAGAAGCAGTGTGGTAGAATAGACAAGAACATGAACTATTTGGTGGAGAGAACCCTCCAAATTCAAATTCCTCTCAGCTCCACTGCTTAGTGGCTGCCCAGTGAACTTTAACAGATACTTTATCTCTCTGGGCTTCAATGTCCTCAACAGTGAAAGAAAACTAAACTTCTCTTTTTGGTGGGGGGGTGTTGAGAGAACCAGTGAATGGCAAGTTTTTTCTTACTCACTTGTATTCATTTCACCTAAAACCACACATTCTTAGTTATGTGGCCAATGTTATGGAAGGACAGTGGTTTCAGGGTCGGGAGACAGTAACCATGAGTTCTTTTCTCAACTATAAAATGAATCATTTGGAGTAGTAATTAAAACTTAACCAACACTCACATTTTTGGTCCCCCTGGTAGTAGTTCTGGGGAAAAAAATAAGAACCACCATTATACACATTCAACCACTTCAGAAATAGCCAGCTCCTGGAGATGCCACATTTTGAGAGGTCTTTTGCTGGGTTGCTCTGCTGCTACAGACAGTTCTGTCTCACAAACTTCCTAGTTGTGTGAAATATATTGTCCTCTTTGGGATAAAGATGGCTTTCATTGAGCTAATACTACAGGCAGTCCTGAGTGCAATTTCTTATGAACCATGAGAGTTTTGGGTGCCTTGTTTTCTCTGATCCAAGGAAAACTAACATCTTCTCGTGCTATGGTTTTATAATTTTTTAATTCAAGCTAAGAAATAAAGGAATAGTTGATAAGGAAATCCTCAACCTTCACCTCACCTCAAATATTTATATCAATCTTTAAGGTTACTAGGTGAAAACTACAGACAGAAAATTTGGCACTGATTCTTAAGTAGAAGATTTCTTTGGTTGCAAGACCATCCTAAACCCTTAATATAAGATAAAATAAACCAGAGGTACATCTGTTCCCTCAGGAGGAAATCCTATAAGGATGGTGATAAATGCATACCTGTATAAATACCTCTTTTGATCACAACATTTTACCTGTGCCTTCCCCAGCACCCATAGCTTCTCCTAGCAGTGATAGAAAAAAGGAGAAGGTTATCAGGTCTTAGTATTATCTGATGATATCTGCTTGCTCTGGACTCCTAGCACAATGTTACAGAGCCAGAGTAGCATGTGTAGTGCTCCACCACCACCTGTGTTGGTTCTTCCCCAGCTTAGCTTGATCACCCTTGTGGTGATTTCATCTTTCTCAGCCTTTGCTAGGAAAGGAGGACTTAGAGCATAGCCTGACTGAATCCTTCACTCCGGGTGCCCAGCTCCTAGCCCAGTCACTGGCACACAAAAAGGCTTCCAGAAATGCTTGCTAAATAAGTGGAGAATGAAATTAATCAGGTAGTTACAACCTTGTCCAAAAGGCATAAAAGTAACTCTGGAGTATTTTAGCCAATGAAAATTGCCATTCTGACTATCTGTTCTTCTTAGGTAATTTTGACTTGGTCATAATTTGGAAACTGTTATTTCTTTTTCTGAGAGTGAAGTGATGAGGTAAGTAGCAGATATATAAGTTCTCACACTTGGATGATATTAAACAAGTTAGTTAACTTCTCCATGCCTAAGCTCCTTCATCTCTACACAGGAGGGGATATGTATTGATAATAAGGTAGATTAATGTGATGGATGTTTTAATTAATGTGATGGTGGGGATCCTTTCCCAGTGTATATCTATATTAAATCATCATGTATTATACTTTAAATATCTATAAACTTTGTCAACAATCCCTTAGTAAAGCTTAAATAAATACAGCAAAGAAAAAGTGTAAAATAATCTATAAAGTAGTTGAGATGATTAAACTTATACTTATGAAGTGCTTGGAAAAGTGCCTGGGATTCAAAAAATTTTCTAAGTAGTGACTTTAGCAAGTCACTATTTAGATTGGCATGACAAAGTGGATTCTATTGAAAATCAGACATGTGCAGTCTAGTCCTTGCTCTAAGACTAAGTGTGTCCATCTATTAACTGCTTGGGAACTTGGTGCCTTAATCTGCAGAAAAGGCTGGGGTTTAGACTAAATGGCTTTGAAGGTGATTTTGGTTCTGACAGTCTATGGAGTTCTGAACTTTTGGGTCCACGGACTCCTGGGAGGTTTGGCTTTTGAAGCGATTGATGGTTGGCAGCCCTCTGACATATGACATTGTGCCAATTTCCTCCCTTTTGGAAATGTCACTTCTTTGTATTCCTGTTTTCTATGAATTACATCATACTTAAAGGAAGATTAAAAACCAGTTTGACTTATATTAGAAGAATATTGATTTTTTAAAAAAGACATTTTGCTTTTCCTACTTTTTTGTTTCTTAAAAAAAAAAAGAGAGAGGTTTAAGAAGATAAAACAAATAGAGACAAGTGAGAAAATGGTCAATTTCTCAGTCCTTCCTAAGTTAACATTTCACAATGTTACTTTATTATTTAGTTTGGGGCAAATTTCTAGAATCCCAGGTATCCTCTTAATATAAATGATAGCTTTAAAATAGTCCAAAATAGGGAGCAAAAGAGGGGATGGATGTAATACAACAACAATAAAATTAAAAACAAAACAAAACAAAACAAAACAAAAAACAAACAAAAAGAATAGGTATGATTTTGATTCGCTCACAAAAAAAAAAAAAGAAAGTCCAAAATAGCCCTGTCTGGTGGCACAGTGGATAAGGCACTGGCCTGTGAACCCAAAGGTCGCTGTTTCGATTCCCCAGTCCGAGGCACATAACCAGGTCTCCAGCCAGATCTGTAGCTGGAGGCAGGTGAAAGGCAACCATACATTGATCTCTCTCTCCCTCTCTGCCTCTCTCCCTTCCCCTCTCTCTAAAAATAATAAATAAAACCTCTAAAAATAAATAAATATTTTTTAAAGTCCAAAACAAAATATGGTATGTTTAGTAATTTTTGATACTTTAGGTTTCTGATGTTCTCCTTTCATTGATTTAGAAATTCCAAAAATGACTGAATTTTGAGGCTAGGTCATTGATGCACCATTTCCATCTATTCAATAGAAGGAATACATTGACCCCAATATTAGAATTTCTATTTATATATTTTTAAATCCTATTCTAGTTTTGTTATTCTATATATGGTTTATAAAGAACATGGTCTATTTGTACAGTCATACATATAGCACTGCATGTTCAAACCTTCGTATGGGTTGAGGGTTCAATCAAAATAATTTGGAGAGCACTTTTCTTAAACAAATATAACATGTAACTTTGGTTCTGGTAGACTGCAAAACCAGTCAAATGTTTTGACTTCCACAAATTTATGAACTGAGTATTTATTGAGCACCTACTGTGTGACAGGCTCCATACTAAGCACTAGCTATTCATATGCCTTTGTTCATAAATAGTGCTTTCCACACTGGAAGTAGTAAGTCGACATGGTACATTGTTGGGAAAGACCAAACACAGGACCATGTGGCAGTTTATCTATGTCAGATCAGCCTCTCTTTACTTTAGTGGCTTTGATCTTTTTACCTCTGCCATTCATTGCAAACACATGCATGTTTGGCAAGCTGATAAATATGGGACAATAAAATACAGAGTGTACATCTGAAAACAAATGACAAGGGACCCTTTCAAAGCACTGATAGGAGAAATGTCATGCCTAGCAGGTTTGGCACTTTGTGGCTGGCTAGCTGACAGCTGGGAGAAGGAAGATTAGATGAGATCAATAGGGGGCTGGCTGGAGTCAGCTATGTGGTAAGTTTTAGAAGGCAGCTGAGGAGGCTCAGGGTTCCAGATATTTAACTGCTCTCCAAAGGTTGTGTAAGTTGTCATTGCTAAGGTTTAGGTAGGAGTCATAAGAGAAGAAGTTTAAGTTTAGGGTACCTCAGCCTAAACTTCCCTGTTTAATTATATACAATAATCCCCTGTTAATTATATAATGGTTACGTGAGGATGTGTATGGATTTACCCAAGACAGCCCCTTAATTATGTATTTGAATCTTAGATGTACATCCATCTCAGGGAAGTTTTTAATCTCATTGGAAACAAGGTTCTTAAAGACTGCTGAGGAGTATTAACAAATACAGTCTTGAAATTGTAACCTTGACCTCCCTAAACATTCAGAACAAGGTTGATGGAATTTGGATGAAAGGTTAGACAGGTGGAAAGAGGGAGGCTAATGAAGAATAGCTTACCTGACGCAGAGAGCAAGCCTACAAGTCACCACAGATATAGACTCAGTTACCAATGTAATTTAGACTGGTGTCAAATAAGAAATTTTTCAATTATTTTATAGGCAGTTATTAGAAATAGCAGGACAGCTGGCTGAGTCTGGTTTATGGTATTGTTCAGAGTAAGGTGCGAGACCAATCAAAGGCTTTGGTTTAGGACTCTCGGTAACAGCACATCAGCAGGGCAAACCACTAAAACACAGGGAAAGGGATAAAGCAAGTCTGGCAAGAAGTCATTTACTGCCTCCCCTTCTAATCATCAGTCCAAGGTTGTCAGATCCAGGCATCCAGTTCGACAGATGACTTTGAGGTCTCAACCATCAGTGCTCTGAATGTGTAACTTTGGAACTTGCTACTTGGAAATGCTATCTCTTCAGAAACCTTTCAATTCAGAATACATTTCTGAATTGAAATGTATCTATTCAGAAACATTCTGTTGATTTTCAATAACTAAGGGAAATTAAAAGGACCAACTAAGAATAAGTTATGGAGCAACTCAGCCTTCACTAAGAAACCTATGGATATTGCCACATAGGAATGGGCTTTGGAAATGCCAAACAGAGAACTTCTGCCAGCGTAGAACCGTAGAACCTGCATATTACCCAAAAATTAAATGAGGAAGAGTCAGTGGTGAATTTGAGATTGGAACTGGACAAAATTATGTATGAAAGCAAGCCAAGCAATCTAGCTGACACATCACCTAGTGTCTCTGAAGGATCACAAGGATATCACTGAATTCATTAGGCTTGGGCAGAAGTAGACAGCAAGGCAAGCCAGATGTGATTCTATGCAATTTAGTGGAGCTTTTTCCAATTTTCACCCTGCTCATGTCTCTATAATCTCTAGAGAATAGTAATCCCAGCTATTTTCCAACTCATCTGGTCACCATGGCTATAGAGATATAACTGTGTGGCTGAGTTCACATTATTTCTAGGATGGTGCAAGGGAGACTGTATGTAGCTGGGTGGTCAGAGGGAACGACTATCACAGAGCTCAGGTAAGAACAGAAGTTCATTCACTCTGTCCATTCAATAAGAATTTATTGAGTATCTATCACAGGCTGGACATTTTTCTCAATGCTTGGGATACATTGGTAAACAACACTACTGCTAAATAAATAACCAGCCCCTACCCTTTTGGAGCTTATGTCTCCTTGGGTGTCAAAGAAGCTGATAATATATTCATGGCATTTCAGGAGACAGAGTAAACATGAATCATAGGTGAGAGTGAGCAACAGAATCCAGGCCAGTCCTTTCACTCCACATGGTACATCTCAGGTATGTGGGCATAAGGAGTCTGTTCAGGACCACCTTTGATGAGAGAAAGAACAGGTGGAAATGGAAAAGTGAACTCAGAGAAATTTATAAAATTCTGGCTCTACCGTCTATTCCTTAACCTTAGTCAAAGGGATTAAACTCTTTTTGCTTCAGGTTCTTTATCGGTAAAATACAATGAGAATACCCTTCTCATTACTTGTTTGCAGATTAAGTAATAAATATATCTATAAAATCCTGTACAAGGGACTGGCTTATAGTAAAAATTCAATAATGTATATTTTCTGCTTTTATGTTTGACAAACAAAGTTGTCTATGACAACTCTGTAACTGTTTCTTATACATTTTGGGGATATATTTTTTGGGTATATTTATTACCTCTTTTGCATCTGAGGTAAAATAAGGCAGGAAGAAATTCAAGTGACTCCTTTGACGTTGAATAATTCTAATCTCTACCCCAGACAGCCTTCTGTGATAATCTTGATTAATCTTCACTCTTTTTTCCATCTTGGTTACCCATTTTAGATTTCTGCCATTGGTTTCTATTCATTTTGATCGGGATATTTGTTAGTGGAGTGCTTGAAATAAAATAATAGAAGTGTGTGCACAATGTGGAAGAGAGCAGATGTCTGATGTTCTTAAGTATGTCCCTGTATCTCTGAGGGCAAGAAGTAAGGAGCTCTGGGATAGAAGGACTGTTCTGAGTTGAAAGTTCAAGCTCAAGGTGAATAAACAAGTAACTTCATGAAGATGTCAGGACAATAAAATGAAGAAATGTCTTTAGAACACTGACCATTTTTCTTGGCACATAGTAGGTACTTGCTTTTCTTTCCTGTAGTCCTGGCAATACCATAAAACAAAACTCAGCTTTCACTGGAGTCTAGTCACTAAAGTAGTGACTTGGAGTAGATGAGGCCAATTTGAATATGCATTATTCTATACTAGGGTAGGCAAATCATGTAACTTCATATGAAAAGGAGGAATTTGTTGAACAAAAGAGCTATGTTCTTCAGTAACACTAGTATCCTTTCAGCTGGAAAAACATATTTTTCTTAAGTGGTTGGAGCTTGTTGCTCAGCTAGATACATCCTATTTATGGTGACTTTCTCTAAAGCTCATGATTAATGTGGGCTTTTAAAAATTGTTTTTCTTTGTGTTATGTAAATAGAGTTTCTCCCCAGTATGGCTAAATGGTGGTTTTAATTAAATTTAGGGAGGCAGAGGATGGGGGTTGGGTAGCCTGACAAAGTTGAAGAGCATCGGTGAAAATCACATTTATGTTTGAAGCTTCGTATTTAAAAATAGAATAACTAATATGAAGGAGAGGACTTCTCCAAATGGGGAAATAATGAATATGCTTGTACTTTCTTATATTGTTTTTATTTTGATTTCTTGATAGGCTTCTTGCTTTGGAAAGGAGAGTTTTATTTTTCAATTGCTATTTCTAAGTATTTTGTACTTACCATGCCATAAACAACCTTTCTTTTTTAAAATTTTTTTTCTCCAGAAAAATATCATTGTTTTATGAAAGTGACTTTGCTATATAATTAAGTATATGTTTATTTGTGTGACTTTGGCTATATCATAATTGAAACTTGAATCAAGGCTAATTTATACTGGACTACAGTTAATCATAGTGCATAGCATAAACTACATTAATTTTGACTAAGTTTTACTTTTACTTACTATACTCTTTTCTTACAAAAAGTACAAATTAGTGGTATAAACTTCATTACTTAAAAAGTGTTTTCAAGCTCTTGAGTAAACTATTTATTTATAATAGTTATGCTAATTAGAAACTAGTCTCATCTATTCCTCAGAGCAAGTCCTTAAGAGCCATTAGTCAGCTACAGGATAAATGAATAAACTGAGACAAACATAAATTATTGTGGGAATTTGGGAGTTATAAAATACTATTTCTTGAAAAGCATTTCCTTATCTAGATTTTTTCATGGTTTCAACCTGACCTTCCCCTCTACTCATTCAAATAAGTAAAACTGGTCTGCATTCCTAAATCATTCCTGAAAGTTCTAACTCCCAACTTCCAAGCACTTGTCTCCCTGGCAGTTATATTCTTATAGGCTGCTTCTCACCTGAGGTGGTAAGCAAGCTCACTAAGAAGGCTGATGGACTCCACCTCTGAAATATGATTAGGGTTAAAAATGTGCATTGTCTAATGGAAAAGAAAACTCTAAATTCAAGACAGTCATGCTCTTTGTGGTGAGGTCAAAAAGTGAGTAGATTATGGGTTGAGGGGGATAAAGAACAGAGGAGGAAGATTTATTGTCTCCCTGGTATTTGAAACCAACTTACAATTGGCCCCTAGAGTAGAGGGATTTACATATTGTTTGAGAAAATGGATTCAAAATTTTAGAAGCAACATGAAAAGTGTCTTTCATGAGCTTTCCTAGTTCGTAGACCCTCTGATTAATTTTAAAAACAAGAAGGGAAATCATTTATAATGAAAACAGCAATTTGCTTGAAAGAAATTAATTGTTTGACTTGCAATCAATGGGTAGTGCTTAAAAGACACAAATTCAATTCCTTATAAAGCTTCATAAATTTGGGCAAGTTCCTTAACTTCTCAGTGCCTCATTATTATAAAGAGGGCAATATTAGGGAGAAATTATATCATACAACTCAGTAGACAAGAATTCAGCACTATGCATTTGTTAAAAGAGGTGGAGAAGAGAACAATAATTTATTACAAGGATGATTCCATCTGCCATTTCACTCAACGACTATTTCCCCAGGTAAACATGAAACAGAATGTATGAATTCACATTTCCTTTATTTGATCTTAATCTCTGAGGTCCTCATAGGATATGGGCATCTCAATAGTGTTTCTACTATTTAAAGAAACAGTCCTTACTTTTGTATAATAGGATCCTATATCTCTAAGCTGCTACTTCATCTGGGCTCAACTGAATGGTGAAGGAGGTCGTAGACATTGGCTGGGTCACAGTTCCTGAATGATGACATAGCTATCATATATATAAGACTTTTCTTACTCAGGCATTTGCTATGAGAATGTAGACTTGTAGAGGTTTTTTGCCTTATATGTTAACTTTAGAATTTCACTGTCAGGTAAGATGTGATTCTACTTTTATGGCTACCCTTAAAAGATAGTTGGGTCATAGAGACAGAATATACAAGAGTGGTTACGTGGGGGTGGAGGGAGGGAGGAACAGGGAGTTAGTGTTTAATAAGTATCAGTTTCTGTTTGGGATGTTGAGAAGTTCTGAAAATGGATAATGGTGATGGTTGTACAACACTGTAAATGTGTTTAATACCACTGAATTGTATAAATGATTGAACTAGTAAATTTTATGTTAATGCACATTTTACCATAACAGCAACAACAAAAAAAATGGTAGTTTGGAAGGTTCCATGAGAACCAAGGTTCACAAAGTTATGAATACCCAATACAAATAACTATGATTATTAGAGGGATTATTGGGTGAATGTTTATATATTAGGCCTATCTATCTTATTTTATACCTTTTGGCTCATCTAATGAAGACACAATCTGAGAGGGGATATGATGGTTCTCCTGGCCAATAGGCACATTTTAATACATAAATCATGGAACTTTTCTCTGGATCTCATTAAACCCTTGTCCCTTTTCCTCCTACTGTCCACCTATTCTTTGTTCCCATGTATATCCACCCTAGCCCAGGCATGATTTGGGTGTGTTCCACTTCTATTTCTGTTATCACCATCTAGACTTGTCTGCTTTTCTGTGAGTTTCATTCTTTCTTCTCTCTGAAAGTTTTTATCTTCTTTTCCCATTTTCTCTAGTTTTTTGCCCAGGATAATTTTCTATATGGTGAACTTCAATTCTTAGTACTTGGAACACTCAGTGGTGACTTACCCTCAGGCTCTTTCCTCTTTTATCATGTGGATCAGACATAGTCCTCAGAATGGGGAACCAGGAATTCAGGATTTCCCTCTTAGAATCATTCAAGGTTAATTTTCTAATCAAGTCACAGCTTTTCTGTGTGGCTGGGAGAAGTAAGAGAGGAGAAGTTGAGGGGCTGGTGTGAACTGTCACTTGAATGAAAAAGCCAGCAGTTGGAAAGAATGGAAAGAAAGACAAGGTCAGAAATAGAGTAACATATGGGTGGTAGAAAATATTGAGAATACAGAAAAACCAGGTTAAGGCCAGGGAAAGAAACAGCAATCAGTATAGACACACCTGATCTGGGATCCCTTTTCTATTTTTTCTTCTGCTGGTCCTTCTCTCTCTTAAAATGTCTGCAGCTGAAACTGGAAGAGGACCTGATGTTAGAGTGCGACAGGATCTTAGAGATAATGCAATTCATCTGTCTTATTTTCAGATGAGGTATGATCCAGAGAAGGGGAATGGGATCCAGCTAACCCAGCTGTTCAGTGGCGAGGTCTTGACTTGAACTCAACTCTCACTATTTTCAATGACTTCCTTGTACTTCATGGCTTCTCAGGGGTGAGGGCCATGGTGATAAACTTGTGTAGAACCATACTGAATATAGCGCCATATGCATTGCAGTAGGTAATAAATGCTTCTTGATGATGGTGGAGATGAAGATGATGATGATTATGGCCATAACAAAAACTCCATTTAGATGAAATTAAATGATACTGCATGGATGAGAGAGGAAAATGCCATGCTATTTAATGGCTGACATGTAAGATGAATTTGGTAATGAAGCTCAGGGACTTATCAGGCCAGAAAACTACATTCTCTCATTATACAGCCCTTAATGACCCACTTATTACTAATATAAAGGAAAAGATATACATATAAACACATGTTACTGAGTGTTTGGTTGCAAGAAATGAAACTCATACACCAGCTTGAGGGGTTAGCAACAGACGCTGTTTCTGTTTGAATGATCAAATTTGCTGTTTTCCAGCTGGAAAATGACAACTGAAATAAAAGGGTAAAGGATGATTTGACTATACTTATAAAAAGATGGGAGAGCAATGTGAGATGAGCAGGTGGAGTTGGGTAGCTGTAAGGATCGCTACAGGGAACCTAGAAGAGGGAATAGATTTATTTGGAAGTCTGACTTATGCCTTCTTTGGGGTTGTGTATTTTTTAAAGTATTCAAGTCCTTACTTATATGGAATCCATTTCTCTGCCAAACTCAGTTATCCAAGATATTGCTGATAACCATTAAGGCAACCAATACGGAGGTTGTTTCTATGCACAAAATCTGATGCACTTCACCCATAAGAGTTCTTCTTAGGTCCACCTCAAAATTTATTCTCAGAATTTATTTGACAGCAAGTCTTTAATAGTTACCTGGTTTCCTAGATCATGGCAAATTATAAGCAGCACAGGCTATGTGAAAGGAATATTTCCTGAAAGGCACATTCTTTATGACCAGAGTAAATGCCAACCTGAAAGTAAGGGGAAAGAAAGAAAATCGTAAAACAAAGAAATAAAGATGCTTAGAATGAAATAAACCACAGTCATGTGGTGCCATTTAGTGCAGGGAAGTTCCTATACATTGTGATGGCCCTTGGGGACATAGTTGATTTATATTATAAAAAAGGAGCTTTGTGTCAGTCATGTTGTCTGAAGATTTAGATGGTTTAGATAACACAATCTTTTAGGATCTGCCACCAAACAAAAAAAAGAGGGGGACAAATTTTTTATGTTACCCTCCTAGCAAAGATTATACTTAAAATGGTTTGGAAGAAAGTGAATTTTTATCCCCAAAATGACTTTGGTATCTGAAGCATTTATCTCAGGTGTTTGGAAAACTGGTTTCTTGAGAACACTGTATTCCATATTGCTGCTGTCATTGATGTGGCCCTCTTCAGTGTGACCAGGGTTAGAGTCCTGCCTCCACTGTGTATGCGCAAATGAGCTTGGGCAAGATATTGACCTTTGCTAATCCCCAGTTTCTCTATTTGTAACCTGGATTTTAATACCTAGTGTCTAGTGCTTAGATTCCTGCCTAGAATAAGAAATAATAAATGTCAGTTATGGTTATCTTGCTGTCAATAATATTAACATACCATTTTTTCCTCCCAGTTTTGATTTTGTGCACTGTGCAGATGTAGAGGATGAAGTTATAGGGCAAGGAAACCAATAGCCCTTGGAACAAAGAATGAGTCACACCCTCACGGCAAGACACTGCCACCAACAAAAAACTAGGTTGGGGCTCTCATCCTAATTACTGGCTGTCTCTCCCACTCAAAGCAGCATAAGTATTGATTTATCTCTTTGTAGTTTATTTGGTAAATTTGCAAGCTTTACCTCATTTGGTCTTCCTAATAACCTTGTGAGAGTTGTACTTACCTGCTCCATTTCATTTGTATTCAAACATCCTTAAACCTGTTTGAATCATAATTTTCATATAAAAATCTAAACCAATTATAAATAAGCCTCATCTGGATTTAAGCAAGTCTGCAGGGATCTATACTTGGCAAAGGCTTCAATGTGTGGAATATATTAATTGGTTGGTATGAAGTTTGATATAACAAAATGGCACCTTTACTTTTTGATGTTTTTGCAATAAAATAAATAACCCTTTATCTCAATTTTAAAAAATCAGGAAAAAAAACAGGAAGAGAGAAAAAATAATGTTCACTGTGCATCTATACAGAAACATAAATTTTTCTAGGTATTTTTACATGTTATCTCTATTTAATTTAAAAAATAGCCTTTTGAATTAGGTACTATTTATTCTCATTCAAAAGTTCCAAAAGATCAGTAGGGTTTTTTTTTAATTGCAGTAAAATATACAAAACATAAAATTTACCAGTTTAATCAGTTTTACATGTATAATTCAGTGGCATTAAGTACACACACACTGTTGTATAATCATCACTCCATTGCGTAGACTTTTGATGGGTGAAGATGTGGGCCTTTTGTGAGGAGTCAAGTCTGTGTTCACCTGCTTTCTACAGTTTCCTACAGACCTCCATAGTTCCTGCATCTTTTTAATCTAGAATTATTGGGGTAAAGCCTTTCAAACCTAGGTCATATAATTCTCCCGTTAACCCAGTGAGTGGATTTCCCCCTCACTGGCTTATTGATGAAGGAGCTGATATTCAGGCATGTGAAGAGCCTTGACCAAGTTACCTTGTTAGCAAAAGGAAGCACCAGCATGAAGCCACATGTCCTGACTTTACAGCTACTGCTTCTATAATGTGGGTTTTTTTCATTGCCACAGATCTACTCATGTGACAAGTTATTAGTGTCATTTTGGGTGGCATCTCTCACAGTGTTTATTTACTACCCCCATCCTGAATATTTAATTTATTCATTCACTCATTCAATTTATTGAAAGTATCTTTTATGCCATAAATGGTGTTAGACCCTAGTCACAAAAGAGCAACAAAAAAACATATGGACCCAACCCTCAGAGAAGTATAAAAGAGGCCAAAATAACTCAATATTATCAAAAAGGCACTAAATATTAAATTATTATGATTTTAGTATGAACTACATATCAAATGTTCTAATCCTATAATAGACATTGTCTGTGGAAATCTGAGGAGCCTTCCCTTAAGTAAAAGATAATTAATCAAAAAATAGAAGGATAGGAAGGCTTGAATGAAACAAAGAACATTGAGGGTGTCATTAGCTTTTAAGACTGGGTAGCCAACTTGTGTGAAGGCCCTGTGGTAGGAGGGAGCATACCATTTAAGGGATTCGAAAAAAGCAAGAATAGTAAGACAGTAGAGGATAGGTTGAGGTGGAAGACCCAGACCACAGCCTTGTTGAAAAGTTCTGATCATCATTTTGGATGAACTCCCTCAGAGTATTTATTTACTATTAAAAATAAATAAAGTCATATAATGTTTAAATAGAAGAGCAATAAACTCATTTTTATTTTGAAAATATTGTTTTCTGCAGTAGAGGGAGTGGATTGGATATAAATAAGAACAGATGTGAGGCACCAAATGGGAGGTATGGCCATGTCATGGCAGAGGAGGGGAGAAGTAAATAGATATACAAGATAGTTGGGAGGTAGAAGCAGTATTGGTGGTGGGCTGAACGAAGTCACTGAGCTGGTGGAGATACAAAGGATGCCCCCTGGTATTCTAGAGATGGGTGCTGGTGTCTCACATGACTAGAAGCAGCATTCTGGGATTTTTTGGGTGGAAATTTGCATCATGTGATCTTTCACATTTTGAGTTTGACGTGTCTGAGATCTCAAGAGAAGCCATCAAACATTTACAAGTGTTTTTTTTTTCCCCTTAAATATATTTTACTTATTTTGCTATTACAGTTGTCCCAATTTACCCCCTTTGCCTCCCTCCACCCAGTATCCCATTTCCTCCAGCAATGCCCACCTTAGTTCATGTTCAAAACATTTACAAGTTTTAAGTCTTGGCTGTTCAAAGGACTAATCGATAAAGAAAATTTGTAAGAGATGCTTGACAGCTGGAATCAGGAAAAGTGTATGATATACGCTTTGATTTTGTTATTTCTTAAATGAGAATAAAATATTTCCTATAATTTGATAGAAAAAATAAAGTCCATAATTAAGATAAATCAATGAGAGTAGAAACAAAGGCTATTCATCATGAGAGCTTTCCTAAAACAAGTGCAAAAAATATCTCTTTTAGGCATGGGAACAAAATTTTATTTTCTTGGATAAGTGAGCATATATTTATTTTAACTCACACTTGACATTCAGGAAAAGCATTAACATTCACCTAAAGCATACTGTAAGTCTTTTAGGCTGTTGAAGCTGAAGACTGAAGTAAAAAGTTTTGAAATCTGCATAGTGTGGAAGGGGCTTGTTGCTTGTTTGTTTATTGTGCCTCTTTCTTACTTTATGACTCCTCTTTGCCTGAAGCGACCATCAGGAATGAGATGTAGTTGCTGTGTTCTGGTGAAGTATGTAAAAATAAACGTGAGCTAAATGTACATTTATGGGATGTTTAGAAGGGAGTCGCTGCAACCCTGCATCTCATTTTACTTTATTTCTTCTTTGCTTTCCTTCCCCATGGTTTTGTCTACAGGCTCTGCTGGCTGCAGCCATAGGTAACTGCTCCACATAATTATAAAAAATTGAGTCAGCCCCAAAAGATAATTAGAAAACACACACACACACACACTGTGTTACTTAGAGGTACAGGTTTTTTTTTTCTAATTCCTCCACAAAATGTGATCTCGAAAAAAATCACCGGATCATTTCATTTTTATCATAAATTGCAAAAGGAAATTGTTTCAGGCCTTCCTTAGAATCATATGTCTCAGGATAAGACATTTAAACCAATCACCCACATCAATGAACCTGGCAGTGAAGGATGCTGGGATGGAGTGACCCACACTCTTAGACCAGCATCAGGTATATAGGAAGTCCTCAGAAAATATTTAATGAATAGATGAATGAGTAACAAGTATTCATTGCTCTCTTTCCATTATTTTTTGACATTTCATTTTAATATTCTTCTCTAGACTTTCTTTTTCATTAAGGCTTACTCTTAGTGTACACCCAATAAATGTTAAATTGCTTCTTAAAATACATCTGAAATCTTCTTCTAGAATGTCTACCAGTTAGTCTAGTTCCACCCCTGGGACAATGTAGAGCAAGTTTGGTTTCCTTCTTATACCTCAGTCCTTTAAACATTGGAAGACGACTACCAAGTTTCTAGAAGAATACTAAACAGGATGAGTAGCCCAACTCTCACCATGAAGAATTTTGTCTTCTTTTTCTTCTGGAATATTTCTTATTATAGTCACTCCCTACCTTGTCCCAGGGCCCTTGGTTGGGAGCTTTAATGCAGCGATCATTCTTCTTCACAAATATAAATAATCACATTATCCAAGAAACTTGCTAAGTTCCTCCCTGTAGAATCATCGGCTCTTATGATTAGGAATACACAAGCGAATTTAATAAAATTGTTACTGGTGCAGCAGTAGGAACAGATCCTCAAAGAGACACCAGGTGATGCGAGATGCTACACTAGAGACAGTTACTAAATATAATGGCTGCTAAGAAAGGGAGAGACTGATTGCCTAGAGAAATAGGGAAGACATCTCAAAGGAGAAACTCTTGAACCAAACCTTTAAGGATGAGTGATAGTGAATCAAGAAAGGAAACGTAGAAAAGCACCTTAAGGAGAGGGGAGAAAATGACAAGTTAAGAGCATATATACAGAGTAGGGCAAAAGTAGGTTTACAGTTATTCATATGAAAAGTAATTCAATAATTAATAAATAAAAATATAAGATCAAACTGTGTTTTGCATACTCACAACTATAAACCTTCTTTTGCCACTTCTATTGTACTAATAAGAGAAGCCCCATGTTGCTGGAATCCAAGCTGCCCAGGCCCATGGTGGTATTTAGAAGCAGGTGGAGTCCATGTCTTCATGCTGGGCTGTGACTTTCCAACTACCTGCTCTGATGCCACCATCTACACCTAACTCTCCTTACAAGATACTTTAGGCCACCCTTCACCTTAGGCATTACAAGTGTTATTGCTTGTGCCAGTGCATAAGGCAAGGCTGACATACAGCAGGTCCTCAGTTAATGTTGTTTCATTCAATGTTGTTTCTTTATAACATTGATGACATGCTGTAGTAACAACTCTTGTCTCTATCAATTAGTACATGGTCAAAAATGGTTTCATTGTCATTTCTCTGTAGTTACAAGAACACACTGACAATGTTAAACGAGGACTTGCTGTATTTCTGCGCATGGGAAAAATGAGAATTATGTCTACCTGACCTTCTGGAAAGTGAAATTTCTTGAGGGAAGAGGCTTTCTTCATGCATTTGTGGATTCTCAAATGCAGTAAATAGTCACAGATCAATGGAGAATTCTAAATGCCATTAAACTTCTGTCATGCTGATATTTGTAGCACTTTTATTTATATCATTGACATCATCTAAAATTGAATAGAAAATGACTTTTATGTCTCTTGTATGAATTGACTAGATTTAAGTGCAAAGAGCATATTATCTCTTTTTTTTTTAAAGATTGTATTTCATTATTTCTAGAAAGAGGGGAAGGGAGAGAGGCAGAGAGGGAGAGAGACATCAATGTATGGTTGCTTTTCACCTGCCTCCAGCCACAGACCTGACTGGAGACCTGGTTTGCAACCTTGTTTTGTGCCCTCGCTGGGGAATTGAACCTGCGACCTTTGGATTCGCAGGCCGGCACCTTATCCACTGTGCTACCAGCCAGGGCTTTCTTTTTTTTTAATTAGTGGAGCTATGCCTTAAAATGTGAATTTTATTTTTATTTTGATATATCCACCTCTGCATTCTTTTAGTTTGCATTTGGCTTGCATGTCTTAACATAATCCTTCTTTAACAAATTTTATAATCACTTATTTTAGGCAGGTTTCCTATGTTAAGACTGAGCTCTGGGGTCACAGTGCTGGTTTTCAAACTGTGACTCTAAAACTTACTTGCTGTGTGATTTTGGGTGAATTTCTCAACATTCTTTAAGTAGTGTTATGATTTTAGACAAGATGCTGGAACATGATAAATAATAAATATTAGTCATTATATATTAAGGGCAGAATAGTTATAATCTTTGGTAGTCATATAGTAGCAGTAGTAATAGTGGTAGTAATTGTATCAATGATTTAATCTTATTTATGTTATTTTTCATCTGTTTTACATTTGCTTTTCAAAAACTTTTTTCTAGATGTTTAGAATCTATACATTATTTTTCTGCTATTAGTGATTTACATATAATTTTAATTTTACATACTTAAAATCTGACTTAACCCCATATTTTTATTTGTCAAAAATGATAGGTAGATATTGATCCTTCTTTTTGAAATAAGTCATTTTATCACCTTTAATTTTCTCTCCAAGTTATAATTTTTCTTACTATACAGTAATACTTAGAGAGTTCTTATAGCTGCCTTTAAGGTCATTTATATCTTTTATTTTATCATGTGAATATATACATGTTTTCCTTGGTTTGGGTAGAATGTTCCCTACTTATATTTTAATCCATTTATTTATTTTATGCAGTATTTAATGTGTTAATTCATTATACTTTAAATTAATACATCATATTTTTCATCTCCAGTGAATCTTTCCAGACATTATGGTGTGTACATTTATTTCCCATTTTTGGTGTTTTTTTTTTTTTTTTTTTACTGATATAGGTTAGCCCATCATTTTATCTACAGCTTTTCTCAATAATTTTATCTACAACTTTTTGAGTGAATTTGGTTTTGGCATTTTTTAAATATATTCAACATAAGGTTAATTTAGTCTTTTGATTCATTTTAAGAATTTTTAAATTAGGAGATATTAATTTACATTTATTGCCTTGACATATTTGATCTTTTTGTTTTTGCCCTTTGATCTGTATTTCCCATAATTTTAATATTTTTCTAGTAGTGCTTATAACTTTGTGTTTTTCATTTTACTAATAGTTATCCTCATGTTTTTTATTTAAATTATTCTCAAAACTATAAGTTTATCTACAATAAGAAAAAAACAGTATCTATAGTCTTCAATTTATTAAGGTAAGGAATTTACTAGGATTTTAATTTTTATAATACCTTTTCTTTCATATGCCATTATTTGTTAAATTAATTTGGATTTAGATTTACATTATTAGTAGTAAATAATTATATTAATTACTTTTATTATATTTCAAATATATAACATTTAAATTAACTTGGTGAATTTAACTTGGTGCTATACACAAAAAATAGCTTTACTGTATGTTTAAATAATTTTCATATTTCATTCAAGTCCTTATACAACTCAACCATTTTAAAATTTTTTTTAAAGAATTTATTTATTCTTTTTTTTTTTTTTTAAGGTTTTATTTCATTATCTTCAGAAAGAGGGGAAGGGAAAAAGGCAGAGAGACAGAAAGGGAGAGCGACATCAGTGTATGGGTGCTTTTCAACTGCCTCCAGCTACAGCCCTGACTCTTCAGGTTTGCAACCTGGTTATGTGCCCTGGCTGGGAATACAGCTGGATTCTCAGGCTAGCACCTTATCCACTATGCCACCAGCCAGGGCCATTTTTAAGTTCTTTAATCACATTTCTGTTGTTTGGGACACTTAACAATTTTTTTTTGAGAAAATGTATATCAATGCTATTCTTTTTGAACACCTGCAGAGCTGAAAAATAACATGACTATGACAGGAAAACTGAGTCACTTAGCCTTTTATCTCCTAAAAACCAGCATTCTTGTGGAGAAGTTAGAGCGCAATATAATTTTTTTGCTTTGTGATAGTAATAATAATAGTAATGTTTATTATTTAAAAACCACATTTACATATATTTCTGTATAAAAATACTATAATCTAATCTTGTCAACAAATCTTTAAGTTAATTGTTTTTATCCTCATTTTATAGATGAGGGAACTGAGTCTTAGCAAGGCTGAGGAACTTGATGGCCTCACAGTGAGAAAAGTGGCAGAGTGACATTCCTGGCACCAAACCTGAACTCCATCTAACCCCTTTTGTTTTAAACTCTTATTTTAATACATGTTCATATATAGAATTCTTTTTTACTTTAAAAATTAAAGAAAAGCAATCCACATTATGTTTAGATATTTGTCTCTTCATTAATTTTAACTGGTACATGGTGAGCCTTTTTTATATGAAAATTTGGCCCTGTTTCAGTTTAGGAATGTGTATTACAGCTTGATTATATATCATGCACATTTTGTCTAGTTCTTTCTTAAGGCATAAAAAGTATCCCATTTGCTCTGAATTTTGGAAGCACATACCTGTTTACCATCCATGCCATTGATCTGCTTCTTTGTGGCATGGATCTTGCTGATGGAGGAACCTCATTTGTCATGGAATTAATTACAAGGATTGAGTCTCTGTACATGCAGGAAAGATCTCTGTGCTGAGAGGAAATGTACTGCCTTTCGGACTGTTTAGGGAGTCACCTGACTTCTCTGAGCCTTGGTGGTCTCATTTTGAAACACCTGCCTCACAAGTTCAAGAGAAATTAGACCTGTGAGAATGCTGCAGAAGTTGAAACAATTAGGCTTTTTAAAATTCGTTTTTAGTGCTCCGTCCAGGACAATGATCGACACAAATAAAATGTCATTGCTGAAAACAACCTCATCTGAAACAAATAGTCTTAGGACTATTTTACAAATAAGAAAACTAAGATCTAAAGAATTTAAGTGACTCACTCATGATGTCCCCACTAGTTATAGATCTGAAGCTTAACAGTCCTAGGCTCCAGCAAAAAAATTTGCATTGTATTTATTTGAGCTTGAGACACATTTTTCAGGCAGCAACAATGTGGTAACAGCCAGGTCATTTGCTGTAAAAGCCCTTCAAGGCTTTGCGGGGATGCTTTTCATATGCAGATATCTCAGGGAGTTAATTTGAGATGTAGGCAGCCAGCCAACTTGGCCAAATGCTATGGGCCTCTTCCTTGGTTACATTTTGGTGATTTTAAAAATGGCTCTCCCTGCTGAGTGATAAGAACAGTTTCCCCAGGGAAAGTGCAGACTGCCTAGCTAAATGAGTATCCTCTAACTTTTTCCTGTAATATTCCTTTTTAGCAAAGCTGTTAAAGAAAGAAACTTTAAAAAAAAAGCAAAACCCCACTTCATTAAAGAAATAAGCAATGTAATTTGAGTAATAGTCTAGGATATCTCAAATATTAAACTAGCATTACGTGAAGAGATTCATAGCTAACACAAGTAAAGAATAGTTAAATAGAGCAAAAAAAAAAAAAAAAATCCATTAAAAAAATACCCTTTCTTCTTGTCAAAACCCCCAGATGTGCGCCAAGTGATCAGTGTTTCCATTAAAAGTTCAAAAGATGGAATCCAGATGTTTCTCTCAGCTCAGTGGCCTTTGACCCCTGATGCATTTACTTGCTCTTGGAGGTTTTGGTCATACGACTCTCTGAACTTTATGCTCTACCTAAATAGCTCTGAAATTTACTCTATGATAATGGAGCATAGAGTTGTTTGGGTTGGGGATCAATTTCATGTCTATGAAGTGTTGCTGAAACTTTAAAGTTTTCTTTTTCTCTTTCAGTTCTTTTCAAAAGAATGTCCTTGTTTAAGTCATGTTATCACTATTCTATCTGAGATTTTAAGTGCTAAACATTTTAAGTGCCAAATGCTTGACCTATGTTGGTAATAGAGGGTTGGAAAGAATAAAAGTACTAATAGAATATAAATTATCTTTTTAAGTATTGCAATGTAGCATTAATGAACTTCGCTGTGAGGAGGTGGACAAAATGTCCTAAGAACAAATTGCTTTAAAACATATTTCTTGGCTCTCAATACTAATCAAAAAATCATCTACACTCACACAACATAGCAACAAAACTTGCTCTGAAGAAGATAAACAGCTCTTTACTCTGGACACAAATGTGTTAGCTCTTAGCCATAGGATGGCAACAGGACCTTTTGGCAAGGATTTGACATGGAAAGTCAGTTGTAACGTATAACAACTGAAGAATGTCCACGTGAACCTTTTTTTCCTGCTAGCTCTGTGAGCAGTTCCCAATTTGATTAGGAGAAGTATTTACAAATGTAAATTCCTGCTGTGGAAAATAATAGCAAAACCATGTTCATTTTTAACATTTTCAAAGGTTCTTAAAAATGCCTTTTTTTTTCACACCATAAATCTGTGGTCCTTGAATGTTGGGTTTCTTTCTCTAAGGTTTGTTGAAAGTGAGGCTGCAATCTGCCGTGGTCAGGCTTGGTGAGAACAAGTGTTGCTAATGGTGACCCAAAAGGACTCTTAAAGAGTTGTTAGCCAATGTTGTTTTTGACAAGACCATATTTGTACAACTGAGAAAAATCAGGAAGGAAAAACGATTCTCTGAGACTAACATGATTCTTCAGGAATTAGACTTGGTAAATTTTTTTATTATTCACTTTAATATTTTGTTTCTGAAAAGGCTTATTCTGGAAAAAGAGAAGCTAGGTTACCTGTGTAAGGAAAATCGCACTAAAGAAAACAAAATAGAATATAAATATTACTCTTCTCCAAGAATGCAAAATTATCCCCTAGATCTTCTGATGAACAGATTGCTTGTATGGGGAGCAACTGCCCCCTCGTACTCTTACCCACTGAGAGATCAGTTCATTCAAAGAACAGGAAAACTGACCTCCTGTTTGTTTTGTAGGGCTAGGAAGCTGTCACCTATGAAATGTGAATTATTTCTCTACTTTTCCTTTCCCTCCAGCTCTAAGTAATAAACAGACATTTTAGAGTAAAAAAAAAATATAGTTTAATTACAGTTTTTGCAGCCAAATCACATTTTCTTCTTTCTATTTAATAATTAGCAGAGATGTTCCTCCTGGATTTACTCACATTTCATTTCATACAACTATGTGGATTGAATTTATTTCAGTGGGATTTACTACTAAAGGTAAGAGTAATATAATAAAATTAATAATTGGCAATACATAAATTTTAAGTAGTAGCATTTATGTAGCTAGAGTTCTACCAGCCAGATAGCAAAATGGGGCAATGATTTGGGTAATTTGGCTAAAAATAAGATTCTATTTGTTGGAAGATGAGAACCAAAATGATATACTAAAATGACTGCCTATTTTATTCATTCATTTATTTAACAGATATTTATGAAATGTCAAGGATAAAGCATGATTCTTTGTCTTACAGAGCATATAATAGAGTTAGGCTGACTAGATGCATGTGCCAGACGGCACCTGAAAGTGTTCATTAATACCTGTATCTGGCAGGGTGACTCTTGGATCATCCCTAACTGGCATCACGAGAATTACTATACCGCTGTATTTCTATTTTTACCATACTTGAAGGGTATTATATAATTGCCACTTCAGTAGAAATTATTTTTAAATGACTTAAACATATTGATTTATTCACAAATTTACTGATAATTAGACATTTATAAATTTTCATGTTTCTTTTTTTAATTACATTTTTTATTGTTATTCTATTACAGTTGTCCCAATTTTCCCCACATTGCTCTCCCTTGCCCCTGCCTCCACCCGCCCTGGTCAATCCCTACCCTGTTGTCCTTGGGCCACTTATGCACGATCCTTAATTAGCCCCTCCCGCATTCCCTGCTTCTCCACCTTCCCC
This sequence comes from Noctilio leporinus, assembly GCA_004026585.1. NCBI lineage: Eukaryota > Metazoa > Chordata > Mammalia > Chiroptera > Noctilionidae > Noctilio > Noctilio leporinus. The sequence continues at coordinate 637,862 of PVIW01000148.1, forward strand.
ATTTCCTCTTGTTACTGCACTCTGTTCCTTGTTTTCATGCCTCTGGTTCAATTTTGCTCATTTGTTTGTTGTATTCATTAGGTTCCTGTATTAGGTGAGATCATATGGTATTTGTCTTTTGCTGCCTGGCCTATTTCACTAAGCATAATACCTTCCAATTCCATCCATGCTGTCTCAAAAGGTAGGAGTTCCTTCTTCTCTTCTGTTGCATAGTATTCCATTGTGTGAACATACCAAGTTTTTTGATCCACTCATTTACTGATGGGCACTTCAGCTAATTCCAGCCCTTGGCTATTGTAAATAGTACTCCTATGAATATAGGAGTACATAGTTCTTTGGAATTGGTGTTTCAGGATTCTTAGGGTATAATTCCAGCAGTGGAATCACTGGACCAAAAGGCAGTTCATTTTCAGTTTTTCGAGGAAATTCCATACTGTTTTCCATAATGCTGGCACCAGTCTACATTCCCACCAACAGTGCACTAGGGTTCCTTTTTCTCCACATCCTTTCCAGCACTTGTCATTTGTAGATTTATTGATGATGGCATGCGGTGGTATCTCATTGTGGGTTTTCACATAGGAGTCCTAATTTTGACATCAAGTCTGCCTCAGGAATGACTTGTACATTTTCTCAGGAGCCATTTTTGGCTTGGTCAGAGCTTTTGTTCTTGTTGATCTTTTTCTCCTTTTTCTATCATACCTTCACATCCTCATTGGGAAGAATATCTTTGTTAATGGTGCTGCCATTGGTAAAATAATAGGTACATGAAATGAAGTGGCAATTTCCATTAAATTTTATTTCACCTTCTCTGCCCTAAATGAAAACATGGGCCATTTTCAATAATTCTGGTCTCCTTCTGATAATAAAGACTCCAATAATTCTGATCTTCCTCTGATAATAAGGACTCCTCAAGTCACTCCAAGTGATTAAGTCACAGAGCCAAGTCACAAAGTATTTCAAAAATGCAACTCCATTTGAGCTGTAAAGCTTGACTTAACTTTAAGCCTACAGTGAGAAAGGGGGTTAGGGGCAGTTGGTTTCTCTGCTTCCTGCTCTGCCCCAGCTTACATTCTGCCCCTCACTCTCTATCTAGACTTTTTCTCTCCATCCAGAGGTTAATGGTGGGGGTGACAGATGAGGAGAGGTAAGAGAAGGGAACAGACATCACTTAGTTCAATGGGAAGGATCATGCCCCCTGGATATGGAAAATTGTTAAACTGATTTTTTTCTCTTGAGGGTGTTTTCTTGCTCTAACACTGGCCCCCTCTCTCATGCATCCCTTGTATTGATCCGTGGGAAACACTCACATCCTGTTCTGCCAACTCAGAGAGAGCGAGTGCTCTTTCCTTTTTCACCACCAAAGCAGGCAGCCAACCTTTCCCAGCAACACTCTCGATTCCCAAGGCTGATGCCAGACCCCAGTTCACTGCTCCAAGACACTGGTAGGGCCAAGAAACTCTAAGTAGCTTCCTAATCACCCCCTGCCCCCCTTTCTTGGTTTGTGTGAAAAGGAGCCAATTCCAATCCCCTTATCCAGGGAAAAGGATGAAGATGACAACACAGGAAAATTTCCCTCAAAAACAAAAACACAAACAAAAACAAAAAAAACCCAACTCTTTCCCCTATTATTTCCTGTATCTGACCAGGGTTCAGAATCCTGGCATAGTTTCTGGGATTATTCCCCTGGGTGTAGACTAAATCTCCCTCTTTTCTGTCTAATCTTATCTAATACAGGTCTCAGCGAAGACCTATATTAGAGGCTGGGAGAGTCCCAGTTGAACTTTCATTTCACTTGGATTATTGGAAATAAATGATTGAACTTTGATGATGTAGAGAAGAGATTTTTCTTCCTCTTTAGTAAAGTATAACTGCTATTATTATATAGTCCTGACTTTTCCCATAGCCCCTCTTGAAAGTCACACGTCACCATACATTTAGTTCATTTCTCTATCTCAGGTAAGAAGAGGTAATTTATTGAACTCTTAGAACAATGGAGCTTGTGGGACATGGCTTCCTGGCATGGCTCTTACATTCACTGCTGCATTAAGAAATCCAGGTTGTAAGAACCTAGTATAAAGGAACCATGGACATGGACAACAGGTGGGATTGACTTTGGGGGGAATGGGTGGGTGGGGAGGGGGACAGAGGGTAGCAAAAAGGGGATGGATGTAATACAACAACAATAAAATTAAAAAAGAAAAAAAAAAGAAATCCAGGTTGTTTCTCTAATATTTTCAGGGCCTACCTTAGAATGTCTCTTGGACCCAGCAGATTAATTTCCAATGAATAGCTGAAACCCAATGAGTGTTGGAAAAGAGAAAAATGATGAAGTCTAGGCCATAGAAGACTCTGTCCAGGTAATGAGTCTCAACCAACTAACGATTCTCCCCCAAATTTTCAGCTAGTGCTTGACCATACACATGAAACCAAGGCATTAATGACTGACTTTAGAATCAATGAAAATTTATGACCTAAAATGAATCCAATGCTTCAATTCTTATGCGGCAAAAAATATTAAAAATTAAAAATAAAACCCCATATGGCTTGGATTTCAAATTTTACTCTGTCCTTGGTGCATAAAACACCTGGTCACAAAAATTGAGCAGGGGATTTCCCAAACATTTGTTCAATGGAGTTACATGGTTACAAAAGATCAAATCACTTGCTAATTTCATATAAAACATTTTTAACATTTCACAATTATTTTTGTTAAGACCAACAATAGACATATCAAGCTTTGCTGCCTTGCCTACATGAAGTCGTGTAAATTAATTGGTCCCAGCTTGCAGTGATGTTGTCGAATCAACGCAGTCTGGCCGCCTTCTGTGAAATGCCAACTAATAGATCAAAGCCTCTGGAGAATGACCCCTATTTTCCCCCAAATATGTGTGGTTTTCTGGAAATCCATATCTCCTGCCTCTTTAAATGTCTGTGGGTCATTATGAGAAGACAGTTTCCATCATTTTTACCTAGGCCCATCTTGTTTCTAATTTGCAGCCCTATAAACCATCTGAGTATTTCACACCCGTGAAGTGATGTGTTTGGTGGGTCAACTAAGTTCCTGCCTTGTTATGTGTGCTCTAAAACTGATTATTCTTTCTCTGTTTCCAGTTTTACTGGGAACAGAGCAAGGTTTGTGCTTTTTGCTGGGCTTAACATTCCTTACCATGTTGGTCCACTTATATATACTGCATCTTAGAAGAAGATGCTAGCCCTGGCTGGTGGCTCAGTGGATAGGCACTGGCCTGCTAACCCAAAGGTCGCTGGTTCAATTCCCAGCCAGGGCACATACCCAGGTTGCAAGCCAGGTAGCTAGCTGGAGTTGGTGAAAGGCAACCATACATTGGTGCTTCTCTCCCTTTCTTCCTGCCTCCCTGCCCTTCTCTCTGAAAATAATGAATAAAATCTATTTTTAAAAAAGAAGATGCTAGATAGAAAGCACAGATCAGACATGTCAGCCATTTTTACTCTGAATGAATAATTATTCATTACTAATATTAATATTTTATTGTAGTAAATACACTAAACTTACTATGTATCATTTTACCTACCTGTTAAGTATACAATTCAGTAGCATTAAATGAACTTACCATGTTGTAGAAACATCACCCCTATCAATAACCAAAACTTTTTTTTGTCATCCATAACAAAAACTCTAGGTAGCATTAAATCATAACTCCCGTTCTTTCAACTAAGACTAATGCTAATAACAATGGAAGATGCCCAGGTGGTGTAGGAGATGACTGAGTCACAGTCTTTTTTGCCCTGCTTCAGAATTCCCTTGATAGACAACTGGGTGGGGAGGAAATAATAAACAAGTCCCAAATACTTTCTCCTGCAATATGTAAAGAAAAGGTGGGGTGCATGTGCCATTAGCTAATGAAAGCCATCTTTAATCTTCTAGTGTTTTGGTTAGTTTGCTTTTATTTTTTCCTTTTGTATTTAGGCAAATCCAGTCTGAGCAAAGACTGGAAGGAACCTCCTCTATGGCCCTCACATGAAGGAGAAAGTGGCTATTCTCAACTGTGTTACTTGCAAGAAAAATCACCAAACATGGTGCTTGGGCAGCCAGGGGTTGCAAAGATCCTGGCTCAGAGCAAGGAGGCAGATGACAAGGCAGTAAGGTCTGGGGCTGGCCTCTACCCGTCTTGCTGTTTCTCAGGGAAGAACTTCCCACCAGCACTGCTGTGCAAAGGGACGATTTGATTCATTTTAATAGGCTGAGTCACTCTAGGGGGACACCGAAAGCAAATTAGCCCTGTGTCCCACAGTAAATCGTCTATAGCTGAAGGATGTCTGGTTCCTTTCTGGAAAGAATGCTCTTCGCTGAGTTGCAGTTTGCCAAGGGTCAAATATGACAGAAATGAAGTGTTGCTAATAGTGATTGAAAAGGATTCCTACTGTTTGTGGCCAGTGCTGGGTAGTAGAAAGGCCAAATTTGTGAGCCAGAAAGCAGCAGGAGCCAGTCAACTTTCCCCAAGACTTACTAAACTTTAAGTCACCTCTGCTCCCCCAGCCGTTTTGTCAGCCTGTTTGGGGGAAACTGATATTATAATTACTAATCTCAGCAAGGGCCTAATGTGCAACCTGAAGCTTTTTCATCCTTTGGTGCAATTAGGGCGGGAGGGCAAGGCCGGCAGACACTGGCGGGCTCCACCCCCTGCTCCCCAATCACCCTGCTTGGGTTTCATCCACACCCTCGCATCCTCTGTAGACAGGTAACTGAGCAGTGCCTGCTCTGGGGCCTCCAGCGAGGGGAAATTATTCCTGCCCAAACTGGCTGGGAGCTATTAAAGGTTTAAATGTCACCTCAAAAGAACTCTTTGCTAACCTTTAAGTGGTGGCGTCTCAAGGGCTGTTTCAGGCAGGATTTGCCCCCCTCCCAGAGAGTCTGGAGAGCCCAGAACGTTTGTCTGTGTTGTTTCTCCACCCCCCTCCCTTTCTTTTGCTTCTTTCAGGGAATTATCACTGTTCTTTCAAAGGGGGAATTTGTGGGACAACCGGCACCTGCCGGACTGAGCTTCCCGGGGAAGGCTCTCTTGGCTGAGTGTATAATTTCATTTAATCCTGAATAGCCCCCTTTACCTATTGTCGACAAATTCCTTTTAATCCTAACCACCACTTAGAAGAATATTTACTATCAGAAGGAGACAAATCGCTATTTAAATGTGGATTTACTCAAGTCTGAAACTAGGACAGTGACATACGGTAAAATGATAATATGTAAATAAAAACTGGAGACAGGTTTATCCCCCTAGAAAGCTGGGGAGAGCAGTGGATTAAAGTCATATGTGATCTACTTTGAGTGGCCTCAATTCAGACCCAGCGCTCAGCTATGACCGGCAACACCATTCATTTTGCTTACTTCAATTCATTTGGCCCTAGTTCTCAATGACCCTCTGTTACCAGGCGTACACCTCGGATAAGTAGGCCTTGATGTTTACAGCACTTTGGAGCAGAATAAATGCAAACTGCACATTATTTATGGGTGCGCACTCTCAGCTTAAGGGGCATTTGTCAGGAGTGTGAATACAGGTAGAATAAGTAGATGCGTGTTCGCTCAGCAAGCCTGGTTTCCAGAAGCTAATGAGGAAAAAAAGAGCTAAATAAAATACCACCCCAAAGACAATAGCTTTCACTTATTGCCCATGATCCTGAATTCCTCCCAATGAGTTGAAAGGAAATCTATACCAGATGGCATTTTCTGCCTCAGCCAAGTGCACCAGTCGTTCCTGCCTCTTTCCAATGGGCAGCGGTGCCAAAGCAAGCTGGCCCTGCACTTGCTCCCTCAGCTCACTGGTCACAGAACCCACAGTGCTTTCTAAGGATGTGCTTTTAATTGCACTGAAATCTAAATGAAATAGTTAGAGGTGAAGGTCTTTAAAAAAAAATAGCAGAAATCAAGCACATTGTGTCCTGTGTTCTTTGGCAACAGTAGTCCAATGAGCTGAAGCCAGAACTGGAAAAATAACGAACACATATCACATCACCTATTATACATGGCAGTAATCTTGTCAGTTGGGACTATCGCAAAACATTTAAAATCACTAAGAACTCTCAAGTATACAGGATGTGGGGTGTTAAAAACATTGTGTTGTAATGCAACATTCAAATAAATTGTTCTGAGCCCACTAATATATTACATTGAAGAGCTGGCCTGTAATAATCATATTCTCCCCTAAATTATCTCATCCCAAGGCACCATGTCTGAAAATGAAGACAAATATATTTCTTATGAGAAGCCAAAAATAGCTGTGACATGTCTACCTTGGAAAGTATATATATAATTTTTTGAAAGAATTTGTGTCTGCATAATACTCATAGGATTGGGTCTCATGGGTTCCTCACTCACAACTGATTATGGGGAAGTTAAGAGAAAGGCATTATGGCTATACTTCCTTCTGCCCAGGAAAATATATTCATGAGAAAGAGCCAAATAGCCAGTGAATTTATTCAACTAATTGTTCTTCAAATGTATTTTTTTTTTTACACATAGTGCAATTATATTAATCTATAAAGTATTTTACTCTCTTGGTTCTAGTTTAAATTTGTGAAGATCTGAGAACTTTTTTAAAAATAAAGGACAGAAAATTATTTCCCAAAGATCAATCCTTGATTTGAAGAAGAGACAGGAAAACATGAAGACAAGGGAGGAAGAGGGCAATAATCAAATGTGATTGACTATAAATGATAGATTAGTTTTCTGGCTATAAAACTCCTCGTAAACATGTTACTTAAAACAGAATCATGTCCCAGATCACTTTGGTTAGACTAAATCTTTAAGCCATTCAAATGCACAGCTGTTTGTTTTAGAGAGAGTAGAACAAAACACCAATTCAATCCAAGAAGAAATTGACTTACAGATGAGGCCAAATGTCCATGGTTCATTAAAGATACTTGTGTTTAACCAAATATAGATATCCATAGGTTGACCTTTGTGGTAACAGAGGCCTCCAGATGGTTATAATAAGACAATTTATCAACTCAACTCAGGGCCTGAGTGTCTTAAAATAATGGGCTTTGGGGTCCTGTTGGTATATGGTAGCCTCTACACAGAATAAACATCTCACTATCCTTTCTTGATAGTCTTTTTTCATGGATCAATTCTGGTTTCAGTTGCTTCATGATATTTAATGGTAAGCCTGACAATGTATTCATCAGCTAAGCAAGGAGAGTCTTACAAGCTTCTATTTGCTGCTAATGTCTGCTTAAGCAACTATGGATGTGTGTACCTCAACAACCTTCCAACTGGTTGACACTTGAATAAAACAAATGTTGCATCAAAACATATTAAGAAAAAGTTTTAAACCCCACAGCATCTGTGAGAGTGATGGAGTAGGAGCCCTAAGGGTCATCTTCAGTTTAGACCAGGTATAATGTCAATTTTATTCAGAACACTTTGCATGTATCTTTTGGGCTCCAGGTTCAGGGAACAGAATGGTATTAATGGCACCGGTAAGGCCAAATGAAGCATTTTAAAGCTCCAGCTTCAGCCCTAATAAAGTAGCTGAGAGGCTCTCTTTCTTCAGTAGCCACTGGGAATCAACAACAACCGATGGTCTTAAGTGAACAAGCTAATATTTCATCCATGGATACCAGAGCATTAATGGCTAAATATGCCAGTTGAGGGAAGGAGCACATGTGCAGTTATTTGCCCAACACAACTTCTGCTGTCATGGCCTATTAAAACCAGTTTACATGTGCATGTCGAATTTGATGAATATGTATGTGACCCTTTTCAGAGCCATCACTCATTGGGCTATGGCCCCATGGCAGGAAAAACAGCACCTCTCATTAAACACAGCATGAGTTACAGGCATGTTATGTTAATATTTCTTCAGAACTTTAGGGGGTTTTCTTCTTGTTCTAATAAATCCTGTGAAGAAAATAATTTGAAAGTATAATTGATTAAAAATACACTTTTTTCCTTCATTTTTTCCCTTAACTATTTTATTTGGTGTGTGAGTTCTGGAAGGCTCTTTCCCCAGGAAGTTGTAGGACAAGCTTATGAATTGTGCTTTGTATCACTCATTTGGGACCCCCGAGGCAAGCCCCCTCCTCAGCTGGAAGTTCAGCAAGGCTAAACAAGAGACCTCCCTGCATGGAATCCTAAACTCATGAAAGACAGGGGTCCCTCTGAACTTTGGAGCATAATGAATCATCTGTTAACCCACAGTGCTTACCAATGGGCCTGGTGTATGATTGGTGTCCAACCAAACACAACTCCCTGGATCATTATCATTGTTATTATTGTTGTTATTTAAGTCACAGTGTTAAAAACATTTTTTTCTACTAGGGAAGATAGGAGTTTTTCTGAAGATCCTCTTAAAATATATATAGAATGGAAATCATAACAGAGTTTATCTTAAGTGACTACAAGCTACTAAAGCATTAATTCCATAAGTTATATTGAAATGGTAAACATAGGTTCTATTTGCCCAAACATCCTCCCTACTCCCAACTCTGTCAAGGTCTCAAAAAATGCCCTTTTCCACCTCTACTTGCAGCACTGGCCCTTCCATGGTGTCTGGCCAATTAAGTTATCAGGTGTTTGAAAGCACAGGTGGTAGTCAATACGTTTCTGTAGCATCAAAATATCTAGCTCAGTGTCTGACATTTAGATTTGAGTGGCCTCCTCAAATTTCTCAGTTACTGACTGAGTACTATCTAGAGGCAATACCTAGAGAAGAGTGCCCTGAAAGAATGTGCAGAGGGGTTCAGGGAATAAAATAAACACCTGGAATGTGGAAGAAGTTCCTGCAAGGGCTACACAGAGAGCCACTACAATACAGGAGCGCTGAGTTAGGAGTTTGCAGTTTGGTTCTCACCTTGGCTCTTCTTTTGTATGACTGGTGGGCCCTGGAACATGTTCACTTTGGACCTCGACTTCCTCATTTCTAGATAATTGTCAATGTCCTCATGATCTGGCATTTTCTACACAAAGTATTTTAAGGCACTTTGAAAGAATTGGACTTGATCTCATCTACTGTTGTATGTCTGAGGCCAGAAAAAGATTATTACTTCCTTAACCTTCAAACATAGGTGTACACTATCTGTGAAGGGGAGATGGCATGTTTGTGCAATCCCCACCAGCACAATCACCACCAAAAAAAAAAAAAAAGAAAAAATTATTACAGAGCTACTCACATTTCTTTCTCCCTCGTAGGTCCTAGGTCCTGCTATCTAATAGCTCAGACTCTGGATCCAGGCTCTGCGGTGCACTACATGGTAGTCAAGTTAAACCTTTTGGCAGAACTGAGGATCCCTTTTGAAATGTCTCATCATGATCACAAGTCTTCAGATTGACACCTGTAAGTTGGAAACCAAATGGTGCAGGAAGTGGAAATTATATTTGCCAAAATAATAGTAGGCAACTTTCATTGAGAAGTTACCATAGGCCAGGCCCTATTGTAAATGAGTAACAGTTTTATATTTTATTAATTTAATCTGCCCAACTGCATTTGAGGTAGTATTTCTATTTTTATGCTTTATTTACAGAGAGAGGATTGAGCTGTAAAGAGGATAAAAATTGCCCAAGGTCATACAGAGCTGGTAAAGGAAGAAGACTAGATTCAACTCAGGCAGTCTGGCTCCAGAATGTGGCTTTTTGCCATTATCTCACAGTCTCTGCCAAACTTTTCCTCCCTCAACATAATAGGGTTGGGGGCAGGTGGAGCAATGTCCCCTATGATAGAAAACCAGAAAGTCAAAGAAAAACAAATAACAAAACAGATTTCGTTTCTCACCAGAGAAATTATTCTCCTGCTCCAGCTCTGCTGTGGATGCCAGGTTTTATTAGTGTGGCGGGCACTGCAGAAGAGTGGTTTGAAATTTTGGGAATGCTCTGTCTTTGTGCATGAGACCAATCTGATCCTGGCCTGCCTCTCCAGCCTGAGGTAGGACCCTGAAGATGCCACTGGGAGCGCTTAGGTGGAACACTCTCTCTCAGGATTCACACCATTACTCTTCCCTCACTTGAGAAGCCCCCAGCTGGCTGAGCAGCAGGCCCGATAGCCAGAGCCATCTCCACCTCTCTGTATAAATCTAGCACCAGAGCTGCCAACAGACGGTGTTGAATAGTCTGTTCTGCTCTCTGCCAACCAAATGGCCCCACAGCATAAGGTTCCAAGTTTTCTCTGTCTCATAAAACTTGGCTGAATGAGGCAGCGGTGCCATGAAATTTGCATTCATCTTGTGCACCTGACATTTCCCATCATGATGATGGAGTGCTTCCCCCAACTCCAAGCGTTCCCTGCTCTTAGGGAGGACAGGGAAGCAAAGTGGAGGTTGGTTGTGGGGCAGGCTAATCAAAGCCAGGAAGAAGCATATATCCGTAGGCATGAGAAATGGGAAACAAGGTATGGGAGGAATGGAGAGCTGGGGGCTAAGGGAGCACTGTGACTTAAGATAAAAGAGCATTCCAGAGCTCCTTGTGCATTCAGATCATCAGTCATCTCTGCTTTTCAGGACAGCCTTTCTGTTGACCTCCAAGCCCTGGCTTGCAGTGTCCTTATAGCTGCCCCAGGGAAGCTGATCCCCTCTTTCATAGCCCACCATTGTGTGCAAGCTTAGAACAAGCATGCAAGAAAATTACGCTACAGAGTACAGGTTGTTTTGATGAAATGGTTTTGTTGAAGCTTGTGTTAGGCTTTTTGAATGTAGGAGGAGGTGGGGAAGGTGTCAGAGTTTCCACTCAGCACTAGAAAAATAATTTACTAAAGTGACAATTTCCTGTCTCTTTGTTCATCTTGTTAAAAAGTTCTCAACTTCACTTCAGAAAAAAAAAAAAAAAATTAAATAGTAACTAAAGAATTTGGACTCTAAAACAGAGCTGAGGTTCAAATCCCAGATCAACAATTATTGATGTCCAAGGTTCTGAGTTTTTCTTTGCCTTTGTTGCCTCATTTATAAAATAGGAATAATCAGAGGAAGTATTTCATACAATTGTTTTGAGGTTAAATGAGATGGAGTATGTTGCATGTTTGGTGTAGTGCTTTGTGAACAGTAAGCGCGCCAGAGAAGTTGGTCAGTACCATGACCTTGAGACTTTAGAGGATACCACCTGTTCTCAGGAGATAAACAAATATTGGTCAGTACCATGACCTTGAGACTTTAGAGGATACCACCTGTTCTCAGGAGATAAACAAATATCACAAATCTCAAGGTTCTCAGCCATTCAGTTATAACTGTGCCATGAAAATACCTTTGTAAGAGTATACCTCTGAGTTAATTATGGGTTGATAATATTCTTTCTTTTAAAAATAATATATATTTTTTATGCCTTTTAAAATCTCTTTGTCTGTTACTCAGTTTTTATTAGATCTTAATTTTTAAGGATCAAATTCCATGACTGCTCAGATTCCTTGACTCCTGTGAAGTCATCATTTATAATATTCCTCTTTTTTAAAAGGTCTGGCCTCTATTTCCCAGTAGGGTTTCATTGATGGTGGGCTTGAAGTTTACCATGTGCTTGGCAATCTAGGGCCATGTCATATTCCTGCATTAAGTGAAAGTTTGATAACTATTCTTTGACCTTCATGAAGCTGATCCCATCCACCATTCCAAATCTTCCTCCATCAGGTTGTTGCTTTCACTGCCTCTGGAATTTGAGAACTTCTCCTTGGATATTGCAGGATGCATCACATCAAAGAGGGCATGACCAAAATGGGAGTATCATCCATCATGGTTGACAAACAGAAGAAGGAGAGGGAGATATACAGAAACCCTAAAGGTTAATAGTGGTTGATGACAAAGCTCTTATCCTCTCAGATTTTATTAGCAGAAGCAGTGCCTTCTGTTGGTGAGAATGCCCAAATTAAAGCATTAAAAAGATTTTGACAGTGTATTTTGTACTGAATCATCAGTTCACTTATTCAATTTTCTACAAAATATTTGTTGCAAGCCTATTTGTGTTACACATGATTCTGTTTAATTTTTAAAATGCATGTAACTATACACATGTGTTTGTGTGTGTGTGTGTGTGTATACATACCTCAGACTTTAAGCTAGTTTAGTGACTACAAAATAATAAACCAAGGAAAGAAAAGGAAAGGAAAGGAAAGGAAAGGAAAGGAAAGGGAAGGGAAGGGAAGGGAAGGAAGGAAGGAAGGAAGAAAGAAAGAAAGAAAGAAAGAAAGAAAGAAAGAAAGAAAGAAAGAGAAAGAAAGAAAAAGAAAGAAAAGCTGGTTTTGTTTGATCCTCATACTGAGTTTCTAAGTTCCAGATTTTGTGTGATATGAGTCCATAGTGGCAAGAAAATCTGTTTTGAAATGTAAGTGCTAACAATTACTTTACCTATTTCCTCATTGTTTAGAAAAGCCTCATATCTTCAAGAAGAATACAAAGTGAAGCTGACATTACTCAGAAAGAGAATAAACAAAATTTGTCATGAAGACTGCAGGGATGAATGACAGAAATCAGCCATTTCTTTGAAAGTCAGAAAGTATCTAGTTTATACCATGAGTTGATGCAGAAATAAAAGACAATTGCTGATAAAATATACAACCGAGGAAAGCCTTCATTTTTCAGGATTCAAAGTTATTTCCAAAGCAGCCCTTGCTCCACAAATGTAATTTTGAAATGACATGTTATATATCTATCAGCAAAAACAAAAGGAACATTAATTCAAAGATATTTTTGCTTTAGAAATATATGTGTAGGCTTCGTATCTCTAGGTACACATATGTATGTATGTTTGTATGTATGTGTATACATGTATGTGTATTTATATGTACATAAATTAGTACTGAAGTTAATATACAAGACAGATATTATGGGACTTTATTGCTTCAATGTCAACCATTTATAATTTTTAAACCTTTCTGAATTCAAATCTAGAGCATAATTATAATTACAATAAAGAATACACTTTATATTGGCATTAAATATGACCATTTATGTTATGATTTTGTGGGCAAAGCTGTATGAGTTAGCATTTATTTACCAATAGTCTCTTGAAAGTAGGCACTTGCTGCAGCTTTCGTGAATTAGACTTATTTCAAATAAAAACCTGTTAGATGATAAAAAGAAAGTATCTCATTTATAAGAGTAATAAATAAGAAAATATCAAGGAATAAAAATAGCAATGAATGAACCAGTCTTATATGAAAACACATTTTAAATATTGCTAACAACCTCAATAGAAGACTTGAACAAACAGAAAGGTATAGCATACTCTTGACTAGAAAAATTCTAAATCATAAAAATGTATATTTTCTAAATTAATTTCTACATTGAATGTGAGCCCAGTATAAAAATAGAATAAAATTTTCTTTTAACCCTACTGGCTGACTCTAAAATATGTGAAAAAAGAACAAACAAGAATAACAATGAAAGCTGTGAGAAAGAAGAACCACAAGCCTTATCAGATGTTAAAACATATTAAATAAATTTAAAATCAAAATAGTGTGATGATAAAATATGATTAGACAGATAAACCAATGAGCCAAAGAGAAAGTCCAGTTAAACGTCCAAACAGATGTAGAATTTCATATATGATTAAAAGTGGCATCTTAAGTCAGTGAAGAATTAGAGAACTGTACAATAAATAATTTTAGAGCAATTAAAAAGTCAAGTGGAAAAAAATAACTGGGACCTATATATGTTACAACCAAGATGAATTCCAAATGGATTGGAAATTTAAGTGATAATAATAAAGCCATAAAGTTTTAGGAAAAAAAAACAATATAGGAAAAATTCTTTAAATTATGGAGTTGATCAGGTATTTCTAACTATGACCCAAAATCCAAAAACCATAAAAATATTGATAGTTTGAATATTACATGCAAAAAAAATTGATTTAGCTTCCCTAGAAGAAAAACATCTAATAAAGCAAGTAAAATAATTTTACACTAACAACCAGAAACATTAATGAAAAAAAAATTAAAGGCCTTTAATTTATGGATTGAAAGACTTAACATTGTTATGATGGCAATACTCAAAATGATCTACAGATTCAATTATACACCAGAATTTTACTAATCTTTTTATGCAGAAATGGAAATGGTGATACTCAAATTCATATGAATACTACAAGGGGTCCTGAAGAGCCAAAACATCATTAAAAGGAGGGCCAAAGTTGAAGAACAAAAACTTTTTGATTTCAAAACTTACAACAAAGCTGCAATAATCAAAACAAAGATAGACATATAGGCCAATGAGTCCAGAAATAAACTGGACTAGTCATAAATCCATGGCTAAGTGACTTTTTATAAGGGTGCCAAGGCAGTCAATGGGAAATGAATAGTCTTTTTAGCAAATGGTTCTGGGTCAACTGATATCTACAATACACAGGAGAGAATGAATTTTGACCCCTACCTCAGGTATATGAAATTCAACTAATTGCATGGATCAATGTTCAAAATATAAAAACTAAAATTATAAAACTCCAAGGGAAAACTTCATAGGGAGATTTTTTATGCTTTATGTTTTGGTTTTCAAAAGATATCATTAAGACCCTGGCTGCTGGCACAGTGAATAAGGCACCAGCCTGTGAACCCAAAGGTTGCTGGTTTGATTCCCAGCCAGGGCACATAACCAGGTTGCAAGCCAGGTCTGTAACTGGAGGCAGGTGAAAAGCAACCATACATTGAAGTCTCCCTCTCTCTCTGCCTCTCTTCCTTCCCCTCTCTCTAAAAATAATAAATTAAAAAACCTTAAAAAAGAAGATATCATTAAGAAAGTGAAAAAATAAAATGAAAATATGACCCTACTTATCGAGAGATAATATTTGCATATTAAATATGTGAGAAGGGTCTAGTGCCTGGAAAACATAAAAAATCCCTGTAACTCAATAACACAAATATAAACAACCCAACTAAAAAATCTGCAAAGGACTTGAATAGACATATCTCTAAAAACGATATACCAAAAACCAATAAACACATGAAAAGATGCTCACATTATTAGTCATTGTGCAAATGCAAATCAAAAACACAATGAGATGTTACTCCATATTCACTAAGATAGTTGTAAAAAACAAAACAAAACAAACAAACAAGCAAACAAATAGGAAAATGAAAAAAAAGGTATTGGTGAGGATATTAAGAAATTGAAATCTTCATACATTGCTGGTGGGGATGTAAAATGGTATAACTACTGTGAAAAACAGCTTGGCAGTTGCTCAAATATTTAAACAAATAATCACCTTATGATCTAACTCAAATGTCTGTGAATGAATGGATAACAAAATTGGTGTATACATACAATAGATATTACTTAGCTGTAAAAATAAATGAAGCACTGGTACATGCTACAAAATGAATGAACTTTAGGCCAATTAAAAGAATCCAGACACAAAGGTCACATTTTGTAAAATTCCACTTATATGAAATAATACCCAAAGTAAGTAAATCCATAGAGACAGAAAGCAGACTGGTAGTTCACAGGTGCTGAAAAGACAGGGAAATAAGGAATGACTGCTGATGGGTATGAGGTTTTCTTCAGGATTGATGAGTGTTTTGGAAATAAATAGAGGTAGTGGTTGCAAAACATTAAGTTATACACTTTAAAATTGTTAATGTTATGTAAGTTTCATTGCAACAAAAAGCTCCAACCAAACAAAGGAAATTAGTATAAGCTATGAACCTGACTTAATTAAGGTATTGATATTGGTTCATGAATTATGACAAATGTGGCACACTAATGTAAGATACTAATAATATGGCCCTGGCTGGTAGCACAGAGGAAAGGTGCAGGCCTGCAACCCATAGGTTGCTGGTTCAATTCCCTAGCCAGGGCACATAATCAGGTTGCAAGCCAGGTCTCCAGCCAGGTCCATGGCTAGAGGCAGGTGAAAGGCAACCATACATTGATGTTTCTCTCCCTCTCTGCCTCTCTCCCTTTCTCTCTCTCTGGAAATAATAAATAAAATCTTTTAAAAAAATAAAAGGTACTACTAATAAAGGAAACTGGATGTGAAGTACATGGGAACTCTATCTAAATTAAAGAATTAATTTGAAAAGAAGAAAAGTTAAAAGACAAATAATAAACTCAGAAAAAGTATCTGTAATTCATGTAATCAACAAAGAATTAATTTTCCTACCCTTAAGGACTCAGAAATTAAGGGAATGACTACATGGAGAACAGAAAACAAAACGGACCAAAAGTGAAACAGCAAGTTCCTCAAAAGTTAAACACAAGCTTCTCTTAGACATTTAAAGAGCTATTTAACTTCTCTCATAAAAAAGAAAATTGCACATTAAAACTACCCTGTTGTAACATTTTTATCCACCAGAACAACAAAAATCTAAAAGATAGAAACATGATAGTATGTATGTAAACCAGTATAAGTCTATGGGGTATAATTTATCAATATTTATCAAAATTACGAGTATGTCCATTGACCTAGAAATTTCACTTATGGTAATTACCTTGTAGATATACTTACATGCATAAAAACTAACATATTCATAAGTTTACTCATTTTGATGGCATTTTGAAAAGCAACAGACTATGGAAAAAACTAAATATCCATCAACAAAGGATGAACAAATGTTGTTTATGGTGCATACATATAATACATAATATGCAGCTTTAAGAAACAATAAGATAATTCTCTATGCCCCAGCATAAAAAGAGCCTAAGATTTATTGTTAAGTGAAAACAGTGTTTGATCAAATACTTTTATGCATTCTATATATACATAGAATCATGTGAAAATATTACCTTTTTTAAGTTAAATTTAAAAATATTTAAGTGATGATGTCAGAAAGAAGTTATAATGTGCATATTGACGTGGACTTTCTCAGATAAAGGAAGACATGCATGAAGCCATTTCATCTAAGACTTCTAGTTTGACAAAAGTGCCTCAAGAATTTGTGTCTTCTTTGACCTTGGACACAAAGACCATGGGTTTTGCAGGAAGTGTTGCCAGGCTGGTCCTGTCACTCAGATGGTTCTGCCCTCTTCAGACTCTGCCCTTCTGATTATGTTTCCTGGTCCATCTCCTGTGCCAAGAACTCAGCCTGATACCAACTAAGTGCTAATGAGTATTTATTGACATTAGAATATTTCTACCACTGGGTAAATGATCTCACATGTAAATATTGGGTCAAGGAAGAATGAGAAAGATTGTTATTAAATGAAGCATCCACTTTAACTTGACAGCAGTTTTTTAACTTGAAAGCAGGCAGAAAATCTTTTCATCCACCGAGAAATGAAATGTAGTTTCTTGGATCCTTTTTAGAAAATACTCTTTGTGTCTCTCTCCCTTCCCCTCTCTCTAAGAATAATAAACAAAATCTAAAAAAGAAAGTAAAATAAAATACTGTTTGGCTATTCAGTACCCAGCAATCCCAAAATCTGATTTTACCCACAGAACAAGAGGAACTATTTGTATGTTTTTCTGGATTCCTTTAGATGTGCCTTGTAGCAGAACCAACAAAGGGTATGACTGGGGGGAGATATTTGACTATCTTGGGGGAGCATCAAGTGAAGAAGGATTGATGCTATTGGGTGGCTTTTTACTCCTGTATGGGATAGTTTGTGGAGGATATATATATATATATATATATATATATATATATATATATCTCCTAAACTTCTCCCATTGTCAAATGCCATGAAGATGTCTTCAAATTGACTTTAAAGTTCAGACTTTTATGATTTACCATTGGGATGAAAAATAGCCATAAGAGCATTGGCAAATATTAATTATTTTTTCTAATTTTTTGCAACTGAAAAGTATTTATAAAAGAGTTTACTTTGGGGTAAAGAGACATTTTAAGCAGTATACCCAACCCTGGGAAGAGACTTCTCTTCTGTCTCAGAATTACCTTCCTCAGGTTCAAGTCAAGATATCTACATATCCAGGTATCACCAACATCATGTGAGGCAGGAATGGAATAAATCTAATTCTCTAGGGAAATTCACCTCATTTCATAAGCACTGAACTTGTTTGGGGAGTGGGAGAAGGGAGAAATGACTATCAAATATATCTGTCCACAGTATCCAGTTGCATTGAAAAGTGTGTCAGCTAAAATATGTTAAACCAATTTCTCAGGTAATGTTTAAAAACAGCAATGACAAGTGGATAGAAATCACTCATCTTGACAAGTGATTATGCAGATTAGCAAAGATGCAGGAAATGATCTCTATTGCTGAGAAATGGGGACTGGGAATAAATCCCCAGGTGACACAATGAATAACGTGACAGGAGTGTTTTGTTCTAGGTTAACTCCCTCAGAACTTGAGTTTAGGCCATACCTAAGTCATATGCAAAGATGTGGAGGGTGTGGGAGAGAGGTCATGAAAAATGCTTTGAAGTCCCAGGTGTTTGGATCCTCAGAGAAATTGCAAAATATATAAGGTTTTCAGGCCTCCTAGTACCAATATTGTTTGTTCTTAAACATTTCTCTTAGGCTTTTGTAACTCATAATTCAATTGGACCTTTATAATCCTTTTATTCCTGTCCATATTTACACTGTTAAATCTACACTGAAACAAAGTTGGTGAATATAAAGTAGATTATATTTCTTTGCCACCTTGACTCAAAAGTTGACCAACCACTTCAATCCTCAACGTGACAGATCTCTGGATTCAATAGTATTTATGATTGTGCATTTTGGTACTGTTATATTGTTATGTGGTATTTTCTGTGCATTATCATTGTTTCTATGGTGAAATAGTAAGCTTTTCAAGGCAATGTTTCTGTCTTGCATTTCCAAGTTCCACCCAATCTTTGACCCAGGATTGTGTAGACTAGGACACTCTGGGTGATGATTTATCATGAGTGACATCTTACTAATGTTTGCATTTAGGAATGTATGATAAACGTTTGAGGACCAGGCACAAATATCTCCTGTGAACCAGAAAGTTTGCATCTCACATGTGTCTTTTTAATAGGATGTACTTGTGTTTCGAAATTTGTGTATGTTTTTTGTCATTTCCTATCAAAAGATAGATTTTGCATAAATTCTTATGGTGGATTTAAAAGTGACTGTGTAGCACAGTGGATAAGGTACTGGCCTGCAAACCCAAATGTTGCTGGTTCGATTCCCTAGCCAGGGCACATAACCAGGTTATAAGCCAGGTCTCCAGCCAGGTCCATGGCTGGAGGCAGGTGAAAGGCAACCATACATTAAGGTCTCTCTCCCTCTCTGCCTCTCTCCCTCTCTCTCTCCCCTCTCTCTAAAAATAATGAATAAAATCTTTTAAATAAATAAATAAAAGTGAATGTGAAGCAAAATAAACTGAGTAAAACCATGACTTTTCATATTTTTTTCACTGTAAGATGCACTTGACCATAAGACACACCTAGGTTTAAAAGAGGAAAACAAGAAAAAAAATATTCTGAACCAAATGGTGTACTAAAATATTTAATAAAATATTTAATATATTTAATAAAATATAACAGAACATTTCAACCACGTAAAGTGAACAGCAGTCAACAGAGGTATTAAGAACCATCATCGCTGTCCTTAACAAATAAGAAGAGACTTTAAGGTCCAAGTACTCTTCTAGTTGTCTGGGAACCCCAAGAACTCATCATTACTAGTGTCAGAATTTATGAAGCTCAGTTGTTCACAATAACTGGTATTACTTTTGTCACTATTTTCATATATGATACTATCTTCAGTTCCATCTAAAGCATTGTTAATACCACATTTTTTGAATGACCGGTCAATGGTTTCATCCTTCACTGAGTGCTGTGATGTTTTCACCCATTCACAAACCTGAGCAACAGTGGGCCTCTTCATTCGTCCAGTAGGTGTCAGATCATGATTACCAGCAGCCATCCATTTGTTCCACTCTTCTCACATAAAGACTTTAAATGGTTTGTTGATGGAAACGTCAAGAGGTTGCAACTGGCTGGTAAGAGCCCCCGGAACTACAGCTAGATGATTCTTCACCTCTTTAAAGTTGGTTGTTTTTTTTTTGTTTTGTTTTGTTTTTTGTAGTTTCGCTAATATGTGTTCTAAACTGGTCAAGCAGTAATGAGCCCCATATCCATTATTATCCTCAGCTGATTCGTCAGGTCAGCGGTTGTAGCTGGGGGTGTCAGGCCGCTCTCTGTGCTCTCCCGGGTCCTGGGTGACGGGCAAAGGCAGCCGGCAACTGACCAGGTGCCCTGAGATTCAGCAGTAAAGTGGGACATTTAAGTGTCCCCAGGAGTTTCGAGTGGGCCCACTGCTTCCTCTTCTAATAGCTGTCACCACTGCTGACAGGTCAGATAACACACATCATGGTCTGTGACGCTTGCAGTATTTGCTCCATAAGACGCACAGACATTTCCCCCCAACTTTAGGGGAAAAAAGAAAGTACATCTTATGAAACAAAAAATACAGTAATTTTACACATATTTCTTTAAATTATGAAGAAAGGGAAATTGGGAAAGCAATCTATTATCAGTTCCTTTGGGAATGGACCTAGTCCCAAGACTCTGATGGTAGAATGGTTTATAAAATGCTGCTCTTCTTCGGAGCCATTGTTTTTTGTTTTTTTTTTTTTCTTTCTTTCCTTTCTTTTCTTCTAAAAAAATATGGAATTCTTCATGAATTTGCCTGCCATCCTTGCGCAGAGGCCATGCTAATCTTCTCTGTATCATTTCAATTATAGTATACCTGCTGCTGAAGTGAGCACTGGAGCCATTGCTTTTAACTTGAGCCTCCATGGATGGGCTTCACAGGGCCCCTGAACATCTTGCAAATGTTGGGGAAATTTTATATACACTTTACTGAAAAAGGACAGAAATTTTTATATCTTCCCAAAGGAGTCAATGACCCTAAAATATTGAGAGCATCAATTTAGAATAATTTTAGATGGATCTCACCATCTAATTTCAGGTGGATAAAAATAAATATCCAGGTTATTTATTCATTTATTTAGTAGATATTTATGAAATAGTTCCACATGCCAAGTACTAACCTAGATGCTGGGGAGATAGATAGAGATGAATAATATTGTAGAAAGAGAATGATGGAAGCATTTTCTGAGTAAAGGAAACCAAACAGAATTAGGTCAGAGGTGACTCTTCTTTAACTTTTCTCATACTAATTTGACACTTTGTTCTTCTGAACATTGGTTATCAATATTAGTACACACTTTTAATTGAGTTACCATAATAACTATAAAT
Organism: Noctilio leporinus; assembly: GCA_004026585.1. Lineage (NCBI taxonomy): Eukaryota > Metazoa > Chordata > Mammalia > Chiroptera > Noctilionidae > Noctilio > Noctilio leporinus. The sequence continues at coordinate 658,935 of PVIW01000148.1, forward strand.
CACTTCAATTAACATTAATTTCTATTGTGGCAGATATAATTACAATACATATGTGACTGTGTATGCCTTTTATAATAAACCTTCACAGTAATCACTATTGGAACTATAGTATTAAGTATAATTACAAAGTAATCTACTAGAACATAGAATTACTTTATAATTATTATTATATTTTCCTAAGCATATAGCATGTAGTTACTTTAAGAGTAGAACACAAGAGTGACATTTAACAATCTGTTATATAGTTGATGAAGTCTTGCACATAAATGTGAATTAACATCCATAAACAGTGGGCATTATAATCCAAAATAAAGTCTCCTTTTGAAGGGGAAGACATCTTATTTTAAAACCTTAATTCCAAGGAGGAAAGTTGTCTGAGAACATGAGTCATTTGGTTTTAGAATCCCAGAAACAAAGCAGATGGCATTAATTTTCTATATTGAAAAGTAACTGTGTGTTTCATGCATGAGAATGGGATTTTGAAAAACAGGTATATCTTGTTCCACAGCTAATATTTGGGCAGGAAAATCTAAAATCTTCTGATAAAAGTTTGAGGTGTGTCTTCCGAAAAGAAATTGTTAGCTGAGAAAATGTATTTTCTAGTAAATGCAGAACTTAAATTTCTAAAAAAGGAAAAAAGAAAAAGGAATCTCTGGGGGAAATAGTATTTCTTTAAGGTCCAAGACTTATTACTTAAGAAATAATTTTAAAATATTACAGCACTCTAAAAAGCCAAAAAAAGTAAAGCAGATAGCAATGTTTCATTTTTAATGGCATAGAGAACCTAGAAAATCAGAATTATTTAATAAGGTATATTAATTTTCTAGGTCTTCCACAACAAATTACAACAAATTTGGTGGCTTATCACTCACAACAGAAATTCATTCTTTCACAGTTCTGGAGGCCAGAGTCAAAAATCAAGATGTTGGCAAAGTTGGCTCCCTTTTGAAGGAGGATCTGTGTTTCATGCTTTTAGCGTCTGGTGGCTTGACAGTTCTTCATGTTTCTTGGCTTATGGATCCATCATTCCAATCTTTGCTTCTATCTTCACACGACCTTCTTCTCTGAGTCTTGTCCATGTCTTCTCCCTTCCTGCCTTTTATCTAGACACTAATCATTAGGTTAGATTTCACCCTAACCTAAGGTGATCTCATCTCAAGATTTTTAGTTTAATTACATTTGCAAAGACTCTTATTCCAAATAATAGCACATCCTCCACCCACTACATAAGACATAGTTGTGAGATGTTAAAATAAGGCTTATAAATGAGTATTTTAGACCTGGAAATGATTTCTGGATGTACTGTAGTTATATACAGGACATTCAAGTTGTAGAAAATTATCAACAAGTAACAGAAAAAAACAACTGCTGTCAAGGAAGCGAAATGACTTCACAAGTGTGATCATCCAGGAAGTGATAAAAGAGTCTCTGGCCCCCCACAGAAGTGCTTCTTTTTACTCCACCTCTTTCAGTAGTTGGCTGAAGAGGAAAGGGAGATAAACCTGAGAATATGGTAGAAGAAGAAAAATGGGTTGGATTTGGTGGCAGTCTTTGCTCTGGCCACTTTAATATTTTGGTGGGGTTCAATGACTTCATCCCTCCAAATACAACTTTTGCCTTATTTATTTTATAGTTGCCCATTTAATCCTAAGAACAGTGTTAAATAAGTATTTTTGAGTTGTAATGAACTAAATTGGTTCAATTACAGGTGGGTACCTTGGGAGCCTACCTGGGTTAGGTAAATGTACCCATAATTTATGCATCCAGGAATTTGTTTTGAAAGTATGTATATCAGTTTCAGAATTCAGCTACATTAATTAATTAATTGCACATTTAAACATACTTATACATTTTTAAAAGCAGATCAGTGACATAAACATGGAATGTAAGATAATATTTCTAGCTGCCTGTTATAATTTAACTATTACTATCCAAACAAGGATAATGTTGGAGGCTTGTGGGTCATATGGTTTCTATTGCACCTAGTGAAGTAACAAAAAAGTCATAAACACACATAAACGAATAAAACTTTATTTACAAACATAAGTGACAGGCCTGATCTGGTCCGTGAATTGTAGCTTGCTGATTCCTGCTTTTGAGCCAAAATTTTAGAAACTGTACTTATATTGTGCATCCTTAAATTATATCCTCTGATACAGTTTTAAAATTTTAATCAGTGGTATCTCCAATTCTGTAGTCAGCAATTCTTAAACCATTGGCATGACCTTTCCTTCCTCACTGTCCACTGCTAGACAGCCTTCATCTGTGTTTGAGCATATTATTTCCACTCTTACCACTTTGTTCAGGAAATTTCCTATCACCAAGCTGTTTCTCCAGGCTTTTACTTGCTGTCTTGACTTTAGTTCTTTCCTTCATTGATATCTCTTATAAACCATGTATGGAGTCACTCTTTTGTAATACATCTCAGAAGTATTCAGTAAGTGAGGATTTTCTGGACTAATCTACATTAGAAATGTAGTGAGAAAAACATGAGCAGCAGGATACATAATACTAGAGAAAAGGAGAGAATAACAGACCATTTAGGCTGTCTTTCAAGACTTAAGAGTCTGGCTGTGTGATTTCACTTGTATGTGGAATCTAATAATCAAAATAAACTAACAAACAAAATAGAAACAGGCTCATAGATACAGAGAACAAACAGACAGCTGTCAGAGGCAAAGAGGGGTGGGGAACTGGGTGAAAAAGTTGAAGGGATTAAGGAAAGAAAAACTTTTAGACACAGACAATAGTATGTTGATTGCCAGAGGGAAAAGGTGGGGTGGGAGGTAGGAGAGGGTCTAGGGGAAATAAATGGTAATGGAAGAGAGTTGTCTTGGGGTGATGAACACAGAATACAATATATAGATAATGCATTATAGTATTGTATACCTGAAACCTACAGAATTTTATTAACGAATGTCACCATAAGACATTTAACAAAAAATAAAATTCCTATCTACATCCAAAAAATTAAAAATGAAAAACCAAAGTCTGGCTGAGTTAAATGCTAGTCAATTGTGCAAACCTGCACTGGACAGAATAGTAAAGTACTTAAGAGAGTATGTTTTTGAAGCAGGTCATTTGTTTTCAGATATGGTTCCATAAATACTATATATGTGCCTTATATGGGTTACTAAACTTTTTCTCATCTGAAAATGGGGATAGTAATAGTCCTTACTTTATAGGATTTCTATGAAGATTAAAATAGTTTTCAGACACATACAGGTACACAGTATCAATATATTTTCTTATTATTGTTATTATCATCATCATCATCATATACCAGTCACAGCCCTTCACATTGCTAGTGCTAAATATTTATTGAAATGCTTTTATGAACTAGGTTTTGCTGTAGATGATGGGAATGTGACAGTGAAAAGATAAACAAAGCCTCTGTTATTATTATGCCCTAGTAATTGTTAGTTTATTCATCCAATATTCATTGAGCATCTTTGATGGAGTAGGCACCTCTCAGTATTGTGACAGCTGTTTATTTACTGACAAAGTCCCTGTTCTCATAAAGTTCTATTTAGTCATTAAGGTATGGTATGTTTATTTAAGCTTTGTGTCCCTTGAGGTCAACAACTATCTAATCAGTTCATATTTTAAGAGTCAACAAAAGGATTATCACATAAAGACTTTTTTTTCATAAATAACCAATTAATGGATGAATGAAAGAATAAAATGAACATCTCCATCCACTAGGCACAAATAAGTTAGCATCAACTACTTTTGAATGAAATTCAAGTCAACCAATCATGTTAGAAACACAACACACACCATTCCATGAGATTCACATTGGGAACCCTAATATCTATCTTGTTTTCAAATTCAGAGGTTCTGGCTTCACAGGTAGTGTGCATGTTGGGGGTTGGGAGAAAAGGGATACTCCAAAACAAACATGATTCCAAGGGGAGAAAAGGAAATATTAGATAGAACACAAGAATTCTATGCAGGACTTGCAAAAATAGAGGTTATGGCTAAATCACTTAAGTCAGTTTTGCTTCCTGCTTTGGGTAATAATGAAATCAAAAAAGTGTAAGTGATCTAGAATTATAAAACAACCTGGTGACCACACTATCTAAAAGGCATTTTGATATGGTTGAATTAATTTTTCCATTCTACTTGGAGTAAGGATGACACTGAAAGAAGTGCAAAAATTCTGTAATTTTTTAAAAAAGAGAGAGGTAATATCTAATAACACTTTGTGGTATATAGAAGATAAAAGATAAGCCCTGGCTCATGGCTCAGTGGATAAGGTGCTGGCCTGCATAACCCAAAGGTCACTGGTTCAATTCCCAGCCAGGGCAACATATGTAGGTTGCAAGCCAGGTTTCTAGCCAGGTCTGTAGATGGAGGCAGGTGAAAGGCAACCATACATTGATATTTCTCTCCCTCTCTTCCTCCCTCCTTTCCCCTTTCTCTGGAAAATAATAAATAAAATATATATTTTTTTAAATTAAAAAAAAAATAAAAAAAGACAATATACATCCTTTGGAAGCTCCCATTATAATTAGGGGCAAAATCACAGAGTTTATATAGGATGAGGATGAAGGCCATGTTCAGATACTGGGAAGAATAGGAGGAAGGGGAGACATTTGGAGTGTGTCCAGTGCATGGCTGGAGAAAAACTAGAAAAACTAGAGCTCTTTAGATGCTTTATTAAAGCCTAGAGTGTACTGCTCAATCTGGAAGATGTTTCCTTAAACCGTTTCAGAAATCCAGTCTGACCCATTTCCTTCGGCCCTGCTTATAGAAAACCTTTTCAGCAAGGAAATGATTTTACAGGGAATTGATTCTGAGACCTTTTGGCTGCCCTCACACGCAAATCATGAGACCATATGCAAATGAAGAACAGTAATACACTCAGCAAATGCAGAATGAAGGACTTCCATTTCTCCTCTTAAATAGAAAAGAAGGAACTAAAATTGTCCCAAATCCTAGAAACCTCACCAATAAAGGAAGAATTATGTAAAGTCTTTGCAAAGGCTCAGGGAAGAAGTTACCCACATTAGCCTCTATAAATAGAGTGTGTGGGGTAAAATTTGCACTTTATGGAATTGGCCTAAATTTCTAAAGAGGAAATAAAAGGTTGATCGGTATTTTTTTCTAGTTAACTGAATTATGGTTACGAGGTAAGTGGAAAATGGGTAGCTTTAGCAATAGCCTATTGACTATATCTTTTGTTTGTGGTTTGGAAGATGCTCTAAGATATAAACATGGATTATATATGCTCTAAGAAATCCTTTACATGTTGTCAGGATGGGAATTTGACAGATTTATTCTGGGAAGACAATATAGCTGATGTGTCCTGTGATAAGATGGTCTATAATGAACAAAGCTTTGAGTTTACTGGGCTGCATCTTAACCAATGGACCAAACATGGGTTGTTCTTACTGGTCAGAGAAAATTAAAATAAAATAAAATAAAATAAATTGCTTAAAAGAAAACCTACCTCATCTAGAGATAAAATTTACATGAAATATGGTTATAATGAGATTATTTACATTCTATAGTCATTAGGGATAAAGAGGGTGCTTGCAGATCTATCTTCCTAAACAGCAAATTGAAAATCTTTTGTGATAAAATCTCTCTGTGCTGTGATTTTCAGTTCTGTCAGATACCATAGAAAAATGGTGCCAAGTTAGCATATTTATCTGTTCAGTGACTGATGCATATTTTTTGAAAATTAGATACCAATGCTTTCTTTCAACTCCATATATTTACTATATTTCCTACTCATTGTATTATATGAATTTGTGTTTTGGAGAGATCAGAACACAGTCTAGAAAACCAGCTTGTTTGAAGATATGAGTTCTAAAGTGATTTCTATAAAGAAGATATTGCTATCTTGAAATGAAGTTGGTGCTACTAGTTTCACATACACACACACACATGCAAGGCAGGATAAGGATAGGTTTGTTGACCTCTGTTTAAAATGATTCACAGATTTAATGGACTCCCAATTGTCTTCTTTTCCATCACAGTGCCACTGATGTTCAGATACATCAATTATTTTGTGTATGTTTTTTAAAATAGGCTTTATGGCTTATACAGAAAGATAAATGAAAGACAGTGGTCTAGAAAGATTAAAATAATTCAGTTATGGTGTTGTATGTGAGGAAAACATAATGGCCCAGCTTCTTTAGTATAGAGTGATTATTCCTCCCCCCACCTTTTTAAAAAGATTTTATTTGTTATTTTTAGAGAGTGGGGAAGGGAAAGAGGCAGAAAGGGAGAGAGACATCAATGTATGGTTGCCTTTCACCTGCTTCCAGCTACAGACCTGGCTGGAGACCTGGCTTGCAACCTGGCTGGGAATCAACCTTTGGGTGTGTAGGCCAGTGCCTTATCCACTGTGCCACCAGCCAGGGATTATTTCTTCCCCCTTTTAACACAATAGAGAAGACATTTTGATTACTGGTAGTTGCTGATTGCACACTCTCCTTGTGAGAGAGCTTCACGGCCATACAAAAGAGACTTCAGTTGGGCTTTGCTTCCATGTGAATAAGAGAGCTCACACTGGATGCATGAATACCAAAGTGGTTGTATTACAAAATAATTATGAACTAGCCAGTGACTTTGGAAGAAAACTCAGGTTTAGAAATGATGGTCATTAGCAAAGGCTGCAATGTTTAACTGGCAGGCCTGGGCCATTGCTGCAGCATGGGGGGTTTTCTACACTGGTCTTTGGACAGAGTACTATGGTCAGTAAAAGATAATAAAGAGGCTAGAACATGCACCATCTGGTCTAACAGAAGGGAAGTTAGAAACATCAACAGGGGGGTTGGAATTGTTATAAAAAGCCAGACGGTGAAGCATTGATTAAGATTATTTTGTTGATTATGTGATATCCTGTGATTTATACCATGGACAAGGAAGAGCAATTTTTTTTTTTTTTTTTGTATGCGTGAGAGACTGTGAAACCATGGTATGCTATAGAGCTACAATTGTATCTGACCTTGGGACTCAGAAAAACCTTCCTGTCATGTAGAAGAAGAAGTGCAACTAAGGAACAGGGCTTACTGAGGACGTGAAAACTTGATGCATTCTGTGGAAGAAGAAGCATGGTGATCCAACTGGTTGTCAAGTGTTTGCAGGGGGCGGGGTAGCAGTGGGAGGAGGATATCACAGAAAGGCTTCTTTCTAGTCCTAGCCCTAACCCTACCCTAACCCAAACCCTTAGCTCAAAGTTGCTGACTTTACTGGTGCTCTGAAAGTCATACAAAAGGAAACCACGTCAATCAAGGTAAAATGATAGACCTGGTGGAACCCATAGAACTAGAGGCCATTTAGGGTATTGCTTACTCAGATTAGAGATCAGTGCTTGAGAAGGTAGATCTAAAATTTTCGAAGTTTCTTAAGGACAAAAACTGAAGAATATTTTCAAAAATTAATTTCTCATGTCCAGCTTTCTTAGCGTTCTCTCTCCTTTGTTCCTCTCTCTTTCAATGTAATTTTCATTCATTCCCAACAGAAGTCTTTTCTTTGCAATGGATCAGTGATTTAAGTGATAATGTTCACTTCAATTCCCAGAATAAAGCAGCACATCACAATGATCACAACACCATCCCTGTAGAATGTCCTCTTGTTTACCAAGAACTTTAACCTAACTACTTCTTCCAAATCATAGCTAGCCTTTGTAATATTCTTACAATGAACCGTGGACTGGCCAAAGTATTTTATGTACATTAACCTTTATTAGTGTAATCTCAAAACAGTTCTATGAAGTAAGAACTATTATTAGGCTCATTTCAAATATATTTAGAAAATCAAGGCTTCAGCTAAGGCCACCAACTAATAGGTGATGGACCCCAATTTTGAATTAGTATAACTCCCAAGACCTCACTCAACCTGCTTAATGTTGTCTCAATGATTCATTTCAAATGTGTTATCTCAACTTTAAAGATAATGAAAAACAATTCAGAGACAGAGCGATGTTTTCTATTAAACATTGAAAATGGATTTGAACTCAGAACCTTGGGCTCCAAATTCAGGTCCCTTTCCCCATACCATCCCACTGCTATAAATATGCCTGATAAATGATAAATATAACCTCAGAGAGAGGATGCCATGCATGTATCTCATCTCTCCCTTTGATATCTCATTTTTCAATGAGAAGTAAATGTATTGATGATCTATACCTGTCATTCCTCTCTTTACAAGAGATTTATCACATAAAAATGTTTAAAAGGTGTTAACTAATCATGAGAAGTTACTTGAAACATCCTTTTTTTCTTCTTGATGACAGCAAATGTCAACTGCTTTTTAGACTAAGTACTATATATTTTAAATAGAGAGCTGGAGTTTGAGTATGGGCAACTGTCCCATTGCTTTGACTGGGCATTCAATCTGAGCAAGACTTATGAAGGATATTTTTATGGTTCACAAGTTAAGCATCTATTTCATCAGTGAGAGGGCATATACAAGTATTTCCCCTGACAGTTGCAAGAGGATAGCAACCAGCATCAAAAGTGTTACCTTCTGCAATTCATAAAGTTGCACTGAATAGAATTATCACCTTGAAATTACAGGGTAAAACTCCCTATACAAAAACAGATTAAAGACAAATTAGACTGTGGGCCAGGTCACTCTGATTGTTAATTAGTGATAATGGAAATACAATTAGCATAATGAGTTCCAATTACTGTATATGGAGAAATATGAGCATACTGCTTTCATAAATCTTGGATCCAGGAAAAATAAAATGCATCTGGTTTAACAAAGCATGTCCTTCTCTTCTGCAGAAAACTTCCTGGTAAATATCTTTTTGTGAAGCTAAATCCTCCCTCTGGTGGGTTGTGATTTAAAAAAAAAAAACAAAAAAACGATAGAATGGATTTGCCCTGTCTGATAACTGAGCAGTTTTGTATTAGCTCAGCTTCTGTTTTAAGCTTCCTAGGAAATCTAACCATCTGTTTCTCCAATCGTGGGTTAAAAACATTGGGGAGAATCATAGACTATTGCATCAAATGTGTTTATTGTCTTTGAAATGTCGGTGAGCCCCCCTTTCTGCCTTTGATAAGCTGTGAAATTGGAAAGCCAATTGAAGTCACATATTTACACAAATCTAAACAGTTTTTTGAAAGCTCAGTATAGAGCAAATGGATGAAAAACAATGGCTTTACACAGAACGCTAGTTGGCTTCTTATGAGTGTGTTAATGAAGTGATTTTTAAGAGTAACACTACAGGGTCTGGATGTTTATTTTCACCTTGATCTTACACTGTCTCAATTTTTCATTGCAGGAACCCATCTCTGAACTTCCTCAGAAGGTCCATCAGCCGATAGCAGAATATTCCAGTTCTATTGTCATCTCTCTCAGAATCCCTCTTGCCACTTTTCTTGCTATGAATGCTCAACTGTTGACAGATTACATTTCAAGGCTGGTTAAAACCCGGGCCATTTGGCCAATGAATGGTAATGAATGTGGACTGCTCAGCCCACACAGGTGACATTACACCTCGCACCGGGGAATGTGCCAACTTCCTTGTCGCGCCCTGTATATCTGATAGATGCCATTAACCTTTTTAGCGAATCCCCGTGGAGCGCTGCAATGGTGAATCTCAGTAGTAATTGCTAAGACAAAAATGCCCCAGCCTGCCTATATTCCCTGTAAGGATCTATGAAACAGGCAAGTTGGCTACTCAAGTGCTTTTCCCCCAACTGCTCCCTTGATTTACTTTCAGCTGTCGGTCTGCACCCAGGTCGCAGTGCTTCAAAATCTTTCAAACACACACAAAAAACAGGTCTCGCGAAGTACATAGAGCAATTCCACCCTCTCCTTTGTTTCCTGAATGGGATTTTGTTATAAAGGAGAGCGGTTTTTTATATCCAGATGAAATCTCCAAAATAGCTGAGTTCATTGAGGAGAACCTTCCTGTCCCCACCTTCAGGATTCACAGCACAATTTTCATCGGGCTTTGATTGCAATTGTCATATTTTTAACCTAGTCAAGTCCCCTCAGTCTTTCTGGAAGCATTTCTAAACTGGATTATTCAATAAAAGAAATGCTTGTCAGGCATCATTCTCCTTCAGCAGTTTGAAATGCTTTCTCTAAAAATGGCTGTCACACTATCATTGTCTCTCTTGGAAGCACACATATGCATGTACATGCACACGCACACACACAAATGGATTCAAAACAATTGTTGACTCTCTGTCAACTCATATTTATTATGGGGGATGTGGTAGAGCTTAAAAAGACAAGGTTCTCTCCCTAGTATTTTTGTTATTAAAGTATATATTAGATCTACACTTCTTTCTAGATTTAAACAAGAACAATCAATGCATTGAGAGGCCCATAAGGTATCCTAGAAAGAGGACTGAGCTTCTGAATGCTAGAAGGTGTCTCATTGACAGACATAGTAACATGTACTTAATAAATACTGATAATAATGGATATTTAATTACTCCTGGCAAAGTCTTGGTCAAATCACTGGAACTTTTTCTTGTCTTACTTATGAGAGATTTTGCCTAGATGTTCTCTAAGGGTTCCTTCAGCTCTAAAATTGTATGATTCTAAGGGCCAAACTTTCAAACCAGGAGCTATGACATAGAGAAATGTTAAAGACTTCTAAACCTATGTAAATAGTTGCTTATTTTTTACCCACCTATGTCACTTAGAATTACATTAAGCTGTACCTAAGAGAAGAGCCCCACCTAGAATAGAGATTCATGTCTATTCCATCTATTTCCTCAAAAGGCGTCCCATCTCAAAAGTGCCTCATTGTTCAAGGTGTCAGTTGGCATTCCAGCTATCACATCCACATTCTATGCAGAAAGAGAAATGGAGGCAAAAGTGTGAACTGCCTACCTACTCAGTACTTCAAGGAGCTTTCCAGGAATCCCACATAATGATTTCTGTTCATATCTCATTGATATTATTAGTTGTGAGAGAGACTGGGGAATGGAATATGTTAACTGAATGCATTGTGCCCCAGAACATACCCAGGTTCTATTAATAAGAATAAAAAGAAGAATGGGTTCTGGATAGGCAACTAGTAATGTCTACCATGCAATTCTTTCTCTTTCATTGAAATATCTTTGTACCATGCTTCTTGTTTTTAGAAAAGACCCTCTCCTACATAAGGGAATAATTAATTTTCATTTTGTAACCATGGCTCTGTTGATGGATGTTGAGTCCTGTCAAATTTGATACCTACCAGGAAATATATCCCCTGCAGGTAAGGGAAGACTAGTCTATGTGACTTTTCTGCACTGAATGCTAGATTGTATATTCTGACTCAGTAAGTCTGGGTAGGGCCTCCAATTCTGCACTCCTGCCTGACTCAGTTGATATGCCTACCTTGTGGACATCCCTTTGCATAAGGATTTATAACATTGAATACCAGGAAGGCAATTAGCCTCACAGTTCTTAATCTACATATTTTTAAATTTTTATTTGAACTACAATTACATATATTACAATGAATAAAAATTAGTCTAAAGTTGAATCTGCTTGTACACACCCATGCAACTAACAATCAACACCCAGCATTACTCTCTCCCTGGAAAGTTATTTCATGTCTGTCTTTTGTCCCTCTTCTCTTAAAGAGAAAACTGCTCTTCTGATTTCTATTCCCATTGATTAGTTTGGTCTGTTCTTGAACTTTGTATAAATAGAATAATATAATATATACTCTTTTGTATCCAACTTATTTTGATTCATTTCATTGCATTGCTGAATAGTATTCTATTCTATGAATATGACATAAAAGTTTATCACTCCTTTTGATGATCATTTGGTTGTTTACAGAGTTTTGCCATTATGAATAAAGCTGCTATGAATACACTTCTACAAATTTCTTTATGAACATATGGTTATTTTTAATTTCTCCAAAATTAATAGCCAGAAATGAAATAGCTAGGTAATAAGGCATGTGTGCACTTAACTTTTTAAGGAACTGACAAATAACTCTTCATAGTGGTTCTACCATTGTATACTCCCATCAGCAGTGTATGAGAGAATTTCAGTTGTCCTGCATTTGGTGTTGTCAGTCCTTCAAATTATAGCTATTTTAGTGTAGTAACAAATCATTGTGTTTTTAAGTTCCATTTCTCTGTGAAAATTTATGTTAAGCATCTCTACACAAGCATATTTTAAAAAATCTTTTGCCTACCTCATTTCCACTTTTAAAATACATTCTATCTTTGAATCTAAGAAACAATTCATTTACAAATAGGCCACAGTATAGAATTTTAGCCTGACTCTTACTTGCCCTTTTTGATTATGCTTACCTTTCCACAGACATTTCCAACTGAGAATTTTGGTTTTGAGTATTTTAGTATGGGCTGTAGGATATGGTAACAATATTTTCTCATTAAAAATAATGCTCAGTTCTTTCTCTGATGGTATTTAAATTTGCCATCCCAGGCTCTTGTAGTCAAATATATTGATAATGTCCCATGTGTGTTCTCTGACACTTGGGTGTAATTGTGGTGAACTTTGAATTCCCATCTTAAGGTCAGTTATTAACTATTGATGGATTTTCCTTTTCTCCACTTAATGCTAAAGTATTCATACTAACCAAGACAGATGGGAGCAGCTAAGGAGTTTTTCAATGCCATTGCTGTGTAAGCTATCTTTTGCTTCCCTCATGTGAGAAACTCAAAGCACTTTCATAGAGAAGATCATTTATTCAAGGTAAAGGGGAAAAAAAGGAAGGAAGAAAGAAAGCTCCTTCATTCATTCTCCAAACCCCAGTTTTCAAAGTACCCATATACCTTTTCTGGGACAGAGTTCTCTCTCACTATCAGAGATGAGAAAATGGCACCTTTGACAGTAACCTTGGCCCATTTTGGAACCAAATAGGATCTGGATGTAAGAAGGATGGCCAGGACTTCAACATCCTGGACTAGTCACCCTGACAAACAACGGCACCATTTTTGGATTTCCCAGGAGGCGGAAAAGTGCCCTGTGAGATTTATAAACACATCCATAATAAATGGGAGGCTGAAGTTTAAACTGTTATGGAGCCTTCTCTGCTGTGCCGCTGAGGTCCCGTGTGATTTAGAGAGGTGACATTTACTGTGTGCAGACCTATTATTCAGAGTGACTGTTTGTGTATAGACAATATTTTTAAATGGCTTGCTGTAGATGAAAAATTCTTATTAAGTCAGAAAAACAGTTTAAGTAGGTAACACTCTCTCAGTTTAGTCTGCTATAAGTCTTACTGTCTTGCCACAGAGAAAGTGCTTGGGGTGGGAGGCAGTGACACCTCACAGGCACTGGCTAAAATACTATCTCTAGAGCAAATAGGACATAGGGTCTTAGCTGAGACCACAAAATTAATTGTATGACTAAAGTTAAACTAGTAGGCATTTTTGTAAATTTTATCCACTTAATGCAGAGCTTTCCTTCATTGGTGTGATACTATTGCTTAAACCAATAGTATGTGGTAGGAAGAGCACTGGGAGTCTAGTAACTTGGAAGGGGGCTCTTCCACTACTAATAGTGATTTCATAGGCATCCCTTAACCTCCTTGAGGCTCATTTTCCATCAACTGCAAAATGTACTGATTGGATGAGGTGACATTTGTTTTGAATGAGCCTCACGTATTTATTAATGAACAAACCTACTAGTGCAGAAAAAGATTAACAAAGAGAAACATTAATTTTCCAATAATTTCCCAACAAAGCATGCCCTACTTTCCAGGTGATAGTGTTTTGGTTTTTTTTTTTTTTTTCAGGGATATGGTAAGATGCAGGCAGCCTACAGATGTGAGCCGCCTCAGGTGTGATACCTAGCTTGGTTGTTCTCTAGTGTCTCTGCTTGGAGTTGCTCCAATTCTGCTTTGTTTCTTGGCCAGGAATCTTTTGATCCTGAAGGTCTTGTGAGAAGACATTGCAAAGAAGAGTCAACTGCACATACCGCTGTGGCAGAGAGAATGATGAGGTGATTTCCAAAAACTTTGTAAGACATGTCTATTTTGAGTTGCATATTCTTAGGAAAGAGTGCCTGTCAGCTCCCAATGCTGTATTACTTTACAGTCACCAAGAACATCCCTGTTTCTTTACTATTTAAAGATTTAAATCCCAAGATAGTCCTGAGAAGGAAGCAGAGAAATTATTGTTGCTCTGTTTTTGTTTTTTAAGTGAGAAAACTGAGTCTAAAAGAGGTTATGTGTCTGTCCAAGATCCCATCGCTGGAAGGAACCTAAGCCCCATAGTTTGCCCTTAGTCTAACTCTGTCTCATTACATTTCGTATACCTCTTCCTTCTCTAAGAGCCCTGAAAGTGGTTTCAAATATTTCTCCAAGAAAAAATGATTTCTGGAATATATGTACAGTAAATATGAACCGAGGGCAGTGAAGGACAGGTCTAATGTCTATTCTCAGGAGGCCAGCAGTCTTCTAAAAGACACAGTCTAATCAATTTCTACCCATTCTTAAAGCCCAAACTCAGTATTTTCTTCCTTTGGGAAGTTTGCCTTGTCCCAGCTTATTTTCAAGATGGGTGCAATAGAAATGCTCTTTCCTCCTCCTTTGTACTCTAGTAAGTGTGTATCTCATTTCTTCCCATTCTTTAGTAAGCTCCATGTGAGCAAGACGTGTGAATCCTATCAGCGTTACATACTTGTTCACAGGGAGTAATCTGTTAATAATGCAACCTATCAATCAACCAAGTTCCCTATGCCATCTTGGATAAGGGTAATACCAAGACTGATGTTATACTGCTCTGCTTCTTTCAACTTTAACTTATAGAAGCTGTGACATCACATCCTTTTCACCTAGTAAAGCTATAATCTTACTGACTCCATCACTATCTCTTCACCTCCACTATTTTTCATCATAGTACTTATTACTATAAGAAGTTGAATGTTTTTTGTTTGTTTTTCTATTTCCCTACTAGAATGTGAGCTCCATGAGGGCATAGTTTTGCCTGACATGTTCCTTGCTTTATCTTCACACCAAAAACAATTGTAGGTGCTCGGTAAATATACATGAAATGCATGCATGGTTGCTTGTATTTCAGGCTTTGTGAGCCCCAATTTGTACATCTATCATCATCCTATATATTTTTCATATCAGTTGGGCACTTCATATGCTGGAAATTTGAATACTAATGGGCTATGGTATTTGCCCTTATAACATTGTTTTTGTTTTAAGTTACTATAAGAAAATAACTTTAAGTGAATTATTTTAACAAAGAAGGAATCATCTTTGGAGGGCCACTATCCATGATTGGTGAAAATATAAATGATATATTTTATTTTTCATAAATTTCTGGTTATTCCCTTTATAATCTCCTCATGAAGTATTTGCTGAAGAGCTATTTTTCTTCAAAATGATAGAATTTTCTTCGTTAGTGATATGTTGAACTTTGTGATGCCAAAAGTAACATTTAAATCTAATATTAGCTGATTAAAGATAAAAACAAACTATAGAACTTGGTTGATAAAGTCACATATGCTGGACATAAATCTTTGCTCCTGCTAAATAGTTTCTAGAAATTTACACAGGAGATTTTGTCTGTACAAACCTCAGTTTCTTCATATGCAAAATATTACACTATAATAATTGTATCTTTATCATGAGGTTATTGTGAAGATTAACTGAGATAATCTTCTTATTTACTGACACAGAAGAACTCAGTAAATGTTAGACTTTACTATTATTACACAATGTTAGAAAAGTATAGAACACAATTTAAATGCAAATAGTAATTATAGTACAGTGTTCTGCATTTTTATTTTATTCTCCTGGAATGCCTGATTGCTTGTGCTAATTTAGCAGTAACAATGTTCAAAACATATGTTTGTTCTTCCAAGAATTAACAATACACAGAAAAGATTATTTGTTACTTTGGTCTGTTTGGATCATTGTAATAAGATGTCCCATATGTAGGAAGTACTATGAATTTCTACAGCTGATTAAAAATATAATTTTATGAAGAGTCATTGTAAATCTCTTTTCCACAGACACCTTTTAATAAAAAACATAAATTATAAACCTACTGTTATGCAAACTATATTGGCACAACAAGAAAATGATGAACATGCAGACAAGGTAGGTCAAAAAGACTCTAAAAGGATTTAATACACACATTGTTTGGTGTATATTAAAAACAATTGGTCAAAGTTTAAGTAGCATTTTAATTTTTGGTGTCCACATACTTATGGCCCATTAAAATCTTACCAAAACAAACATACTTTTATTTTTGAAAGTAGAAGTTCAATAGAGACCACTAGAGCATGTTAAATAAGTCTACTTCCACTATTTTATAAAATGTATTTCGAAATAAAGACAAGGCAGTTCTGTTTTCAATTTATGGAATAAAGTAATAGCTATTTTCTTCCAAATTTTACTTGATGTTTTTCAGATGCAGAACACCTTTAGTGATGCTTTGATTTCTCTCTCCCTGGCTACCCTATGTTACCCCTCATTTTTCGAGTTACTATAGTCTTGTGAACAGCAATTTTCTTTTCTTCTTAAATTTAATCTTTATTGTATTTTTCCATTACCTTTTAATCCCTGTATGCACCCCTCCTCTCAGCAATCACCACACTGTTGTCCATATCCATGAATAGCAATTTTCATTGCAAAGTTCAAAAAACATTAAAAGAGAATTTCATTTGATCAAACTTCTAGAATGCCTTTTTGGATATTTTGAACCAGTTATAAACTCAAGAGGAACACCCCAATTGGCAGCAACATGATGAGGTCTTGTCTCCACTTACTGGTGTGAAACAACACCCATATAACTTGAGTTTCCTGATGCTTCACTAGGCTATGAGAACAAATGGAGTTATAAATAAAGTCATGTTAAACAATAATAAACCACATTTCACACTGGATCTTGTCACCACTTTTATGAAAGCACACCTTCTGCAATATTTTCTGTCTCAAAATTTTGGGAGACCCTAGAGGGTGTCTCATATGTATTCCCACATAGACATGGTCATTATTAACACTCACTACCCGTGCTTCAGGATGTTTTCTACTCAATCTATCACAAGACACAGCTACTGTTTCCACCTTCAGTCTCAGGGACCTCAACCTGAATATGTAGAACTAAATAGTGAGCATGTGTAGACACTATACCCTGTTTAGAATTGATCCTTTAAGCCCTGGCTGGTGTGGCTCAGTGGACTGAGTGTTGGCCTGTGAATCAAAAGGTCACCAGTTCAATTCCCAGTCAGGGCACATGCCTGAGTTGCAAACCAGGTCTTCAGCCAGGTCCCCAGCTGGAGGCACCTGAAAGGTAGCCATACATTCACGTTACTCTCTTTCTCTTCCTCCTTTCCTTTTCCTCTTTCTAAAAAGAATAAATAAAATTAAAAAAAAAACAAAAAACAAAAATCTATCCTTACCTCTGATGATTAAAGCTTATCTGATGTCTCACCTTGCCTAAATTGACTTTCAGGAGACTGCTCAATTCTTTTTTCCTCTTAAATGTTAAACTTTCTTTGTCAATTTCCCAGAAATACATAATCATTATTGATTTCTCATACAAACTTACAATGATATCATTGCTATACTTGCTTAAATCAAACAAAGTATATAATTCCAAGTTCATTAATACATCATACCTAAATATTAATATAATAAAAATTAATATCTAGTAAGTGCATTGCATTGGTCAGCTAATTCTATAATTACGCTGTGTAACAAACCATCCCCAAATTCAGTAGATTAAAATGAGAACCATTTATTCTCATTCCTGCATCAGTTCTTGGGCTGGCATGAGAGGAGGGTTGACTAAATGAGTCTGTGCTCAGTTGGGCATGGCTCAAAATTATAGATTGGTTTCAAGTCTTCTCGATATGTTTCTCATGGAGAAGTAGCCAAGGCATTATTTCCTCATGGTGATGGCAGAAGCCCAAGAGAGGGAACCGAAGTGTGTGTGCTCATTCCAAACCTCTGCTTGTATTATGTGTGCTAATACCCTATAGGCAAATGTATATGTGTGTGTGTGTGTGTGTGTGTATTTATTTATTTATAAAGTTACATGTTATATTCAGGTCAGTAGGTGGCTCTATCTCTAGGGAATTGTGCAGTGATATGGCAGAGTATGTGGATGTGGCAATGGTAAAGAATTGGGAGCCATAATTCAATCTACCATATGTATGTATTAATGACCTAAGTTATACCATCCATTATTTATTCAATGAATTCTTTATTCTTGGAATTTATATGACACAAAGGTATAAAATGTACTAGAGAGAGAATTTCATTTCTTTCAATTCAGTACCATTCATTGAGTACCTCCTGCTCCAGCTAATGCATTGCTTGAAAGGTAAAGGTATACATTGTGTATGAAGTGCTTTGTGCCTGAAAGGATAATAGTGAGAAATGGTGGTATCTATTCTCAGTGGTGAGTGGGTTAAGACTTGACATGTGCCCATGAGACTTGCACTGGCCAGGGGCCTTATTTTCCTTCAATCATTGTTGCTTTTAAAAAAATCATCAAGAAATACATATTTTATTCAAAAATTAAAAAGTATATCAATGCATAAAGAAGAAAATAAAATATAGCCATGCTTTAATCACCCATAAGTAACTATTATTTGCTCTCACTGAAGAGATAAACAATAGTAAAGATCATGTAGATAGATAGTAGTTTGACTGATCAAACATAGAGTATATTACAATCTTTTACTTTATATATCATAGATATATTCAATGTCAGTAAATATTCATCTTTATGCATATCATTAATATTACCTACTATTCTGTCATATTAAAATAGAGAACTTTTATTTTACTAATCCATTGATAAACAGCTACACTTCTCATTCATGTTACTATAAACAATGTTGATTTTTATATCTCTGATCATGGAAGGAATGTTTCCTTAGGATAATGCTAAAATTAAAATCACTTTTGCAAAGGGTAGGTATGGTTTTCAGGTTTAGCATGTATTACAAGATTGCCTACATGAAAGTTTGTCCAAAATACACTCACACAAAGAGTGCAGAGTCTATTTCTTCCCTCCCCCTCACTGACCTGGAGTTCTTTAGTTTTTCTAAAAATAAATAAAGAAAAATCTTCAAGTAAAGGCTGAGTTAGTTAACTCAAGGGAATTTTCTACGTACCAAAAGCAGAAAGAAGGTAAAAGGATTACCAATAATGTTCTTTAACAAGGAAGGGGTAATTTTTCAAGAATTTGTAAAGAAAAAACCTAAGAGCTACATAGTTAGGTTCCAAATTAGGAGAAACAATCAAAAGGGAACTGGGATCTTATTATGTGCTAAGTGAGGGAAAAAAAGGGACTTTCCAATTAGATATCCAAGATGAATCTCCAGAGAAGGAGGACCATGGAATCCCAAATTCAAAACACATCAGAAAATACATCAGTCAGGAAAAAAAGACTCTCTAGGGTTGGTTGTTAAGATATGTGAGGTAGCAAAAGCTGGGAGGCTAATTTTACCAAATAGAAGAACAACTCTGCACTAAGGAGTACAAATGTATGCACTGAGTTGAATTTCGCCTTCTTAAAGCTTTGAGCAAAGACATTTAGTCAACAAATTATGCAAAGGGGAGTGGGTTTACAAGTAAAAGGCATAATTCACAAGGTTTGTAGGGCAAGTCTATGGATTTGGCACTGAGTCCAACAATGATTGATTCAATTAATAGGGAAACAAAGTTAAACTGGGTTATAGCCTATATTTTGTAGCTTGGCAACAAATACAAGTTAAAAATCAGTTTCATGGTCCATCTGTACCAGCCTGACTTTCAAAGGTGGTAAAAGAATTAAATCAGTATCATATCACAGGTTTTTTTACCTTTATTGAATTCGTTGGGGTGATTAGTTAATAAAATTATGTAGGCTTCAAGTGTACAAATCTATAATCATAATTTGTGTATTGTATTGTTTCACTACCCCAAGCCAAGTCACCTTCCACCACCATTTATCCCTCCTTTGCCCTCTGCTACTTCCCCCCCACTGTCCTTTCCCTCTAGCAATTGCCAAACTGTTGTCTGTGTCTATGAGGGGTTTTTATTGCTTAATCCCCTCACCTTTTCATCCAACCTCCAAGCCCCCTCCCTCTTGAGTTATGAGTCTGTTCTCTGTACTCTGAGTCTGTTTCTATTTTTGTTAGTTTATTTTATTCATTAGATTCCACATGTAAGTGAAATCATATGGTATTTGTCTTTCTCTTACCAGCTTATTTCACCTATCAAAATACTCTTAAGGTACATCTATGTTGTCTCAAAAGGTAAGATTTTCTTCTTTTTTTATGGCTGAGTAATGTTCTATTGTGTAAATATATAGCAGCTTTTTTTGTCTACTCATCTACTGATGGGCACTTGGGCTGCGTTCAAATCTTGATTTTTGCAAATAATACTTCAATGAACATAGGGGTATATATATTCTTTCATATTAGTGTTTTGGGTTTCATATTACAGTTTGAAGAGCTGTAAGACTGTGACTATTTATAAGGTGGTCTGCCATTGCCTGAATGTGGTTGTGAGAATATTCTAAAGCAAATTCTGGCAACTAAAGTAGAATCTTCCCTCCCAGTAAATTGGTTGTCAAGAAGAATGCTTTGATTTGAATCCTAGAATAATGACTTTTGCATCTCAGGGGCATGCCTAAAATTAATGCACTCTTCTAAACTGAGAATGTGCCAATTTATACATGATCAAAGATCAAGGAACTCTTTTCTAAAACTTAGCTTTGAAGGCCCAGAATCTAAATTGGTAAGGCTCTTGACTATGAAAAGATGCTAGTGTAATGAATTCTGTTTGTATAGCATTTTTATTGATTTCTATAGCAGGTGGCAAAACACTCATTATAATGGATGAGGCTATTGACAATCATAGGTAAGAAATGGTCAAGGTCACTTAGAATACCTGTGGTGATGGGCTATAGTTGCCAAGACCTGAGAACTAGCACAGGACCTTTCACTCTTTACCTGCAAATAAGCAAACCTCCACTGTATTGCTCAGAAAATCTGACATCCTGGATAATTCATTTAAATTCCCAAATCATGTGCTTTTTATTTCTTACTGTTGAATTTTTTTCTAACTGGTCAGTTTCTAATATGTCAGTTTGCTTGTTTTAGATGTCAGGTCTCCTAAATGTACTGAAATCTTTGACAATGAAACTGGTGAAACAGATAATCAGTTCTCATCCTCCAAAGTTGTGCTATTGATGATGTAGGAAACTGGGCTGAAAATTGCATTGAAGCCAGTAGCTTAGATTCTAAGATTCTTAGTCTCTGCTTCATAACAAAGGGTACTAAGTTTGTTTTGTTCACTCTTCTCTTCTGGATGACTAGATGACTAGTAGTACTAGACTACTACCAGATATGTAGTAGGAAGGAACCACTCAATGAATGTTAGTTAAATTAAAATAAATACCCTGTACATGATCTTCAGAGTCAGTTTCCTTGTTATTGAAGTCCTTCTCAAGAAAGTCAAATATAAGGTAAAATGAAGGAACAAAGGAAGGTAGAAAGGAAGGAAGGAAGAAAAGAAGAGGAAGATGGCAAGGGGGAAGATTATAACAAGAGGGAAGGAAGGTAAATGAAAAATAAGAAATAAGGAAGGAAGCAAAAACATAAGAAGGAAGAAGAAAGGAAGAGGGAAATTAGAAGATATTCTGAAGTTTCAAGTGTTGGTTTGACTTAGAAAAGCTCAAATATTTATCTGTTGAAGTTTAAAATTATATGAATTGCCTATCTTGTTCCTGATTCTATCTCTGTATCCTCCTTCTTGGAGAACAGAATAAGAGATTCCCATTTTGCATCTCCTGGTGCAAAACCCTTAGTCCTTGGTGGGACACAAATCACATGATCCCCCAAAGCTGCCAGAATCTTCTCCAAGGAGACTCAGCTATGTCACAGCTGCAGGCTCTGCACAAAGTGGTGGCTGGGGCTGTTCTCCAGGATGAGTTCTTTCTTTGTCTTCTTTTTCCTGACCATCTAAGTGGTTTCTGACTAGTTTGGCATGCTGCTAGTTAAAATTCATTCTTTTAAAGCCCAGTATCCACTTAACTCCTCTCCTCTGAACTTTCTTCATTTATTATTAACAGTGAAAGCCAAAGTGCATGAAACAAGTTCAGCCCTATCTGTTTCTGGCATGAAAGTGATGTCTTGGCATATTAGTGGGACACAGCTCTATCTTACATGAAATGATGCCCGGGCCCACAACAAAGGCACCGTCTCTCAGCGCCTAATAGGATCACCTACTTCAAATGTGAAACTTCCTTCTTTGAAATATTTGTTGAGATTTCATAAACCTATGAAGATTCTCAAACTCAAACAAAACCTTCTAGGTTTCAACGCAAGCTCTGACTCTAAAGAGCTTTCTGTTCTTTAAGCCTGTTATTGGATCTGAGTCCCAAGCCTGGGCAGATGGGGGAAGTGTGGGGGCTTGGGGGAGGAAGAGCTTGCTTTCCACTTTCTCTTTTTGATACAAAAGCAAAAGTCATCTGGTTTTGACTGTAGAAAATAAATCATATTAAGCATTTTAAAAGCACTATTCTTTTGGCGAGACCTAATTTCAGACCGATTAACACTTTAATATGAAACAGAAGCACATCATTTCATTAGAAGACAAAATAAGGCCTCTCAGCTACCATATGTTGTCTCTTTTTTTTTTTTTTTTCTTTTTTTGAAAAAAAAAAAAATCTTTTGAAACCTTAGATTATAGGTTGAGCTACAGGAGGGAAAACAAATTTGGGGCCACCACCCACCCACCCCAGGTGAGCAGACTTTACTTTGAAGAGCCACACAATCATAGATTTTTTTTGGGGTTGGGGGAATGCTCATCTTCCCTCTATTTAGTAAGAGAGGACCTGGCCATTGCTCTGGAAAGCTGACAGGGAAATATTCTTTTGTGAAGATAGAAATCAAAAGGATCTTTCAGTATGTTCTTAAGAATGTCTGCACTGACACAAAGAGCAAAGAGACACTTTCTACCACTGATTTCACAGATTACTTATTTATTAAATAGATGAAACAAAATTATAGCTGTCCATTTTCAATATTTAAATTTTTTTAATGATAATGCCTTTAAAATGCATAGAACATGAATGCAGGAGCTGGTGTGATAGAAGAGAGCCTTATTGCACATAATTAACAGACACATAATGTCTGGTAACTAGTAATTTCCTTCTAGCTGAGTAAGGAAATAATTTAATCATGTTGATCAAATGAATCCCAGGAGCCCAGTGTAACATTATGCCAAAAAAAAAAAAAAAAAAAAAAAATCTGCATGAACTGATAAAAGACTACTTGGTTAGATAAAAATATAGCAAGGTTTCCAACCTTGTTTAGGTATCCTTAATAGTGTTTAAAATGCAAACCCGATTTTAGTCATTGGCTTAATCTGACATTTCAGGAACACTATTTTTCAGCATTGGCAGAGGCTACAAAGATTGGCATGCTACACTTTTCTAGAACCTACTAAAGCCTAACTGTTGCAAGATGTGTATTTCCCTCAGTAGTGAACACAGCTCCCCTACGCCTGCTTAGATAAGTGTGCAGGGGCTATGAGGAGGGAGTGCATGGTAGGGGAGTGGTTCGACTACACATCTCTTTTCTTGTTTTAAGGATCTCTCTCCTAGAATAGCATCTTCTATTCAACAACCAGATATAAAACCTCCATTGCTCTTCTGTAAATTTCAGCTTAATATTCAAAACAGACCAGGAGGAGGTTTTTTATTTCAAATCATTGCCCCAAACAAATTTGCCCTTAGTAGAAGATCTCCTCATCTTGATAGACTAGGTTGTTTCCTTTCGGAATCTTTTGTGGTCCTTCCCATTGTTCTTCTGAACTACTTAGAAAAGGCAGCAAGCCACTTTCCCACTCTCTGAAGTCAGCTCTCCATAATGAGGTGATATAATTTAACACTTACCGTAATACATTTTATCCATCTATTGTTTGCTAAATAATTCCTGCAATAACACTTTTATTCTTTCCATAATTCTTCAGGGCAATGCTGGAGGAATAATATTTTTACTGCAGTGATTGATGACACGGGTCCTGGTGCTATCTAGCCCCCATGAACAGAGGTTATTGATAATCATCAAGAAGATCGGAGGGAAGAGAGGGGGGCAGGGAAAGCGGCCCGGAGCCTGTGCTGTGTGTAAAGAACATCAGGGATCAGAGGGTTAATACTATTTTATGAGGTTGTAAAAATCTACCCCAAGATTCTTGTGTTAGCAATATTCTTTGTGTAAGATGTATGTTATTAAAACAAGTAGCAGCATCTGAATTAAAGTGACAGTATGATGGATGACTACTGAAGGGGAATCGGAGCCGTTTGCAGCATTTTGGGCTAGATGTGGGAATTCTGCCTCAGAGGCAAGGCGCTTGGCAGACACATTGATTCCGGGCTGACGCATGTTCATAAATATGCCCCCAGAGAGGTGTGGCCTAGCAGAATTTACAAAATTATGTTCATGAATTATTTAACATTTATTTATGGATGCTATATTTAAACAGTATTTGCCAAGGCGAATGGACCATAGCTTACAGAGTGATCTTTAGATAATGCAAATTCTGCACAAGGCAGAAGGGGCGGGTGGCTTGCCCAGTGATGCTAAGCCTATCAGAGCTGTATTAGAGGAGATGAGTCCACCCACGGTTGGAGCTGCCCCTTTGAGACTTCAGATGTTTCCCCAATGTAGCTGAGGTCCAGAAAAATCTTGAGCAAAAGGTCTAGGAGTTTTCGTCTCTGGGAATTCAGTCACATCAAAAGACAGGTTTGCGTTAGCGCTGATTCAAATTTTAATGGAATGATGAGCTTTGCTATTTACAGCAATTTTTTTTTTTTCTTTTAGAATTGTAGAATGCAACACTACCTGTTTCAGGTTGAAAAGAGGAAAGGGAAAGATTTAGAAATTGCTGTGACATAGGTAGATACTTCGTGAATTGTGTCAAGGGCCAAATTCAAACATATGAAGAGGTTAGTTATGATTGCTACATTTATCATTTTAGTGTCATAATTTGGTGCGGATGATACGGCAGAGATTTGAGTGCTCACCAGCCATTCATTTTGCTCTCCCCATTTTCCATCTCCTTGCTGTTCAGTGAGGCCTATGGCTAGTTCTTGCCAATGAAACATAAATGGAAGTGCTGTATGTCAGCTCTGTAGCCAGGTCTTTACAGGGATTTTGTTGTTGTTGTTGTTGTCTCTCTTCTTCTGACATGGTAAATGAAGAGATTGTATATTTCAGAAAGTTCAGCTAAAGCCAATAGAGTCACTTCCTTACTTATCTTTTTGGAGCTGCTTGGAATGAGTAGATGACTGAGAAATTATGGTTGGGTTTGGTTAAGCCATTGAGATGGGAGGGTTGCTTGTTGTTACAGTGTAAAGTCAATGTTGATTAATGCACTAGGTCAGTGACACTCAAGCCACCTTAATGATAAAAAAAACAACAGTAGTCTTTTCCATTTCTGTTCCTCTTATAGCATTATTTTCCTGTTCTAGCAAAATCACTGTATATGTAATAGTAGCCTGACCTATGGTATTATCAGAGTATCCTCGTCTACAGAAAACCAGGAAGCTAGCAATACCAAAAAATAAAATAAAGCAAATAATATGACTTTATCAGTTCCAGAAAAGACTCAGTGACAATCAAGAGAAGCAAGGCAAGGAAATTGAGCTCTAGTTTCCAAAAAGGAGAAAGAGGAAAAAGTATAAAAAGTCACTGGTATCTGCTTTTGCCTCCATTAAGTAGATATAAAAGCTAAGGTTGATCAACAGATTAATGATTCTATGTCACCTATATGCTGATTCTGAATGTGATGTCTTATTTTAGTCTTCAATTGTAAATTCTTCAGGGTTGGTATATGAATAAACATGAACACACACACACACACACAAACACACCTCTATTGCAATACTTAGGGTACTCTAGTTCATGCTAAAATTTTAACAAATTCTTGGTGCATGAGTAAATAAATGTCAATCTGTTTGTATTACCTAAAAGACAACAACTAGAAACACTAACAAAACTAATAGCAGAGGGTTACTTCATGGTCCTTCTCAAGAATGGTACTAGCATCTTTAAGTGTAACCCAGTCTTTACCAGACCTTTGAACAAATGATATATGAAAACCCTAGAGAACTCTGTGGCTTGATCTGAAGTGTGGAATTTTCATAAACTCTTCATAAAACTTCAGGATTTTCAGAGGGTGTGTGTGGTAAGTGCTAGAGAATAGAGATGGGCAAGAGTACAGACATGTAGAAAAATCATTGTTTTTACCTTAGTCCTAGTCCTCTAGAAAGCAAAGCCTAAGACAAGGATTCAAGCAGCACCTCAGAACAGCCCTGGAAAGAAGAAATAAAAGGGAACTTACTTGGTTCACTCCCTTCCACCTCTTCCCCCTCAACCTCTGTTAGTCAAAGTTCACTCCATGCAGAGCTAACTCCCTACACTTCTGGGTTGCTTCCTTCAGCCTCTTGGAACCTCACAGGCATCCAAACTCCAAGCCTCTCAATGTGGTGTTTCATCCAAGTTTAGAAGTGGGAAGGTGTCTCAGCAATGACAGGGGTGAAAGGCCATGCTGCCCTGGGACCTCAACTCAGACCACAGCCAGTTCAGAAAGCCCAGCAAAGTCTTCAAGAGCACAGTTCTCCAAGGCTTTACATATATTTTAAAGTGAAAGATTCCAAGGGGTAAGTGTTGCTGGTGATATTTTCCTCAATGACTGCCAGCTCTTTTCCCTTCACCCTGCCCTCTCCACACCCAGGTTCAATGTTACTCCTCCCACATTTATCACTCTATCCTGTCCTTTGCAGGTACTAAAATGCTCAAAGCTGAGCATGCTCTGTAGTCAGTGATCATTGAATACTCCTTCCCTCTTCCCAGTTGTTGAGAACAAGTGTCATCTTTTTTCTAAATTCCTCCTGCATCCTCTCAAACCAGGTGCCTCTGCCTTTGTTGTGCTCCTTATACACTACGTATTTTTGTTCTGATGTTGGTGACCATCCATATGTACATAATTATTTATTTACCTCAGAAAATTGTTAGCTCCTTGAGACTCCAAACTATGAAAGACAATAAAATCTAGCAGAATAAGTTTGTGTTTCAGTGTTCCACAAACCAAAGTTCTCCAGACTTCATTTGTTTCACGCTTTTATGATTCATCTCATGGTTCCTCTTGCTGAGTTTTATCTCCTCTTACGTAAAATTGCTTTAGTTGCACTGTATTTGGTTCTAGTAAAAACTGTCAGAGACAATATAAATGTTGGTGAACAATGAGGGACCTGGAACATAGTAAGTGCAAAACAAAGGTCAATTTTCTGTCCTTGCTCACTTTTTTCTGTCCCTTTCTCTCCCAACACCAATGCAGTGTGTGGTTTATGGAAGGTGTATTTTCTAATTTGTGTAATATTAGTTAATGCATATGGTAGTTGCTGTATGGCAGACACTATTCTTAGCACTTTAAAATAGTTTATTTATCAAATTATATTCAGTAGGTATGATTTTTATTTAACAAACACATAGCACTTGCTCTATGCCAGACATAGCTCTAGTGCCTAACATATTTTAATTTATATAACAAAGCCATGAGATTAGTACTATCATTAATATTCCCAGTTTTGAGGTGATAAAACTGAGATACAGAGAAGTGAAATATCTTGCCCTGTTTATCTAGTAACATATTAGTAACATCTAAGATTTAAACACCACCAGTCTGGTTCCTGTCTGATTATATACAGTGCGATGGAGTATATGACAAAATAGATTATAAGTAAATAAGTCTCATACTTTTAAGAGTTTTCCTTACTCATCTAGAAATTGTTCACTCCTGAACTGAGACTTCTCCATATTGAACAATTGGCTCAATAATTTTAAGCTATTGAAACCTAGCAACCTTTAAGATAGCAGGAGTCATTTAGAGAAAACTAGTACTAATTACCACCAAGAATGATATGATATCTGCACAAAGATCAAGGGAAAAGTGAGTTAACGCATGTATTCAAAAACTATTTTTAATTTCTCTATCATGTTGCCATTTACATCCATCCCTATACTTTTTTCCTGAAGATTTTTGCTTTCACGTACAGTTACTTGAATATCTCACAAACCCTTCCAGAGTTGTCTCTGTGTGTGTTGCATGTGTGAATATGGGGAGAGGGAGATAAAGTTCTCTACACCATAAATAAATATAGCCATGAGAACAATAAAAGTAAGAGTATGTTTTAACAATAAAGTGTAGTGCTAGCCTTGCAAATAAATTGAGATGGGACCAGTCACAGGTCACCATGATTTCATTAACCACCAAAGAACACTCCTACAATGCTGAGCACATTCCAATATCCAGAGAACAAAGGGGAGCACATATTAAAAATCTAAAGAATCAAATTTTTAGTGAAGGACTCAGTGGAATCAGATAAACGTCTCATACCATCTCCCTCTTCCTTTTCTTCCCCTCAGGCAAGCATGTGAGACCCTAACATAAGCCTAACCTTATCATCATCTTAAAGGATATACTGTCCTTCCACTTACACCGTATTTCATACACTTTTTAGCTGTGAGCAAAAATGGTTCACATTCCAGAGAAATGTTATTTTGGCATTATCAATGTCCATCAGAGACATGGTTTCGATCAGGTAGGACCCAAAGAATGAGGAGAGCCCCTTCTTGATGTTAACACAATTCCTTTTTGGGTTAGGGCAGATATTAATCATGTCTGACCTCTTACAAGTGAAAAGGAAATAATCCCTTATGGCATGGCATGCATTTTTCTACCCTGGGGTCATTTCCCTTAGTTTTGGAATTTATATATTTAAAAGAGATGCTAGCATGGTTGATGTTAGTTTTAGGAGGTCACATTTCTCCCTTAAACCAAATTCTAGTGAGAAAAAATAAATAAAAACACAACTGTCTGATAAGGATACTGCCTTTCATTCCTTTCACCCAGGTCTAATTATCCTTGAATGACAAGCTTCAGGTACATTCCTGAGTGATGAACTCTCTCTCATTCTTTTTATCTCCATTCCCCTCTCCCTTGAGGGTTTCAGCCTTTTTCTCCCAGTAAGTTGTGCCTTTGGCAAAACTGATGGGCAGACAGGAAGCAAGGAGCCAGACCCAATGGTCCCAGGATCTGCTTTCAGCCAGCGAAGCAAGAGGCTCACTCTGTAATTGAGGTGCTCTGCTCAGACTCAGCCATCACCAGCTTGGGCTTCCTCTTCTTATTTTTGTGCTGCTACAAAGCTTACTGCCTTCCTGAGACTATCATGCATGCTATTTGCTTACATGCCTCGTTCTGTCCAATTTTTTTTTTTTCTAAGTCTAAAATTTACTTAATAGAGCTGGTGTGAAAGGTAGAAATGGAAATAAAAGAGAAACAAGACTCTCAGAACTACCATTCTTGTTGACAAATTAATTTGGAAGGATTGCAAGAAAGCTGGAAGGCTTGGACTCACTTGGGACCAGCGACAGTATGTGAGTAAGGGAAGTAACTTGAGGAAGAAAGACAGAGTTAGTCCCATCTTGGATAGATTATTTTAGACTTTAAGCAATAAGTTGTGGGAAATCATGATTACTTTTCAAAATCACTTAATCTAAAATTTTAAACATAATTCTTCCTTTATTCATTTTAGGATTGTCATTTTTGCATTTATCATACAGAAAATCTGATAAAACTATATATTTATTACAAATACAAATAATATAGATACACACATAAATTTGTGTCTGTTTCTATATTTAAATTCATGAGGTATCTTATGGATGCTAGAGAGAGGAACAGGTTCTCTGCATGGGGTTCTCCTATTTAAAGGAGATTGCAAGGTTAGAACACAGAGAAAGCAAGGGCTCAGGTTTACAAAGGAAAAAGAGGAGCTCTGTGCTAGTAGATTTACAAGTCAGCTGTGTGCAATGTTTCCCAAGTGTAGGTTGTCAGGGAAAAGGGAAAGGCTGGATACAAGGCTTAAATTGTGAAGGAACCAGCAACAGGTCCATGCCTCAAATTTGCAGAGCCTGGGGCAAAAGTACAAATCGAGGACCGTATATTTTATGACTAAATATTTAAAAGGTCTAAATCAAGTTAATAGACTGTTAAATAAGCCATATTTCCTTTTCAAACCTCTCAAACTTTGACTTATGTTCATTTACAACAATGAAATAGAAAGATATAAAGCTAACATTTTTAGATCATTGAACGTTGGCAA
This sequence comes from Noctilio leporinus, assembly GCA_004026585.1. NCBI lineage: Eukaryota > Metazoa > Chordata > Mammalia > Chiroptera > Noctilionidae > Noctilio > Noctilio leporinus. Next base: position 689,018 of record PVIW01000148.1, read on the forward strand.
AATATGAAAGACTGGTGTACTCAATTATTGAATTATCTGAGTATTCTACTGATGGTCCAACGATGTTGGATGAGCAGTAATACTAAAAGATAAATAATTCATAAATTATTATATATTTCCCATAAAATATATCTTCATTTTCGCAAAATCACTAATTATGTTACTTGCTATAATTAAGATTTTGCATAATTTATGCACTATTGATAATAACACCAAATTTGACAACCTTTCTTACTCATTGCAGTTGTTAAAGAGTGTTTTATTCACTTTAGTTTTGAACATTTTATTTTGCTGTGGTAGGAGCATCTTGGATTGCCAGTAAAATTCTTAAATCAACACTTAGATTTAGAAATTAAAGAAGAACATTTTATAGCATGTGTGAATATTTAAACAATTACTTATGATAAATTATTATAATAAAAAATTATTATAGCCATGTCCAGGTGGCTCAGTTGATTGGAGCATCATCTCATACACCAAAAGGTTGTGTTTTTCCCATCAGGAAACATACCTAGGTTGTGGGTTTAGTCTCCAGTTGGGCACCTATGGAAAGCAACTGATCAACGTTTCTCTCACATTGATCTTTCTCTCCCTCTCTAAAATCAATAAACATATCCTTGGGTGAAGATTAAAAAGTTACTGTAAATTATTTTCACTTCTTATAGATTACTAACATTGAATTGCAATTATCATCACTTCTTAAAATAATATCTAGATTTATACACTAATAGAAGAACTGTGTATTGTATTTCTTGCATATTGAATGCAGGGGTGCATGTGCACACACATAACACACATTTTTTAAAATTGTGAATTCTTTAATGCTGAAAAATATTCCTTCTTCCAAAACTATAAATTGGAGGAATTGTAAACTGCAAAACAAATAACAAGCAAGAAAACAAATATCTGGAAATGACACTTTGTTATGCAAGAACCTATTGCATTCATGCTCTCCTGGAGGAAAGATTTGACAAGTTAATTTGTTTTCTCTCTCAGTAAATGCTTTAGTTGCTTAAATAATGCCTGCATTTGACAAACCTTCTCTGAAGTCAGCAAGAGCACTACCCACAAACCTTTCTAGCATTCAGATGTCACTGCCTTTGTTTGGAAGACCTCAGGAACAGATGTGAAAAAGCATGTCATTACAACAGTGGATGTTCAGAGTCATGCCGAACCAGGACGAGGCATCAGACAGAGTCTGCGTGACAGAATGAAGGTCCCTGAGTTCCCAAACATACTTTGTATGTGTGTAGTTGTGATATGTGGGCCTGTCTTCAGTGTGGAGCTCAGGGTAAGGCCTTTCCTAGGGTCCAGGCATACTGGCTAGAAAAGTCACACGTCATTTTTCAGCTGCCTCTGTTGCCTTATCTTTCATTCTCCCTTTAGTTATCCATTCACAATATAATATACTTTCTTCCTTCTCTTTATCCATGTTTATTTTCTTCTTTTTTCCTCTCCCCCTTTCCTTTCCTTCCTTTTTTATTGCAATTTCTCTTTCTAAAATAAGTTTTCTCAAGAAATACATAGCACATTATTTTTTTAAATGTTGTACATCTGTGGGGAGGGATGGTATATAAAAATCCAGAAAGGGAATACAAAAAGTGAAAGTATTCTTTCCCTTTATATCTCTCCAAAGCACGTTCTTCCTATAGGAAATAGCTATAGAGAGCTTAGTTTTTATATTTCTGTGCCATTTATTACATTTAAAAAGTATGTAATGGTTTAATAAATGTCAGATACATAGTGTTTTACAAGTTGCTTTCTACTCAACAACAGATAATGGATCTCTTTCCATGTCAGTATATAAATGTTTAATTTGTACCTAGTATTTTATATTATGAATATGCCATTTATTTAACCATTTCTAACAGTTGCACACTTAGGTTTTCTCCATTTGAGGTATTATTAAAGACACTGCCATTAATATACTTGCATATTAATCTGTATGCACTTTCGTATATAAAGATGTATGGCTAGACTAAGAGCACATGATTAAAGAATATTTTAAAATTTTATTTTTTAAATTAAAAAATATATTTTAAAAATATTTTTAAATTCTATAAAATGTACTTCCAGAACTCTTTTATAATCATACCTCCATGTAAGAAAGTTCTCCTCTATATTTTTCCTAACTCTAATTGTTATCGAATTTCATCTAAATTTTATTTTCATCACATTTGCACACAAAAAATAAGATAGTCTGTTGTCTCAGTGTGTTTTTCTAATTCTCTAATGAAACTGCATTTTTCACATTTATCACTTATTTGTAAATAACTTCTAAAATATTATGGATTAAACCTGACTATATATGTAACAAATTGCTGTATTCCTGTGCTTCATTTATTTATATCCCATTTATGTTATATATTTATCTATGTCACAGATAGTTCTTTTAGTCTATTTTTTTAGCTTTGTTTATAATGTCTATTTACAGAGATTTTTATTTGCACATGGTCAAATTTGTCAATTTTATGTTTTATGGTTCATGGTAATTTTTTGAGACAAATAAAATTTACCACAATAATATAAACTTTCCCTATTTTCTTCTAGAAAGCTTATTATTTTGTACTATATTTATTAGAAATGTATCCATAGAATGTATTATAGAGATTGAACATTATTATGTTCTAAAGATATATATGTAATTCGGTCAACACTTGATTACATCCTATACCTCCTTATTTAAAATGACTCCTTTATAATATATTAAATTGCCCAATTTATAAGGGTCTCTTTCTGGGCCTTCTGTTTTGTTCCAATAATCTATTTGGTTAATCATCTACTTTAATTTTTAGTAAGTAGCATTTTCTATCACTTATTTTACACTGAGATGTGTGGAACTTCTGGTCAGGTTTTATGCAGCTCAGGAAAGTGTTATAATATTCTTTATATTATTCTCACACACTGTCAAATGTATCCCCATGTACATCATAGCTTTTGTTACTATTATAAATTGAATCTCATAGATTTTGTTGTTATTACAGCTTGTCTCATAGCTGTGTTGCTATTATGAATTGAGTCCTTAATGTTCCATTACATTTTCTAAGTTAGGTTTTCTGTAATATAGGAAAGTTATGTTATTTGGTATATTCATTCATGTTTTGTCTAGTCACCTTCCGAGCTATCTTTTCAGATCCAATCATTTTAGTTGATTCTCTTCAGACCTTAAAAAATATATTTTTCAAGATTTTACTGTAACATTTTTAAGCAGATGGCAAGGTTAAATTTAGCAGTTAACATCTATGTATCCACCATCTAGATTTTACCATTAACATTATATTATACTTTCTTTATCACCTATTTCTTTACCTATACATTCCTTTTCCATCTAGCAATATACTATAGATTTTGAAGTATTGCTGTGTAAATTGCAAGCACCAATATACATTTTTGCCATTACATTTCAGCATCATAATATTAGCTAGATTTCTATATCAGTTAACATTTTTCTTTTGAAATTAAATTATGTACAAAAAAATGCACAAATCTTCACTGAATTTTGACAAATGCACAAACCTGGAGACTCAAGCTCATCACCAAGGAAGAGCCCTATTTCATCTTTCTAGGAAGTAAATGGTTTCATCTTCTCAGACACAACCACTATTCTGATCATGACAGTGGGAATGGTTATTGTAAAATAAGCAGTATAGAATATAACATGAGATGAGGAAGGAGAATTAGATATTAGCCAGGTTTCGGCAAAGCTTTGTTAGGCCACACTGAATTATTTAGATTTTACTCTAAGTATGATCAGAGGCATGGTAGAATTTTAAGCAGAGAAGTAATATTTAGGTTACATTATAATAGGTTATTTTGAATTCTATGTGCAAAGTAAGATTAAAACAAAGAGAAACATGAATAGGCTATTACAAGATTTAAAAAGACATTATGACGGTTTGCATTAGGATCATGGTGGACCAAATTATTGAGGAGGTTATGGTAGGAATTCAATATGACTCCTAAGGCTTTGGTTCGAGCCATTGAGTGAATGGTACGCTCTTCATGGAGGTAAGAAAGACTGAGGACAGAAGCACATATGGGGAAGTAGGTTGTGATTGCATATGTGAAAGAAGGAGTAGGAATGAGGAAATCAAGATGTCATGAGGGCAGTTCGATGTATGAGACTTGACGAAGTGATCAGGGCTGTAGACTAAAGGCAAGAGTCAGTCATGCACAGATAAAGTCATAGAATTGGATGAATTTACATAGAAACTCCTTGTGGAAAAGAAGAAATCTGGGCCAGGATTGATCCTAGGGCAGTGAACATCCAGAAGAGAGTAGAAGAAGAGGAGGAACCAGAAGAGAAACTTGAACCAGAGCAACCTAATAAATTGAATGGAAATCAGGAGAAAGCAGAGTCAAATAAGACAAAAGGACACATTTCCAGAAATAAGAAATAAGAAAAGAGCAGATGTGTTGAATGCCTCTAAAACATAGACTTGGATAAGAATGGGAAAATTACCACTATCTTTGGCCGCATAAATGAAGCTGATAACTTTAATGGGGAAAATTCAAACCAATGTTGGGTATTACAAATAAACTTAAAGGAGTCATCCTGTGAACAGGAAGTAAACCTTAGAAATAGCAAGTGCTTGGGTTTATTGCAATGAAATACATAAAAAACTTAGACAATCTTTCATGGTAACAAAAGGAAAATTTATTTCTTTTAATAAATGCAACCTAGGAGACTAAGACAACCTAATCATTTTGTTTATTTAACTCCTCAAATCCTGCATCATTGTCTCCCTACAACATTCTCATGTTGATGGAGTAGATTACATATTAAAGCAAACAAATAAATACAAACCTTGACCACTTTGAGTCAGCGTGAAAAATATTCCCATGTTTTTCTGGGCCTATCAAAATTATATTGCTTCTATTGTGAAATATTTCACTGCTCGTTATTACCCTATTTGGGAACTAGCTCATTGCTGTTGGAACTTTCCCACTAGAAATTCTGGACATGATACAGGTCTTCACTTTTGTTCCATTAAGGTTTTATTTTAATACATCTAAACTTCTATCTGAATAAGATGATTTTATTTCCCTTTATCCTACTTTCTTCTTTAGTGTAGTGCCAAAAATGAGATTTCTCATGTGCAATCTCATTAGTGGTAGCAATTGTACCCTATCAAGTGGCTTTTCTGGCAGACAGCAGCAAGATTTAAAAATATAATAAAAAACATTTAAATTAGAATTAGAACGTCTTGAAAGGCTTGAGCTAATGTTTTTTGTTTTTTTTACCAATGATTTCTTGAAAATGTAATAGAAACACTAGATTACTTTATAGCTCTCTCCTTTCTTTATGAAATAAAGACATGTTGAAAATAGTGTCTTCTTACCTACTATCTCAGTAATCCCAATGTGTGACTGATACTCATGGAGGAATCTTGAAACTAATCTTTTAGGCATGTTAATTCATGTGTCAGTCCAAAGTCTTGGTTCTGTTGAACAGGACTCTAAAGGGTAGGGGAAGAATAGTATTCATGTTTTTATTAGCTAGAGTTCCTTTGGGAATCCTTTAGGAAAGAAATCTGTTACAAACTATACAAAATGGACAAAGCCATGCTGTTGAAGGAAGCTTTGATAGGCTTTGTGAACAAGGAATGCCAGACATCTAACCATACCACAATTTTGTGGAGGACAGTTATCATTATGGCCTTACCTGGATTATCTACAAAACTGGGTTTGTCCTAGAGGGACATAGAGTCTTTTTCTTTGGAAAGACACTCAGTGGAATTGTAGAGAAGAGCAGTTGTAAGGAGTACTCTCAGAAGCTATAGGGCAGGAAAATGCTATTTGTCCAAATGACCCATGTTATAGCACTGTCATGGCATATGTTAAAGTAAGCATGAATTTCTCCTAGATTTCAATAGCTATTATATCTGCAAAAGAATAGGTACTCTGAACAGTGACTAGTATTCTTGGAAATTACAGCAAAATTTTAAGAAGTCCAAGTATAAAATTGACTTGAACTTTGAAATGCTAATAAAAACTAGAACTCTGCCAGTATCACATGGGGAAGGATCTTGCTAGATTGAATGTCAGTGTAAATAGATCAAGATTTCTGTGCCCTGATACATGATTGAAGATAAAAGAGGTTACTTGTATATAAATGAGTTAGCAAATGCACTTGAATGAATCAGAAGAATACCTTCTAAAATGTAACCCTGGAATGTGAAACTTGAAGAACCATTGTACCATAAGCCAGGCTGTCAGGTTAGTACATGGTAAAGAAAACCATACACACACACACACACACACACACACACACACACAAAACTGTCTGAAATCTTGACATAGCCATAGTGGTCTGAAATGTAACAGTGAAAAGACTTCTTCCTAATTTGGGGTCAACTCTACTATATCACCAGGATTGATGCCATCTATGCTACAGGAGATAATAAAGAAGAAGCAATTGTATGTTCATCTCAGAGCAAGTCCAAAAGGAACTTTGAGTTGCTTATAATGACTGGCCTGAATGACAGCCTCCTCATGGAATGGTGTTTAGTTTATGCCAAAAAGATAGAGAACTTGAAGTTTGGAGTATGCCTCATGAATTAAAGAGGGGATGTCAGCAGATACTAAGATCTGCTGAAGGAGAAATGCATTGTCTATGATTATCTGGGGGTTGATTACCTAAGCTCTTCGTTTACCTTTTAGTTTATTATTTTTCATGTAATAGAGTAACATTTTATTAAGGTTCTGCTCTATGCCAGGTTCTGATAGTTAGTGTGTATTTAACTCACTGAAATAGTTGCTATTGATATTCTATTTTATATATAAGAAAATTGGGACTAAGAAGAATTACAAAATCTTTCTAAATTTTTCCCTGCTAGCAAGTAGCAGAGTGGGATTTAGAAGCTTGACAATGTGACTCTAAGTAAGCTATGCCATCACCCCTAACCTCAGGATTGGCCTGTCACACCAGCAAAAGAAGAAATGAAATAAAACAAAAAAACAACAAAACCAGAAACAAATCTTAAATCAATGAAGAGAATGAAGAAATGATCTCCAGCTTAGCATGTTCAATGAGGCACACTTTTCCTGACCTTCATTATCAAAATTAAGAAAGTTAGATACATTCAGATTTTATTATTTGGAAAATATCTGTAAAGTATCTGGTTGTTAAAGCAGTCTATTACAAACTATGTTACAATCACTCCTTGTGTCTAGAAATTGCAATAGAATTCATGAAAACTTGGATCAATCAGTACTCAATAGTTATTAGCCCTTTTACTGTAAATTTGACAATTAGAAAAAAGCACTAGAGATGAAGGCTTCTCACATAATCTTTATGCATGAGTAATTCCTGGAACAGTCTCCAAGAAAGATAAAGGAGGATAATAGAAGGATATGAATAACTTGAAAACCCCTGTATGTAAAAACTGATGAGAGCATGAAATACCAGAACATTTTATTCACACTTTAAGCTTCTGGAGAAAAATAATCAGTGGGGATCAACGTGTTCATGGTTATCCAATTGTGTTCCTGACTGAGCAATTTGGTATTTGAGATTTTCTTCTGTTTATCAAAACCCTAATACTGTACTTAGAATAGTCTCAATCAGCTTTGCTTCATTCTTTGGGGTTGGGTGTAATTCTACATTGTAGGATAAGTTACTAATAAATATTTTTTTCTTTTTATCAAATGGTCATTTTATGAGGAATTTGATTTTGATTAAACAGAGGGAATTAAACATTTTTCTACTAAGAACTGTTATGGCTGACACTAAAACTCTGTTGAATGACACACAAATCCTTTACTCATTTATTTTTTCACTGTAGTATTTGAAAAGCTGATAATACCCTGCTCAATCTTTGGGTTTGCTATCAAAAATAAGTATCTTCTGCCCAAAGAGAGGAATAACTGTCATTCTACAAAAAGGTTATGATGAATTCCCTTTCCCTTTTTTGTATGGGATTATAAATTTAAGAATTAACATCTGGCCATTTGCCTGAAAGAATCAGAGAAAGCATTACAATGTGTGGAGTTTGGTAATGCCTTCAAAGTCTATAAGGCGGTGCCATAGTCACCAAGGAGCTTGCAAGTGACTAAATATTTAAAATCCCAAGTCAACTAGACACTTTACCTCAGACCACTTTAAAGTTATTTTTGATATTTAAAATAATAATAGACATTATTTCTTTTATGTAACTTGCCCTAGGAGTATAACAACCTTCCATTTATAGTCCAAACTAGATGCCAGTGTGATGTAATTAATAATTACATTGCAGGTATCAAACACCACTATCCAGGTAAATGCTGTCACTCAATGTCAGAGCAACTGCCCTAAACATGAAGAAATTCATGAATATAAAAGTTGAGAAGTATTAAAATTCAGCATGATTTGAAAAGATTGTTTCCTTCCCTTGAGGACCTTGAGAGTACCTTAAATAATAGTGGGAATTTATTTCACGTATTTTATCTAGATGGCCAGGTTTCAAATTCTGATTTTACAAAGATGATTGTATTATTTAGTTCAGTTTATTAGAACATGTTGGTTCTTTAAAACTCCATGTAAACCAAAGACTACTCAAGGTTCTTTATCACATTCATTCTACCTCCTCAGTTTAAGACCCCATCATTTCCTTCCTGGATTATAGCCTTTGTCAGAATGGCAAGGCCTACAAAAGAGCAACTACAAATTGCAACAATTTTGTAGACCAAAATTACTAGCTAGTTGTTACCTTCCTGAGAACTACTACAAATTTCCTCTGGGTTTCTTGACACCTCCAAGAAAACTATGAACAAGCCTGCTTCTGGGATTTTTGCCCTTCACTTCTTTCTTGAGTTTTAAAAAATCTACTTTTCATTTGAAGCATTTTCTGACCACCTCACTCATCCATCTGACACACTACCATCTTCTTTTCTGAGCTCTTATATTACTTAATGTCTTTGATATTCATTAAAAGCACCGTTTATTATTGCATTGTATTTGAGCAGTACATTCTTGTATACATTATCTTAATATCTGAGACTGTAAGCTCCTTAAAGACAAGAACCAAATATTATATATTTTCCCCTTCTAATGAACACAAAATACAGCCTGCATACTCCCACTTCTCTAGGATAAATGTGGCTCTGCCCATAGCAATGAAGGTATAGGTCACACTCATAGATGATACAGAAGATTACGCAAGGCTGATTTTCATTATGATGGTCCTGACCCAACCTCAACCAATTAGATTCTAACTTCTAGGAGTCTGGACCCAGGGAGGCTGGTTGGTCCTTGTTGAATGTTTGTAATGAATCAATGTGAAAAGAGAGGTGGGATGGCCGTTTTTGGCTGTGTGGACAGAGAAGTCAGTATAGAGTAAGATCAAGAAGAATATAACTGATCTCCTGACAGGAACACAAGTGAGGGGCTATGTGCTGGAAAGATGGATAAAATAACCCAATCTCCTGCTCTTCTGGCCAAAGCAGCTTCCCAGGTACTTTCTTCCATATGTCGAATTGTATTATCTTCACAGCACTTAATCAACATTGGAAATTATCTTTTTAACTTATTTGGTCATGTGCATACTTTCTATCTCCTTCTAGAATGTGTGTTCTGTGATAACTTCAGTGTGCTCCATGCTATCTTTCTGGCACCTGGAATATTGTGTCTGCTGTAGCCACACTCAATGATATTTTTGGTGGAAGGAATTCATGAATAGGTTCTTAAATTAACTTCTGTTTCGTGGCAATGAAAAAGGCTGGGGCCATAGAACATGTGATGAGGAAAAGCTGAACAAGAAGCATGACTCTGAACAGGAAGCCTTTGTGGGGAGTCTGTCACCAGACTGAGGTCACCTGAGGGTTTCGGAAAGAACATGGGGGCAATGACATGGAGGAGACCCCAAAGAAGGTAATGAGGAAATCAGAGGACATGCTCTCCCTTTGGTAGTTTTGGTGTTTGCTGCTCTTGTGTGTAAACCCAGCCGGAGACAGCACCCCCCCAGCAGCCAGCTGCCAGGAGAACCTGAGAAAACAGGGGCGGAGATAACAGAAGACGGGCCCTTTCCAGCAAGTGCAAACTTTCACACCTGTCAGCAATCAATCAAGAGGTTTATGGGGCTATGATATTTGCACTCCAATTAAAAAATCATAAAGCAGGCACCCTTTCAGGTTGCAGAAAACAAAACGCCAGAGTGTCCACAGCAGCAGCTGTTAATCAGTTACTCCTAACAAGCTGCTGCCCAGAACTGAGATGGAGCCTTCTCTTAGCCACAAATAGCAAACAAGACAGCAGGAGAAAGTGGGACTGGCACCAGAAAGCAGCCTTTCCAGGTGGCCGTGACTTGGATTTAGTTCCTGGTACGGGCTCCATTAGGGGCTTGGGGAAATAGTTTTGACCAACCTAATTGGCACCTAAGGTTTGTTTTCCTCTGTTCCCATGAGAAACTGAAGGCTATTCACTATAACGTGGATGTGGAGATGGGATTAGTCACCGAAGTGGAGAATAAATTACCTGTGGCCCACCATGTGCACCCAGAGTTGCTCAACTGGGAAAGGGACAAAGTTGAAGTTCACCCCAATCCTTTTGGTGTTGGGGTGATCTGGTGATTCCCCTCTCCACCCAGTAGCCAGACCCAGTTGTGGCTGCACAGAGTATCCCGGACTGGTCTTTCTCACTCCCACCTACCACGATATCCTCACCTTCTTCTCAGCTCCCTCACCTCATTCTGCTTTCAAGGCTATGCTTTTAGTCCCTGCCAAGGCCAGAGCTCTCTCCTCAACAGGGCCTCCCCTCACACCCCTTCTCCCTGCTCTTCACCTAGAAGGTCCTTTACGTTTGTTAGGTCACCCCCTTAGAATGGCCTGCTCTAAATTGAAGAAGCTACCTCTGCATTTTATTCTTAAAACACCCTGTCATCATGATTGATAATTAGATCTGTAAGCCTTTGTTTACTTTAATGTCTGTCTCTTTGAGCATGTCATCAGCCCCATAGGGTAAGTAGCCTCTCTCTTTTATTCACCACTGAATACAAAGTGCTTAGCACAGAGTCTGGCACATAGAAGTTCAATTTACTCTGTTTTAATAAATGAATGAATGAGTGAGTGAGTGAATGAATGCCAGTAAATCATGTTTTCCAATATGGTTTTCCAAGATGTCAAACGTGATGAAATGTCTAAAAAGGATTGGTCCCTAGTTTCTTTCTCTGTCACTACATAACCTGGGTTAAACAATACATAGTTTGTTTTCTTTCCTGTCTAACCCGAAAGGGATGCCAATGGTGGGAATTTCAACAGCTGTAGGTAAGAGGATGAAAGCCCTATTTTGGCAGGTATTTATTTACCCAACCTAGAAAATACTGCGGGGTCCAGTGGAGAAAGTCCTGGCCTTGCTTTCATTGAATATTGCTTGGTATGCATTAGAGTAAGTCATTTTACCTTTATGAGCTTCCATTTCCTTGCTGATTCCTAAGATTGAAATGAGCTACTACTGTGTGTGGAAGTCCTTTCAAATGACAAGAAGGCATGATTATTTCAACTTGCATTCCACTGATGGTAAATCTGTCCTGCATGAGAAGGTGATGTGAAGTGATCTGTCTCCAATCTGGGTCGCTAGGATCACACCTCTTCCAACCTCTTCCACCACTGTCTGGGGTCTTCTCTACTTGTGTCCTCTGTAGCAGTTCCCCTGTCCTCATCCACAGCACCCTACTTTGCCTTTGGCTCTGGTCCCTTGATCACTTACATGAGGATAATTCAGAGACCTCTGGGGATATCACCAAAAGCACTCACCTTGCTGCCCTCCACCTATATTTTTGTCTGTTCTTGTTTCTTGGGCTGTATTAGTTTTATTAGAAAAATAATGCAGGCCCAGTGAAATGTAATAAGACTTCTACCTCCAAAGGTAATTAGAGTCCTATTTATTTGCCAATTCAATACAAACACAGTGGAAAAAATAAACAAACAAACACACTCCAGCTTTTATCTGCTCGGGATTCCGGCTTAGATCCTGCTGGTGTTGTGCTGCTTTAGCACTTGTGAAAAAAAATAAATCCCGGGGAATCACTGGGTTACAATAGGCTTCCCGTTAAACACAGGAAAGAAAACAGCTGATGTCGGAATTTGCTAATTTTCGCTGATTCAATTAGAGGGTGATGTGCACAGCTAACAAGGGAAACATTCAGGTAGGTGAATTAAGGCTTGGAAACCAAGTATAAGCTGTAATCAGCATATCCTATATTAGGTTGGAATCATTATTTAGTGAGTATTTCCTGAAGAAATTAGAAAAGAATCCCACTCCTATCCAAGCTTCCGTAGTCTTCCTTCTTTTTGAAGCAATAGAACAAAAATACCCACCCATCCCTTGCCCTTCTTTCAATTCTGGAATTTAAAAGCAATACTCAAGTGACCTTGTTCTTATGTGTGGTAGAAATAAAACCAATATTGTTATCTCATCTATATTAATGTGGAACTTTGCATAACAGAGAGGCTGTGTGATTTATCAAGTATCACACAGTGAGTCACTGGTGTAGTCACAAGGCAAATGTTCACATTCTTATCTCCTTGGCAGCAAATGTTTTGTTTCCTACAGGGACTATCATCCTCTAACCTCTTATCATGTGCCCCTGCTTCCCCTTGCTAGTGTGTTTCCAAAGAAGATAAAGGCACGTGGGCAAAATACCCACAGCCACATGCACAGTCACCCACCCACCCACACAAGCATCTACCTCCTTACATCTTATTCCTAAGAGTCCTATCCCCTACCCATGAGTCTTGTTTACCCCCATCCATTTACCTACTCATTTCCTCAGCCATAATCCAGCCAAGATTCCCAGATTTAACAAACAAAAATACAGCACACCCAGTGAGAATCAAATTTCAGATAATCACAAATCATTGTCTAGTATTAAGTAATCCCAGGCCACATTTAGGACATAGTTTTACTAAAACATCATTTGTTGTTTATCTGATATAGAAATTTCACTGGTTGTCCTATATTTTTATCTGGCAAACCTAATCACATTGCAAAAATATGTAGCTTTTTTAATTATTTTAAAGATTTTATTATTTCCAGATAGAGGGAAAGGGAGAGAGGCAGAGAGGGAGAGAAACATTAATGTATGGCTGCCTTTCACCTGCCTCCAGCTATGGACTTGGCTGGAGACCTGGCTTGCAACCTGGTTATGTTCTCTGACTAGGGAATTGAACCATTGACCTTTGGTTCGCAGGCCAGTGCCTATCCACTGAGCCACCAGCCTTTTTTGTTTTTTGTTTATCCCCTAATTACAAGATTCTTTGATTCTACCTTCACCCTGGTCGTTTCAGATTTCTGCTAAACATATCACAACCATTTTCCCAGTGTTTCCAAACCTGTCTAGAGCCAGAGATGACTGTAGAGATGCCTCTAAAGCACTGAATTATGGTCTGTAATCTCTCTAAAGATCAGTTTCTTCCTCTAAAGGTCAGTTCCTATCTCATATCCCTGTTGTAAGGACCGATGCACAAGTCCAGGCATACATTATGAGCTCATTTTGTGTTATTAAGTGCCAGTGAGTATTTTGGAGGTTGCTTCTCTTGTGTTCATTGTCATCTAATGGATAAGAACACAAAGGTGCAGAGAGTTGAAGTGAATTGCTCATGTTTACTTAGCGACAATGCTGCTAGATTTTGAAAAGTTTCTGAGACTCTCCTTCAAATATAAAATTCAATGTTTAAATTCAATATTTTAGACCTAGGTCCTTTGAAAACCAATATGGTAGGCACTATTGGTCACTTGACCAGTTGCCATTCTTATTGTCTCATTTTTTCCTTGCTGGAATACCCCAGTTTTAGGGGTGTCCCTGCCCACCTACATGTGGGTATAGGGAAATGGTCTCCTCCTTAGGCCAAGTAATGAATTGTTAGATGTTTAAGTATTGAAATGAGACCCTTCCTGGTCAATGGACTAGAAGGGAAATGTGCTAAGGGACTTCTGGAAAAAAAATCTTCTTTCTAATAAAACTATATACATGAAGCCCTGGCTGGTAGCACAGTGGTTAAGGTGCCGGCCTGTGAACCCAAAGGTCGCAGGTTCGATTCCCCGGCCAGGGCACATAACCAGGTTGCAAACCAGGTCTCCAGTCAGGTCTGTGGCTGGAGGCAGGTGAGACGCAATCGTACATTGATGCCTCTCTCCATCTCTGCCTCTCTTCCTTCCCCTCTTTCTAAAAAATAATGAAATAAAATCTTAAAAAAAAAATAAAAATAATGAATAAAATTAAAAAACAAAAACAAAAAAAACTATACACATGAGGACAATGCTTTTCTCTTCTGAATATCACATTATCTAAACATAATTCTTAGAACTATAGTAGTCAACCTGTACAAAAAGGGGAACTCTCCAAGTCCCTGAAAATGGCAGAGTGGACAGAGGGAAAACATCTATATCTTTGGGGATTGTCAAGCTACTGAGTTTCCTATAACTATCCTGACTCCTGACTTCTTATTTTGTGAAATAAATATTTTTTCCCTTTTTTCTAATGTTTTAAAATTAATTAATTATTTTTAGAGAGGGGGAAAGGGAGAAAGAGAGGGAGGAAAACATTAATGTGAGAGAAATGTCGATCAGTTGCCACTTGCAAACACCCTATTTGGGGACTGAACCTGAAGCCTAGGTATAGGCCACAATCAGGAATCGAACTGGCAAACTTTTTGCTTTGTAGATCAATGCCCAACCAACTGACCCACACTGTTCAGGGCAATAACCCCCTTTTCTGTGTCAGTATTCTTAGTCTACTTGCAACCCGAAGCATTCTACAAACCTCCAGACTCGAGAGAAAAGAGTCAGATTGAACAGTGTTTAGTTTCCCTTGGATCTCTACAAAACCGTATTCACAGCATAATTTTTTAACAGAATTTCAGGGAGGAAGACTCCTTTCTCTTCAAAGAGTTGACTTCCTAAACAGTGAGCCATTTGTCTCCTGTGACAAGGCTTTGAGAACAAGGGTTTAACTCTGTAAGTGGCTCTTCCTATAAGACTTCCTGAATGGAAGTTTTCCTTAGGGAACTACAAAGAAAACTGCTTCTTGCCTTGCCTATCCCCATTGCTTTTCATAAGCACATGGAAATCCAGCTTCTTTGGACATTTCCATAGACTGTGTCTCAATTTAGCTTCTTTTCAATATATTTTTTTCTGTCACACATACATGTATATATGGGGTCTGTCCAGAAGGTATCCAGCTATGTAACATGAAAAATAGACACATTTATTAAAGAATATATGTAATATGAAAAATAAAGACATTTATTGAAGAATGTACATGATACAAAAAACATTGTACATAGGACAATGACACCTCAGTCACCTTCATAGTAGGTACCTTGCAACCTCACACAGTTCTCTCAGTTGCATCAGCTGCCCTGTTGTATTTTCCTAAACCTCACTGATGGTCTAAAATCTCTTCCTTTTCAAAGGTGATTTTAGTTTGGGGAAAACCTGGAAGTCACAGGGTGCCAAATCTACACTGTAGGGGGTGCTGAGTCACCTGGGTGATTTGATGTTTCACCGAAAAATTGCATGAGATGTGATGCATGTGCAGGTGCGTTGTCCTGATGAAGCTGTCAGTCACCAATTGCCCATAGTTGTGGCCTTCTGAATCATTTAAATAGTTTCCGCAGAGGAATGTTCAAATTTAACACAAAATTTGGTGCAGATTCATTGCTCTATTTACTCAGTCATTTTGAATATGATGACCACACAGTACACATGCTCACTCAATGACATCTATAGCCCCCACTGACTAGTACAGTGAAGTTGTCATTGTTCATGCACGTGCACTCCAGTCCACTCTCCTTGGCTGTCAGGTTACATCCATGTCATGCAGATCTTTCTTGTTATATGAACAATGGCAGGACTTTTTCTGGACAGATCATCTATATGTACATTTTTTATTTCTAGTAAACAACTGTGTTGAATTTTTGCTCTGCTTTCTGTTAGGTCTTACAGTCATCAAAATATAAAGAGAAATGGGCCTCAACGTGATTATCTTTGCTTTGGGAAAATATGTTTCTATTAATACTAATAAAAATATTAGTCCTGGCTGGTTTGGCTCAGTGGGCTGAGTACAGGCCTGTAAACTGAAAGGTCACAGGATTGATTCCTAGTCATGGCACATGCCTAGGTTGCAGGCCAGGTTGGGTGTGTGCAAAAGGCAACCAATCAATGTTTAAAAAAAATTAGTTCATTAACTTAGAGTTTTAAAATGTTTCAAATACAGTGCCTTATACTGATCAGCTTTTAAGAAAGTTCTAAATAATTGACAAAGCAATACAATTCATGGAATAAAAATATAAAAACAATATTTTTGAAGTATCATTTAAGGCATATATTACTAATGATCATATTTTACAGTGCATCAGAATCACTTAGGAGAACCTGCTAAAAAAATCACTTTTGATATTTACCCCTCACTAGGAATTTGGTTCAATAGTTTTTAAGTGAGGAACACAAACTTGTTTATTAAAAAGTGTGCATATGATTCTGATGCAGGTGGTCTGCAGACCATGTACTAAGGAGCAGTTAAATCATGATCATCACAATTATTAGCCAGGAAGTGGTGAGCCCTAACAGCTTAACCTGGTGGTTCTCAAAGTGTGGTCCCTAAAACAGAGGTATAGCATTCACTGCGAATTTACTAAAAAATGTTCAAATTCTTGGGCCCTGTTCCAGACCTAAATCAGAAACTCAAGGGGTGTGGTCCAGCAATCTGCCTTTTCACAAGCCCTCTGGGTGGTCTGATAAATGTTAAAAAGATTAAGAACCACTGACTTAAACAACTGGGAAGTCTCCTTAGAGGAAGAATTTGAGATATATTTGATAAAATTAGGATAGGGTAAAAGAAGTGAGACTTTCACTCCCTATCAGCTGTAACCTTACACTCTCAAAGGCAGGGTCAGGCTGTAGGAGGAGCCTGGCCTGGCCCAAGAAAATTCAAATTGAGAATTGCCTTAGTGTGGTCATCCTCTGACTCTGGATGGCATCATTTGTCTGTAGATTAGGAGAGTTCTCTTGTAAGCATATTGCTTCTTGGCTACACCTTCCAATTTGTCTCAGATCAATTTCTTCTATGCCAAATCATATTTTATGGTGAGCTTCCTAGGGGTGCCAGGGGGCACCCAGGATAGCCATTCTGCTGACTCACCCTTCTCTAACTAGGAAACAATCAAATTAGGCATAAGAGGAATGAAGACAGCTCAGTAAAATCAGCTTGTGCGCTTTGTGTGTGTGTGTGTGTGTGTGTGTGTGTGTGTGTGTGTTTGTGTGCTTCTTCTAGGAAGAGATTCTTCTGAGTCAAACCTTTTTCAAAAGGATTTTTCACAACAGGTCCATTGGTTGGTGAGTTTGAACAACTGTTATTATTTCTATCACAAACCTCAGGGTTTCTTTGATTGGATTCATTCAGACTACCATCTTCTATAGCCTTCTCTTTGGTCACTCTATTCAGAAATTCTGGGCTTTATGAGTATGGGGCAATTTCTCTAGTTGAGCAACTTTCAGAGTTAGAGATCTTAGATATGGCTCTTTGCCAGGCCGGAGGAATGGTAAGCTTCCCAGGTTTGGTAGCAAGGGTTGAGATACTTTTAATGAGGTCTTCAGAGCCTTAGACTTGGCAGGATTTCTTGGGTTTGTTGAGAGGCACTGGGCCTCCTAGTGGAGACCAGCTGCCAGGGTTGCACTCAGACATGCTTTTCTCAGAAGCAGAACTCCTGAAAGCTGAAGAAAACTACGGCTGGTCCTTGGTATTTCTCAAGGCCCGGGAATGGCCTCTAGGAGGCAGTTGCCCTTCAGAGTTCCTCTAGCCTTCAGCAGAGATTTCTGACATTGAGATTTCTAGCTGGTTTGGTGTTCAGGCTTTCTCATGGCCTCAGAAAAGTTTCTTGAGGGCAGCTGCTCCTAGGAACTGCTCCACTTCTTATGAGCACTCTCTGAACCCCAAAAAAATGTGTTGCTTGGTTGCAGGTCTCCCCAAGGACTGGAAGGGCAACTTATAGACAGCAGTGTCTGAGATACCCCTTCATCAGTTGTGTTCTCTGAGTTTGAGAAGACTTTGTGCCTGACTTTAGGCTTCAACAAAGATTTGACAGGATGATGTGGAGGCAGAACCCACATAAATCCACCTCTTAAGCTCAAAGCTTTCTGAACCTGAGATCTGATATCCCATAAACCTCATGAAAGATTGAAAAAGACCCATGGAAGCAGAGTCTCCAAGGAAATACACCCTGTGACGGTAACCCTGTCTGGGCCTAAGGTGATTTACTGGACTTGTTTCACACCAAGGATGAAGCAGGACATCTGGGAGGCAGGGAGGCAGTAGCACCATAGGAGAGCACCCCATGATGGGAATGCTCCCTTTGGACCTTAAATTTTCAAAGTTTCAGAGACCAGTTGCTCCAACTTAGGCCTCACCAAAGTCTGGGAAGGGTATCTGAAAGGCAGCAGCTCTACACCATTGGCTCCTATGACCGCAGCACTTCAAACCCGAGCAGATTTGTAGGACTGTAAGTATTTGGGACACATGGGTGCCACAGAAATGACCATCTCAGTAGCAATGCCCATTGAACCTGACATTAGACCTCACCAAGGGCAGGGAATGAAGTCTGGGAGACAACAGATCTGTAGAACTAACCCAGCAACAACAGCACTCACTGGGCCTAAGGAGACCTGCTGCTCCCTTATCTATCTCACCAGGGGCTGAGGATACTCTGTCTGGGAGACAATCCCCTTTTTAAGCACAGCACTTGCAGTGGCATCCCAGCTTTGCTTTATGTCACACTGTTGGACACTTACAGTTTAGTCAAGGATATAAAAGAGGCCAAGGAGCCGGTGTTTGTCCAGCCATGAAATAGGCCAGTTAAGCAAAGGCCTAGAGAGAGAGGCACTCTCTCTTTCTGGTGTAACACCCAGAGGAAAGGATGGATAGGTTATAGTGCTGCTGTGGCAGTGCTGCTTCCTTCATCATTTATTTACTCTGTGAGCCCCGGTATGGGATATAGCCATGGCATTCCACTCAGTAGCCGCGGTACTACCCATGTTAGGACTGTTGCAGACAGAGTAGCATTTTCCTCCTCAAAGCAGCATCCTGACATTAATGTATGTATAAGACATGAATTTAGGGTGTAAATTATTTTTATTTGTTAATAAGTGATTATATATATATCCCGTATTAGCTTCCAGGATTCAGGAAAATCAGTCCCTCACCTTATATAACCCTGAGTTTACATTCGCCAACAATCCTTCAAATGAGAGGAAATCAGATATTTGGTAATTTAAAGGAAAGAAAGACATATATGATGAATTTCTTTGTTCTGTTTTTTTTTTTTTTTTTTTTTTTAAGGAAAAAAATGTATGTGTGTGTTTGTGTGTGTGTGTGTGTGTATGTATATAACAGTTAATTGATTTACTTATGGGTAGACTATGTAATGTCTTATGAAAGTAAACCTATAATAATAATAATAGAAACCTATAATAATAATAATAATAATAATAATAATAATAGTACTATGGTACTATGAGACTGGCATTCTTTTAAGTACTTCTACCTGAGGGATAGTATTTAATTCTCAAAATAACCCTGTGACAGACTTTTTTAGCATTAGTCCTATGGACATTTTAGGCCTGATCATTATTTGTGGTGGAACTGTCCTGTGCATGTAGGACTTTGAGCAGCATTGCTATCCTCTACCCACTAAATTCCACTAACATCCCCCACCCCAGTTGTGACTACCAAAAATGTCTTTAGACATCGCCAAATGTCCCTTGAATAACAAAGTTGCCTCGGCTGAGAACCACTGTCCTGCCAGCCTCTTTTTACCAATGAAGAAACTGGATTAAAGGGATTACGTATTTGTCCAAGTTTAGGCAGCTATCAAGACTTGGGATTTATATCTTGTGTCTAGAATCTGAATTCTCAACTACCACTCTATGTCACTAAGTAATTATCTCTTTTAATATCTGTAGTCCTATCAAGTTCTCTTAAGGTACTTCTAGCAGCCTGGTAGTCTCTTGCTGCTCATAGGCAGGTTGAAAATTTTGCATTTTCAGGGCCAACATCACTGGAGGACTTAAAATCAGTCATGCATGTCTATCCTTCCTTTTGAGGGCTAGGAACTGTGAAAATCTCTTTAATGTTGTTTCTACCCAGAATTGGGGGAAAGCCTAACTTTGTCACACACACAGAACATTTTTAATAACCTAAGTGAAAGGGGTGGGCTTTGCTGTCATTCCGTGCTTAACAAGGTCACTGAATTAACTTCTCCAGCCCCATTTAGTGCTTGATGACTCACTCCCTAAGGCGTTAAATGCATTTTATGCCACAGGTGTTGTAAGGATCAAGGAATTGGCATTTGTCAAGTGCCTGAAGATCTTGAACACATTATTCTTCTACAGGTTTTTCATTCATTTGCTGACCAGAAGGAACATAAAACTAAAACTCTAGCTAAAATGCAGTCAAAACCAGTATGTAAAAAGCAAGGAGTTTTGGCTTTAGAAGGTGCTATCAAATACCACCCTTACTTCTCAACTGTGTGGTGCTCTAGGAAAAATTACACATAGGTATTGAATCCAAAATGACAGTAGTCACCTGTTCTTAGTTTAGAACTTTATGAATGTTACTGAATGGATTGCTGGTTCTTTGAGATTCTGTGCCTCTCAAAAATTCTGTTTAACTTCATTTTTCTGGGTAATTGCATCAATGGCATAGCATTTATGCTCCAGAAACATGCTTCTCTAATTCTCATAATCCCAGCTCAGTAAACGGGTTGTGCATGTTGTTGCAAACCCATTTTTCCATCAGCTTAGCATTGCCAATGCTTTATTTATTTTAGGCTCATTAATTTAATATGTGCATTACCTCATCAAACTAGTCTTTATCATAAGCTAGCAAGATATGTCATTGTCATTGATAAGCTGGCAAGTAGAGACTTACAAAAACCCACCAGATTGCAGACCCATGCCCTGCATTTGCTTTTAAAATCCTTCTTATCCCACATATAAAGTGACAGCCTCAATAGCAAGGCTAAATGATTTTATTGAATTCCCTCCAGTCAACTAACACTGACCAGGGACTTCTGTTTGAAACATAGTTTTGGTTGTTTAACAAATAAATGTTAACTCTTTAGGGTTAAGAATTCAGTTTAAATTTTCTGGGTGTATTTTTTAATCAGTTTAATGAATATATGGATGATTAATGGTGAGGAACATGGGGAAAGAAGCGTGGAAAACAGAGACCAAGCTTGTTTTGGCCTTGACAACCTCATTTCTCAACCACCCCGACATTCATCTCTTAACTCCATGAAGTCACCTGGGGCCTACATGCTATTTACCTTCAGTCCACAGGTGTCTGGTTTTCACAAGAGCCAGGAAAAAGCATGTGGTAGGCACAATGTGTGAAATACTGTACTTTGATGACCAACATCCTGATGGCACGTGTAGGATTCAGCTTCCCACAGTTAGAGTGGGATCTTTATTCTAACTTGATCCAACCCAAACTACTCCTCTCATTAGAGATTTACAAACCATGGGGAAATGCCAATGTTTGCCCATTTCCTGGACTGCTTCAAGGATGTCTCCAAATAAAAAGAGTTATATATTGCATTTTATGGATAAACAAGCTGAATAAGGGGTCAGTCCCAGGTTGGATGGAATTACTAACTAGCAAAGGCTCTCAGTGGGAAGAACTTAAAATGTGCTAACAGGAAAATGCACAGGACTATTCCTTTGACTCTTGTCTCTATATATTCTTCTTTGTTCCCATTTTTAGTAGGTAACTACACCTTTCTACTTGGCTCACTTGGAGGATTTGTGTTCCTGCAAAAAGCAAACTTGCTTTAGGAAAACTCCCTTCCCATCTTTGGTTTTGTACCACGCCAGAACTACTTGTGACTATTATGCTGGAGAAAGAGGACATTAAGGATCAGAAGAACGAGGTGAAGATGATCATACCCCTATCTAGGCCAACATTGCAAGAAGTGGGACTTCCGCTTCATTTTCCAGTAGTGTCATCCATAGGTACCAAGGCCTGTTGACTTTATTCCTTGGGAGAAAATGAGGTGATAAAGGAAATGAAATGATCTGATGACCACCTCAAACTCTGAAACATGTATGTCTTTGTTAAAATCCCAACTCATCTTTTAAAACTACTGGACCTTGTTCTACATAGTTCCTTGTGACTCAGTTTACTTATCTGTAAAATAGCAATAGTAATAAAATAACCTCATAGAATTTATGTGAGAATTCAATTAATCAATCATGGAAAATAAGTAGAACAATGCCTGGTGAACCCTCCATAAATATTAACTATTATTCATTTCAAAGCCAATGATAGCCATGGACTAGTTTGGCACAAATCAGCAAAAGCTTTTGCCTTCAGGGACCTTCATGCACTTGGACAACAAAAATACCATGACTACCATGTTAGGCTGAAGAGAAGGTAGCCCTTCTCTCATATTTTGGGCCCCATATTAGCTTCCAGGATTCAGGAAAATCAGTCCCTCACCTTATATAATCCTGAGTTTGCATTTTCCAGCAATCCTTCAAGTAAGAGTAAATCAGATATTCAGTAATTTAAAGGAAAGAAAGAAATATATGATGCCTTGCACATTTGTGTTTCTTTGTTCTGTTTTTTAAAGGAAAAGAAAATTGTTTATTTTTAAATTTTTATTCAACTCATTGGGGTGACATTGATTGATAAAATTATAACAATTTCAAGTGTACAACTCTGTAATATATCATCTGTATGTTGCATACAAAGTCAAGTCACTTTCTATCACCATTTATCCTCCTTTTATCATCTTCTATCTCTCCCAACACCCCATTTCCTCTGATAGCTACCATACTATTGTCTGTGTCTGTTTTTTGTTTTGTTGTTGTTTTAATCCCTTTACCTTTTTTACCCAGCCTTTAACCCCCTCTTCTCTGTCTGTTCTCTGTATCTAAGAGTTTGTTTCTATTTTGTTTGTTAATTTTGAATTTTATTGAAAACTTATTAGTAGTCCACTAATAAGAGGCCACCTGCCTACTTTCTTTTCATGCAAAACAAATTCAAAGTATCACTAAAGACATTTATTGGCATAACCTACCTAATTACAGAGAAAACTGATAACCTAGAATAATGCAATCCAGGAGACAACCTTCAGTGCAAGCCAAAAATAAGGATTTTTTTTGTCTGTTTGTTTGACTTTAGGAAAAAGAAGGCTAAGTGATATGAGGAAATAAGGGTCATTCACAGTGGCATTAACATGAGAGGGCAATATCTTCTACACATGGTTCCAGGAAAACTAGATATCCACATGCAAAAAGAATTTGACCTTACTTATACCATCTAAAATATCAACTCTAAAAGGATTAAAGATCTAAACATAAGACCCAAACTATAAAACTCCTAGAAGAATATAGGAGCAAAGCTCTATGGCATTGGATATGGTAACAACTTCAAAAGCACAAACAATGAAAACAAAGTTAGATGAATTAAACCACATTAAACTCAAAAAATCTTGGTATCAAAGGACAACATCAACAGAGCAAAAAAAAAAAAAAAAACAGCCTATGGAATGAGAGAACAAAGTTACAAATACAGAGTTGCAAATTATACTGTATATCTGATAGTATAATAAGGAGTTAATATGCAAAATATGTAAAGAATTTCTACCACTCAACAAAATAATAATAACCACACTTAAAGAATTTGAACAGACATTTCTACAAAGAAAATAAACTAGCCAATAAACATATGAAAAGAAGCTCAACATCATGAATCATTACAAAAATCCAAATCAAAACTATAACACATCACCTTACACCCATTACAATGCTTACTATTAAAAAATGTATTATAGATAGATTTAACTAAATAAGGTACAATTTTGTATATTACTTGTATTTGCATTACTGCAGGTTAAGTTTTCTTAGATTGGAATCATTTCACAATATGGGAAAATCAAGTTACTTGCAATAACAGAAAAATTGAATGCAGTTAAGGAAGAAGAAAACCCTAAGAAGATGTGGATGGTTATTACATAGTAAACATGCTATTTTTCTTATTCACTGTTACAAAATAGGTATTTATTTGTGGGTGTGTAATATATAGATTTTGTTAGCAATTTATGTTTTAAATATCAACCAACTGGACAATTGGGTGTGTTATGAAATCAGTCAATCTTTAGGTTAGAAAAGATGCTGAGAATGAAGACCAATTTGGATGGAATTTGCAAACTACTAAACTATATGATTCGTGTACATAGACAATATATATTCTCATATTAGCATGTAAATTAGATAGGATTCCTTTCAACTAAATTGTGGAAAGTTATGAAGTTATGAAGGCCCCAAACTGGGGATGCTTGGGAAAAGGAATTAACGCCATAGTAAACTTCATTATTGAAATGTGAGCATATCTAATCTCTACCTCAATAGACTCTTAAATAGTTCAGGGGTTAGTTTAGGACCACATAGGAAATCAACCACAAGTTTAAAAAATAGCTAGAATACTATTCTACAAAGTTATTTAAATCCTAGGGATTTTTATTTTTTACCTCAACTTAGTAGACATAATGATTTCTACTCTGGGGACCAGCTGAGCACTGCAAGTGCCATTATTTCTGAAGGATTCAACTTGTAAAACACATGTAGAGGAAAAACAGAGAGTATTGAAAGAAGTAAGACCTGTGCAAAGCCTAAATAAATAAATAAATAAATAAATCTACTGTTTAAGATGGAAAACTCTGAGAAGAATAAGTTGTAGTTCCAGTAGCTTAAAATAAAGTTGAGTTGTATTACTGGAATGGGGATATTCTGACTCAAAAACCAAATTCATTTTTTACTATGGGTTTGGCACTGTCTCTAGGACAACTTTCACAAAAGTGAGTTCTGCAATACACCATTTCTATGACATATTTGACAAAAGTAGCACTCCAGAGTAAAATAAGTGTTAAAGAAGTAAAATTTGCTTAATTTTGCTACAATATATCTAAAATACTATCATTTAACATGTAATAATTATGTAAACTATTGGCATATTTTAAATTTTGTGTATTAACTCTTCAAAATCCAGTATGTACTTTAAATATGTGTAAAAATATATATGGGTGTAAATGTATTTTTGCATGTGTTTGGTAATATTGCAATTCATATTAGTTACAAGAGTAATTCTTTAAACAAATGAATTAATGTAGACATTTTGGAATAATGAAAAGAAAACTTTGTATTAATATGACTTGAGAAGCTGACAGAAGGCAATAATTAAATGGTGAATTTTCTGGATGTGAAAGGAAAAAAGATAAAGTACACATTGGTGGTTACAGAATAGACAGGGGGATGTTAAGAAGAACAAAGGAATAGAGAAGCCAAAGAACTTATGTGCATGACACATGGACATGAACTAAAGGGGACATTGCAGGAGGAAATGGGGTACTAGGTGGAGGGGGACAAAGGTGGGGGGAATTGGGACAACGGTAATAGCAAAATAAATATGATATTAATTTTAAAAAATGTAAAAATAGTGCCCTGGCTGGTACCCAGCCTGCAAACCAAAGCTAGCTTGTTTGATTCCTAGTCAGGGCACATGACTGGGTTGTAGGCCAGGTCCCCCGTTGGGGGCACATGAGAGGCAACCACGCATTGCAATCCAATGTGTGGATTTCCTCTCTTTCTCCCTCCCTTCCCCTGTCTCTAAAAGTAAATAAATAAAATCTTTAAAAAAAGTAACAATAGTTGATGAGAACATGAAGAAATTAGAACTTTTGTAAACTGTTGGAGGGATTGTAAAATGATGCAACCCCTTTGAAAAACATAACTTCCATATGATCCAGCAATCCTACTTCTGGGCAGGTATACAAAATAATTAAAGGCAGTTTCTGGGAGAGATATTTACATAGTAGTGTTTCATGTCAACATTACTCACAATAGCCAAGAGGTAGAAATAACCCAAATGTCCATCGATGGGTAGATGGATAAACAAAATTGTGGTATATCATAATATAACATGTACTCAGCCTAAATGAGAAGGAAATTTT